>JARGYO010000094.1:70771023-71371023 GCA_029206835.1 Rana muscosa | reverse complement strand
AGCGATTTTTCAAACGCATTTTTTGGGGAAAAAATACACTTTTTTTTAATTTTAATGCACTAAAACACACTATATTGCCCAAATGTTTGATGAAATAAAAAAGATGATCTTAGGCCGAGTACATAGATACCAAACACGACAAGCTTTAAAATTTCGCACAAACGCGCATTGGCGACAAACTACATACATTTTTAAAAGCCTTTACAGGTTACGCCGTTAGATTTACAGAGGAGGTCTACTGCTAAAATTACTGCCCTCGATCTGACCTTTGCGGTGATACCTCACATGCATGGTGCAATTTCTGTTTACATATAACGCCAGACCGCCGCTTGCGTTTGCCATTGGGCAGGACAGGGGTGCTTTTTTTTTTTTATTATTTTGCTTTTTTATTTTATTTTTAAACTTGCTTCCATATTTATTTATTTTTATCATTTTTATTGTTATCTCAGGGAATGTAAATATCCCCTATGATAGCAATAGGTAGTGACAGGTACTCTTTTTTTTGAAAAAACTGGGGTCTATTGGACCCTAGATCTTTCCTCTGCCCTCAAAGCATCTGACCACACCAAGATCGGTGTGATAAAATGCTTTCCCAATTTCCCAATGGCGCTTTTTATATCCGGGGGGGGGGCATTCCCTCCCACTGCTTGTAAAAGCAGTCCAGAGGCTAATTAGCCACTAGGATTGCTTTTACATGAAAGCCGGCCGCAGGCTGAAAAGAATGATATCAAGATGATACCTAAACCCGCAGGCATCATTCTGGTATAAACATTCAAAGTCCAGCAACATACCAGTACGTTGCTGGTCCTTGTTGGACATGTATTGTAATCTTTTTTTCATGCAGCCTGTTGGCTGAACGAAAAAAAAAGATTGATCGGTGGGTATGCCCACCATTAGAATACCGCCCTTCATCCACCCACTTCTAATGATGGGCATACATGCACCATTTATATATGCCGAAGCATGGGGGCATCTTCCCGCAAAAGTTATGCCGCATACACATGGTCAGACTTTTCCACGGGCAAGCCTCCGTCGGAATTTCGACCGTATGTACGCGGCATTAGGAGCAAAATCGCTCCTCCGCCCCTGCTGCCCCAATGCTTCGGCATATATGCTTTTTTTTTTTAACTGTGGTGGTGAAATCACCTCCTACAGCACTGGAGTCGCAGGGATCAGGCCTGTCTCTGCGAACGCTGCAGTTATGTGTGTTGTGTTTTGCAAGTGACAGTGATCGATCGATACTGCACTTGGGTGGCCTGGGCTGGACGGAGGGGCAAAACGCAGGTGCTAGCAGGTATCTGGGCTGATCCCGCTAACACTGCGTTTTTGGGAACCCTAAACTGCTGGGGACGCTAGTATAGATCTGATCAGATATTGATCTGTTCAGATACTATACCACTAAGGGGGGTGTATGCTTAACGCGTGGGTGTTAGCGCTACTGGCACTAACCTGACGCTGCCTGGGGTGTGACGCAGACCCTCTGACGCTAAAACCTAATTGATATCACCCGCCGGGCGATCAGGGGGTTAAACCTTTATTGGGTTATATACGGCGGGTGCCCTGACACTATAAAAAGCAAACTAACTAACCAGCGTCACCCGTAACACTTATATGATGATCACTGGTGAAAGGGTTAACTAGGGGCAATCAGGGGGTTAAAACCTTTATTAGATAATATATGGGGGTACCTGACGCTATAAAAACCTGACGGCGAACCTAAAAAAAAAATTACTGGCTACCTATCTGCATCACCGACACTAAGACAACGATCATAAAAACGATCGCTTAGTGACAGTGGTGAAAGGGTTACCTGGGGGGCGATCAGGGGGTTAAACCTTTATTAGGTAATATATCGGGGTACCTGACGCTATAAAAACCTGCGGCGAACCTAAAAAAAATGCTGGCTA
The DNA here is from genome assembly GCA_029206835.1 of Rana muscosa. NCBI lineage: Eukaryota > Metazoa > Chordata > Amphibia > Anura > Ranidae > Rana > Rana muscosa. The sequence continues at coordinate 71,369,116 of JARGYO010000094.1, read as the reverse complement.
CCGATCTGCATCACCGACGCTAAGACAGCGATCAGAAAAATGATCGCTTAGTGACAGTGGTGATAGGGGGTGAAAGGGTTATCTGGGGGGTGATCAGGGGGTTAAACCTTTATTAGGGGGGGGGTTAGGGGGCTACACTGGACCTAAAACTAAATGTAGTGACACTTTTACAGTCACAAATGTCACTGATTGCAGTGATCACTAAATAAATGGTCACTGCAATCAGTGACACTGTGACTGGGGGTGATCTGGGGGGGCGATTTATGTGCCTATGTGTCCTGGTGTCAGTGTGCTGTTTTGTGCACTAACCTGCATCTTCTCCTGTACGGCACTCGGTATATGTGAGCGCCGCAGGAGAGATGACATCACTTCCTCCTGCCTGTGTAAACAGTACACAGGCAGGGGAAGCTCTCTCATTCGCCGGGAGCGATCAAGAGGGGGGGGGCCGGAATCGAACGGCCGTCCCCTCATGCCGGATCGCTCCCGAAGGTAAAACGACCACCCACTGTAAAGAAGGGGGGTCCGATCGGACCCCCCAACTATACAAAGGCCATCACGTACATATACGTGATTCTGCCTGTCGGTGCCATTCTGCCGACGTATATTTACAGTGGGCAGTCGTTAAGTGGTTAAGATGCGAGCCATGTGGTCGCACCCGCGACCCTGTCGCGAGCTCCGTGACTGCGGACACGATCGCCGCCGGTGTCCCGCGATTGGGTCAGAGCTGAAGAACAGGGAGATGTTAGTGTAAACGCACCTCCCTGTTCTGCCTAGTGACACTGTCACTGATCGTGTTCCCTGTCATCGGGAACACCGATCAGTGACGTGTCACGGCAAGCCACGCCCCCTAACAGTAAGAATCACTCCCTAGGTCACACTTAACCCCTTCAGCGCCCCCTTAAGGTTAACCTCGTCACTGCCAGTGTAATTTTTACGGTAACTGTAATTTTTACAGCGATCAGTGCTATAAAAATGAACTATGGTCCAAAAATGGTGTCAAGTGTCCGCCATAATGTCGGTCACAATAAAGATCGCTGCCATTACTAGTAAAAAGTAATAATAAAAATGTCATAAAACTATCCCCTATTTTGTAGACGCTATAACTTTTGCGCAAACCAAACGCTTATTGCAATTCTACCAAAAGTATGTAGAAGAATACGTATCGGCATAAACTGAGGGAAAAAAATGTTTTTTATACATTTTTTGGGGATATTTATTATAGCAAAAAGTAAAAATATTGCTTTTTTTTTTTCAAAATTGTCCGATTTTTGTTTGCGCAAAAAATAAAATCCGCAGAGGTGATCAAATATCACAAAAAGAAAGCTCTGTTTGTGGGGGGAAAAAGGACATCAATTTTGTTTGGGAGCCACGTCGCACGTCTGCGCAATTGTCAGTTAAAACGACAGTGCCGAATCACAAAGTGGCCTGGTCATTGGCCAGCCAAATGATCCGGGGCTTAAGTGTTTAATCCACATGCAATACCCCGCCCCCATTGTGTTTAGCTGGTTAGTGGACATGGAGGGAGGGAGTGGGCTGTCATTTATCACTGTGTGTACACCCTCTAGTTAAATGGGCAGTTCAGATGTGATAGGGAGTAAATACTCAGCATAGAAACTCACTGAAAACTGAGCATGTGCAGAGCTGCCTACACTGCTCTGTGCAATCCCAAGCTGTATTGGGGACATGGACATAATAGAGGGAGCAGCAGGATCAACCAGGCGTTTTTGCAGAATACAGAAAATCTCAGTGACTGAGTATGGACAGCATGTAATACACCATTTATTGGTAGTTTTTTTATGATGTGGGTTTAGTGACATATATATATATATATATATATATATATATATATATATATAAATTTATTTTTTTAAATACATGTGAAGAAACCAGAAATAAAAAATTCAAGTTGTCGGATGTGTACATGGTTTATTGCTCGTCTTGTTGCATCTGATGAGTGTTTACTGCAGAAGAGATGAGTCACATTAATAACCCCTCGCTCTCCTCTTCTTCCAGCATGCCAATGAAGATGTGGAGCGGATGCTGCTAGGAAACAAGTGTGACATGGAGGAGAAGAGGGTGGTGCTCAAAGCAAAGGGAGAGCAGGTGAGTGGATAAGGCCGGCCCTGCCTTCCGAGATTTCAGTACGATAACATGAAATTGAATGAAAGACTATGCAGGTTTGATCATAAAGTCTGTCTGGGACTCCACAGAGGCTTCCCCTTCACTTCCTGTTCAGGTGACTTCCTATTCTGAGGGGAAAGATCCCCAACCAATACAGACAGCAACAAATGCCAGACACAGGATCCATGCTAAATACAACAAATGACTTTTAGCAGCTTTCATTATCTGTCTTAAAGTAAATCGCTAAGCAGTGTTGGGGTCCTCAGCATTCCTTGTTAATGCCCTTCCCCTGCAATCACCACGGTCTCCCTCATTGCCAGTGCTTCCTTACCTATGTCTTCCAGTCGGACACTTGGGCTTTCTTGATTGGCCAAGCTGAGATGACTTGACTCCCATGTGTGCACACTAGTATTGTGCCAGGAGTTACTTTGTCCCGGCACAATTCCACATGCAAATTACTTTCTCAGCATGAAATTGCGCCTGGTATGTGTACACGGGAGTCGCACATACCGCCCAAAATGATTGGCTGAAAATAGGGTCATCAGCGTTTTGCCAATAGAATAAAAAACTGTGCCGATTAATGGCATATCGCGTCTGTGCTGCATTGACTTCAGTGCAAAATCGTGTCCCGTTGACTTCAGTGCAAAAACGCCAGTCACATAAAAATGCATCCTGAATTTTTAGCCACTTGCCACCCAGAACAATTCTGACACTTCTCTCCTACATGTAAGAAATCATCACTTTTTTTTTTTCCCCCTTTGCTAGAAAATTACTCAGAACCCCCAAACATAGATAGATATCTATCTCTCTGAGACCCTAGGGAATAAAATGGCTGTTGCAACTTTTTTGTTGAACGATATTTGCGCAACAATTTTTCAAACGCCTCCACCTTTTCAAAAATCTCTTTAGGTGACGCTTTAAAAAAAATTCTGGTTACCAGATTAGAGTTAAGCCTCATACACACAATCTGATTTTTCGACGGGAATTGTGTAATGGCAGGCTGTTGGAAAATCTGACCGTTTGTATGCGCCATCGGACAATTGTCAGATTTTCCTCCAACAAATGTTGGATAGTGTAACGGCTGCCCAAGTATGAAGGGGTTAACGCCGTTTAAGATATTCCCTCTCTGGACACACATCCACTGCCGATCCTCCGTAGTCAGGCGACCGCTTCCCATAGGATTAATCCTTTCAAACATACGAGACAAACGCTCTGTGTGTTGAAGTCCCAAAAACAGGGAATGACTTTATTACAAGCACATGGTAACACATTTCTCTTCAAAACCCTTCCCTCCCATCCTTGGAACAGGGCGGGTTAAACTGTCCAATGACAATGGTCATACAGGTCAGGTGTGTTCAAACTTCTCTTTTAGTAAACAGTCTAAGCAGGAGGGGTGATTCCCCCCCCCCCCCCCTCCTCACAGAAAGACACTTAAACATCCCATAATAGGCAGCCAGACGGTCTACCAAGCTCCAATCCACATCACCACAGTAGCAGACTTCATTACCACAAGCCACACTAGACAATAGAATGCAATCACACCCCATCACAGCAAATATTACACAACAGCCCACACACAATATACACCCAATATATACCATGTATATACAGCATTGAATATGACTATCACAGATCATGGTGGGGTTCTCATTCCCCCTGTGACCCCTGTCACAGATGGCATGCTTTAAAATGTGTGTCGGATTATCCGGTCCTGTGTACACAAGTCCATCGGACAAAACTCCAAACACGCATGTTCAGAAGCAATGCTAACCATAACACATTATCAGAAGTTGCCCAAAGGGTGGCGCTAAAGAACTGAAAAAACACGTAGTTTCATGTTTGTTGGCTGACAATTCTTTGTATGCAATCCAAGTTCATGGCCAACACCCTTCGAACAAAGGTCCTATGCTTTGTCGGCAGAAAATCTGATCGTGTGTACCAGGCTTTAGAGGAGGTCTTGGACTGGAATTGTTGCTCTCGCTCCAATGTTTGCGGCTATACCTCACGTGTGGTGGCCTTTAGATTTTTTTATTTCACTTGAATTTTTTTTCGATTTTGACACTTTCCCTTTTTTTTTTTTTTTTTTTTATCACAATGTAAACATCCCTTGTAATATGAATAGGGCATGATAGGTCTAGAAGTCCCCAGATCTCGCCTCTAGGCTGAGATAAAAAAAAAAAACTCTCTCAGGCTTCCCAGCCGAGGCAACAGCAGTGTTTACAACTGCCGAGGCTGAATGTGACGTCATAACGTCACTCCCAGCCTCTGAAAGCCATAGAGATGACCGGGACACTCTGGTCCTTGTCAGCTCTATTGTAAACTGCTGCCGCTGGCTGATTCATTCTCCGGCTCACGGGTGTCCCCTCCCGGTGTCTGTAAAAACAAGCAAGAAGCTGAATAGTCTCTGTTTTTAGAGTGCAATGAATCGCTGGCAGAAAAAGATATCTGAATGATGGCTGTAGGTTCAGGCTTCAGTCAATATCCCAACTCACAGTCCACGATGTTATATGACGTTGTTGGACGGGAAGTGGTTAGTTTTGGTACCGGAATTTTCATTTCGGTGCACCAGTAGAAGTTAAAAATATATTTGGCTAACATTTTGACCCAAGTTTTTTTTTTTTTTTTGTAATTCTGAGTTTGATAGTATATATCGTTCCACCATCTCAAACACTCAGTCCATTTATAATCATCTGACATACAGAATACCCCCCCCCCCCCCTCTTTGGGAAGTATGTTTTGTATAGACGGTGTCGTGGCATCCCCTCTGGTCTCCGTCTTCCCATGTAAACATCGCAGCACAGACCTCTTTGTATTGGCGTCAGGATGCTCCTCTGTCACATATGAACAGAATTCCCGGAGCGCGTGGATTACAGTGTGATAAATATTTACGTAGCCGTCTCGGCTCACACATCGACCGCAGCGATACGGAGGTACAGTAAAACCTTGGCTTGCGAGCGTAATTCGTTCCAGAAACATGCTTGTAATCCAAAGCGAATTTCCCCATAAGAAATAATGGAAACTTAGATGATTCGTTTCACAACCATTTATTAATAATTCCTTCAGTTTATAGTCCATATAAAAAGATTATAGCAATGTGACCAGGTTGTGTAACCATAAAATGTCCATCCACAAATGGAAGCCTCCACAAGGGGATTAGAAGCAAAATCAATCGGGAGCTACAGAGTATAAAAGAAGAGAGGCGCCTCGAAGTGTAGCAATATGTTGCTAAATGTTGAAGCTTCATTAAATGTAACCATATTGCTACAACTTAAGCCGGCCATACACGGTTCGAATTTTGAAAGAATTTTCTTTAGAAAATCGTATCAAAGAATTTTCGTACGAATTTCGCACCATTAGTGGGCTGCAGCAACAGCCGATTTTCGTGCGGCAATCAAATTTGAGGAATCGGACATGTTGGATTTTTTTTTTAAAAACGAATGATTTTCTAATCAATGATGGCAGAATCGTGCAATAAATGTAATAGAAAAAAAAGTGCATGTGCAAGAAAAGAATATTCCCGGCCGAATTTCGAAAATCAATGGTGGCATCATCGGATCACAAAAAAAACGAACTTTCTGATTTTGAAAAGAAAATTTGTTCGAAATTCGACAGTGTATGGCCTGCTTTAGAGGCGCCGCTCTTCTATTTTATTCTCGTTGTGACACGATGCTACTCCTATATCAAGACATCGCTTGTATATCAAGTCAAAATGTATTTAAAAATTTTGCTTGTCTTGCAAAACGCTCCCCAACCAAGTTACTCTCAAACCAAGGTTTTACTGTACAAATCTGTGCGCATTTCTTACTTGGGATTTGTCTGTACAGATCATCAGGGTGGTTGTTTTTGTTTTACTACTTTTAAAACGTAATGTTCCCAGACATTAAAGTCCTGCTTTAAAGCGGAGTTCCAGCCTTTTTTGTGTTTATAAAAAGGCTTTTAATAAACAGACACTTACCTGTTCCTCTGTCCAACGACGCGGACGCCCGGAGCTCCGCTCCTCTGGCATGTAAGGGGGCGAGGAGTGGTTTAAAAGGAAGTTCCACTTTTGGGGAGCACTAGGACTTTAAATAGCTGGTGCGGGCCAAGCTGGCCCAAATGAACGATTCCTTTCCTAGATGATACAGGAGCTCCTCAGTGCTGTATGAACTGTATAATTCATCAGCTCCACCCAGTGTTCCACCAGCATTCCAGGACTTCCCATCTTGTTCCCGGAACAAAATCCAGTCACTCCGCCTGTTAAGCCAATGCATAAGCCTTGTATTTCTATCAATGAATAAAAGGCTTCCTTTGGCTGAGTTTGGGAGGCAAAGGTCACCTTTATAACCACTTGCCGACCAGCAACAGTACATATACTGTGCAACATGTGCAGGAAAAATCACGTATACAGTATCTCACAAAAGTAAGTACACCCCTCACATTTTTGTAAATATTTTATTCTATCTTTTCATGTGGCAACACTGAAGAAATGACACTTTGCTACAATGTAAAGTAGTGAGTGTACAGCTTGTATAACAGTGGAAATTTGCTGTCCCCTCAAAATAACTCAACACACAGCCATTAATGTCTAAACCGCTGGCAACAAAAGTTGAAGGGGAATACTATAGAATATCCCTTGAGTGACATCTGTGAGTCTGATGGGGCTGCAAAAATGGCGGCACCCAGCAGCAGTCTCTGGCCTCTTGGATGTCCGCACATCTGTTTGGGTTTTACAGGTAAATGAGCATAAAATACATTCAATGCACAAATCTTATGGGAAGATTGTGATTGAAACAAATGATCACACGACAGGGTCCCTTTAATCTTACTATGTCATTAAAAGGATGATGTGACATTCAGATGTAAAACCATTTGGAAGGACAATACAATTCCTGAGTGTGATGAACATTGATGTGTGTAGAATACATCCCAGAATACCAGTCGGTGTCCCTTCTCTGGACACACAGGCTTATTGTCACTGTCTGGTCACATGATCCACAGTGGGAAAGCTGCCAGTGACTGCACCAGGCTGCAGGGAGCAGCTCATGCAGTAGATGCAGAACACTGGCAGCTCAGGCGGAAATGCCGCCTTCAGCTTTTTACAGATCTTGTTGCCGTGTTGCTTCTTTCCAGCTCCAGCAGAGCGCCGGGGCGAATGCAGCTTGGCTGCATAATTAGACACAACCCAGCCATTCATCTCCGCAGCCTCCAGTGCAGTTTGTGTTTATTCACCGCAGGGGCTCCCGAGCTGCAGTGTCACTTCAGTGCTCGCTAATGCCAGACTACAGCTTCATTCACACCACTGTTTAGCTGCATTGATCTGCATAGGTTAGCACAAGGGAGCGGTTGTCTGTGTGGCCTGTTCACCTCCATAGCTCTGCATCAAAATTCCGCACTTCTACATTTTTAAGTCAGATTGGCTATTCCTAGGGAATAAAATGAGTATTCGCAGTAGTGGCGGCAGTAATGGCAGCAGAAGGAATAGCAGCAGCAGCTCAAATTGACTGCAGCATGTTGTCTTGACAGGTGGCATGGCATGTCAATTGCCATTAGGGGCAACATGACCTCAACCAGAAGCCAGACACTTGGTTCGCTCTTGCAGTGCAGTAGTCCCATTGTGTTTTTTTTGCCTAGTGACAATTTTACAATCAAGAGGTGGCAAGATCACCTCCGGAATTCCTGACAGCAGCTACTTGGCTGCACTCTGAAAAGCAATCCACCACAAATCACTTTTCAGAGCTACTATGAACCTAGCTTAACCTGTTGGTACGCAGAGATTGCCAAAGCTAATTAAATGCCCAAGCCACATTTTGCAGTATCTGCATATGTTGGTTAATATAATTTACATATCCAGGTAACTTTTATACAGATTTATCATCTATTGACAGACACCTCTTATCCTATAACCGTTGAATTGTGCTGCCACCTGCAGGTGTAGGAAGTGAAGTACAAAAAAAGCTCAACCAAGAGGCTGCCACTGCTGTTCGTCAACCCCCCCCCCCCCCTGTTTGCGCTAATTAAAATGTGAAGTCACGACTTTGTGTGGGGGTACAATCTACTGTAAGAGCACTCCCTGGTATGTGCACATTTCATTTCTGAGGAGGTTTCTCCTAATGTTATACTTAATGTACGAGTGTCCAAAGCTTTGTTTACCTAAAGCTGAATTCCAGGTATAGATATTTTATACATAGTTACATTGATCCAGCTTGGACCCATATAATATGGTATATACCATACCTCTGGGATCCCTCTAGAAGCCTCTAATAGGAACTCCTTCTCCAGTGGTCTCCACTATCTTCTGGGTCCCATACTGAGCAGGTAATCTGTCTTGTGAACAGTGGTTCTCTGAATGACACTGTGCTGAGCAAGTGACCTCCTATGTTCACAGTGCAGCAGGGCAGCCACTCAGCATGGGACCTGGAAGCAAGCAGAGATCACTGGTGTCGACTACAGTGATTTCCAGCTTTATAGAGCAGCTTTCTCAACCTTTTTACCATAGAGGAACCCTTAAAATTGTCAGGTCTTAGGGAAACCCTATTAAAACCACTTCATTGGGAGAAATGCCCTTTAAATCAGTGGGAGGAATGCCCCTTACGTTGACGATCAGTAGGAAAAAACGCCTCTTACGTTGGTGGCCAGTGAGAGGGACGCCCCCCCTTAAAGATGACCAAATCTAGCAAAATCATGCCAGTTGGCATTGGCCCCAGAATTATGCAGGGACGATCAAATGGGAGGTCAACCTGCCACAGCCCAGGGAGCCCATAGCATCCCCTGGAAGAACTCTGAGTTTGGTTGTTCTTTAGGGAACCGGCATGTATGATATATTCATAGTTGCACAAGTCCAAGCTGGATCAATGTTTCTAAAGAATTCCAGGAATGGTATATTTTTACATAGTCTGCAGGATGCCCTTTGTTTGCATTCTGCCCTATACATTTCACTGGTCTGTTGCCATGTTGAGTGTCTACATTGCTTTTCAGGGTTCCATGGAGCTCTACCATAGCCACCCTTATGTGTGTGTGTCTGCCTGGGGTGTGGGTTTGCATGCATTTTGTTGCACTAGGAGTGAGGGTGTTCATGCGACCATTATAGGCCATCTATAGTGCATGCTGTTCAAGCCTGGATACGTTGTATATGCACAGTTATTAGAGATAAGGGACCATGTACTGCTTGACCTGGTCAGCCTGGGATGGCGGTGTGTTATCACAGGGGGTGAGAGACCATGTGCTGCCGATCGCATGTGCGCAATCGTGACGTTTATGGAGCGTACTTGTCCCGACTGGAAGCGGCACTGAGCAATGGGGAGGGGGTGGCTGTTATGACAAAACAAGAGATTGGGGACATTGTTTGAACAAGTACTCTGTTGTAGGTGTCCATGGTGGATGTGAATATTTCTAATCCTGCTTTCTCTGTTGTACTGTTTAATAAGGACATGCAATGAGCGGGGGACTCACAATGAATCATCTTCTCTTCCACAGATTGCCCGGGAGCATGGAATTAGGTTTTTTGAGACTAGCGCAAAAGCAAACGTAAACATTGAGAAGGCATTCCTCACGTTAGCAGAAGACATACTTCGAAAGGTACGAGATTCCCCATCTGTCTCTCTCCTGATTTTTATATCTCTTCAGATTTCAGACTTCCAATGGACCCGACCATAACTCAACACTGAAAGGCAGGGAGATGTGTAGCACTATAATCAATGGTACTGGTCACATCTTTCCAAATGTCATCAGACAGATGAGCAAAAGTGACATTTTCTTTCTCGTACATCACGGGACACAGAGCGACATAGTCATTACTAATGGGTTATATAGATACCTTCAGGTGCTGGCACTGGCAACTTCCAAAACCGGAAGTACCCTCCCCTATATAAGCCCCTCCCCTCCGGGAGCACCTCAGTTTTTTGCCAGTGTCTAAGGTGTTGGCCAAGAAGAAACATGTGTTTTTCACTGAGCTTGCGTACAGGTTCTTTTGGGCCTCAGTAAGCTATTCCGGATCCGACCAAAAAAGCTTCATAGCTAAACGGTCGGTACCCGGGCCTTGCAGAGAAGAGCAAGGTTTTGCCTGGAATGCTTCTCTTAGGAGAGCTGGACCCTGGGATCCAGAGCTCTGGTCATACCCATGACCAAGATGTTTTCTGTGCAGGGTGCTATACAGGTCCAGGGGAGTGGAATCCTTGGGAACCCGGTCCCTGAAGGTTTAATTACAATGCCTGCCGTGATAGGTGAAGTTTGGGCTTCTGTGGCCAAACAGAGTCCTGCGGCGGGGAAAAGGTAAGTGGGGGCCCCTCAGGAACTTGGTTCTATTGAGGGGACCCCCAAGCCTAATATGTCTTTCTGCCTGTTACCTAACGGTATTCCCGCTAAATATTATGCATGCCTGTAACTACTAAAAAATGTAATAATTTTAATAGTGGTCAAGAAAAAAAAAAAATAATAATAATATACTAGACTGCGGTACCTGTGTTAATCCACTAGAGGCCGCTGTGGAACGTTTCTTGTCATGTGGACTAGTTTCTTTTTATCAGAGCAAGTCCAGGCAGATGGTGAATTCTCTTGTGGGAAACTGCTTCCTCTGCCATGTTGCAATGCTCGTCCATCCCCCGGCCTGCGGCAAAAGGGGCCCTGGCTCTTGTCCCTAGTTTCCCTTTTCAAAATTAGCGCCGAAGGCGCACGTGGCCGCGCGCGTGCGCGTGCACGCGCCTCTATATATAGAGGTGAGCCGGGAAAGGGGCGGAGCTTGGGGGATGACGCTCTGTGCGCGCCGCAGCGCTTCTGCGCATGTGCGGGCGTCCCAGCATGTTAAAAACCACAATTATGTGTTGTGAGCTGGCTATGGAGTGCAGAGACAGAGCTGGCAACATTTAAAAAAGGCATACAGCAAGCGGTTGATGCAGGCATCCCCATAGAAAGGCACATTAGTAGACACCAACTGTTTTTATAGCAGCATTTGTGCTAGACTATTGTCAGTAAGTGGTGTATTTCGGCTGGAATACCTCAGCTTTGGGCTTAGGAATAATGCCGTCTAAAAACTCCGGGACTAAAAATCCCAGGAAGCATAGGGGGTCTCCATCGGGCTCTGAGGATCTTGGGCATGCTTCGGCTGCACCAGTCTCCCCTGAAGAATCAGAGGTTAGTGACCGTAGAGCACCCTCAGGAGTACCTGGTACTGTGGCTGTCCTCAGTTCACCTGCTCCTGTGTATGTAACGGAGGAGGTTTTTTCCTCAGCTCTGGGAGGGCTGGAAGAGAGATTGTCAGCATTGATCGCTGCTTCCCTGTCTCAGGAAAAAAGCGCTCGATCTCCGTCTCCTCCCTCAGAGTGCCTGTTAGCGGAGCAACAGTCCCGTACAGGGATCGACCTACCTGAAGGGGATCAGGATGAGGTTGATTCTGTTGTAGAGGAATCAACAGTGGAAGAGCCGTTCTCAGCATCACATGCTGAAAGATTATGGGTTCAGTCCCTGACTAATATGGTCCGATCAGCATTTAAAATGCCCCTTGCGGAGCCATCATCCACTTCTGTCTCCTCGTTGGGGTCGCTAAAAGCTCCCCAGACTGTTTGTTCCTTTCCGATCCATCCTTTACTGGAAGGGCTCATTTACCAGGATTGGGAGCATCCTGATAAAATATTTACTCCCAAGAGATTTCAAGTGGTCTATCCCATGGAGGATAAGTTCATCAAAAAATGGAGGGTCCCTACAGTGGACGCAGCCATCTCTTGTGTGAATAAATCGCTGACATGTCCAGTGGATAATGTCCAAATGTTCAAGGACCCAATAGATAAAAAATTGGAGTCCTTATTAAAATCTGCTTTTGCTACAGCAGGATTGGTGACACAACCAGCAGTGGCAGCTATTGGGGTCTGCCAAGCAGTGAAGGATCAGTTGAAACAGGTCTTAAGGGACTTGCCAGATCAGCAGGCTCTTGCCCTAGCTGATCTACCTAGAGCCTTATGCTTTGCGGTTGACGCCATAAAGGATTCAATCCATCAGGCCTCCCGCCTTACGCTGTCTGTAGTACATATGCGTAGGCTTTTATGGCTCAAAAACTGGTCTGCTGAAGCTCCCTGTAAAAAATTGCTGGTCAGCTTCCCATTTCATGGTGAACGCTTATTCGGGGAAGACCTGGACAAATATATCCAGAGAATTTCCAGCGGTAAAAGTACACTTTTGCCGGTTAAAAACAGAGTTAGAGGTCCCTCTTTTAAGAGGCCTGCTTCTCCAGTCCCTAGGACATCGGCGGTGAAACAGTTCCGACGGCCTCCTCGGTCAAATCCCGGAGGTAAAAATCAGGGACAATTGCAGGGTAACAAGAAGCCCTGGAGCAGGAGAGGTACAAAACCTCCCCCAAAGTCAAATGCATGAAGGGTTGCCCCCACTCAATCGGGTGGGGGGAAGACTTCAGTTGTTCAGAGACCTGGCGGGACACGATCAGAGACAGATGGGTGCTCTCCGCAGTAAATCTGGGATACAAATTGGAGTTAAGACTCCCCTCCTTCCCACTTTATAAGGTCAAACGTGCCAAGGGATCCCCAGAAGAGAGGATCCCTCCTGTTGGCACTGGAACAATTATTGCTTCAAGCAGTAATTATAGAGGTTCCCCTGGAAGAATGGGGGTTCGGGTTTTACTCAAACCTCTTTACAGTCCCGAAGCCAAACGGGGACGTGAGGCCCATATTAAATCTAAAAGGGCTAAACAAATTCCTACATATAAGGACTTTCCGGATGGAGTCGATCCGGTCGGTGGCCACTGCCCTACAAGGGGAGGAATGGTTAGCCTCGATCGACATCAAAGATGCTTATTTGCACATTCCCATCTTTCCAGCCCACCAAAAATTTCTACGCTTTGCGGTAGAAGGGCGCCATTTTCAGTTCAGAGCCTTACCCTTCGGTCTGGCCACAGCACCACGAGTGTTCACAAAAATTCTGGCCCCATTATTGGCCAATCTAAGAACGCAAGGTGTAACGATAATGGCATATCTAGACGACTTGTTGCTGATAGACCACTCAGTGGAAAAACTAGAAGTGGTTGTTCACGAGACAATCAAGTATCTGAAATATCACGGTTGGATTATCAACCGAGACAAGTCAGCCCTAAAACCAGTCAAAAGTCTGGAATACTTGGGGCTAAGGCTGGATTCAGACCAGAGAAAAATTTTCTTGCCTCAAGAAAAGGGGTCGTCTTTGAGAGATTTGATCCACTTAGTGGGTACAAAAAGACAGCCATCCATACGCCTGTGCATGAGGCTGCTGGGAAAAATGGTGGCATCATTCGAAGCAGTACCCTACGGTCAATTCCATTCAAGGAATTTGCAAGGGGCCATACTGTCAGCCTGGAACAAAAAAGTTCAGGCTCTGGACTTACCAATGTCCTTGTCCCCTTCCGTTCGCAAGAGCCTCCGCTGGTGGTTGGTTCCCCAGAATCTGGAAAGAGGGAAATCCTTCAGTCCGATTTCTTGGAAGGTGGTCACTACAGATGCCAGCCTTATAGGCTGGGGAGCAGTACTGGAGCAATGGTCTCTCCAGGGCAGATGGTCGGATGCGGAAAAGGCCCTGCCCATCAATCTCTTAGAGATACGAGCAGCCCGGTATGCCCTAGTAGCATGGACATCCAAACTCCAAGGGTCCCCTGTCAGAATTCAATCAGACAATGCCACAGCAGTGGCATATATCAATCATCAGGGGGCCACCAGGAGTCGTGCAGCCCAGAGGGAAGTAAATTACATCCTGAAATGGGCAGAAAGATATGTCCCAGCCATATCTGCGGTATTCATTCCAGGAGTGGAGAATTGGAAGGCGGACTTTCTAAGTCGCCAACAATTATGCCCAGGGGAATGGTCCCTTCATCCCGAGGTTTTCTGGACAATATGTCAGCGGTGGGGAACACCGGATGTAGATCTGCTAGCATCCAGATTCAACGCAAAAGTGGACAGGTTTGTCTCTTGGACAAGGGATCCCCTAGCTTGCGGCTCGGATGCCCTAGTGTTCCCTTGGGATCAGTTCAAGCTGATATATGCATTCCCACCGCCACAATTGTTACCTCGATTACTCCGCAGAATCAGGGTAGAAAAGAAACCAGTGATTCTGGTGGCTCCAGCGTGGCCCCGAAGAGCATGGTACGCGGAGATTGTAAAGATGTCTGTGGGGAGTCCTTGGACCCTCCCACATCGTCCGGACCTGCTTTCGCAACGACCGATATACCACCCTTCCTTACCAGCCCTAGGTTTGACGGCCTGGCTATTGAAGCCCACATTCTAAAAAAGAGAGGGCTCTCTAATTCTGTGGTATCTACCATGATCAATGCCAGGAAGCCGGTATCCAGGCAGATCTACTATAGAATCTGGAAGGCGTACATCGCCTGGTGTGAGGCCAAGAAATGGCATCCACGTAAATACGTAATAGGTAGGATTCTGGACTTCCTACAATGGGCTGTAGATAGGAAGCTTGCCTTGAGTACTATCAAGGGTCAGATTTCGGCCTTGTCAATATTTTTTCAAAGGCCCTTGGCTTCGCATTCACTAGTCAAAGCCTTTATACAAGGTGTGATGCGTATTAGCCCTCCGGTTAATATTCCCATATGTCCATGGGATCTAAACTTGGTTCTGTCGGTTCTACAGAAACAACCATTTGAACCATTACAGCATATTTCTTTGGTTCTTCTCACCAGGAAATTGATTTTTCTAGTAGCCATTTGTTCGGCTAAAAGTGTCGGAATTAGCAGCTATGTCCTGTAAGGAGCCATATCTGGTTATCCATAAGGACAGAGTAGTGTTACGTCCTCATCCAGCCTTTCTTCCTAAGGTGGTATCGAGGTTTCATTTGAACCAAGATGTGGTTCTTCCTTCTTTTTTCCCCAAACCTAGTTCGGTAGAGGAAAAGTTATTGCATTCTTTGGATGTAGTAAGAGCAGTTAAAGCTGATCTAAAAGCCACTGCTCAGATTCGCAGAACGGATACTTTGTTTATTCTGCCGGAAGGCCCCAGAAAGGGTCAGGCAGCATCAAAATCTACTTTAGCCAAGTGGATTCGACAGGTCATAATGCAAGCCTATGGCTTGAGAAGGAGACCGCCTCCGTTCAAAGTTAGAGCGCACTCCACAAGAGCAGTTGGAACTTCATGGGCAGCGCATCACCAGGCCTCCCTGGCTCAAATCTGTAAGGCCGCAACATGGTCTTCAGTACACACGTTTACTAGGTTCTACCAGGTGGACGTTAGAAGTCAGGAGGATGTCGCCTTTGGGCGCAGTGTGTTGCAGGCCGCAAAAGATCCTCATGTCTGATAGCGCTCAGCTTATGTATAGTGTATCCCTCCCCTCATTGGGCATTGCTTTAGGACATCCCATTAGTAATGACTATGTCGCTCTGTGTCCTGTGATGTACGAGAAAGAAAATAGGATTTTTATAACAGCTTACCTGTAAAATCCTTTTCTTGGAGTACATCACGGGACACAGAGCTCCCGCCCCTCTTTAGGGACACTTATTGCTTTGCTACAAAACTGAGGTGCTCCCGGATGGGAGGGGCTTATATAGGGGAGGGTACTTCCGGTTTTGGAAGTTGCCAGTGCCAGCACCTGAAGGTATCTATATAACCCATTAGTAATGACTATGTCGCTCTGTGTCCCGTGATGTACTCCAAGAAAAGGATTTTACAGGTAAGCTGTTATAAAAATCCTATTTTTAAACACTTGCCTATCAGGGCAATTCTGACAGTTCTCTCCTAAAAATGGCAAAAATATAAGCAGATTAAACCTGTGTATGTGGGACAAAGAAATGCGATAAATGCATTTAAATTTTAGGTTGGTATTCACTTGAACCAGGAAAATGTATCTTTTTTTAGTACCAATTTAAAAAATGCATGCAGTGCTCAAATGGTTTTGAAGGAAGAATTGAAAGTCCATTTGCTGCCTTCCAAACCACTTGAAGGCTGTGATTACTGCAGTGCTGGCAGACCAGGGAGGTGACCAGACACTTCACAAACTAATTGTCCACAAAATGTACAGAAATTGCCAGTTTGGAAAAGAAAATTCTGCTTTCTGTTAAGAAAAAAAACAAATTATATGTAAATTCTGCAAACTTTAGTGTTGCCCAGAATGACCCTTCATTTTCCGTCTGCCGCCGCCTCTGTTATTTTCTAAACCTATGTTTGTGAGGAAAATACTGTGCGGTCTCAGTCTGGGTGCTAGTGAATAATCGTGAAAAGGTGATGTAAAATAGCTGCTGCAACTATGTGAGCTACACACACTAGAAATAATTGGGGAAAAAATATAGCTGCGCTGCAATGTACTAATGAATAGAATAAAATAAAAAGAAGCATCAAATAATAAAATAAATAAAAGATTAGGATAATAGAAGCTGTGATGAGTCCAAAAAAGGTAGCTGAACACAACATGAAATTACCAGGTGTGCCCCTCCATATGTCCATATCACTGTATTCAATGACTGACAAAGAACAGTGAATTGCACTCCGAAGGTAACACAGTTCTGATAACAATCCTTCAATATGTTGATCAACGGTGACTTCAAACAAATATACACCCAAGAAGAAGTGATGAGATGTTATAGAAAGGAGTCCTCCACCTCTTATATCAAATCCGCTTACCAACTACATAGATTTCTTGTCAGGAGATCACAACAGCCTGTGGCTAATTACCCCAGCCCTGGGTCTCTCAATGGTAAACCGCAAATATTCCGGTCTCCTCCACGTTTGGAATCCTTAGTATTTCTCCCGAGTGAGTGGTCCCCATGCAAATACAAAGACTTAGTCTCCACAGTCGGCTACAGTGCAGCCTACTCCCAGTTGTGCAATAAATGAAAATATATGTGTGTGTGTATATAAAAGCATAAACAATGATAATGGATATAAAGTGCTACTGTGCAAAGAAGTGCAATTCCCACTTTTATGATCCTGTATAGATTATCAGTGACTCACTGATGCATAAAAAAGTGCTCCTGTGCATAGCATCCAGTATTATATAGTTTATCAATATTACATTGCTGGGTTGTTCAAATAAGTGCTCCTGTGCAAGTGTATAGCATCCAAAAAGTCTTTCCAGGTGTAATAAAGTTCATGCGATTATAAACTGCTAGGTGATCCAGAACATGCCGTGGTGTTCCTCACTCTGGTGCTCCCCTTAGGTGAGGAACACCATGGCATGTTCTGGATCACCTAGCAGTTTTATAATCGCATGGACTTTATAATCGCATGGACTTTATAATTGCATGGACTTTTTGGATACCATACACTTGCACAAGAGCACTTCAACCCAGCAATGCAATATTGATGAACTGTATAATACTGGATGCTATGCAAGGTGCACAGGAGTACTTTTTATGCATCAGTGGGTCACTGATAATCTACGCATCACGGTCTTCTTAGGCGCTGAGGAAAGGGGTGCGCCCCGGAAAAGCGTCAGCCATTCAGCTACTTTCGGGTACCGTCCGACCCTCTGGTCACCGTATCCTGGTTGCAGCTGTCACGGGACTCTGAGTGATTCCCAGAAATGCCTATATGAAAAGTTTGTTTGCGAGTAGGACCACTTTTGTCTTTTATAAGTTTTAATAAAGTTTTTATCTGGTAATGCACTAGGCCGGTGCGCCCTACTTTCTTTTTTTCTTATTTTTCACTGATCTATACAGGATCATAAAAGTGGGAATTGCAATTCTTAGCACAGTAGCACTTTATATCAATTATCATTGTTTATGCTTTTATATACATCTTTTTATATAAAACATTTTTTATATTTAATATGTTTATTTATTGCACTATTGTCATTTTCCACTGTTAGGAAAGATATATGTTATTTTTCACTATTGGAGTTTTTTTTTTTTTTGGGGTTTCTTTTTACACTGGTATAGTGTATGACTTTGGAAAGCACTAAAGTAAATAAAGTTGGATCCTGTGATCTCCACGAGATGAACAGCGCTCATCATGGGGTAGCCTTAGAGTTAGGCTGAGGAAGAGGTGAACTGCTCCCTTTTGCGCATGTCCAAGGGTGACACCAGAGGTGGGTGGATCCTAGTCTCTCTGCCACAGGTCCTGGCCTGTCGGCAGTCCTATCCATCTTACAACAGTGCTACTGCGCTATCACTGAATCCTCTCTGCTTTTTCATCGGCGGCACGCGTGTCCCGATCAGAGATTAATGGCTTTGTCACTGAAATGATCCAGCAGTTTTCCACCATCCATCTGTTACTTAAAAGCTGAACTTCACCCAAAAGGGGAAGCTCCACATTTCCACCTACTCCGTCCGTCCTCCCACTTTAGCAAACTTATTTTTTTTGGGGGGGGTTGTTACCTGGTTTTGACAGGTACCCGCTCACACTTCTGCCCGGATCGCCTAGGCAATCCGAGTGGAAGTTAAAACCCTGCCCACCCTCTTGCCCACGGCCCTCAGTTACATGTCATAGATTCCAGGAGGATGCTGCTCTTTAACCCCTGTGTGCATTTCTTATGTTCTTTAATAAATGTTCTGGGTTTGACTTGCTAAACAATGTCAGTTTTGCACAGTCCCCCCCCCCCCTTCTTGGGGGAAATGTGCCCATTCAGCCAAAAAGCTTTTTTAAGGTCAGGTCCTGGTGATGGATGAGAAAACCTGGGTCACAATCTGCCTTTCAGTTCTTTCCAAAGGTGTTCAGCAGGGTTGAGGTCAGGGCTCTGTACAGGACGCGCAAGTTCTTCCACATCAAACTCCCCAAACCATGTCTTTATGCAGCTGACTTTGTACCCAGGGACAGTCTGAACAGAAAAGATCCTTCACCATACTGTTACCACAGGGTTGGAAAAGCAAAATTGTCTACAGTGTTTTTGTATGATGTAGTGTTAACAGCACCCTTCACTGGAAACGCCTGAACTCCAATTATTTGGAGGGGTTCACTTAACTTATGAATAAAAAACAAAAGTGTGGCGCTAAGTGAGCAAGCGAATAGCGTGTGAACCTGGAAGGGTAAAATAGGCAATGCAAAATCAAAATGGTAGTGTTCACTCCCAGATTCGATGAACACACGTACCGTATAGCACCTGGGTCAAACAGGCACTCTTGAGAGAATGACTTCAAACAGGAGCTCCCACCACTGGAAAAACGGTAAGAAGGGTTCCACCCACAGTTGAATGAGGACTGTCAGATATCCATGATGGACTCCAAAACATGCGATGAATCACATGAAATGGTGTGCATGAAAAACATGCGATACTGTTTGACATTTAATGGTTAAAAAAGGGGGTTTACGCTTACAGAAAATCTGATAAAACAAGCGTGTAATTAAAATGGAGTATAGTCAACAATTCCAAGCGCATCACCAGATGTCCAATAGGAAGAAACATGTCTGGTGATGCTCTTGGAATCGTTGCCTATACTTCATTTTAATTACTAGCTTGTTTTATCGGATTTGCTGTAAGTGTAAACCCCCCCCCCCCCCCCTTTTTATTTATTTTTATTTTTTTCCCATTAAATGGTAAGTGTGAACACTTTACCATTTTGACTGTATTTTCAAGATTCATCCCGGATTATCCAAGAAAGACCTTTCACTTTATTCTGAACGCTTATGGACCGTCCATGGATGTTATTCACTTTGGACATTTATGTTTTGGTTTTGTTTATATTAAATTTTGCATTGCTTATTTTACCCTTCCAGGTTCACACGCTATTCACTTGCTCACTTAGCGCCACACTTTTGTTTTTTTATTTCTATTTTGCACTGTATGTCTAGTGATGTGTTGGCTGCTTATTTTGTTCTCTCTGCGCCATTTTTTTTTCTTTTTCACTTTAACTTATGGCCATATAGGTATGTGTGATGGTCAGATTTCCAGAATTTTGGCCATACAGTGTATAAATCTGTCCCATCAGGGGCCAACCCGTGTCTAATAATCCTTTGTTTTGTCTTGCAGACTCCAGTTAAAGAACCCAACAGTGAGAACGTAGATATCAGCAGCGGCGGTGGTGTGACAGGCTGGAAGAGCAAATGTTGTTGAGCCCTTTTATTTGCATTGTTCACCATCCACTGTCCCCCCTTCCTCACCCTTTTCCCCCTCCTACCCAACCACTTCTCGTCCTTGCAGCATAAACCACTCTGAACCCGCCCATCCCCTCCAATTTAACCTTTGAATGTCCCCCTTCCTCCTCCTCCCCCCCCCCCCCCCCCATCATATTAACATCCTTCTATCCATCTAAGCGAGTGCTTGCTGGTCTCATTCTTCTTCGGGTGTATAGAGAACGGAGGAAGATGCAGCTGAAAGTCGATAAACCATGTTTGTGACATTTTCTCATTTTAACGCTTTATCCTCCTCCCCTACCCCCGTCACTACATTTTGGTTGTATCATGTCCCCTCTCTCGTTCTGTTGTCACTAAAAAAAAAAAAAAAAAATTTTTTTTTTGAAGATGGAGGCACCTACAGCAATTACTGTTCTGGAAAATGAAATGTGTATCACAATAAAACTTAGAGTGAACCACTATTGTCGTATCCATCTTGACCGCAGGAGGAATTGGGCAGTTTGAGCATGCCAGCGTCTGTGTCACTGCATAGTGTAAAAAAGTGACATGAAGGGCATCTGTAGTGTGCTCAGCTAGACTTGTATGATGCAGTCTGTTAGTACTGGCAGAATCCTTGGGTTATAAACCATCCACCAAAATCTCCTCATACAATCCTTAAATGACAACTTCACCCTTGGGACAGTTGCCTTCAAGTAAAGCCCCACCGTCCTAAGTGCAGCCTTCTGCCCACTTTTGGGCACCTCCAGTGTATGGCCCTGCACGGAATCTCGAGGTCTTTGATAAGAAAAGGTTCCAGCCTGGTCTCTTTCCTTCTGGGTATCCAAGTAAAGGTTGTGCATCGCCAGCTGGAGCCACTCTTTGAATATGTTGTCCTTTAAAGCTGAATTCTAGGAAATCTAAGTCTCTAGCAAGGTGCCTACCACATCATAGACTTATCTCTTTTAATCACAACTGACAGCTTTATTGTGCTCCAGTAATATAATTTATGGAGCTCCGATGCTGCTACCTGTGGCTTCTGTGAATGGGTGTCAGAGGGGAGGGGTGGGTATAGCTGCTGTGTGTGCTTCTCTCCTCTCATAGCCAGTGTGTGTCCTTCAGGGAGTGCAATAAACCTGTATATATTGTGCTCCAGGAGAATAACTTCCTGAGCGCCAATGCTGATCAATATACTCTTAGTTTCTTCAAGAGAACAGTCGCTGCAACTGCTATATCTGCCACTCCCCTCCTACCCATTCTCAGAAGCCTTTGTACTATGTGAACTCATTCACAAAATACAAAGGCTTCTGTAAATGGGCTGCAGAGGGGGGTGTGATTGCGGCTGTGTGCTTCTCTCCTCCCAGCCGGAGTGTGTCCTTCAGGAAGTGCACTAAACTTGTATATTGTGCTCCCAGGAAGATAACTTCTAAGCTCTGATGTTGCTCACTGTGGTCTCAGTTCCTTCAAGAGCAGTGTCGCTGGAACTGCTATGCTTGCCCCCCCCCCCCCCCCTGCCCATTCACAGAAGCCTGTTATGTCGCACAGCTTTTTCAAAATACTTATAAAAGCAAATCACTCAGAGGAAGATGGTCACATCCTCCCAAGCTCTGGGGAGGCAATTAAGAGACACCCAGTGGTGGATTTGGCCAGGCGGACCTCAGAACCAATCGCAGTACTTTATAACGAGGAATGTAGCATTCTAGATCCAATTTATAAGACAAAAAAGGAAGTTTAGAGATTCATCTATACTGCTGCAAACAACCCTATAATCCAGGACACCACAACTTGCCAAACGGGATACCGCCATTCCTGATTCTGACATAAAAGGGAGGGGGCTACTTCCTAATCTAATTTTACATTTATAGTAACATTTTTGTAATCGGAAAGTACTGCCTACATTTTGGAAGTTAATGCTTTGACTAACTATGAGTAGGAAGGTGTGGACCATTCCAAAATACTTGGGTTTTTAATATTGTTATTCAGCCGTGGGGTTCTACAATCTCTCAAGTTAATTGGCCCATGCAGTCTCATCCAGGTGTTATAAATATATTGGCTCCTATGAGAGTCTACACCTACCTACATTTTTTAACTTCGATCAGATTGGACCCTGCACTCCACAGGTCTCTGCAGCTCTGCTTCCCCTGCTGTGTCTCCGTAAGAAATCTGGAGAAATAATGTGGTTGGTTGTCCACATCAACACAGACCTAATTATTTCAGTTGTTTCCCCATATATGGCGTGCTTTTTTTTAATGTGTAACGTATAAACTCATCAGCCACTTTATTAGGTACACCTTGCTAGTACAGAGTTGGACCCCATTTTGCCTCATTTCTTCATGGCATAGATCAGGGATATGCAATTAGCAGACCTCCAGCTGTTGCAGAACTACAAATCCCATGAGGCATAGCAAGACTCTGACAGCTACAAGCATGACACCCAGAGGCATGATGGGACTTGTAGTTTTGCAAAAGCTGGAGGTCCACTAATTGCATATCCCTGGCATAGATTCAACAAGGTGTTGGAAACATTCCTCAGAGATTTTGGTCCATATTGACATGAAAGCATCACGCAGTTGCAGATTTTTCATCTTCACATCCATGATGTGAATCTCCTGTTCCACCACATTCCATATGTGCTCTATTATATTGAGAACTGGTGACTGTGGAGGCCATTGGAGTACAGTGACCTCAGTATCCTGTTCAAGAAACCAGTGGTGAGATGATTTGAGCTTTGTGACATGGTGCATTATCCTGCTGGAAGGAGCCATCAGAAGATGGGTACACTGTAGTCATAAAGGGATGGACATGGTCAGTAACAATATTCAGGTAGGCCGTGGTGTTTAAACGATGCTCAATTGGTACTAAGGGGACCAAAGTGTGCCAAGAAAATATCCCCCCACCATTCTACCACCACCACCAGCCTGAACCGATGATACAAGGCAGGATGGATCCATGCTTTCATGTTTATGCCAAATTCTGACCCTACTATCTGAATGTCGCAGCTGAAATAAAGACTCATCAGACCAGGCAATGTTTTTCCAATCTTCTATTGTCCAATTTTGGTGAGCCTGTGTGAATTGTATAAAGTGTTTTAGTACTAAAGCGCTAATAGAATAAATAGTGACAAAACCAACAAATTGATAACCAAATCGTGAAAGCTGCAATCAAACAAAGGATACTGGGTCTGTGCAAAATGTGAATAAACAAATAAATGATGCGCTAACACCAACCGGTGTCTATAAGATTTATTTTGATTGTATTGTTCAGTGATATATATGCATATGAACCTGGGCACTTTTTTCAATTAAGGTTCAAGAAGTCATTCCACACTACAATCTATGCTACTCGTGGACATAGTAAATTGCATTTATTTTTTTAGAATGTATTTTGTGGAATTGGGGTTATTGTTTATCACAGATTTTTTTCATGATATTATTTAGCACAGAGTTGTCTGAATATCATCAATTGTGCACTAATAATTTGGTTGGTGTTAGCGCATCATTTATTTGTTCACTGTGTGAATTGTAGCCCGCTTCCTGATGGGAGTGGCCCCCGGTGTGGTCTTTTGCTGCTGTAGCACATCTGCTTCAAGGTTCGATACTATGTGGGTTCAGAGATGATATTCTGCATACCTTGGTTGTAACGAGTGGTTATTTGAGTTACTGTTGCCTTTCTATCATCTGGAACCAGTCTGCCCATTCTCTGACTTCAACAAGGCATTTTCGTCCACACAACTGTCACTTGCTGGATTCTTTCCCTTTTTCAGACCATTCTCTGTAAACCTTAGAGATGGTTGGGCGTGAAAATCACAGTAGATCAGCAGTTTTTGACATATTCAGACCAGCCCATCTGGCACCAACAACCATGCCACGTTCAAAGTCGCTTAAATCCCCCTTTCTCCATTCTGAAGCTCGGTTTGAACTTCAGGAAGTCGTCTTCACCACGTCTAGATGCCTAAATGCATTGAGTTGCTGCCATGTGATTGGCTGATTAGCAATTTGTGTTACCAAGTAATTGAACAGGTGTACCTAATAAAGTGTCCGGTGAGTGTATATCAGGATGTGGTGGTGTTGCTATAGCAATCCTTCCTTTATTACATACTGCATAGTGGTCAGTATACTGTTTGCGCCCACTACTGCTAGTGTGCTTGTTGCTTGAATGATAACAAAAGTGTGGTATGAGGCTGTACTTCAGGTAAACTGCTAAATATACAGACGAAGCACATTAGGACATGAACTTATTACTTAATGATGAAGTCGGCAGCTATAAATACTGTAGCTGCTGATTTTTAATAAAAGGTCACTTACCTGTCCAGTGATCAGCACTGTCCTCATCTGGGCAGGTTCTTCACCGGTATTCGGGTCCCTGGTACTGGCATGTTTACTAAGGGAAGCCGGCTGTGACTTCTTGCGGCTTCACACTGAGCTGCTCTGCGAATGGTCCCGCAGCTTTCTGGTGGGACCTATGACATGTCCCAGAAGCCTTCCACTCGGATCGCCTAGGGCACAGGTGTCAAACACAAGGCCCGCGGGCCGAATCCGACCCTCCAGGCAGGGTTGCCAGCTTTCAGTAAATATACAAACAGTTTGTAAAATCTGTACTTTTTGCATCTGTCCTTCAATGTCCATTGCGGACATGTAGGCTGCATGTCCGTAACTGACATTCATGGAGAAATTAAACAATTATGGATTTTACGAACAGTTTGTAAATTTACTGAAAGTTGGCAACCCTGCCTCCAGGCCATTTCATGTGGCCCTCACACCTCTGCTGCAGGAGAGCTCTAGCCCTCTTCTGGTCCTACTCCAGACCCTTACTTTTAAAGTGGATGTAAAGCCACTCTCATCCTTTCTAAATGCCTGCTATAGTGCTGATCTATAAAAATATAGATGCCTCCTGCATGTGTCCTTATCTGTCAAATGTCTCCCCTCTGTCTGTTATGAGACCTGAAAAACTGCAGATTCTGTGGGTGGATCTGTTGTCTGGAGCTCGGTGGGTGGAGTCGTGATGTCAGTAGACTCCCCGCCCACCTCTACACTCCTTGTCAACATGCATTTTCTCCCTGTGGATTCCTTTTGCTATGATCACTAACATCCAGTCAAAATCCAGAAACGTAACCACATGACTTCAGAAAAGGAGTGAGGGGGGAATTAAAAAATAATGCCTGTCTAAAGCTAGTGCACGAGATATGTAAATAACCTGTCACTCAAAGCCAGGGGGCGGAACGGACAAAGGTAACTGTCCGTTTTATCTCACTGAACAATAAAAGAGGATTGCTCAGAGCTGGATTAACTTTGTGGCAAGACTTGGCACAAATGATAGGAAATCTTATACTCTACATTGTGACAGCAAAAAATAAATAAATTTGGGTTTACATCCACTTTAAGCAATGCATCCAGCTTCTTCCCAGCAGCAGCATAAGGAAAGGGTGGTGCACTGTGATGTAAGGGACTCAACTTCTGATGGTGGGGTAGCTCTTGACATCTAATGTAAAGGGGAGGGGATGCGCTGGACATCTAATCTTACAGATACAACCAGCCCATTTGAGGGCAATCATAATGCTGATGCGGCACCACGATTAACTTGAGTTTTGACACCCTAGGGGTTCTGAACAGAATAGGAGGGGGAGGGGGGGGTTGTGGTTGGTTGGTTCCCCTCACTAGGTGAAAAGCCTAAAGAAAACAATTGCAGCCACCACATTGAAGGACTGGTAAACTGCATTGTTACATTTTAGTTTTTTGTTGGGTACACCTTAAATTTGGTCCAGCCTGAGCAAAGGAGACATTGGGGACAAATTGAAGCTTTCCAGGCCAAAGACAGTAATGGCAATAGATGACATGCCTCCTATGTACTTTTAATGGACAATGATTTAAAGTGATTGTAAACCCTTAATATACCCAGTGAAGTGACTGGTCTCAGGTGATACAGAGATTAACCACTTGCCCACCAGGCTAATTCCAGCACGCCTCTCCTACATATAAAAATCATCAATTACTCGGAACCCCCAAACATATTTTTTTTTTTCGCAGAAACCCTGGGGAATAACATAGTGGTCATTGCAACTTTTTTTGTCACACGGTTTTGGCGCAGCAATTTTTCGAACGCAATTATTGGGGGGGGGGGGGGCGACATGAATTTAAAAAAAAAAAAAAAACTGTAAAGTTGGCCCAATTTTTTGGTATAATGTGACAGATGATGCACTGAGTAAATGGATACCTAACATGTCGCACTTTAAAATTTCTCACACTTTTGGTATGGCGCCAAACTACAATACTTAAAAATCTCCATAGGCGATGCTCTAAGTTTTTTTTACAGGTTACATGTTCAGAGTTAGAGGGGGTCTAGTGCAAGAATTGTTGCTCTCGCTCTAACGTTCACGGTGATGCCTCACATGTTTGGTTTGAACGTTTAATAGGAATGGTGCGTGACAGGTCCTCTTTATGGAGAGATGTGGGGTCTATAAGACCCCCACATCTCTCTTCTAGGCAGGAGAGGCTGGGATAAAATAAAAAAATCACAATCCCAGCCGAGTCCCTGGCTTTGTTTACTTCCGCTGGCCCGGACGTGACGTCATAACGTCGTGCCCGGGCCTCAAGGAGTCATAGAGATTACCGGGGACCATCTTTCCCTCAACAATCTCTATGGCTAACTTCCGCTGGTGGTGGATTCTTTCTCTGATGGCATGGATGAGAGGACACTACAGTGGGGGAGGGAGTGATGCAAATGGCTGAGGACACTACAGGGTGGTGGTGATGCAAAGGGGAGCAGAGGATTCTACTGTGACACACTGAGGGTTATTTACTAAAGGCAAATCCGAGTGCACTTGTAGTCGCTGTAGATCTGAGGGGAAGATCTGAAATGAGGGGGAAACTCTGCCGATTTCTATCATCCAATCATGTACAAACAAAAAATGCTGTTTATTTTCCTTGCATGTCCCCCCTCAGATCTACAGCGACTGCACTTCCAAGTGCACTTGTAGTACAAAGTGGATTTGCCTTTAGTAAATCAACTCCACTGTGTTCCTAATGCCATCTTTTGGGCTTTAAAGTGTTTTTTTTTCTCCTCCGGAGAGAGATTTCCTCCATGTTCAGATAGATCTCAACCACTGAAATGTTACCTACCCCTTCTCTACAGGTATATATTTGATGTCAGAGGTATGAAGTCGGGTACAAGAGAAGTGTTTTGGGTATCCACCGCTCTTTGTCAAGCCTGCAGGTTTTAAAACACCATGATGGGGAAACCCACCATGACAAATAACCTGGAAGTATAAACGCACTGCTCTCTGTCCTCTGATCCCGTCAATCTAGAAATTTCATTTACAAAGTATCAATGTGTTCCACAATGTAGCAGAAGCCCTGTCTTTTGGGGCTTAATAGGGTTTTTTATATATTTATTTTTGAATTAAAGGGTGAAACTTATTTATTTTTTTCCCCTCTGAGAGAGAGCTTTGATTTCCTCCATGTTGTAGATCTTAACCTCTAAAAGGTTGCTTACCCCCTGCTATAGAGGCATATGCTTTGTTCATAATTGATGTCAGAGGTATAAAGTCGGGAACAGGCAGGGCCGCCATCAGGGGGGTACAGGCAGTACACCTGTAAGGGCCCCGGATGCCCAAAAAAAAAAGATTAAAAATGTTTTACATTTATTTATTTATTTTTATTCTATTTTTTATTTTTTTTTGTAAGGGGCCCAGATGCCAACCCCCCTTTTTTTAAAAAAAAATTAAATTTTTTCTTTTTTTTGTAAGGGGCCCAGAAGCCCGGAGGTCCCCAGGGGCCCGGATGGCAACCCCCACTTTTTTTTTTTTTTTTTTTTATAAAAAATAAATAATTTTTTTTTTTGTTTTATTTATTTATCTCTTTTTGTAAGGGGCCCAGAGGTCCCCAAGGGCCCAGATGGCAACCCCCCGACCTCAATAATTTGCGGCGGCGAGCACCCCCCGCTTCTCAATTCGTGGCAGCCCCCGCTTCTCAATTTGTAGCGGCAGCATCCCCCCCCCCCCGGTTCTCTGCTCCAGGGGGCCCATGCCTGAAGCTGTGTAAGGGGCCCTAAAATTCCTGATGGCGGCCCTGGGTACAGGACAAGTGTTTTGGGTATACACTCTGTCAAGCCTGCAGGTTTTAAAACACCAATGATGGAAAACCCACCATGAGAAATAACCTGGAACTATAATAAACACACTGCTGTCTATCCTCTGTAAATGAAATTTTAGATTGATGGGGATCAGAGTATCAATGTGTTCCACAATGTAGCAGAAGCCCTGTCTTTTGGGGCTTAATAGGGTTTTTTTTTTATTCTTAAAGTGTGAAACTCCCCAAGAGGGGTGGGGGGGGTGGATGAGGTTCTTTGATTTCCTCTGCTTTTCAGGTAGATCTCAACCTCTGAAAGGTTACTTACCCCCCCCCCCCCCTGCTATATAGAGGCATATGCTTTGTTCATATTTGACGTTGGAGGTTTGATGTCCGGTACAGGACAAGTGTTTTGGGTATCCACCACTCTGTCAAGCCTGCAGGTTTTAAAACACCAGTGATAGGCAACCCACCGTGACAAATAACCTGGAAGTATAATAAACACACCGCTGTCTGTTCTCTGATCCCGTCAGTCTAGAAATTTCATTTATAAAGTATCAATGTGTTCCACAATGTAGCAGACGATCTAAGCTAAGAGCCTAGAGACAATGTCATAGTTACATAGTTAGTCAGGTTGAAAAAAGACAAAGTCCATCCAGTTCAACCATAAAAAAAAAAAAATATATCGTACAATCCCATATACCCAATTCTATACCCACAGTTGATCCAGAGGAAGGCAAAAAATCCCAGCAGAGCATGTTCCAATTTGCTACTGCAGGGGAAAAAATTCCTTCCTGATCCCCCGAGAGGCAATTGGATATTCCCCGGATCAACTTTACCTATAAATGTTAGTACCCAGTTATATTATGTACATTTAGGAAAGAATCCAGGCCCTTCTTAAAGCAATCCACTGAGCTGGCCAGAACCACCTCTGCAGGGAGTCTGTTCCACATTTTCACAGCTCTTACTGTGAAGAAACCTTTCCGTATTTGGAGATTAAATCTTTTTTCCTCTAGACGCAAAGAGTGCCCCCTTGTCTTTTGTGTTGACCGTAAAGTGAATAACTCAACACCAAGTTCACAATATGGACCCCTTATATATTTGTACATGTTGATCATATCCTCCCTTAATCTCCTCTTCTCAAGAGTGAATAAATTCAGTTCCTCTAATCTTTCCTCATAGCTGAGCTCCTCCACGCCTCTTATCAGTTTGGTTGCCCTTCTCTGCACTTTCTCCAGTTCCCCAATATCCTTTTTGAGAACTGGTGCCCAAAACTGAACTGCATATTCCAGATGAGGTCTTACTAATGATTTGTACAGGGGCAAAATTATGTCTCTCTCTCTCTGGAGTCCATACCTCTCTTAATACAAGAAAGGACTTTGCTCGCTTTGGAAACCGCAGCTTGGCATTGCATGCCATTATTGAGCTTATGATCTACCAAAACCCCCAGATCCTTCTCCCCTACGGATCCCCCCAGTTGTACGCCCTCTAGTATGTATGATGCATTCATATTCTTAGCCCCCAAGTGCATAACTTTACATTTATCAACATTAAACCTCATCTGCCACATAGTCGCCCAATTAGACAGAGCATTGAGGTCGGCTTGTAAATTGGCGACATCCTGTAAGGACGTTATTCCACTGCATAGCTTGGTGTCATCTGCAAAGACAGAAATGTTACTTTTGATCTCAGACCCAATATCATTTATAAAGATATTAAAAAGTAAGGGTCCCAGCACTGAACCTTGGGGTACACCACTGATAACCTTGGACCATTCAGAGTAAGAATCATTAACCACTACTCTCTGAATTCTGTCTTTTAGCCAGTTTTCTATCCATTTACAAACTGATATTTCCAATCCTGTAGACTTTACCTTACACATGAGCCGTGTGTGGGGAACTGTATCGAACGCTTTTGCAAAATCCAAGTACACCACGTCCACCGCCACCCCTCTGTCCAAGGTTTTACTTACCTCTTCATAAAAATAAATCAGGTTTGTCTGACAACTTCTGTCTTTCATGAATCCATGCTGTCTGTTGCTTAAATAGTTTTTTTCCAGCAAGAACTCATCTATGTGGTCTTTTATTAATCTCTCCAGTATCTTCCCAACTATGGAAGTTAAACTAACAGGTCTATAGTTACTTGGTAAAGACTTTGTTCCCTTTTTAAATATAGGCACCACATTGGCCCTGCGCTAATCCAGTGGTACTATTCCTGTCATTAACGAGTCCCTAAAAATTAGATACAATGGCTTTGAAATTACAGAGCTCAATTCTTTTAGGATCCGTGGGTGGATGCCATCTGGTCCAGGTGCTTTATCCACCTTTATTCTGTCTAAATATTTCTGGACCATATCACTTTTGAGCCATTGTGGATTTGGGGCTGTGTCACTACCACCCCCATTTTGGACATGAGCTCCCCCATGCTCCTTTGTATACACAGAGCTGAAGAAAGTATTTAATAAATTAGCCTTCTCTTTGTCCCCAGTCACCCACTCTAGATTATTTTGTAAAGGGCCTACATGCTCAGACTTGACCTTTTTACTATTAATATATTTGAAGAATTTTTTGGGGTTTGTCCTACTATCTTTTGCAATCTGTCGTTCGTTTTGAATTTTTGCATCCTTGATTTCCTTTTTACATATCCTGTTATATTCTTTGTAACATTTAAATGACACTAGTGTTCCCTCATTTTTATATTTTTTAAAAGCTCTTTTCTTATTGTTTATAGCTTTTTTAACTTTAACCGTGAGCCACATAGGTTTTATTTTTAGCCTTTTAAACTTATTGCCCATGGGAATATACTTTGCAGTGAGGTCCCAAACAGTCTTTTTTTGAAGAATTCCCATTTCTGTTCTGTGCCCATTGATGCCAATATTCCCTCCCAGTCTAAGTCCTGGAGAGCAGCCCTCATCCTTGGAAAATTTGCTTTATTGAAATTAAGTGTTTTTATCTTTCCTGCATGTATTTCTTGCTTACAGCTAACATCAAATGAAATCATGTTATGGTCACTGCTACCCAGGTGTTCCTTTATCTGAACATTAGTAATACGCTCTGCATGGTTTGAGATTACCAGGTCCAACAGAGCATAATTTCTAGTTGGGGCCTCAATAAACTGGACCATAAAATTGTCCTGCAATAGGCTTATAAATTTTTGCCCTTTAACTGTCCCAGCAGTGCCATTACTCCAGTCAATTTCTGGGTAGTTAAAATCCCCTATTATTATCACCATCCCAGCCCTTGCAGCCCTTTCCATCTGTGCAAGGAGCTGAGTCTCCACCTCCTCATTAACATTGGGTGGTCTATAACAAACTCCAATGACTAACTTTGAACTATGCACATCTGTATGCAGTTCCACCCATAATGCTTCTGCCTCATCACACTCTCCATCAACAGGTCCTCTTTCACACTCGCTTTGAGATCACTTCTCACATAGAGACAGACCCCGCCACCTTTCCTTTTTACCCTGTCTTTCCGAAAGAGTGCATAGCCAGGAATATTAATAACCCAGTCATGTGAGGATTGAATCCAAGTTTCAGCAATACCGATTACGTCATAGCTCTCCTCATGCACCAGAGCTTCCAACTCACCTAGTTTGCTTGGCAGACTTCTGGCATTGGTGAACAAACACTTTAATGTATTACATTTTTCTCTGGTGTTTTTCATATAATTTTTAGTAGTACAAATGACACTATAGTTTCCAATG
Organism: Rana muscosa; assembly: GCA_029206835.1. Lineage (NCBI taxonomy): Eukaryota > Metazoa > Chordata > Amphibia > Anura > Ranidae > Rana > Rana muscosa. The sequence continues at coordinate 71,337,294 of JARGYO010000094.1, read as the reverse complement.
GCTGTTTGCAACATGGGAACTTTCTTGTCACCTGCCATAACCCTCCCCCCATCTATCCCCATTCCACCCTCCATTAATGTCTGACCCCTAACTGACCTGTGTGCCCGATGTAATTCTAGTTCACCCTCCCCCCTCAATCCTAGTTTAAATACTCCTCCAGCCTTCCCATAAACCTCTCCCCCAGCACAGCAGACCCCCTTCCATTCAAGTGCAAACCGTCTTTAGCATATAGGTTGCACTCCAATGAAAAGTCAGCCCAGTGCTCTAGAAACCCAAATCCCTCCTCCCTACACCAGGTCTTTAGCCATGCATTCAGCTCTCAAATCCCCCCCCTGCCTTTCCTGTGTTGCGCATGGCACAGGCAATATTTCAGAGAATATCACCTTGGAGGTCCTTGCCTTCATCTTGCAGCCTAGTTCTTTAAATTGATTCTTAAGGAGCCTCCACCTTCCATGTATACTGTCATTGGTTCCAACGTGGACCAAGACAGCTGGGTCATGCCCAGCCCCTCCCAGTAATTTATCCACCCGGTCCACCACATGCCGAACCCTGGCACCAGGGAGACCGCAAACCATTTGGTTGAGGCGATCCTGGCGACAAATTATTCTATCAGTCCTTCTGATTATAGAATCCCCTATAACCACCAACTGTCTAGGCCTACCTGCACTCCCCTCACCACCTCTCCTAGATGGGTTGCTCTCCCGGCTGTTAGGGGTAGCAGTGACATCTAGGGCTGCCACCTCTGTGTTTGCCACCTCCACATCTTCACCCAACTTGGAAAATTTGTTTTGATGCACAAATACCGGACTGGCCTTCCTTTTCTGCAAGCCCCCTCCACTCCCTCTAACTACATTAACCCATCTTCCTATCTGATAATCCTGACTTGCCCCTCCACCCTCCACATCAGCCCTACTGACCACCTGCTCAGCGAGCAGAGGACCTCTTTCAAGGTTGTCCTTTCTGCCCAGTGTTGCAACTTGCTCCTCCAGATCTCTAATGCGAGCTTCCAGAAGGGCAACCTGCTCACATCTGTCACAGCGGTATCCATCCTGAAGCTGTTGCACCAATTTTGCATACATGTGGCTCACTGTGCACTGAGCAAAACCTTCAACCCTGCTAGCACTCATTCATTTCCCAGTTACAATATAATTACTTGTAGGAAGTTTAAGATGTTACTCACAGTTTACAAGACTCCTGTCTTAACTCCTGTTTTAAACTGTCCACTTTAGTTCAAAATTCCACTTATGTTCACAAAATCCACATGCAAGCCACCATCAACAGGGAGCCTCACCATAGGATCTCTCCCATCATGTATATTTCACTTCTCTTCCTAATTATAAATGGAAATTGGTGTAAATAAACCCTAAGGCCCCGTTCACATTTGGACGGTAAGGAATTCCAACATGCTCATTTGGGAGTGGTACCCCAGATGTGGTGTGGTTTTGTTGATTGTTATGTGACACAGCAAAACGCATGTGTAAAATCACACCCGGCACAGGGCCAAAATTTGGTTCCTGAGCTTCTTTGGCATGACAAACACGCATAGGGCAGCCTGTTCAAGTAAATTGGCTGCCCTTTGTGCCACACATGGAAACTGCTTTTAAAATCGGCCCGGGAACCCACTTTCCCGCTACATAAGTGAACGGGGTCCAAGGGCCCATTTACTTATCTGCTGTGCATTCCAGGAGAAAATATAAAGTGGTCTCTAAATGGCACCCATGTAAAGCACAAAGTTGTGGTTGGTGCATTTGTTTGGCAAAAATGGAGTCAACACAGGCGGTGATGCTTCCTTACACCTCGTCCATAACCACCTGAATTTTTTTTTTAAATGTAATTGTGAACCTGGTTCAAAGTTTCTGCTTTGGAGATCCTACTGGTAATGGCACTTCTTACAGGCTGGCATTGCTAAGACCCTGTCGCTGTCAGCCTGTCATGTCAGCTCTTTGAGGTGCTCATTGGCCTTAGTTGACAGACCTGATAAGCAACCAAATGGTCAACTGAAGGAGCTGACTGACCACGCTGCTGCAAATTGCAATCCTGCAACAGGAAGTGCCGTTACTGGCAGGATCTCCACATAAGAAACTGCAACAGATTCACAAAAACAGGTTCCTTATGACTGTTCTATACAGTGAGTCATGATATTAACCACTTCAGCTCCAGAAGGTTTACAACCCTTCATGACCAGGCCATTTTCTCTTTTCGTCCATGGATGGACACAGCTCCTTCAATCTTGACTGTTGGGTATGTTCCGTCTATTTAGGAGAGGACTAGGCAGAACATGTTAGATATGCATACATGTTATTTAAACAGAGTTGAAACAGCCCGGCCCAGGGGGCGGTCCCTCTGAACATAACCCTCCATCCTTCAGCCTCAGTTTTTTTCTGCCTAGTAGAGGAGACGGACCTGGCTCCCTTTTGGGCCCAGAGTCCTGAAGTTTTTTTTTTTCTTTTTCTTTTATTTTTTTGATGACCGGCAGAATAATATAGATCCTTGTAGTCCCCCCCAGTCCGGCCATCGAGCATGAGCAGACCTTAGTTACCTGTGGGGTCGGCCACGACATACCCCATGACTCCAGGGGTGGCCTGTGAGCTATGCTCCAGGGTTCACATATGACAGAGCGGCTTGCTGTCTCAGTCACAGTGGACCGGGCCGACAGCTACTCCGTACTGCTCTGTTGTAGGTCAGGAATGCACCAGCAGGTCCTCGCACGACGGGTAAGTACGGTTTCTTCTGCTTCAGTGGGATGGAACAGCTGGGCATTCCTAAGGGGATCGTTAGGGGGTTCTCCTGCTCTCCCTCTGTCACCCCCTTTTTCCTCCTCCCCTTGCGGGGTTCGCTAGGACCGGGAATACCTTTTGGGGGGCTCCAGGTCCCAGCAGGGAGTTGTGGGTGGTGTCTAGGTCCGCTCTCTGTGTGGGGGGGTGTAATTTGTTGAAAGCCTCCGTGCCTGGCCTTCTCGTCCACCTCGCTTGCTGGGCGCCATTTTTTTGGGGCCTGTGAATGGCATTGTCATTTCCATTGGCGGCCGTTTTGCCGTGGCCACGCTAGGATGCATTGCGGGCGGCCATTTTCTTGTGGTCCGCGCACTTTCTCTGAGGCACTCAGCGGCCATTTTTGAGTGGGTTTTGGCCTCTAGTGTTGGCTGGCTTCCTGAACTGCGCGATTTACCTCTCTGTTCCTCAGGCACACGCGGTGTGTGGATAGAGAGCGGGCAGCGGCGCTGAGCGGTCTCTGGCTAGGCGGTGAGTCCCCTGGGTATTCCCCCACCTCGGTCAGTGCAGCAAGGAGGGTGGACTGTCTTTTTTGTCGGGTATCTTGACTGGGTCCCTAAGAGCTGTCAGTGGACAACATGGCGTCAGAAGCTGGCGTTTTTTCCCCAGACATTCCAGAGGCAGCAACCGGTGCCCCTGCACCTGCTATTCCCCTGAAAGCTTTGTTGGCAGTCCTGGAGTCATTTGTTGCCAGGGTGGAAGCGGCGTGCAAGCGTAAAGGGGGTACTAAGCGCCCCTTTCCCACGCCATCGCCTGGGGAATGTTCTGACTCAGACTCAGGCCTGGCTGTGGCTCAGAACCCCGGCTTTGCTGTGTCAGAAGATGTGGACCAGGACCTTCCCTGTGAGGAGGACCCCTCGTCCGGGTCGACTCAGGATAGGGCACTTGTCGGTGCACTTATCAATGCTGTGAGGGACACTCTCAAGCTGGAAGATACAGCTGGGACTTCCACTGCAGTATCTGTCCCTTTTGGGTCGCACAAACCGACCCGCTCTGCTAAGGTTTTTCCTTATGTTGATTTCTTTGACAAGTTCATAGATAAGGAATGGGAATGGCCGCAGAGGCCCTTTGCGGTCCCTCAGCGCATGGCGGTCCGTTACCCTTTTGAAGAGAGCCTTTTGAAAAAATGGGCTTCTTCTCCGGTTGTTGATCCCCCGGTCTCTCGGTTGAATAAAGTAACCACTATTCCGGTGGAGGGGACCCCTGCTTTTAAGGACCCTACTGATGGGAGGTCCGAAGCGGTAAGCCGCTCTATGTTCACATTGCTGGGGTAAGCATTGCGGCCTATATTGGCGGCTACCTTAGTGTCCCAGTCACTCACGGACTGGGCAAAAATTTTGCACCAGACTGTGGAGGAGCACCAGCTTCCTCCAGTATGCATGTCACTGGCTGAACAGTTGGTACAAGGACTCTGTGATGCTACCCTGGATGCAGCCCCTTTGATTTCAAGAGCCTTAGCATCTGCAGTGGTACTGTGCCGACTAATATGGCTAAAATGCTGGTCCGCTGACCAAGCTTCTAAGAAAACTCTGGCAGAGTTGCCTTTCAAGGGTGGAAGGCTTTTTGGTGCCTCACTGGACGACATCATTAAGGATGTCACTGGAGGTAAGCGCACACTTCTCCCTCAGTCCACTAAAGGGAAGGAGCTGCGCCGTAAGCCAGGGCCCTCCTTTCCCACACAGAAGCGCTATATTTGTCAGTCAGGACCTGCCGGCAGACCCTCCCGTGCGGACAAAGGTCCAGCTGGGGGACAGAAGCGTCCCTGGGTGCGTAAGCCCGCCAAGCCTACAAACAAACCAGCTACCACATGAAGTTTTGCCCCCGCCCGACTTCAGGGTGGGGAGACGGCTTCACGGGTTTGCAGCTCGGTGGACCTCCCTGCTCTCCGACCAGTGGGTCTGCGAGGTGGTCACCTCGGGATACAAGAGAGTTCCTTTCTTGTCCACCAAACAGATTTTTTCCTTCAAATCTGCCTCTCTCCTTCCGGCTCGTCGGGCTGCCCTCCAGGGGGCAGTGCACGACTTGGTTGAGGTGCGGGGTGATCATACCCGTACCATCACAGGACAGGTTTCTGGGTTTTTACTCAAATCTGTTTGTGGTCCCAAAGAAGGACGGAGTTCGTCCAATCTTGGACCTCAAGGCCTTCATAAGGATTAAAAAATTCCGGATGAAATCGATTCGTTCCATGGTAGCTGCACTTCATCCAGGGGACTTCCTGGCGTCCTTGGATATCATACTTGCATGTTCCCATCTGCGTCAGGCATCAGAGGTTCCTGCGCTTTGCAATCGGCGAAGACCACTATCAGTTTGTGGCTCTTTTCTTTGGCCTAGCATCGGCACCAAGCGTTTTCACCGAGGTGCTCGCCCCGATTCTAGCTTTGCTGAGACAGCCCGCCATTGCTATCGTAGGATACTTGGACGACCTTTTTCATGAGAGCTGCTTCAAGCTCAGAATTAGAGGACGACGTGTCTATAGTCAGTCAGACCCTACGGGAGTTTGGTTGGATACTGAACCTCCAGAAGTCGTGTTAGTGCCGACCCAGCATCTAGAGTACCTGGGGTTGATTCTGGACTCCTCGGAGGCCAGAGTCTTTCTTCCCTTAGAGAAGTTGCAGACACTCCAGTCGGCAGTCAGGTTGTTGACATCCCACAAATGGTCGTCTCTCCCTTTCTGCATGCAAGTTTTGGGCCTCATGGTAGCCTCTTTCGAGGCAGTACTGTATGCCCAATTTCACACTCGGGTCTTGCAGAAGGAGATTCTCTCCAAATGGAACAAACCTCCGTTGTCTCTGGATCATCTGATTCAGTTAAGTCACCTTGTCGGGTCTTCTCTGAGTTGGTGGCTGAGATCCCTGGCTCTTCCGTCCGGGAAGTCCTTCCGCCTTTTTCATTGGATGGTGATCACGACGGACGCCAGCCTGACCGGTTGGGGGGGGGAGTCTTGGGGGGTTCAGGCGGCTCAGGGCCGCTGGTCCCCGACCGAATCCCAACTGTCGATCAATGTTCTGGAACTCTGGGCGATCAGGCTGTGCCTCTCCAAGTGGTCTCGGAGACTGCAGGGGCGTCCAGTCAGAGAACGCCACGGCTGTGGCGTACGTCAACCATCAAGGAGGAACAAGAAGTTCAGCTGCAGCATCAGAAGTCGCTCATTGCCTATGGTGGGTGGAAAGGAGCGTGACGGCCCTATCGGCAGTTTACATCTCAGGCGTGGAAAACTGGCAGGCGGACTATCTGAGTCGCCAGATGCTGGACCACGGGGAATGGTCATTACATCTGGAGGTTTTTCAACTCCTTTGCCGGAGATGGGGCATGCCGGACTTGGATCTGCTGGCCTCTCGACTCAATCGCAAGGTGTCGAGGTTCGTGGCCAGGTCCAGAGATCCCTGGGCAGACGCGTCAGATGCTCCGTTGAGTCAGTATCGGTTCATTTATGCCTTTCCCCCACTGAAGTTGCTTCCTCATCTACTCCGCAGTGTAGAGACAGAGGGAATTCCGGTGATTCTCATCGCCCCAGATTGGCCCAGGCATCCCTGGTACGCCGACCTCGTGTGGCTGGTGGCGGACGTGCCCTGGCGACCACCAATGAGGGAGGACCTTCTCTCGCAAGGTCCCATTCTTCATCCGGCTTTAGTCGCTGGCTTTAAGGGGCATGGCCATTGAAAGCCAGGTACTGAGGGACCAGGGCCTGTCGGATTCAGTCGTTTCAACTATGTTGAGAGCACGAAAATCTTCTTCTAGGAAGATCTACCATCGCACATGGAGAGCCTACATCTCTATGTGTGAGAAAATGGAATGGCGTCCACGGACTTATTCGGTTTCCAGGATTCTGCTGATTTTACAGCGCAGAGTAGATCAGAAACTTGCCTTAAGCACCATTAAGGGGCAGATTTCAGCCTTGGCTGTTTTCTTTCAGCGACCCCTGGCGGCTCATTCACTAGTAAGTATGTTTGTGCAAGGGGTTCAACATGTGGCTCCTCCGGTGCGCCCACCACTACCTCCGTGGGATTTGAATCTGGTGCTCTTGGCGCTTCAGAAACCTCCTTTTGAGGACATTAGGGAAATTCCTCTTTTGACACGCTCTCAGAAGGTGGCCTTCCTGGTAGCCATTACATCCGTTAGGAGGGTTTCTGAATTGGCGGCCTTGTCTTGCAAGTCCCCGTATTTGGTCCTCCATAAGGACAAAGCGGTGCTACACCCGCAGCCTTCTTTTCTTCCAAAAGTGGTTTCGGCCTTTCACCTGAATGAGTACATTGTGCTTCCATCCATGTGTCCTCGGCCATCGCATGCCAAGGAGGTTGCGTAACATTCCTTGGACGTGATACGTGCCCTGCGGGTGTACCTGTCTGCCACGGCTCCATTCCGGAGGTCTGACTCACTGTTTGTGTCGGTGTCTGGTCCGCAGAAGGGCCTGGCGCTCTCGTCGGCCACCATTTCTCGGTGGAACAGGCAGACTGTCATTCAGGCCTATGCCCTTAAAGGGCGGGCGCCTCCCTTTCCCGTTACGGCGCATTCCACCAGGGCTATTGGTGCCTCTTGGGCTTTCCGTCATCAAGTGTCTGTATCTCAAGTGTGTAAGGCGACGACCTGGTTGATGTGAGTGCATCTTCGGATGCTAGCTTCGGCCGCAAAGTTTTGCAGGCGGCTGTTTGAGGTTGCAACTTCTCCGTTGAGGAGCTCTGCCTGTTTGGGGTGAAATTGGTTTCTTTTGATTGCTGTGCCCACCCCTCGTTTTTTTGACGTCCCAACAGTCAAGATTGAAGGAGCTGTGTCTGTCCATAGACGAAAAGAGAAAATAGGATTTTTTTGTACTCGCCGTAAAATCCTTTTCTCTGTCGTACATGGACGGACACAGCACCCACCCCTCCTTTTTTGGTTTGTACTGCTTTTCTACGAACTGAGGCTGCTGGCTGCAGGGTGGAGGGTTATGTTCAGAGGGACTGCCCCCCTGGGCGGGGCTGTTTCAACTCTGTATAAATAACATGTATGCATATCTAACATGTTCTGCCTAGTCCTCTCCTAATAGACGGAACATACCCAACAGTCAAGATTGAAGGAACTGTGTCCGTCCATGGACGACAGAGAAAAGGATTTTACGGTGAGTACAAAAAACCCTATTACTCTTTCGTCCATGGACCGACACAGCCTCTCTATTGACAAAGTGGGTATTATCCGTTGATTAGGAGTGACTAGGCAGAAAACTTGTAAAAAGTGTTGCATCACACCTTCTACAGTACCGTCCAGGGGGCGGACCCTCCGGGTATATCACCTCAGTCTGCATCTCGCAGATCGTTTTTTTTCTGTCTAGCAAGGAGTAGGACATGGCTCCCTTTGGGCCCATTGGTCCGGGGGAAAAATATATATTTTTTTGCTACATTTGTTTCCTGCGATCTTCGATCAACTGCCGACTGGGTGACAGGCTGGATCCTCGATCCTTGTAGTCTCCCCAGTTCGGCCATCGAGCGTGTGCCGACCCTAGCTACGCGCTGGGTTTTCTACGACATGCCGTTGCTCCACGGGTGGCCGGTGAGCCTACGCTCCAGGGCCTGCATCGGACCGCTCAGCTTCGGCTGACCTTACGGTTACGGCCGAGTCGCAGCAGCCTGGCCGGTGAGCTTACGCTCCAAGGCTTGCATCGGACCGCTCAGCTTCGGCTGACCTTACATCCGAGTCGCAGCAGCCTGCCTGGTGAGCGTCAAGCTCCAGGGCATACATATGATCGTCCCTTTTGGGTCCAATCACAGCATGCCTGGCCAACAGTCACCTTCCGTGCGCGGACGATGATCTGTTTGGAATGTCTTCCAGCATAATACATGCAGGATAGGTAAGTAAACTCCACTGCCTCGGCTGGGTGATTTGGCTGGACATTCCTGGAGAGACCAAGTAAGTGGTTGTGGCCCCTTTCTTCCCTCTCTCCCTGCCTTTTCCCCCCTCCCTGGACTTCTAGCTAAAGGTTGCTGGGTGCTGGGGGTCACCTAAGGGGTTCCACTGGAGCGGGGCTGGCTGTAACTAACATTTACAAGAAATGTCATTTCTGCTTACCTGTGTGTGCTTCCTCCTCCATGCTGTCGGCGGCCATTTTGTGGTGGTCCATGCCGGGTTCGGCCTCTAGTGACTGCCCGACGGCCATCTTCCTGTGGTTTCGGCGTCATTTTCTTGTAGTCCACACCCACTGGCCTCTATCAACTGATCGGCGGCCATGTTTGTCCACCCTGTATGTATATATTGCCGTTCGGCGGCCATATTTTTGTGGGCTACGGCTGCTTGGCTTCTATCTTCGGCTCGGCGGCCATTTTCTTAGAGCCCGTATTATCTTCCATACAGATGTTTTTGGCGGCCATTTTGCGAGAGTCTCCGGCCTCTAGGGTGCATTACACTGGCGCGAAAATTCACACAGGAATCGCTGATAAAAGAAGCAGACTGACACAGCAGCAGAGGGACAGCATCACACGGGCAGCACACGGCAGCATAGCAGTACCGGTCCAGGGTGGTGAATCCTCTGGGTAACCCAGCATCTCTGCAGCGCAGGAGGGTGGCCTATTGATATCTTGCCTGGAGCCCTGTGGGTGTCAGCGTGTGGTCAGCATGGCATCTGAGCCAGATGTCTTCTCCCCTGAAACACCAGATTTAGCAGCTGGTGCCCCTGAGGTGTCTATGAATGCTATGTCGGCAATCCTAGAGGCGTTTGCTGCCAGGGTGGAAGCAGCACACGGGAATACAGGGGGTAGTAAACGCCCCCGTCCCCTGCAAGCTTCTGGGGATAATTCTGATGCAGAACCAGGTCCAGCTACGGCTCAGGGCCCAGATTCTGACGCATCAGAGACTGCAGACCGTGACCGGACAGTGAGGATGACTCCAGGTCCAGGTCAGTACACAAGACGGCTTTGGTATCTGACCTTATTACTGCAGTGCGGGATACGCTAAAGTTGGAAAATACTGCAGAAGCAGCAGAGACTCCGGTCCACTTGGGTTTCATAAACCTGCCCGCACTGCTAAGGTGTTCCCTTGTGTGTCTTATTTTGATAAACTCTTATACAAGGAATGGGAGAACCCACTGAGGGCCTTTACAGCCCCAAAGAGGTTTGCGGTACAGTACCCCTTTGAGGAGAGTTTTCTGAAGAGATGGACCTCTCCGCCTATAGTGGACCCTCCGGTGTCCAGACTTAATAGAGCCACCACAATTCTAGTAGAAGGGGCTCCTGTTTTCAAGGACCCTGTGGATAAGAAGGCTGAAGCACTCGCTTGCTACCTATACTGTTGACACTTTCTCAGAAAGTGGTCCTTTTGGTGGCTGTTACGTCAGTTAGACAAGTCTCTGAGCTGGCAGCCTTGTCCTGCAAGGCTCCCTATTTGGTTTTCCACAAGGATAAGGTGGTGCTGTGGCCGCAGCCTTCCTTTCTTCCGAAGGTCGTTTCGGCTTTTCATCTCAATGAAGACATTGTACTTCCATCCTTGTGTCCTCACCCGTCGAATCCTAAGGAGTCGGCGTTGCATTCCTTGGACGTTGTCCGAGCTTTGAGAGTATACCTATCTGCTACTTCCCTGTTCCGGAAGTCAGACTCACTGTTTGTTTCGGTGGCTGGTCCCAAGAAGGGCCAAGCAGTCTCGTCGGCCACCATCTCTAGGTGGATCCGACAGATAGTAATCCAGGCTTATGCCTTAAAGCAATAAGCGGACCTCCAGCTGTTGCAAAACTACAAGTCCCATCATGCCTCTGCCTCTGGGTGTCATGCTTGCTGCTGTCAGAGTCTCGCTATGCCTCATGGGACTTGTAGTTTGGCAACAGCTGGAGGTCCGCTAATTGCATATCCCTGCCTTAAAGGGTCAAGCGCCCCCCTTTCCGGTCACGGCTCATTCGACCAGGGCAATAGGTGCCTCTTGGGCTTTCCGACATCAAGCGTCTGTTTCCCAATTATGTAAAGCGGCGACTTGGTCGTCCGTTCACACTTTCACAAAATTCTACAAAGTTGATGTAGGTGCATCTTCGAGTGCCTCTTTCGGCCGCAAGGTTTTGCAAGCCGCAATTTAGAGTTGCAACTCCTCCGTTGGAGTGCTGTTTTGTGTTTGGGGTGAAGTTTATTTTTATGCTGTTACCACCCCTCGTTTTTTTCTCTGACACTGCTTTGGGACGTCCCACTTTGTCAATAGAGAGGCTGTGTCGGTCCATGGACGAAAGAGTAAATAGGATTTTTTACTCACCGACACAGCACCCACCCCACCTTTTAAGTTTGTACTGCTTTTTGACGAACTGATCTGCAAGATGCAGACTGAGGTGATATACCCGGAGGGTCCGCCCCCTGGGCGGTACTGTAGAAGGTGTGATGCAACACTTTTTTACAAGTTTTCTGCCTAGTCACTCCTAATCAACGGATAATACCCACTTTGTCAATAGAGAGGCTGTGTCAGTCCATGGACTCGGAGAAAAGGATTTTACGGTGAGTACAAAAATCCTATTTTTTTTGCGATACGACACTGCGTTACTTTAACTGTCAATTGCGTAGTCGTGCAACGCTGTTCCCAAATGTAGCGGGGTATTCCCCTTTAAGACAGAGAGACAAGAAGTTCCAGGTGAGAGGTGAGTCAGGAGGAAGTAAAGAGACATTACTGGAAGTGAAAGCAGAGGAGAGAGAGAGACTACATCTCCCAGTACATCTTGCAGCACCCAGGGTACATTGCTCCGGAACAGAGACTGCTGGGGCAGACTTTATAAAGGGGAGGTGGAGTTTGTTCGGTCTCTTTGGACACCCCCTCTCCTAGCAAGAGGATCTCTGTACTGAACTGCTGTGTGCACAAGGCCTGAAGCCTGGGCCTTGTGCTCCTTTCCAAAGAGCCCTCTGCCAGCCTAGCAGAGCCTTAGAGACATCTTCTCCTCCTTGCTGCAGTACACCAGAAGGATTGAAGACTCGGATGTCGGTGGATTCCTGTTCCCAGACGAATCGATGGAGGAAACGGACTTGGACTTGTCCGGGTGGTGAGAGCTGTTTAAAGACAGACACTTTATCTTTACTATTCGTTGGGATTACAAAGTTGTTCTTCAAGTGCACCACCGAAAGATTTCTAGCGAATATTGTTTCATTGAACTTCCATTTAGATCAGTCAGGCCTGACTGCATAGGTAGACATTGCTGGGTGTTAGTCTACCCATGAGGGGAAGTAGCTGTAAAAGGGCAGCGCTAGAGTTGCATAGCAATACTTAATTATTCTGATTACTCTGTTTATCCTTATTACTTTTTATTGCAGGGATCTGCAACTTGTTATACTGTTGTTTATTACTTGCCCATTAGCCTCAGTAAAATATCTGGGTCAAGTACATTGGTGTCAGTTTCACTTACTTTAATAGAAGTTTTAAAGTATATCACTGTGTGTGTTATAGAGTTGCGGTCACGCGGTCCTATCTCCCCTTACTAGCTGTGCCATTAGGGGGTTGAGCATATTGCCGGGGGTTGGCGGAGCTGTCTTCAGGGCCCAACTAAATCTGCGGCCTTCTTAGTTGGAGGTATCGCTACACGTGGGGGTTCTCGTCCGGGATCCTTATACAGCAGGTGAACGCCAGAAGTGCCGGCATGGACCCCATCAAAGTAGTCCAATGGTGCGAAGCAGAAGGGACACGCTCAGAAGCGAGCGTGGCCATTGAACTTCCAGGGAGTGACTGGAGAGAGAAACAAATTAAAGAGGTGGTACAAATATTGTCCCCAGATAGAAAGGCTTACGTGGTCGCAATGAGACCAGACTCAAGGACCAACTGCACCTATGCACTGATAGAGTGGGGACAGGATGTCCCTGAAAACTTCCACGGTGCCAGTATAAAATTGTCCGAAAAGACTGAGTTCCACCTGACACATCCCAGTCAGAAGCAGTTAGAACCCTTGGACAACATAGCAGGGGCTGCTGTTAAATCGCAGGCAGAGCAACAGCTGATTGATCTGAAACGACAGTACCGTGACATACAAGAGAGGTTTCAGGAGACTTCCAGTATGATAGCTAAACGCATTAAGGAGTTATGTGTCGCTCCTGAGGATCAGAAAGATGGTCAGATAAAGCCCAAACCTGGGAAGGTACCGAAGAAACGAGCTCAGGGTCGCCTGCAGGAAGTAACCATCCGGAAGGATTTCCGCATTGATGGCCAGATAGGAGAAAGAGGGCAGAAGGACAAACTGTCCTACACCAACCTCCTACACCAAATAGAGTTGGGGTTACAGAAAGGATATCAGGAATCTGAAATTAGAGAGGCTGTAATCCATGCCATCAACCCAGGTTCAAGTGTCAGGGGCATGTTAGAGAGGAAGGGTGGATTGACCCTGAACCAGCTAAAGAGGATACTGAAAAGCTACTATGAGGAGGAAGATGCTGCTGAGTTATTTCATCGACTGATAAATATGACCCAGGAGAGTGGAGAGACTCCTCAGAACTTCCTATTCCGAGCCATTGAGCTCAAGGACCGCCTGTTGTCCACATCCAAGGATGAAGGAAATGGGGAGCATTTTGGAGTCAAGCTAGTCCAAAAGAAATTTCGGAGATCTGTGACTACGGGATTGAGGAGTGACTACATCAAGCTACAGCTGAAGCAGCATTTGGAAGATCCCTCAACTCCGGATGAGGTCCTCATTGAGAAAATGAATGAAGCAGATAAGATGGAGATTGAGAAGGACCAAAAACAGAGGAAACTTCAATCTCCTAGCACCACAAGTGCCAAAGTACAACAGATAGATGTCCCTTCAGACACTCGGGAGCTTAGTGTACTGGCAGCAAGCACTGAACAGGGATCATGGTCTTCACCTATTCACCACTTCCCCACAAGTCAGACTGGACTGGAGGAGCTGTTCCAGACCCAGAAAGAAATACTAGAGATGATGACGATGTTGATGACTCGTCTGGTGAAACCCCAGACAGAAGAGGTCTCACCACTCATGGCACCAAAGACCCCTACCACTAACCGCTCTATGAAACCAATACAGAGAGCCTGCTTCAAATGTGGAGGAAAAGGACATCTCAGGCGAGTATGCCCAAGCCTGGTAGTTGAGGAAAAGTCCAAACAGCTGGCGGGAAACTTCAGCGGGCCCCGGTGAAGGAGCCGACCGGGTGCCCATCATTTTCAGTGAGTTCCAAACTGAATGAGAAGCTAAGGAAGAGAAAAGACAAAACTCCTCAGAGGAACTATAGTATCCCTCAGCAGGTCTGTACGCCCATTAAAAGGAGGGAAATCGATGCATACCAGGCCCAAGAAAGACTAAAGTCAAAAGGGAGATGGACGAGAGAGAGTCCGAAGGGAAAGGACCAGAAGAAGGCGACTCCTGCCAGGCCATATCCGGAGAAGCTGGTAGGCCCATCTCCTGTAGTGCCCATTCAAGTGGAGGGAGTCTACACCAGAGCCATCTTGGATACTGGGGCACAAGTGACCCTACTATACCGGGATTTCTACGATAAGCACTTAAGTCATCTGCCCATCCAGAACATAGAGGAGCTGGAAATATGGGGAATTGGAACCCAGAGCTTCCCCTATGATGGCTATCTGCCCATCCGGATGACCTTTGACCCATCTGTGGCTGGGAAGGCCGAAGTGTTTGACACCCTGGCAGTTGTGTGCCCTCGGCCGCCAGGAGCCAACAAGAGCTCCCTTATAATAGGGACAAACACGGACCTGGTCCGAAGACTCCTGACCCCTTTAGTGGAAGAGAAGGGGCAAGCAGCCACCAAGATCCATCCCATGCTGAGGACGGCTTACCAAAGGCTGGTCCTAGAGCAGAAGACCCCGGTGGAGGGGATAGGGAAGGTGTGGAGACTTGGAAGAGGAGGGGTAGTGTTGCAGCCTGGCGAAGTAACCTGTCTCAGAGCCACTGTGAAGCTTACTTGGGAGCAGCCTGGACCCTTTGTCGTGCTGGAGTCCGACCCAAAAGGAGAGTCCTCAGGTCTGGAAGTGATACCAGAAGTGATTCCGCTGAAGGTTCTGAAGAAGGCCCATTGTAGAGTTCCAGTGAGTGTTAGAAACACTACCAGAGGCCCCATGGAAATCCCTGCCAGAATGCTGCTGGGCCAGGTGAGCCCTGCTGCCCCGGTTACCCTGTCAGAAGTAAAGGGGACGGGTGAAAGAGGAGATCTTTGGGAGAAGCTGTCCATGGAGAACTTGAATCTATCCAGGGTTTGGAAAGAGAGAGCCAAGGCCCAGTTGACTAGATGGGAGAAGATATTCTCCAGAGATCAAGTGTTTGAAATATAATAGTGCGCTGGAAACCTAGAACCTACAATCCTAAAGTGATGTCACCGTGAATAAGCAAAAATAAACTGAGTGAAACAATACCTCAAAAAGTAGGTATCAATAAACTATTGTGATCTGCATTGGTACAAAAAAAAAAAAAAAAAAAAAGTGAAATATTATAGGATATCAAAAAATACAAATATAATTCACAATAGTATTCCCAAAAAAATATATATGAGGGCTTCTGTGATAAAATACAAATAAAAATACAAATAAAAAGGTCTGTGTACAAAGCTGAATGCCAGGTCTCAACAATAATCCTATGAACTGCTTAGTCACAATTGAAGTCAATATACGTGATGAGCATAAACTTGTCCACACCAACGAGAGCTGTCAGCTGTTTCACTTGCATGTAGCGATATGATAAGAAACAAAGAAAACAATCATAGCGCAGACATCCCTACTAGAAATAGAAACATCAAGTAAAATCTGCACTCACACAGCCAGGAATAAGAGGCGCTAGATAGCTCAGTAAGATGCAATCTCCTCACTAGTCACTTGCATGACTAGCTTGTAGCGTGATTAGGCTCCTCCTCCCTACGCGTTACGTCGAAGTCACTCGACTTATCCCATGAATAAGTCGAGTGACTTCGACGTAACGCGTAGGGAGGAGGAGCCTAATCACGCTACAAGCTAGTCATGCAAGTGACTAGTGAGGAGATTGCATCTTACTGAGCTATCTAGCGCCTCTTATTCCTGGCTGTGTGAGTGCAGATTTTACTTGATGTTTCTATTTCTAGTAGGGATGTCTGCGCTATGATTGTTTTCTTTGTTTCTTATCATATCGCTACATGCAAGTGAAACAGCTGACAGCTCTCGTTGGTGTGGACAAGTTTATGCTCATCACGTATATTGACTTCAATTGTGACTAAGCAGTTCATAGGATTATTGTTGAGACCTGGCATTCAGCTTTGCACACAGACCTTTTTATTTGTATTTTTATTTGTATTTTATCACAGAAGCCCTCATATATATTTTTTTGGAAATACTATTGTGAATTATATTTGTATTTTTTGATATCCTATAATATTTCACTTTTTTTTTTTTTTTTTTTTTTTTTGTACCAATGCAGATCACAATAGTTTATTGATACCTACTTTTTGAGGTATTGTTTCACTCAGTTTATTTTTGCTTATTCACGGTGACATAACTTTAGGATTGTAGGTTCTAGGTTTCCAGCGCACTATTATATTTCAAACACTTGATTTTTGAGAAACACAGATTTTTTCACTTAGAATGGTTGCAGCTGATACCAATTGATCACCCTTGATTTGTCTACATTGTGCCGAGTAGCGCTCTAATACATATTATATTATTCTCCAGAGATGAGTTCGATGTGGGGTGTGCAAGGAGTGCCACCCATCGGATCCGCCTCCAGGAAGACAAGCCCTTTCGAGAGAGAGTCAGGCGGGTCCCCCTAGCAGATCTGGAGGATCTAAGGGAACAATTTGCAGAACTCAAGAGGACTGGTGTGATACGGGAGTCCAGGAGCCCCTATGCCTCTCCCATAGTGGTGGTCAGAAAGAAGAATGGGTCATTGAGGCTCTGTATAGACTACAGGACTCTCAACAGGAAAACCATCCCCGACCAATACACCACTCCGAGGATAGAGGATGCCCTACAGAGCTTGTCTGGAGCCAAATGGTTCAGCGTTATGGACCTCAAGAGTGGGTACTATCAGATCCCTATGCATCCAGAAGACAAGGAGAAGACAGCTTTCATAACCCCAGTGGGGTTCTTTGAATTCAATCGGATGCCCCAAGGTCTGTCTGGAGCCCCAGCTACTTTCCAACGTCTCATGGAGAAGACTGTAGGAGACATGAACCTTATTGAAGTCCTTGTATACCTGGACGATGTCATTGTCTTTGGGAGAACCTTGGAAGAACACGAAGAGAGGCTGGAAAAAGTGTTGAGAAGACTAAGTGAGGAAGGACTCAAGCTTTCGCCTGAGAAGTGTCGGTTCTACCAGTCTTCTGTGAACTATCTGGGGCACATAGTGTCTGAAGAGGGGGTGGCCACAGACCCTGAGAAATTGGAGGCAGTTACCTCCTGGCCACGACCCACCACAGTAACAGAACTCAGATCCTTCTTGGGGTTCTGCTCCTATTACAGGAGGTTTGTGGAAGGATTCGCCCGAATTGCTAGACCATTGAATGAACTACTCAAGACCGAGGGGGAAGAGGACGACTCAGGGCCCAGGAAGCCGGGAGAGTCAGTCAGAGATCAGTGGAACCAGAAGTGTGAAGAGGCCTTCCAGGCATTAAAGGAGAGCCTAACCACTGCCCCGGTCTTGGCCTACGCAGACCCAACCAAACCCTATGAACTGCATGTGGATGCTAGTCATGACGGTCTGGGAGGAGTACTTTACCAAGAATACGAAGGGCAACTGCGGCCTGTTGCCTACGTGAGTAGGAGCCTGAACCCCTCGGAGAAGAACTACCCCACCCACAAGCTGGAGTTCCTGGCCCTTAAGTGGGCGGTAGTAGACAAACTCAAAGACTACCTATATGGGGCGGAGTTCACTGTGAAGACCGACAACAACCCCCTTACCTACCTTTTCACCACGGCCAAGCTGGACGCCACTGGACACAGGTGGCTGGCCGCACTGTCTGGATTCAGCTTCAGCCTAAAGTATAGGCCAGGGGCTGGGAATCGAGACGCAGACGCTCTGTCCAGGAGATCTCATTCCCCCACCATTGAAATAGAAGATTGGACCCAAGTGGCACCGGACGGGGTGCGGGCCCTTTGTCAAGGAGCTGAATTCCAAGCCCGAGGAGGCTCCAGAGCAGAGGAAATAGGAGTTACCACGGTGGGAGTCCCCAAACACTACTGTGGAGTAGCTCAATTGGAAGAGGACAACCTACCAAGACTGTCCAAGAAGGAATTGAGGTGTGACCAATTGAAAGACCCCATGGGGAGATTGGTCATGGAGGCCTTGGAGAATCAGGATCCAAACAGACTCATGCGTCAACCTTCAAAAGAAGCTCGCCTGCTGAGGAAGGAGTGGGATAGGTTGCAGCTACATCAGGGAGTGGTCTACCGAAGGGGCCCCTCTGATGACTCAGAAGATAAGTGGCAGCTGTTCCTCCCAGAGAAACATCGGGAGACTGTTCTGATTGCCCTGCATGACAATCATGGCCACCTAGGGGCTGAAAGGACCTTTCAACTTGTCAGAAGTCGGTTCTATTGGCCCTGCATGAGGGCAGAGGTAGAGGAGTACTGCCACTCATGTGCCCGATGCATCCAGAGGAAGACTTTGCCCCATCAAGCTGCCCCAATGGGCCATCTACAAAGTCAAGGCCCAATGGATCTGGTATGCATTGATTTTCTCTGCCTCGAACCCGACCTGAGTGGACTAGGAAATGTTCTGGTGATAACCGACCATTTCACCCGGTATGCCCAGGCTTTCCCGACCAAAGACCAGAAGGCCTCCACCGTAGCCAAGGTACTTATGGAGAAGTACTTTGTCCATTATGGGCTGCCACAGCGACTCCATTCAGATCAAGGGAGGGACTTCGAGAGTAAACTGATCCGGAAGCTCCTGGATTCTTTGGGAATCAAAAAGACTCAAACTACACCTTACCATCCACAGGGAGATGCTCAGCCGGAAAGGTTTAACCGAACCTTGCTCAACATGTTGGGGACTCTGGAAAGTGAGAAAAAGCAACATTGGAGCAAACACATAGCAGCCACAGTACATGCTTACAACTGCACCATCAGTGATGCTACAGGCTACTCCCCATATCGACTCATGTTTGGGAGAGAGGCAAGACTACCTGTGGACCTGGCCTTTGGCACCTCTCTGGACCATTCCTCAGTCACATCCCACAAAGGGTACGTGGACAGGCTCAGACAAAGCCTGAAAGTAGCTTATGAGCAAGCTCAAGCAGCTTCCGACCAAAGGGGGGCTAGAAATAAGAGAAACTTTGACTTGAAGGTCCGGGTGCAAGACCTACAGCCTGGGGATCGAGTGCTGTTACGCAACCTGGGGATCCCTGGGAAGCACAAACTTGCAGACAGATGGAGATCTGAACCTTATGTCATCTGTAGGAAGTTGCCGGGCCTACCTGTCTATAAGTTGAAACCAGAAGGAAAGGTAGGCCCACTGAAGACGTGGCATCGGAATCACCTGCTCCCACTTGCTGAGGCAGTTAGAATACCTCCTGCGGGAGACTCCCCTGAACGGGCCTCTATCCTGGATACTCCTAGGCCGAACACTCGGTCGCAGACCTCCCGAGCTGAAGAGGGAGAGGCCTCTCAACTTAGTGAAAATGAAGAAGGAGAACTTGATTGGCTGTGGCCTTCCCCAACTCCAGAAACTTCTAATATTGATCTTCCAGCCACTGAAGACACTCAAGATGGAACACTGAACCCAGAAGCCACAGAGTTCATCCCTTCTAGTCCTTCAGCAGAATACTGGGAAGATGCCCAGGATGGTTGTTCAGAGGAAGAGGAGCCTGAGGCGCCAGAGCCAGAAATCCCAAGAGAGCAAAGGACTCGAAGAGTCATCCGGCCTCCTAAGAAGCTGACCTACCCACAAATGGGGAACAGTTCGGAAGACTCTGTAGTTACTGCTAGAAGGAATGCTGAGAATCCGAATCCTTCCACTGTCCATTTAGTGGAGGGCAACCCCAGCTCACTCTCTGGCACAGTTAGACAGGTCGCCCCCACTGAAGCGACCTGTAGACAGGACAGCTCCCCATCCTATGATGATTGGTGGGAGGCTCCTCTGTCAATCCTATGCAACCGCATTGAATCTAAAATGTTTTATAGATCTAAAAATGTCTTTGGGGACCAAAGATTCGAAGTGGGGGGAGTGTGTAGCGGGGTATTCCCCTTTAAGACAGAGAGACAAGAAGTTCCAGGTGAGAGGTGAGTCGGGAGGAAGTAAAGAGACATTACTGGAAGTGAAAGCAGAGGAGAGAGAGAGACTACATCTCCCAGTACATCTTGCAGCACCCAGGGTACATTGCTCCGGAACAGAGACTGCTGGGGCAGACTTTATAAAGGGGAGGTGGAGTTTGTTCGGTCTCTTTTGGACACCCCCTCTCCTAGCAAGAGGATCTCTGTACTGAACTGCTGTGTGCACAAGGCCTGAAGCCTGGGCCTTGTGCTCCTTTCCAAAGAGCCCTCTGCCAGCCTAGCAGAGCCTTAGAGACATCTTCTCCTCCTTGCTGCAGTACACCAGAAGGATTGAAGACTCGGATGTCGGTGGATTCCTGTTCCCAGACGAATCGATGGAGGAAACGGACTTGGACTTGTCTGGGTGGTGAGAGCTGTTTAAAGACAGACACTTTATCTTTACTATTCGTTGGGATTACAAAGTTGTTCTTCAAGTGCACCACCGAAAGATTTCTAGCGAATATTGTTTCACTGATCTTCCATTTAGATCAGTCAGGCCTGACTGCATAGGTAGACATTGCTGGGTGTTAGTCTACCCATGAGGGGAAGTAGCTGTAAAAGGGCAGCGCTAGAGTTGCATAGCAATACTTAATTATTCTGATTACTCTGTTTATCCTTATTACTTTTTATTGCAGGGATCTGCAACTTGTTATACTGTTGTTTATTACTTGCCCATTAGCCTCAGTAAAATATCTGGGTCAAGTACATTGGTGTCAGTTTCACTTACTTTAATAGAAGTTTTAAAGTATATCACTGTGTGTGTTTGCCATAGGACTGCGTCACCTAGAGTTGCGGTCACGCGGTCCTATCTCCCCTTACTAGCTGTGCCAGTAGGGGGTTGAGCATATTGCCGGGGGTTGGCGGAGCTGTCTTCAGGGCCCAACTAAATCTGCGGCCTTCTTAGTTGGAGGTATCGCTACACAAATAAATCGGTAATTTTTTCCCCACAAATAGAGCTTTCTTTTGGTGCTATTTGGTCACCTCTGCAGTTTTTTAATTTTTTGCGCTATAAACAAAAAAAGACAGACAGTTTTGAAAAAAAAATAAAAATTTTTACTTCCTGCTATAAAACACATGCAATAAAAAAAAAAGTAAGATCAAATTTCTTTATTTCCATAATTAATATAGGCCGATGTGTATTCTGCTACATATTTTTGGTTAAAAAAAAAAAATCCCAATTAGCGTATATTGATTGGTTTGCACAAACGTTATAGAGTCTACAAGCTATGGGATATTTATGGAATTTTTTATTTATTAATTTGTTTACTAGTAATGGAGGCGTTCAGCAACTTATAGCGTGACACCGATATTGTGGCGGAGAAATCGGACGCCAAGTGACACACTTTCGGGGACCAGTGAAACTAATACATCGATCAGTGCTAAAAATATGCACTATCACTGTACTAATGACACTGGCATGCTTACTCTTTATAGTGATTGGCCTCATTCAAAGTCCAGCCAACCAAACTTTCTCTCTAAGGCCCCGTTCACACTGGGGCGGGAGGTATGGTGGCAGTAAAGCGCCGCTATTTTTAGCGGAGCTTTACCGGCGGTATTCGGCTGCTAGCGGTGCGGTTTTAACCCCGCTAGCGGCCGAAAAAGGGTTAATAACCACCGCAAAGTGCCTCTGCAAAGGCGCATTGCCGGCGGTATAGCTGCGGTGTCCCATTGATATCAATGGGCAGGAGGGGTAAACACTGCTGCTTCACCGCTCCACTTTTTTTTACCGTCCCGCTAGCGCACCGCTCCAGTGTGAAAGCCTGAGGGCTTTGACACTGGAGAAACAGCAGCCGCTGTTTAGGGTCGGTTTGCAGGCGCTATTTTTAGCGCAATAGCACCTGCAAACCGCCCCAGTGTGAAAGGGGTCTTAATGACACTGGCAGGGAAGGGGTTAACATCAGGGGCGATCAAAGGGTTAAATGTGTCCCTAGGGAGTGCTTACTACCTGTCGGAAGGCAGAGATCGTGTTCCTACTTAGCAGAAACACAGGCTCACTACCTTCCTTACTAACAGAACGGCGATCTGCCTTGTTTACATCGGTAGACCGCCGCTCTGCTTCTCTCGGGAACGATCGCCGTGTTCCTGGTGGACATCGAGTCCACTGAATGGCTCCCACTGTCCTATCACAGTGGAAGCGGGTCACTGGCGGTGCGCACCCCAGACATGGAAGTGCAAAATCACATACCTGTTCATGATTTTGCACAGGGAAGCCGCTGAATATCTACGGTATATGGTCGGCA
Source organism: Rana muscosa (assembly GCA_029206835.1). NCBI lineage: Eukaryota > Metazoa > Chordata > Amphibia > Anura > Ranidae > Rana > Rana muscosa. Next base: position 71,315,132 of record JARGYO010000094.1, on the reverse strand, counting down.
AGTGGTTAAATATACTGGAAAAAAAAGATTTGGGGTTCATTTAAATGAATGCCCTAATTTGCATAACATGCATTACTGTGCCATTCATTTGTAATGGAATCCTAGTGCACTAGTAAGGGCAGATGATTCATGTAACATTTACTTCCTGGAATCCATCTGCCCTTAGCTCAGGTAGGAGGGTGTGCTCATCTAAGAAAACCCCATCCTGAAGACTCCTGGGACATCATGTGACCAGGGCTGAAAACCAAAAAGTACATGAATGGCAGGATCCAAGGTGACCCAGCAGAATGTTGCCCAAGTTGTCACACTGCCTCTGCTGGCTTATCTTCTTCCCATACTGCATCCTGTTGCCATCTCTTCCCCGGGTTCGTGACACACGTGCACCCGGCCATCCTGATTTATCAGACCGGGCCACATTCTTCCACTGCTCTGTAGTCCAGTTCTGATGCTCACATGCCCATTGTTAGGCACCGTTGGCTGTGGACATGGGTCAGCATGGACACCCTGACCGGTCTGTGGCTACACAGTCACCGTACACAGAAAACTGAGATGACTATTTTTTCTGCTTTTGCCACATCGACTTCAGGGACAACATGTTCACTTGCCTAATATATCCCACCCACTTTCAGATGCCATTGTAACAAGATAATCCATGTTATTCGCTTTACCTGTCAGTGGTCATAAAGTTATGGTTGATCGGTGTGTTTCCTATTCTAAATCCTAATAAACCTCCAATTCACCAATAACTGATTTTCTTTGCAGGGCGACACCTGTTTTTTCTATTACTTATTGGTGGGGGGAATCATTTATTGATGTGTTCGTCTAATTAGAGCACTGTGTCACTTTTATGTTCATCTGGTTGGTGCAAGGAGTGCACAGCACCCTCTGCTGGCCTCTCACTGGCTAAAGATAAAGTCAGCAAAGTCATATATATATATATATATATATATATATATTATACACATATATACACATATATATATATATATATTATACATACAGTACATGGCTGATTTATTTGTACAGCTGTCACCATGGTATTGCAGGATTTTATCTGGAGGAAACAATTTTTTCTCGTCACTGACACCTCAAGTCTTTATTTCATGCGTAATGTAAAGCTTCATAAGTCTGCAGACAACCTTCATTGTAGAAAGGGACATCCAAATTTAACACAAGTCATATCTTCTACCTGGGAAATGCCATCTATGTAATTGGTACACCAGCCAGTTTCTGGTTTATTGCTATTAGTACCGAGCTTTCCTTTTCAGCTGCCAGTTACAGTGATTCTCTAAATAAGTAAAAAAAAAAAGAATATATAATCATTTATTTTATTATATGTATATATATATGTAGCGCCACCCTCACTCCCCTCTCTTTCTCTTTCTCGTCTGTCTCTTGTCTAGGGGTATCTCAGAGGGGAGGGAGCGGGGACACCATGCCAGGCCTCCACCACATGTATCGGTGCGGTATAAGCAACGTTCTTAATTTACCTTCGGGTCAGAGTTGTGCACCTGGATCCTCCCTCCGAGAGCCACCTTGAGTAATGTCCGTCAGAAATGAGCCCCACACCATTAAAGTCCAACACTCCTTTATTCTCATGCGAATGAACACAAACAGTTGAACTCCCTTGAAGAACAGCACAGGAAAGGAGGTGTGGATGCGAATAGGCCCAGACACAATCGTTCTCCACTTTCTCCCCTGAAAGTGGGTTGCGGTCTCTGCACGAGGGGGAATTTCCTTCCAGGCGGTCTCCGACGAGAGACTCACCCGTCACCGGCAATATGCTGCACCGGGTCTTCAAGTGAGGAGCTCCCCCCGGTCCATTGCACCTTCCGGATTCGGATACCCAATCCCTGGGTTCCCTAGGATCTCCTTCCCTCGCTGAACTGTTGGGCACTGAGCTCCGGGCCTCCATTCAAGTACCTCACCCCAGGCTAAAGGTGCCTGGGATGGAACACGATCTCCGGTGGTCCTCCAGGCCTAGGCCACCCAGAGGACCGACACGAACCACCGTTCGCAGACTAAAGGTGTCTGGGACTACGAACCCCGTGACCAAGATGGCCGGCTCCCTTTATACCCTCTCCCAGCAAGCACGGCGGGTTCCCCGCCCCACCATACCGCTGCCGAGGGAGGACAAAAAGAGGCACGGCACACAGCAATGGTTCAACCCCCAGCCCGTGGCGACAGCGCCACCTTCAGGGCCGCAGGGAATCGCACATCACTGGTGTCACTGCCAGATTCAAATTTACGGTACACCCGGGAAAGTGCATACCCGCTACATATATAATAATATATATATATATATATATATATATATATATATATATATTTTTCCCTTATTGTCTTTCAGGACAGCACACGAGAGAGTGGCTCCATCCACTAGGAAACAGGAAACACAAACTCCACCACACTTTAAAAGGAGGCTTCTCCCCACAACTCATCAGTTTTTGTGTTTCCAACGGCAAGGGAACACCTAGTAGGAGTCAGGGTCTCTTAAGATGCTGTCCTGAGAGGCCAGGCTGCCTACCCCACCATACCTTTTTCTCCTCCAGAGAGTCCGTTCCTCCCACGCCAAGCCAAGGGTAGCTGGTAAGTGGGCTCCTTATTCCCTTTTCAGCTCAGAGGAGCGGGACTGTTCCTGGAGCCGCTCCTTAGGCGGCGGCTGCCGTTCGCGTTTTTTTTTTTTCACAAGCATGTCGGTTTTACAGGCCGCCGCCATCTTTTTGGAGGCAGAGTAGAGACTCGGCTGGCCGGAAGTGAGGTATCCGGCAAGGGGCGGCGCTGGGAACAGGCGCATCATCATTTCCGGTGGAAATTGCGCAGGGGGAGAGGGGAGGGATGGTCCTGGTGCCTATATTCAGGTTCGGCGCAGCGGCGTCTATGGATTCCGGAATTGGCGGTTGAAAGCAGCACCACAATGGATTCTGTGGAAGCAGCGAGTGGGACAGGCACAGGCATCGGCACCAGCAAGGCCCAGGTATGGGGTTCTACCCTGTTTACTGTGGTGCCCCTCTCTTTCCATGTTTTTCCCCCTTGGTGGCTGGGGCCTGTCTGGGCACAGGGAGTTGGGTGTTGTACTGCCTGTGCACCTGTGGTGAGCCCGTTAGGAGGAAGGTTTGACTCACTGGGATGCTGGTGTTCTCTTTTTGTCATTTTTTTTTTGGCAGGCTAAGAGCTCTGATCTAACTATCAAAAAGAGATGCCCCTCATGTAAAACCAAGTTACCAGAGGGTTGGAAGAAGACTTTGTCAAGTTTGCATTGACTCCCTATTTAAAGTGGTTGTAAACCCAGAATTAAAAAAAAACAAAAAACGGCAAGACAAAGCCCTAATGAGCTAGTATGACTAGCATACTAGCTCATTATGAATTACTTACCTTAGATCGAAGCCGTCCTCGTCTCCCCCTCCGGCCGCAGACATCTCTCCGGAAGGTTACTTCCGGGTATCGCCGCTCCGGCGCTGTGATTGGCCGGAGCGGCGATGACGTCACTCCGCGCGGGAGACGTCAAAGCCGGCATTATTGATTCATAAAATCGTCATTTTCAGTGCGTATGCGCTGTACACATCGGTGTAATCTTTTTGGCAAAACCGTGTAGGTTTAGGAGATATTGCAAACACCTACAGGTAAGCCTTAATCTAGGCTTACCTGTAGGTGTAACTTCCCCCAGAGGGTTTACAGCCACTTTAAGGAAGAAGCTTCTTCTGCATGCAGCTATTTAATCACATCAGTTAAGAAAGAGCTAGATGCTACCATACAATCTTTTCGCTCTTCTCTTGCAACACCATACCTGAGTCAGCCAACTATCCCAGGATCCTCTCAGGGCTCACAATTAATCTAAGCGGTGGAGGCTGAAGCTGGTCCTCCTACCCAAGGGGAGCATTCCCCCTCTCACTCCAGGGAAGAGGAGGAGGAGGAGGAGGAAGAAGAAGAGGCAGGAGATGCACCTTCAAGATACAAACTGTCGTTAGAACAAGTAGACAGTCTTTCAAAAGCAGTCTATGCAACATTGGGATTAGATGAAGAAACCAAAGAATTATCGCTGCATGATTGAATGTACGCAGGGCTTAGTGAATCAAAAAGTCGCACTTTCCCTGTGCATTCGGTAACCTCGGAGGCCATTAAAAAGGAATGGGCTGATCCAGAGAGAAAAAAAAAATTCCCAAGAGCGCATAAAAGGCGCTTTCCGTTCAATGAAGACCCAGAGGCACTTTGGAACAAAGTTCCAAAATTAGATGCAGCATTATCCCAAGTTTCCAGATCCACAGACTTGGCATTTGAAGACATGGGTATACTGAAAGATCCCATGGACAAGAGGATGGATCAGCAGCTTAAAAAGCCTTGGCAATCCATCATGGGCAACCTTAAACCGGCTATGGCTACTACCTGTGTCTCTAGAAACATGGAGTTCTGGCTGAATCGGCTAAAAGCCCACATTATAGCAGATTCACCCAAGCAGGAGATCCTTGATTCTTTTTCAACTCTAGCAGCAGCTGTAGCTTATATTTCTAACGCTTCTGCAGAATCAATAAGGATGTCAGCCAGATCCGGGGCCTTAACTAACTCAGCTAGGAGTAGGGTGCCCACGTGTCCCGGATTGCCCGGGACTGTCCCGCAATTGACATGTCTGTCCTGGGTCCCGGGCACCTTCATTCCGGGACAATACAATGTCCCGGAATGAAATAAAGGATACAGCCACCCCCTACTAACTAATAACTACATTTCCGGAAATGGTTGCTAGGGCCAGCGCAGCCTGGCATCTTGCAACCAGTGACAATTTACTCTCAGACAGTGAGATCGGGAGCGAGGCCTGTGCCTAGTGCAGCACTGCTGTCCCCACCCACCTCGGAACCTCCTTCTTCTCCGGCACCCAGCAGGGACTGGTGTGATCTTCACTCTCCAGAAAGTGACGCCACTCCTTTCTTTCTACGCATGTGGCTCATGCAAAGGGAGTGACAGGAGCACTGCATCTGGTGGCAGGCTATGGGTGGTAAGTGGCACAGTCACCTGACAAATTCCCAATCAACCCCGAGTCTACATTTCCCCCCGCCCCCCCCCTCATCTTTTTTTGTGGAAGGTGAGAGAGGGGGTGTGTCCCTGAATGGCAGTTTGGAAATGTGGTCACCCTAGCTAGGAGAGCCCTATGGCTGAAGACATGGCCTGGGGACGCAGCTTCCAAAAATAAATTGTGTGGAATTCCATTTACGGGAGATCTTTTATTCGGTCCTGATCTAGATTCTGTTTAGATAGGACAGCGGATAAAAAGAAATCCTTTCCTGTTAAAAAAAAAAAACAGCCAGCGTTTTTTTCGACCTCAAAAAAATTAGGAACAGGGTAACAGGCCCCAAGAAAAGAAAAGGAATTGGTCGACACAAAGAGGTAAAGGCAGAGGGAATGTCCTTTTCAATCCTCCTGCGCCAATCAATAAAACACAATGACTTGTTATTGCCTGTGGGGGGAAGGCTTCAAAAATTCCTTCCTCTCTGGGCAAGCATGACGAAAAACCCATTTATTCTAGACATGCTGGCCCAGGGATACAAAATAGAACTTTCGGACCTTCCTCCAGAAAGATACTGTGTAACAGACCTGCCAAGAAACACAACAAAGGCCCTAGCAAAGAAGATAGAAAGTTTTGAGTGTAGTAGCCAGGCTTCAGACAAACCAGGAGGCATCAATCAGAAGGATTATGTCAGCCCTGGGAACCTTAACTTCAACTATGCCGGCCATTCAATGGGCGAGACTCCATTTCAGGCCCCTTCAGAGTTTTCTCTTAAAGATTTGGGATCACAGCCCAAGAAACCTTAGACACAAAAGTAAAGCTTCCCACCAAGGTAAAGAGGACCCTTTGGTGGTGGAGAAGTCAGGCAGTTCTTTCAAGGGGCTTACTCTGATCCTTCCCGACAGAAATAAGGGTCACGACAGACTCCAGCAGTTGGGTATGGGGAGCCCACTGGGATCAAAATATAGCACAGGAAGTTTAGTCCCGATCCGAAGCAGGAAGGTCCTTAAACTGGAGGGAGTTAAAAGCAGTCGCTCTAGCCTTGGCTGCCTTCTCTCCAAACCTCCAAGGGTCCCATGTGCAGATTCTTTCAGACAATGCCACTACAGTGGCATACCTGAACAAACGGGGGCACAAGGAGCAGGACTCTTCTATTGCTGTCATCAGAAATCCTGGAGTGGGCAGAAAAGCATTTACTCTCCCTGTCAGCAGTACATCTTAAGGGCACGCTAAACGAAGTAGCATACTTCTTATACAGACAAAAAATTCAGGTGGAGCTTGAATCCAGAAATATTCGCATTGATCTCCAGGATGTGGGGGTGTCCACAAGTGGATTTGTTTGCGTCAAAAGAAAACGCTCAGCTCCCTCAGTTCTTCTCTCTGCACCGAGACAGCGGATCAGTAGGGATAGATGCCTTAGCACATCCCTGGAACTTTCATCTGGGTTATGCCTTCCCCCTTTTCACCTAATTCCTCTTGTATTGAGGAAAATACAAAAGTTCTGGCCGAAAATAAACCTGGTTTTCCTCCATCCTACAAATGACGATCAAACCATTCTGGCAGCTTCCTCTCAAACAGGACTTGCTACTTCAAGGCCCAGTATACCACCCGGATGTAGCCAGATTAAGTCTCACCGCTTGGTATCTGAGGAGCAGTTGTTAAGAAACAAAGATTTGTCAGAGCCTCTAGTATCCACTTTACTCGCCAGTAGAAAGAGAGTAACTAGAGATATCTACACTAAAGTTTGGAGAGTCTACAACTTTTGGTGTCGTTCGTCAAACCGAACTTTAGAAGACATTGTGTCGATTCTGGAGTTTCTACAAAATGGTGTGGACAAAGGTCTTGCAATTAGTACTCTTAAAGTGGAGTTCCACCCTGAAATTAATTTTTTTCCCCAAAATTTTAAAAATAATTGAAAAAAATAAATTAAAAAAATAAAATAATTTTTTACTCACCTTAAATAGCGGTTGCTATGCGGAAGTCCCTAATCTTCCTCTTCATCGTCTGCGGCAGGTCTCCTTCCTCTGTCCTACTCGCGGTGTCTTCTGGTGAATGGGGCACGCTGCCTTCTGGGAACTGTGTGTATCCCAGAGAGCAGCCGGCCCATTCACAAAACACTGCGCGGCTTGCACATGCACAGAAGGAAATGGGCAGTGAAGCCCTTACTGAGGATGGCGTCGCCGGGAGCTGCCAGCACCGAGGGATCTGCCTCGGGGGGGGGGGGGCTGACATCGCGGGCGAGTAGGACAGATAAGTGTCCTTATTAAAAGTCAGCAGCTACAGTGTTTGTAGCTACTGACTTTTAAAAAATAAATAAAATCGCAGGTGGAATCCTGCTTTAAAGTAGTGGCTGCCCTGGGAGTATACCTGGAAAAACCTATTTCCTCAGTTACTTTGATCACAAGATTCTTCAGGTCACTTACCAGATCCAGGCCAGTTACTACTAAAGATTTTCCTAAATGGGACCTGTCAGTAGTTTTGCAAGCCTTCACAAAAGAGCCTTTTGAACCATTACAGGCAATTTCGTTGAGGAATTGAACTCTTAAGACGGTATTCTTAGTTGCAGTTACGACTGCAAGAAGAATTGGTGAACTACACGCTCTTTCAGTAAAATAACCTTTTTTGTTAATTTACCCAGACAGGATTGTGCTTAAAACAGATCCGGGTTTTTTTTGCCAAAGGTGGTGTCAGTTCATAACAGATCACAGGAAATTATCCTGCCAACTTTTTGTTCAAATCCTTCAGGAAGAAAGGAGGAATTACTCCATAATTTAGATGTTAGAAGAATTTTATTACATTACCTGGAAGTAACAAAGGACTTTAGGTTAGGGTGACCAGACATCCCCGGTTTCTGGGGACAGTCCCCGGATTGAGGACACTGTCCCCGGATCAAGTCTGTCCCCGGTTTTGTCCCCGGATTGGATTTGAACAGGGGCTGGGGCAATTTTAAAGACAGTAAGTGCAGAATCCAAATATATTTTTTTCAATTGCACCCCCCACTCCTACTAGCTTTTTGGGTGTATTTTTTTCCATTATCTGTGCCCCTTTCTGATGATCATGTGCTGGTCGGAGCAGAGGGAATATTTCTTCAGTTTCGGGTGCATGCCCGTTCCGCTTCGCTCGCATGTTCTTCTGCCTTGGCTCAAGTCCCGACCAGCCGCCTGCCTGTTTATCTCCTTGCCTTTCCTGGCGGAGTGATCTTCCTCCGCTCCCCACCCAGTAGTAGCCGGGGTCCGGGAGTAAGACTTGACAAGCTTTGAGTTGGGCGGCGCGGCGATGGGGAGAGAGTCACTGATTGCCGCCATTACTAGTAAAAAAAAAAATATGTCCCCAGATTTCATTTTAAAAATCTGGTCACCTTACTTTAGGTCTTCTATTTGTTCTTTTTTCTGGCAACAGAAAGGGATGCCAAGCATCAAAGGGGTCAATTGCTAGATGGCTAAGATTGGCTATTTCAGAAGCTTATTCCCAGATGGGTTTGTCTCTTCCGCAGGGAATACGAGCACACTCTACTAGAGCTCTGGCCGCTACATGGGCAGAAAAAGCTGGTGCCACCCCACATCAAATTTGTAAGGCGACTACGTGGTCAAGTTATTTAACGTTTGTCCATCATTACAGACTGGATCTTCTGTCAGACGATGATCAGGCATTTGGCAGAAAGGTCCTGCAGGCTGTTGTGTTCTAGCTTGGGCCGGAGGTACTCTACTACAACTGATGAGCTGTGGGGAGAAGCCTCCTTTTAAAGCGTGGTGGAGTTTGTGTTTAATGTTTCCTAGTGGGTGGAGCCTCTCTCTCATGTGCTGTCCTGAAAGACTCCTGGAAAACAAGTTACTGTGTAGCGGTGTCTCTAAATTTAGGTGGGGTACACCTGGGTGGTAATATGATCCAGGTGTGTAAATTATGGGAGTAATTGGACCATTTGTATTCGTGGAGGATTGGGCGGTGTAATAATCTCCTTGGCCTGTAGGTGGCAGGTGCTCGCAGGCTCGAGGTAGATTTGCTGCCGTAGTGCTATCCTTTTTGTCCCTTCTCGGAGATGGTACGGCGAGGGCGGGGAACCTGCCGTGACGTCAATGGAGGGGATAAGAGGGGGAGACGCCCTGGTCACGAGGTCTTGCTCTCTTGGAGGTCCTTTATCACGCGCCCAGGCACCTTAGGCCTGGGTGCGGGCGGTTCTGAATTCCGGCTCAGGTGCCCTAGGCCTGACCGGAATGGAGTTGGAGTCCATCCCAGGCACCTTCAGCCTGGGGTGAGGTACTTAACCAGGAGGCCTGGGGCCCAGTGACTTTGACTGGGTCCCGCGAGGGTGGAGAAGTCCGAGGGTCCCTGAAGTGGATGGGGCCCATGTCTGAGGCGAGGAGGCCGGGAAGTTACCCATTCGGAGAGTCTGGAGCAGCATCAACCCAGTGACGGATGGGCCTCTGGTAACTTCCTTGGAGGGACATCTTCCCCTGACAGGGGCCACAACGCAGCGAAGGTACTCCTATCTACGTTCTCCTGAGTCGCTGGTAGAGACTCTCAAGTTCTAAGTTCTCTCTAGCCAAGGCTATAGTAACCGCTGGTGAAACCACAGTGGTTTAGCTGACAATCAGGATAGTGCCTCGACCTCCTCATCCCACTGTATCAAACTGTTATTGGGTCTCAACCAGTTGGCTACTGAAGCACTGTTTATTGTAAGTTATGCAATAAAACAAGAGTTGGACTGTAATCGGTGTGTGGAACTCTGATTAATGGGAGCAAAGGGAAGTGCTGGCACGGCAGGACTTGATCCTTGACTAAGACACACAGGCCCGAAGAAAATATATGGTACTGGCCTTCACCTCACCCACGGCTATGGGGAGGACATGGGCCGTAGTGCATCTCACCCTGTCGTATGAGATACCCCATGACAAAAGAGATGGGGTGAGGCCGCTACATAAGATATACTATATATATATATATATATATATATATATATATATATATATATATATATATTGTGACAGCAGGAAGGTAAAGTCACCTGGTTGCATCCAGGGGGGTAGATATATTTCGCCCAGATTCAGGCTTTACGCCGACTTATACAACTAGGTGGAGAGTTGTATAAGGCTAGTGGGCTCATGGATGACTCATACCTCTAGGGAGAGGGCTGGGCGTCGTGCAGACAGGGAGTTGATGAGACCAGCTGAAGCTTGTCAGCTCATTTAGGCCTCTATAAGAACTCCCAGCTTCATTAGATGTTAGCTCATGCCTGGAACCAGACCTGTGTGGACTGTCTAGGGAGAGTGAACCCCTGTGCGGTGAGACAAAGCCTGTGTGGCTATTTGCTTGGACATTTAAAACCAGGGACTTAGGGACTAGGACAGCACTAGGCTGATCCCAGTTGTTAGTTAGGAAACCTGTATGTTTAGTCAGAGGTCAACTTGACCAGGATTTATTTTGGTTATGTTTCTTTTGCTTTGCTGTGTTTTGTCACTGTAAATAGAAAATAAACCGCACCTTTTTGATTTTGAAAACCACAACCTCCGTTTGCTGGGCCTGTTTTGTGTGGGGAGCCCATCCCGGGGGTCACACACACCCGCTGCCGAGCTAACCCCCTCACAGTTGGTGGAGAACCAGTGGCAGTTTTTTTTTAAGCCAGCATGGAGGAGATACTGAAGCAGCTGGCTCTAGCAAATGCCAATCAACAGCAGACAAATGCAGGTTTGCAAAAGAGCCTTGCAGCTCAACAACAGAACTTCGCAGCCCAGCAGCAAGCTCATCAACAGAGCCTTGCAGCCCAGCAGCAGACAAACGCAACTTTGCAACAGAGTCTGGAGGCTCAGCAACAAGCCCAGCAGCAATCTGAGGCCCGCTTCATAGACCTGTTGCAGAAGCAAGAGCAGAGACTACAACAACAGATGGAAGCAGTAATGCAGCAACGTCCGCAGACCAGTGAGGAAAGCCGTCCCACTAATACCGCGTCCTTTGGGGTGAGTCGTTTATTGACAAAAATGACTGGAGAGGATGATCCAGAGGTATTTTTGACCACATTTGAAAGGACCGCTGAAAGAGAAAAGTGGCCTGAGGAGCAGTGGGCTGGACTGGTGGCTCCTCTGTTAACTGGTGAATCGCAGAAAGCTTACTATGACCTAGAGCCTAACCAAGCAAAAGACTATGTGATGCTAAAAGCTGAAATATTGGCAAGGCTGGGTGTCACCCAGGCTGTCCGGGCTCAGCGTGTGCATAACTGGACTTTCCAGCTTGGAAAACCCCCCAGGTCTCAAATGTATGATCTCATTCACCTGAGCAGAAAGTGGCTACAGCCAGAGACTTTGTCCGCACCAAAGATTGTGGAACGTGTTGTAATGGATCGGTTTTTGAGAGCTCTTCCTACTGCCATCCAAAAGTGGGTAAGCCATGGAGACCCAGAGACGGCCGATGGTCTTGTGGATCGTGTGGAGAAATACTTGGCTACAGAGAACCTGACGGCCTCTTCCAGAGACACTCGGACTTTCCACCCTAAGACCAGACCATCCCCAGGGGCGGATAAGAGGATTCCAAGGGGTGAGGGTGGAGAGAGTGAGAGGGTGGGAGCTCTACCCCAAGTTTGGCGAGAACAGCCTGGGAAATCAGCGGCTCAAGAGGCGGCAAGAAGGATCGTTTGCTACCGCTGCCGGCAAGCGGGACATATTGCAGCCAATTGCCCGGTTGTGGAGGAACCCATGCAGTGTGACTTTCTGACGGGCAGACGTCAGTCGCTGTGTGCGACAGTCGCATGCACTGCCATTCGAGGAACTGAGAAACATTTATGCAAAATGTGTGTTAATGGTAGAAATGTTGTGGTATTGCTGGATTCAGGTAGCCTTGTGACCCTGATAAAGGCTGAGTTAGTTAAAACAGAGGTCTCTGGGAATAGCAAGGTAGCTGTTATTTGTGTGCATGGGGACACCCGAGAGTATCCAGTGACTACAGTGTGTTTCGAGACCCCCAAAGGTACCCTCTCTCATCCAGTGGGCTTAGTATCTCAGTTACCGCATGACGCCATTGTGGGAAGGGATTTTCCGAAGTTCTGGGAACTGTGGGATGATCCTGAGCCCCTCACTGGTGCCCCTATGTACCAGGAATGTGATAGCCAGAACTCCCCTGAGAGTGGTGAGGACTCTCCGGAATTTCCCTTATTAGTATTGGCAGGGTAGACTCAAGAAACTGGAGAGGAGCCCACCTCCTCAGACGAAAACCTACCGTCTGTGGAGTTTTCTGATCTTGAGGTTCACAGGGAAAACTTTGCCACAGAACAGTTGAAAGACCCCGCCCTAATAAAGGCACGGGAAAACGTAGTGAAAATAGATGGCGAGTTAGTGAACCCAGATAATACCTGCACTTACCCATACTTCAGCGTAGAGAAGGACCTACTGTATCGGGTGGCAAAACGGGCAGAAGAAACCGTTGAGCAGCTTGTGGTGCCCAAACCTTACAGGAAGTTGGTGTTGGAGTTGGCCCATGGGCACATTCTTGGAGGTCATCTGGGGACAGAGAAAACCCGAGAGAGGGTATTACAGAGATTCTATTGGCCGGGGGTGATGAAGGACGTAGAAAATTATTGTTCCTCCTGCCCTGTGTGTCAGAGGTTGGCCCCGATGCCACATTTCCGTAGCCCGCTGGTCCCTCTACCCATCATTGAGGTCCCGTTTGAGAGGATCGCCATGGATTTGGTAGGTCCTATAATCAAGTCCGCTAGGGGGCACCAGTACATATTAGTTATAATGGACTATGCCACCCGTTATCCAGAAGCGATCCCTCTCCGAAATACCTCGGCCAAAACCATAGCCAAAGAGCTATCTCTTGTTTTTAGCCGGGTGGGTATTTGTAAAGAACTGCTTACGGACCAAGGTACACCCTTTATGTCCCGGGTTATGAAAGAGCTGTGTAAATTGTTCAAAGTGACGCAATTGCGTACGTCTGTGTATCACCCCCAAACCGATGGGCTGGTTGAAAGATTCAACAAAACCCTAAAACAAATGTTGAAGAAAGTGGTGGATAGAGATGGAAAGGATTGGGACTGTTTACTTCCTTATTTGATGTTTGCTATTAGGGAGGTGCCCCAATCCTCTACGGGATTCTCCCCCTTTGAGTTACTGTATGGGAGACACCCAAGAGGGCTGTTGGATATTGCCAAGGAAACTTGGGAAAGTGAGAGTTCTCCCCACAGGAGTGTGATTGAGCATGTCGCCCTGATGCAAGATCGAATTGCACAGGTAATGCCCATCGTGAAGGAACATTTGGCCCAAGCGCAGTTGGCACAGCAGAGAGTGTACAACCGTGGAGCCAAGACCCGTACCTTTTCCCCGGGGGATAGGATATTGGTACTTGTCCCTACGGTTGAAAGTAAATTCCTTGCCAAATGGCAAGGCCCCTACGAGATAATGGAAAAAGTGAGCGAAGTGAATTACAAGGTCAGACAACCAGGAAGGCGAAAGCCCGAACAGATCTATCACGTTAATCTGTTGAAAGCCTGGAGGGATAGAGAGTCCCTAGTCGCAGACACTTGGTCACCAGCTCAAACTGGTTGCGTGATTCCTGAGGTTGGAATAGCAGCCACCTTGTCACAACCCCAACAACAGGAGGTTAAGGAGTTTGTGCTTCGCAACAAGGAGGTATTCTCTGAGCTGCCGGGACAAACATCTGGGGTAGAGCATGACATCATTACCCCGCCCGGTGAAAGGGTGAAGTTAAAACCCTATCGGATCCCAGAGGCTCGACGGGAGGCAATACGGGAGGAAGTACAGAAAATGCTGAACTTAGGGGTGATAGAGGAGTCCCAAAGTGATTGGTCTAGTCCCATCGTGTTGGTGCCTAAACCGGATGGGAGCTGGCGATTTTGTAACGATTTTCGTCAGTTGAACAAAGTTACAAAATTTGACACCTACCCCATGCCACGTATAGATGAGTTGATCGACCGGCTGGGAACAGCCCGATACATGACGACTCTTGACCTCACAAAAGGGTATTGGCAAATCCCCCTGGCCAAGTCGGCCAAAGAGAAAACCGCATTTGTAACCCCAGACGGGGCGTTCCAATATAAAAGAATGCCGTTCGGGTTACAGAATGCGCCGGCCACATTCCAGCGGAAAATGGACCAGATGCTGAGGCCCCATCGGAAGTATGCTGCGGCTTACCTGGATGACGTAATTGTCCATAGCACAGATTGGGCCTCACATCTGCCAAAAGTGCAAGCAGTCCTGGACTCTGTTCGGGAAGCGGGGTTTACGGCTAACCCCAAGAAGTGTACCATTGGGCAGGAGGAGGCCAAATATCTTGGGTACACCATTGGGAGGGGAGTAATAAAACCCCAACTCAACAAAGTCAAGGCCATCCAGAGTTGGCCACGTCCCAACAGCAAGAAGCAGGTACGAGCCTTTCTGGGAATCGCTGGGTATTATCGGCGATTCATTCCCCACTTTGCTTCTAAGGCTGTGCCCCTAACCAACCTGACGAAGGGGAAAGGGTCGGTCATGATTAAATGGACCCCCGAGGCTGAGGCAGCATTCCAATTCTTGAAACAAGCCTTATGTAGCCAGCCAGTGTTGTACTCACCCGACTTCTCTAAAGACTTTGTCGTACAAAGTGATGCGTCAGATGTGGGGTTAGGAGCAGTATTGTCCCAGGTCTGGAACGGGGAAGAGCACCCAGTCATTTACCTCAGCAGGAAGTTGAAGTCCCATGAGGTAAATTACGCCACCGTTGAAAAGGAGTGTTTAGCGGTGAAGTGGGCTCTAGATTCCCTTTGGTACTACCTGCTAGGTAGGCACTTTGACATGGTTACGGATCACGCTCCGTTAAAGTGGATGGCTCAAAACAAGGAAACAAATAGAAGAGTGAATAGGTGGTTCCTGGCCCTCCAGGAATTCAACTTCACAGTAAAGCATCGCCCTGGCGTTCAAATGGGGAATGTGGATGCTTTGTCTCGAGTACATGAATGCCTGATTGCTGGTGTTCCAACCCCGAGGTTAAAACAAGAGGGGGGGTATGTGACAGCAGGAAGGTAAAGTCACCTGGTTGCATCCAGGGGGGGTAGATATATTTCGCCCAGATTCAGGCTTTACGCCGACTTATACAACTAGGTGGAGAGTTGTATAAGGCTAGTGGGCTCATGGATGACTCATACCTCTAGGGAGAGGGCTGGGCGTCGTGCAGACAGGGAGTTGATGAGACCAGCTGAAGCTTGTCAGCTCATTTAGGCCTCTATAAGAACTCCCAGCTTCATTAGATGTTAGCTCATGCCTGGAACCAGACCTGTGTGGACTGTCTAGGGAGAGTGAACCCCTGTGCGGTGAGACAAAGCCTGTGTGGCTATTTGCTTGGACATTTAAAACCAGGGACTTAGGGACTAGGACAGCACTAGGCTGATCCCAGTTGTTAGTTAGGAAACCTGTATGTTTAGTCAGAGGTCAACTTGACCAGGATTTATTTTGGTTATGTTTCTTTTGCTTTGCTGTGTTTTGTCACTGTAAATAGAAAATAAACCGCACCTTTTTGATTTTGAAAACCACAACCTCCGTTTGCTGGGCCTGTTTTGTGTGGGGAGCCCATCCCGGGGGTCACACACACCCGCTGCCGAGCTAACCCCCTCACAATATATATATATATATATATATATATATATATATATATATATATATATGTGTAGCGGCCTCACCCCATCTCCTTTGTCTAAGGGTATGTCACACGACAGGGTAAGATGCGCTACGGCCCATGTCCTCCCCATAGCTGTGGGTGAGGTGAAGGCCGGTATCAGTATCTTCCTCGGGCCAATGTGTTTTAGTTATGAAACTCAGTCCTGCTATGCTGGCACCCTCCTTTGCTCCCATTAACCAGAGTCCACACACCGATCACAGTCCAACTCTTGCTTTATTGTAAGCCCCACAATAAACAGTACTTCAGTATCCAACTGGTTGGAACGTTTTAACAGCCTGATACGGTGGGATGAGCAGGTCGAGGCACTATCCTGATTTCAAATCTAAACCACTGTGGTTTCACCAGCGGTTATCGTAGCCTTAATTAGTACAGAACATAGAACTTGTGAGTCTCTACCAGCAACTCAAGAGAACGTATTTAGGAGTACCTTCGCTGCGCTGTGGCCCCTATCAGGGGAAGATGTCCCTTTAAGGGAGTTATCGGAGGCCCATCCGTCACCGGGTTGATGCTGCTCCGGAATCTCCGGACGGGTGACCTTCCCGGCCTCCTCACCTCAGACGCGGGTCCCCTCCACCTCGGGGACCCTCGGATCACTTCGCTCTTGTGGGACCCAGTCGAAGTTACTGGGCCCCAGGCAGTAGGGTGACCACATTTCCAAACAGCCATTCAGGGACACCCCCCCAGCAAGCACCGGTCGGCAGTGCCACCATATGACGTTGCCGAGAGGCCCCGCCCCTTACCTATTTATATGGGCTAACATACATGAAACAAATGCTGTTTATCTCTAAGGCACTAAAGTTGTATATAAAACTCTGTACTTTATACTACAAAAGAAATACAAATGACCCGAGGGATCTGGGGTAAAAACTGGACATACACTGACCTACCCGACAACTATACTGACCTACTGTACCTGATTCCTACACTAACCTACCTGATTCCTACACTGATCTACCTGACCACTACGCTGACCCACCTGACTACTATACTGACCTACCTGACCACTACACTGACCTAACTGATTGCTGCATTGAAATACCTGACCACTACACTAACCTAGCTGATTCCTACACTGACCATTACACTGACCAACCTTATCCCTACACTAACTACTACACTGACCTACCTGATACCTACACTGACCAACCTGATCCCTACACCGTCCACTACACTGACCTACCTTATTCCTTCCCCCTGCATTGGGGGGGGGGTGTCACATCCTCAGCTCTGAGGGGCTCATGCTGGGACCTGTAGTCCTTCATTAGGAGGATGAGGTCAGTGGCAGACTGGCAGTGCTGGAGGGATGGGTTAAGTGGCAGTGCTTGGAGAGGGATGGGATCACTAACTCACTTGCTTTCACCTGTTAGTCAGTGTCCACTTGGAAGGGGAGAGGGGCTTGGTGAAGGGGGGTGGGGAGAGAGAGAAGGGGGGTGGAGAGAGAGAGAGGGGTTGATGAGAGAGAGAAGGGGTGGATGGGTGAGAGAGAGAGAGAGAGAGAGAAGGGGTGGGAGAGAGAGGGGGATGAGAGAGGGGGTGAGAGAGAGAGATATGAGGTGGTAGAGAGGGTGGGTGAGAGAGAAATAGGGGGTGAGAGAGAAAGAGGGGGGTGAGAGAGTAAGAGAGAGGGGGGTGAGAGAAGGGGGATGGGGAGAGAGGGGGAGTGGGAGAGAGAGGGGTTGGTGAGAGAGAGAGAGAGAGAGAAGGGTGGCAGAGAGAGAAAGAGATATGAGGTGGTAGAGAGAGAGGGGGTGGGGGTGAGAAAAAGGGGGTGGATGAGAGAGAGAGGGGTTGGTGAGAGAGAGAGAAGGGTGGGAGAGAGAGAGAGATATGAGGTGGTAAAGAGAGAGGGGGTGGGGGAGAGAAAAAGGGGGTGGATGAGAGAGAGGTGGATGGATGAGAGAGGGGGGGTGGATAAGAGAGAGAGAGGGGGGTGGATGAGAGAGAGAGAGAGGGGGTGAGAGAGGGGGGTGGATGAGAGAGAGAGGGGGTGGATGAGAGAGAAAGAGAGGGGGTGGATGAGAGAGAGAGAGAGAGGGGGGTGAGAGAGGGTGGGTGAGAGAGGGGGTGGATGAGAGAGAGAGAGGGGGGATGATAGAGAGAGGGGGAGAGAGAGAGGGGGATGGGAGAGAGAGGGGGAGAGAGAGGGGGGTGGATGAGAGTGAGAGAGAAGGGGGTGGATGAGAGAGAGAGGGGGGATGGGAGAGAGAGGGGGGATGGGAGAGAGAGAGAGAGGGGGTGGGTGGGAGAGAGAGAGGGGGTGGGTGGGAGAGAGAGGGGGGATGGGGGAGAGATAGAGGGGGTGGGAGAGAGAGAGAGGGGGTGAGAATGAGAAGGGTGGGAGAGAGAGAGAGAGATATGAGGTGGTAGAGAGAGAGAGGGGGTGGGGGAGAGAAAAAGGGGGGTGGATGAGAGAGAGGGGGTGGATGAGAGAGAGAGGGGGGTGGATAAGAGAGAGAGAGGGGGTGGATGAGAGAGAGAGAGGTGAGAGAGGGGGGGTGGATGAGAGAGAGAGGGGGTGGATGAGAGAGAGAGAGGGGGATGAGAGAGAGGGGGTGGATGAGAGAGAGAGAGGGGGATGAGAGAGAGGGGGGATGTGGGAGAGAGGGGGGATGGGAGAGAGGGGGAGAGAGAGAGGGGGGTGGGTGAGAGAGAGAGAGGGGGGGTGGGAGAGAGAGAGGGGGGTTGGGTGAGAGAGAGAGGGGGTGGGAGAGAGAGCGAGGGTGGGAGAGAGAGGGGGTTGGAGAGAGAGAGGGGGGTGGAAGAGAGAGAGAGGGGTGGGTGAGAGAGAGAGAGAGAGAGAGGGGGTGGGAGAGAGAGAGGGGAGTGGAAGAGAGAGAGAGGGGGGTGGGAGAGAGAGAGGTGGGAGAGAGAGAGGTGGGAGAGAGAGAGGTGGGAGAGAGGAGAGGTGGGAGAGAGGAGAGGTGGGAGAGAGAGAGAGAGAGAGGGGGGTGGGAGAGAGAGAGGGAGGGGTGGGAGAGAGAGAGGGGGGTGGGGGAGAGAGGGGGTGAGTGAAATTGCCCCCCTAGGCTGGCCTGCAGTCCTTCCTGTACCCCCTGTCCCAGTCCCTGTCTGTGGGTAGGTGTGTGTGATGCACCTACCTCCCGCCCATCCTCGTCCTCTGGCCCCTCGGTCAGCCTATATTTCTTCTTCATGACAGACTGTCACAGCTGGAGCCGACGTTGGAGAAGGTGTGCAGGCTCTGGAGGTGCCGGGGATGCTGTGCTCACTGCTGCTCAGGTTAGGGTGGCGGCGAGGTCTTCTCTCACTCCCTCTCGCGCTGTTCCTTCCAGCCAGCCTCCTGCTGCTCACCGGGCCGCAACTCCCTGTTGCTGCTCTGTTCTCAGATGCTGCTGCTGTTGACTGCCCTGTCCTGCACCCCGTCAACACCGAACCAGCGAGACTGTCCCTCTCTGGTGTGACAAGGGGGCGGCCTCGGAGCTCAGCTGCGTTGGGTCCCAGACTCCCAGGAGCAGTAGCGCGGAGGAGGAGGAAGTGAAATCCTCCCTCGCTTTCAACACTGAACACGGAGGGGGTTCACTGCAGCC
This sequence comes from Rana muscosa, assembly GCA_029206835.1. Classification (NCBI taxonomy): domain Eukaryota; kingdom Metazoa; phylum Chordata; class Amphibia; order Anura; family Ranidae; genus Rana; species Rana muscosa. The sequence continues at coordinate 71,295,935 of JARGYO010000094.1, read as the reverse complement.
GTGATGGCACTGGTTGCTACACGCCAAGCGGCTCTAGCAACCAGTGGACAGGATTAAAGTCAGGTGGAGGTGGTGCCGGAGCCAGCGCTCCCATGAATTCATCATGACTGTTCCCAGTGCTTCATTCCGGGGACACTGTATTGTCCCGCAATGAAGGTGCCCGGGAAAAGGGACACAGATACCAGTTACGGGATAGTCCCGGGCAATCCGGGACACGTGGGAACCCTACAGGTTCCCCGCCCTTGCCGTACCATCTCCGGAAAGGGACAAAAAGGGTAGCACTGTGGTAGTGATTCTACCTCGAGCCTGCGGGTACACCGTCACCCACAGGCCAAGGAGAATAATACACCACCCAATCCTCCACGAATACAAAGGGGTCCAAAACCTCTCACAATTACACACCTGGGTCATACTACCACCCAGGTGTATCCCAACTAAATTTAAAGACCCCGCTATATATATATATATATATATATATATATATATATATATATATATATATACACAGTATATAAATGTAGAGATGTGATAATTTCTTTGCCCATTTACAAAGTGTATACTCTTGTTATGCAGTGCTTGTTTGCCCTTTTCCAATATGGTTGCATGCTCTCTCTCTCACCAAGGATGAGGTCATCAAGAAGAGCAGAGGATGGCTTTGTGGGTAAATGGGTGGAGAGAGAGAGAGGTGGGGAGACAGACGTGAGGAGAAAAGTAATGGCTGCTAAGAGGAGACAGTCTGTGTAAGTGCTGCTGCTGCAGCTTCATCTCTCGGAGACAAATATATAGACTGTTAATGATTTCATGTTCCTGTTTGGAAAATACTTTATGATACATAAACACGCTCTCTGTATATCTCGCTGTTGTAACCATGGCAACACAGCGTTCCATCAAAGTGTACAGAATGTCACCAGAAATGTTCTATTCGTGTGATTATCTCTGAAAATTTTCCTTTTGACCTCTTGACGACTGTGTCACGAGGATATATGCTTATTTCAATTTTTTTTTTACCAAAAATATGTAGAAGAATACGTAAAAATTTCGTTTTTTTTATATATTTTTTGGGGATATTTATTATAGCAAAAAGTAAAAAATATTGCTTTTTTTCAAAATTGTCGCTCTTTTTTTAAAAACCGCAGAGGTGATCAAATACCACCAAAAGAAAGCTCTATTTGTGGGGAAAAAAGGACGTCAATTTTGTTTGGGAGCCACGTCGCACGACCGCGCAATTGTCATTCAAAGTGACGCAGTGCCGAATGGCAAAAAGTGGACGGGTCATTTGGCAGCCAAATGGTTCGGGGCTGAAGTGGTTAAATTAGTGGTCTACAAACTGCAGCCCTTCTACTGACACCAACAATGGGGCACTTTTCCCCCTCCTTCTGACACCAATAACGTTGCATAATTCCTTCCACTGACACTGATGTGGCGCTATTCCTCCCAATGACACCAATAATGGGGCACTATTTTTCCTCACAGAAACCAATCATGGGGCAGTATTCCTCCCAATCACACCAATGATGGGACACTATTCCTCGCACTGGCACCAGTAATAGTGTACTTTTCCTCCTACTGACACTAACAATGGGGCACAATTCCTCCCACTGACACCAACGATGGGACACTATTGCATCTAGTGACACTGACGATGGGGCACTATTCCTCCAACTGACACAAACAATGGGGCACTATTCCTCCAACTGAAACCAACAACAGGCCATTATTCCTCCAACTGACACAAACAATGGGGCACTATTCCTCCAAATGAAACCAACAACAGGCCATTATTCCTCCCAATGACACCAAGGATGGGACACTATTCCTCCAACTGACACCAATGATGGGGCACTATTCCCTCTACTGACAACAATGATGGGGCATTATTCCTCCCAATGACACCAATGATAGGACACTATTCCCTCTAATGATACCACCGATGGGGCACTTTTTCTCCAATTGATACAAACGATGGGGACTTATTCTCTCGATGGCACCAGTAATGGGGTACTATTCTTTCCACTGACACCAACAATGGGGAACAATTCCACTGACACCAATGATGGGACACTATTCCTTCTAGTGACACCAACAATGGGGCATTATTCCTCCCAATGACACCAAGGATGGGACACTATTCCTTCTAGTGACACCAACAATGGGGCACTATTCCTCCAACTGACACCAACAATGGGGCATTATTCCCCCCAATGACACTAAGGATGGGACACTATTCCCTCTAATGATGCCACCTCTGTTCCGGCTACTGCAACCGTGGTGTGTGTCATTGTTTGCATGGAATATTCAATAAACGGACTTCAATAACGTCGGTGTGCAGCAAATTTCTTCCTTCATTCAGTCTTCTACGGCAGGCAAGCCAGGGCTTGCACCCGTGTGAGGAGTCTTATACTATTCATTGTGCCTGGAGTTCCTCGCCTGGAGCGGCGATTTTTCATTTGCTGGCTACTTCCTTCTAATGATACCAACGATGGGGCACTATTCCTCCAACTGACACCAATGGTGGGGCACAATTCCTCCGAATGACACCAAAGATGGGACATTATTCTCTCTACTGACAACAATAATGGGGCATTATTCCTCCCAATGATGGGATACTATTTCCTCTAATGATACCAACGATGGGGCACCATTCCTCCCACTGACATCAACAATGGGGCATGATTCCTCCCACTGATACCAACAATGGGGCACAATTCCTCCCACTGACACCAACGATGGTACACTATTCCCTCTAGTGAAACCAACGATGGGACACTATTCCAACTGACAACAATGGTGGGGCACATTTCCTCCCAATGATGGCACACTATTCCCTCTAATGATACCAACGATGGGGCACTTTTTCTCCAATTGATACAAACGATGGGGACTTATTCCTTCCAATGACTCCAACAATGGGACACTATTTCCTCTACTGACACAAACAGTGGGGCACTGTTCCTCCCAATGACACCAATGATGGGACACTATTCCCTCTAATGACACCAATGATGGGGCAGTATTTATCCCAAAGACACCAACAATGGGGCACTATTTCTCCCACTTTTACACCAGTGATGAGACATTGCTTACTCCCACTGACACCAGGACATTTTCTACTCCTGCAGGCCCCCCTAAAGTCTGAAGGACAGTACACTGGCCCTTCGTTTAGAAAGTTTGGAGACCCCTGGTTTAAAGTAGAACTAAACCCAAAATGTCATATATCACAGAGTACTAGTCCTTGCTGTGGTGGCTGCATTTGTTTTTCTAACCCATTGGCGCCGGCTGCACGCAAATATGCAGCCCCTCGACGGGGGGGGGGGGGGGCGCCTTGGGGCCGAGCGGCCACATATAGCATTTGCATGAATTTGTGTAAATGCAGCTGTGCCGAGAGCACGCGCCATGCATGCTCCCAGCACAGTTACTGGCGGCTAACAGAAAGTTTCCGATCGGGAGCTTTCCAATCATGTGACAGCCAATCACGGCGGTCACATGATCATAAACCCCGCCTCCCTGGATTCTAAACCTCTTAACCACTTGCCGACCGCGCTATAGTCGAATGATGTCTCCAGTTCGGCTGGCCACATCTGGGAGGGCATCATATGATGTCCTCCCGGGCGGCACGTTCTGTGATCACCAAAGAATTTATACACCAGAATATGATTTAGAGTGTTGCCAACATTCCGTGTGTTCTGGAACAATAGGAAATGTCCCCCTATCTAGGGGTTGGGACTTTAAGGGCAACAAATATGACAATAGTATATGAGTACAAAAATGTATTAAATAGTTAATTTTAAGAAGCCAAATGATGGTTTACCGACGCGTTTCAGGGATTGTACCCTTTCCTCAGGGACGAACCTCAATTGGAGAATAAAATATCTATAAAATATACAAAAAATATATGATCCTCTGTATGCATTTTACCGATCATATATTTTTTGTATATTTTATAGATATTTTATTCTCCAATTGAGGTTCGTCCCTGAGGAAAGGGGTACAATCCCTGAAACGCGTCAGCCAACCACCCCTATTTGGAAAGAACGAATATTGTTGTTATTTCTACCTGTTTGTTTAAATGCACATTCAGCTGTTACACATTGCCATTCATTTGGCTTCTTAAAATTAATTATTTAATACATTTTTGTACTCATATACTATTGTCATATTTGTTGCCCTTAAAGTCCCAACCCCTAGTTAGGGGGACATTTCCTATCGTTCTGTGATCACTGTGTCCTCCGGACACTGCTGATCGCAGATCGAGGTAAAGAGCCAATCAGATGCTCTTTACCAAGTGATCAGCTGTGGTCAATCACAGCTGATCACAATGTAAACAGAAGCCGGTTATCGGCTTTCCTTTCCTCACACTGACAGCGTGAGGAGAGGAGAGCCAAGCCAAAAAAATGGCTTTTGTAAAAGAGATATGTACACTGATAATCAGGGCACTGATTATCAGTGTCCTAATTATCAGTGCAGTCCCATCAGTGCTGCCAATCAGTGCTCATCAGTGTCACCTATCAGTGCAGCCTCATCAGAGCCTCCTCATCAGTGCCCATCAGTGCAGCCTCATCAGAGCCTCCTCATCAGTTCAGTTTAATCAGAGCCTCCTCATTACCATCAGTGCAGTTTAATCAGAGCCTCCTCATCGGTGCCCATTAGTGTAGCCTCATCAGCACACATCAGTGAAGGAGAAAAATTACCTGTTTGTAACATTTTATAACAAACTATGATGACGTTTTCTTTTTTTTTACATAAGGAGAACAGCAAAACCAACAGTACACAAAAACTGAGACAATGTCACAAATACATCTTCAAAAGACAATCTGGGAGAGTAGAAGGGGAAGGCAAAAGGGAAAAAGGAGGGCTGAGAGACCAAATAGGCCTGGAAACAGGGCAAACTGGATCGGGTGTGGAGAGCTAGGGACCCATAAAGTCCCATGGAGTATGTATCCCTATTTCTCCATCCCACCCGTATTAAAACCCTCCAAGAAGGGCTTGAAACACACCACATCATTTAATCCTGGGGGGTGTGTGGCTCAACAGAATTAAGGACAGAATTATAAAATAAAACACATATGCAGTACAACTCTGTTACACACACACATTTTTCACAATTAAAACAACAAAAACACTTGTTGATCCTGGCAAAAAATGCAAAAAAAAAATGGTGCCAGCCCTGCCCAGTTGTCTTTTGCTAAACAAAGGAATCCCTCCTTGTATCCATACAATGCTGCAGAGAATGTGCATTTGCACTGCAGAACTTAGGGCTCATTTAAACCTGTAGATGGGGGTGGGTGGTAAAAAATAGGTCTCCTAGCCGCAGTTTTACCTCCCCCTTAGGCTGCCAGGTGGAAAAGACAGTACATATGCTGTAGCTGCAATGCTTTGCAGAACAGCAGCAATTATACTCTCTTGGGCATTTTGGTGGGCAGTACCGCCGAGGAACGTGACCCATTTAAGTGAATGGTGCCATGCCACAACCGCGATCCAAACACTAGGTGCGGTGTTTCCATGTTCAGCTGTAAAAAAAAATAATCAGACATTAAGGAATAGCGTTGCCAGCCATGCTAGTGCTGCTCTCTGAAAAGCGATCTATGGTGGACCACTGCAGGTGTAAACTAAGCCTATGGACCACTAACACTGGAGGAAAATAGAATGTTCCTTGACGCTGTGTTCACACTGTTTTGGTGCGACAACACGAACGCTCTGGTGTGCGTTGTGTCAGGGCTGCCTGTTTAGTTTAGTGGGTTGCCTAACGCACCAACAAAGGTGCACAACACAGTCCACGAAAGTACATTATGGTGTGCTGCAACGCATGTCTGTTGGCAAGATGCGTTGGGTTGCCCTTAAGGATAATAACACTGCGTCACCCCAATGTGCAAAATGTGCGTTTTTGCATGTCTCAGTAATGTGTGTGTTACGGCAGCGCAACAATGTAAGTATGGCATAAAGACTTGAAACAATTTCCATCTTGCTGATAATCCCAAATAGGCAATTCAGGGAAAATAGTGATGTCCATAAACAGTCATCGTACAGCTCAGAGGCTGACATCACCAGGATCCGCTATGTAAGCAATCTAACCAGTCCAGCCGTGGAAAGGGAACGAATAAAGATTCAGTTTCTCTGACCAGTTCATTCTACCGGAGAGCTTTCCACCCCTCGGTTCCTTATATATAAAATTCTATAAATCTAAATGTTGGCAATTATATGGCTGATGATGCATTCTCGAGACTATATACCACACTTTGGCCTCATTTATAGGGGCATTGAACACATTTTTACTCTCATTCCTGGAACGGAGGAGCAGTACAGCTAAAATATTTTCCATTGTGCTGATAATCCTAAATAGATAATAAAGGGAACATAGTAACAGATGTCCATAAACATATTGCATTTGATGGCTGTCATAGTACAGCTCAGAGGCTGACATCACCAGGATCCGTTATGTAAGCAATCTAACCAGTCCAGTCGTGGAAAGGAAACAAATAAAGATTCAATTTCCCTGAACAGTTTATTCTACCCGGGAGTTTTCCACCAAGACAGGGTGGCTACATTCCTACTTACAGCGGAACCAGGAGAGGGTGGCTACATTCCTACATACTGTGGGGCCAAGACAGGGTGGCTACATTCCTATGTACAGTGGGACCAAGACAGGGTGGCTACATACAGTGGGACCAGGAGAGGGTGGCTACATGACTACATACGGTGGGACCGAGACAGGGTGGCTACATGCCTACATACGTGGGACCGAGACAGGGTGGCTACATGCCTACATACAGTAGAACAAGGAGAGGGTGGCTACATTCCTAAATACAGTGGGACCAGGGGAGGGTGTCTACATTCCTACATACTGTTGGACCAAGAGAGGGTGGCTACATTCCTACATACTGTTGGACCAAGAGAGGGTGGCTACATTCCTACATACAGTGGGGTCAAAACAGGTTGGCTACATTTCTACGTACAGTGGGACCAAGACAGGGTGGCTACATTCCTACATACTGTGGGGCCAAGACAGGGTGGCTACATTCCTACATACAGTGGGACTAGGAGAGGGTGGCTACATTCCTACGTACAGTTGGACCAAGACAAGGTGGCTACATTCTTACATACTGTGGGGTCAAAACAGGGTGGCTACATTCCTATGTACAGTGGGACCAAGACAGGGTGGCTACATTCTTACATACCATGGGGCCAAGACAGGGTGGCTACATCCCTACATACAGTGGGACCAAGACGGGGTGGCTACATTCCTAAATACAGTGGGACCAGGGGAGGGTGTCTACATTCCTACATACTGTTGGACCAAGAGAGGGTGGCTACATTCCTACATACTGTTGGACCAAGAGAGGGTGGCTACATTCCTACATACAGTGGGGTCAAAACAGGTTGGCTACATTTCTACGTACAGTGGGACCAAGACAGGGTGGCTACATTCCTACATACTGTGGGGCCAAGACAGGGTGGCTACATTCCTACATACAGTGGGACTAGGAGAGGGTGGCTACATTCCTACGTACAGTTGGACCAAGACAAGGTGGCTACATTCTTACATACTGTGGGGTCAAAACAGGGTGGCTACATTCCTATGTACCGTGGGGCCAAGACAGGGTGGCTACATCCCTACATACAGTGGGACCAAGACGGGGTGGCTACATTCTTACATAGTGTGGGGCCAAGACAGGGTGGCTACATTCCTACGTACAGGGCTACATTTCTACATACAGTGGGACCAGGATAGGGTGTCTACATGCCTACATACAGTGGGACCGAGACAGGGTGGCTACATGCCTACATACAGTAGGACAAGGAGAGGGTGGCTACTTACCTAAATACAGTGGGACCAGGAGAGGGTGGCTACATTCTTACATACTGTGGGGCCAAGACAGGGTGGCTACATTCCTACATACAGTGGGACCAGGAGCGGGTGGCTACATGCCTACATACAGTGGGACCAGGAGAGTGTGGCTACATTCCTACATACTGTGGAACCAGGAGAGGGTGCTCGCATTCCTACAAACAGTGGGACCAAGACAAGGTGGCTACATTCCTACATACTGTGGGGCCAAGACAGGGTGGCTACATTCCTACGTACAGTGGAACCAAGACAGGGTGGCTACATTCCTACGTACAGTGGAACCAAGACAGGGTGGCTACATTCCTATGTACAGTGGAACCAAGACAGGGTGGCTACATTCCTATGTTCAGTGGGACCAAGACAGGGTGGCTACATTCCTACGTACAGTGGAACCAAGACAGGGTGGCTACATTCCTATGTACAGTGGAACCAAGACAGGGTGGCTACATTCCTATGTTCAGTGGGACCAAGACAGGGTGGCTACATTCCTACGTACAGTGGAACCAAGACAGGTTGGCTACATTCCTATGTACAGTGGAACCAAGACAGGGTGGCTACATTCCTATGTTCAGTGGGACCAAGACAGGGTGGCTACATTCCTACATACAGTGGGACCAAGACAGGTTGGCTATATTCCTACATACAGTGGGACCAAGACAGGGTGGCTACATTCCTACATACAGTGGGACCAAGACAGGTTGGCTATATTCCTACATACAGTGGGACCAAGGCAGGGTGGGGCACTGCTGGGGCAGATTTGGCCTCATTCCTGAAGTTCACCTTTAACCACTTGCCGACCAGCGCACGACGATATGTCGACACAATGGCACGGCTGGGCAGATGGGCGTACAGGTACGTCCCCTTTAAGATGCGACATTGTTGGCGCGCGCGCCCGCCGCGAGCTCCGTGAGTCCCGTGGACTCGATGTCTGTGGGGATACCCGCGATCGTCTCACAGAGAGGAAGAACGTGGAAATGCTGATGTAAACAAGCATTTCCCCATTCAATAGAGAAGAAACACATATGGGAGAGATGAAGGTGCTGCGAACCCCCGTAAACAGAAAGAAAGAAGGGACAATTTCGCCAGTGGGGCTTTAGACCGCAATGTAAAACAATCATAAAACTGTATGTAGCGCCCTCCTCACTCCCCTCTTTCTCTTCAGCTCGTCTTTTCTCTTGTCTAGGGGTACTGTCAGAGGGGAAGGGAGCGGGGATACCACGCCTGGCCTTCACCACAGGTGTCAGTGTGATATAAGCAAAGTTCTTTTACCTTCGGGTCAGTGCTGTGCACCTGGAGCCTCCACCGAGAGTTACCTTGAACAATGTCTGTCAGGAAATGAGCCCCACACCATTAAAGTCCAACACTCCTTTATTCTTCTCGAATGAACACAATCAGTTGAACTCCCTTGGTAGAAACAGAACAGAAAAGGAGGTGTGGATGCGAGTAGGCCCAGACACAATGTGTTCTCCACTTTCCTTCCTGAAAGTGGGTTGCGGTCTCCGCACGAGGGGGGATTTCCTTCCAGGCGGTCTCCGATGAGAGACTCACCCGTCACTGGCAATATGCTGCACCAGGTCTTCGAATGAGGAGCTCCCCTCGGTCCATTACGCCTTCCGGATTCGGGTACCCACTCCCGGGGTACCCTAAGATCTCCTTCCCTCGCGGAACTCAGTGTTGGGCACTGAGCTCCGGACCTCCATCTGAGTACCTCACCCCAGGCTAAAGGTGCCTGGAATGGAACACGACCTCCGGCTGTCCTCTAGGCCTAGGCCCGCTTAGAGAACCGACACGAACCACTGTCCACAGGCTGAAGGTGCCCTGGACTCCGACCCCGTGACAAAGATGGCCGGCCCCTTTATACCCTCTCCCAGCAAGCACGGCGGGTTCCCCGCCCCACCATACCACTGCCGAGGGAGGACAAAAAGGAGACACGACACACAGCAATGATTCAACCCCAGCCCAGAGTGACAGCGCCACCTGCTGGGCTGCAGGGAATTACACATCACCAATGTCTCTGTCAAGTTCAAATTTACACCCGGGAAAGTACATACCTGCTACACTTACAATGGATACCAGAAAAACAGTACATTTATTGGGAATCACACAATGGTAATATAATAATTATAATGCAGCATATAGGCATGGATTATACATAAGTAAAATTGTATAAAATTTTCCTTTATTTTTGTTTATTGCGCAAAAAATAAAAACCGCAGAGGTGATCAAATACCACCAAAAGAAAGCTCTATTTGTGGGAAAAAAAGGACGCAAATTTTGTTTGGGTGCAACGTCGCACGACCTCGCAATTGTCAGTTAAATTGACGCAGTGCCGAATCGCAAAAAGTCCTCTGGTCTTTGTCCAGCCAAATGGTCCGGGGCTGAAGTGGTTAATAAATACAGAGCGCTGATTGAATGGTTTGATGGCTGGAGCCTGTTGACCTAACTTGGATTGCCGATGGCCCTTTAATAGCCCACCAGTGAGTATGGAAGCAGAGTCTACTCTACAGCAATTCTGTCACAAATCACATTGTTGCGCTAATCCCTAATAATGATCCCTAATATTGAAAACACCCGAAACTGCACGTCCATACTAATTACCATAGGTGATGACGCAATCGGTCACACCGTTATTATAGAAACCCATATAGCCAATTTGGGCCCAACCAAGCTGAGGTCAACCATATGATGTGTGTCATCAGAAGATAATCATGGTCCTCTTAAGGTCTCACCTTACCGGCACCGAGTCCATTTCACCATTGTTGCATCAACTAATGTATTCCTGGCTCTGCTAATTCATTCAGGAACTCTTTACCGGCACTCATAAAGTGCTCCCCCAGCAGACAACGCTGTCAGAGGATCATAAATCATCTATGTATGAATGGAGGATAGAAGAGGGGATGTCTTCCTGGGTGACATCAGCCAGAGCACTATCATTGTCTGGACAGCACGTCACCCTGGGGGCTCCTCGATATCCTCTCCAGTGTCATCATGCCAAGTCTTACGGCATGCCGGGCAAAGATTGCAAGTCCATTACATCATTACTATTTTTTTTATTTTTATTGTGTGTTTTATCAGTTATGTGGCTTACATAGTGTTTATCCACTTCAGCTCTCACACCTGTTTACCCCTTATGGACCAGAGCAATTTTCTCATTTCTGCTCTGAGTCCGTTTATTCAGCGATAATTTTCTCATTACTTAACCACTTCAGCCCCGGACCATTTTGCCTAGTTGATGACCAGGCCCCTTTTTGCGATTCGGCACTGCGTCGCTTTAACTGACAATTGCGCGGTCGTGCGACGTGGCTCCCAAACAAAATTGACGTCCTTTTTTTCCCCACAAATAGAGCTTTCTTTTGGTGCTATTTGATCACCTCTGCGGTTATTTATTTTTTGCGCTATAAACAAAAATAGAGCGACAATTTTGAAAAAAATGCAATATTTTTTACATTTTGCTATAATAAATATCCCCCAAAAATATATAAAAAAACATTTTTTTTCCTCAGTTTAGGCCGATACGTATTCTTCTACATATTTTTGGTAAAAAAAAAAAAATCGCAATCGGCGTTTATTGATTGGTTTGCGCAAAAATTATAGTGTTTACAAAATACGGTGTCGTTTTATGGCATTTTTATTAATTTTCTTTTTTTTTTACTAGTAATGGCGGCGATCAGCGTTTTTTTTTCGTGACTGCGACATTATGGCGGACACATCGGACTTATTTGACACATTTTTGGGACCATTGTCATTTTTTCAGCGATCAGTGCTATAAAAATGTACTGGTTACTGTAAAAATTACACTGGCAGTGAAGGGGTTAACCCCTAGGGGCGCTGAAGGAAGCGATTACTACTGTGTGGGGGCGTGGCTACAAGTGACACGTCACTGATCTCCACTCTGATTACACAGAGCGGAGATCGTGACATTGTCAGTAGGCGAGCGGGGAGATGTGTTTACACTAACATCTCCCCGCTCCATCCCTCCGTGAGACGATCGTGGGGATCCCCGCGGTGATAGAGTCCGTGGGATCCGCGGTCCGACTCACGGGGATGGCGGCAGGGTCGCGAGCGCACCGCCGCTCGGCAGGCAGTTAAAGGGCAACGTACAGGTGCGTGATTGTGCCTGTACGTGCCATTCTGCCGACGTATATATGCCGTGGCCGGTCGTTAGGTGGTTAACATAACAACATAACACATATATTGTTTTTTAACTGCTTCAGATCCGCGCTATAGCCGAAAAACAGCCGCAGCGCGGACCTGAACTGCCGGGAGGGTGTCCGCGTTGCGCGCATCGCGGAATAGCTGTGCCCGCTGTATCACGCGGGTGCCAATGCGTGTGCCTGGCGGCCGCGATGTCCGCCATGTGCCCGCGATCGGCAGTAACAGAGCAGGATCTTGGATCTCTGTGTGTAAACACATACAGTGGGGCAAAAAAGTATTTAGTCAGCCACCAATTGTGCAAGTTCTCCCACTTAAAAAGATGAGAGAGGCCTGTAATTGTCATCATAGGTAAACCTCAACTATGAGAGACAAAATGTGGAAACAAATCCAGACAATCACATTGTCTGATTTGGAAAGAATTTATTTGCAAATTATGGTGGAAAATACCGTATTTATCGGCGTATAACACGCACTTTTTTCCCCTTAAAATCAGGGGAAAATCGTGGGTGCGTGTTATACGCCGATACTCCGTCGAATTCCCCTGCTGAAAACGAGCGAGAGGAGCGAGCGGAGCCGAAGCCGAAGTACAATCGGCTTTACTCGGCTCCTCTCGCAGTCCCGCCCATCTCTGACTGCGCCGCTGACATAGAGAAAGCCGAGTGTACTTCGCCTAGTCTCGGCTCCTCTCGCAGTCCTGCCTGTGACTGTGAGCAGAGCCGAGTCTAGCCGAAGTACACTCGGCTTTCTCCGTCAGCGGCGCAGTCAGTGGAGATGGGCGGAACTGCGAGAGGAGCCGAGTCCAGCCGAAGTACACTCGGCCCTGCTCGCTCCTCTCCACAGAAATCGGCGCCAAATTTTAAAAACCGCCGGGACTGACACGATCGCAAAGGCACTGGGCAAGGCTGCAGATGGACAGATGAACACTGGGCACGGCTGCAGATGGACAGATGGACACTGGGCACGGCTGCAGATGGACAGATGGACACTGGGCACGGCGACAGATGGACACTGGGCAAGGCTGCAGATGGACAGATGGACACTGGGCACGGCTGCAGATGGACAGATGGACACTGGGCACGGCTGCAGATGGACAGATGGACACTGGGCACGGCTGCAGATGTACAGATGGACACTGGGCACGGCTGCAGATGAACAGATGGACACTGGGCAAGGCTGCAGATGGACAGATGGACACTGGGCACGGCTGCAGATGGACAGATGGACACTGGGCACGGCTGCAGATGGACACTGGGCAAGGCTGCATGCTGCATTTAAATGTAAGTTTTTTTTCCTTGAATTTCCCTCCTAAAAGTTTTTTTCCTTAAAATTCCCTCCTAAACTTGGGGTGCGTGTTATACGCCGGTGCGTGTTATACGCCGATAAATACGGTAAGTATTTGGCCAATATCAAAAGTTCATCTCGATACTTTGTTATATATCCTTTGTTGGCAATGACAGAGGTCAAACATTTTCTGTAAGTCTTCAAGGTTATCACACACTGTTGCCGGTATGTTGGCCCCATTCCTCCATGCAGATCTCCTCTAGAGCAGTGATGTTTTGGGGCTATCGCTGGGCAACACGGACATTCAACTCCCTCCAAAGGTTTTCTAAGGTTGAGATCTGGAGACTGGCTAGGCCACTCCAGGACCTTGAAATGCTTCTTACGAAGCCACTCCTTCATTGCCCGGGCGGTGTGTTTGGGATCATTGTCATGCTGAAATACCCAGCCACGTTTCATATTCAAAGCCCTTGCTAATGGGAGGAGCTTTGCACTCATATGACCATATGACATTCTCCCAATCCTCTTCTGGATCATCCAAATGCTCTCTAGCAAACCTCAGCCGGGCCCGGACATGTACTGGCTTAAGCAGGGGGACACGTCTGGCACTGCAGGATCTGAGTCCCTGGCGGCATAGTGTGTTACTGATGGTAGCCTTTGTTACGTTGGTCCCAGCTCTCTGCAGGTCATTCACTATGTCCCCCCGTGTGGTCCTGGGATTTTAGCTCACTGTTCTTGTGATCATTTTAACCCCACGGGGTGAGATCTTGCGTGGAGCCCCAGATGGAGGGAGATTATCAGTGGTCTTGTATGTCTTCCATTTTCTAATTATTGCTCCCACAGTTGATTTCTTCACACCAAGTTGCTTGCCTATTGCAGACTCAGTCTTCCCAGCCTGGTGCAGGTCTACAATTTTGTTTCTGGTGTCCTTCGACAGCTCTTTGGTCTTCACCATAGTGGAGTTTGGAGTGTGACTGTTTGAGGTTGTGGACATGTGTCTTCTATACTGATAACAAGTTCAAACAGGTGCTATTAATACAGGTAATGAGTGGAGGACAGAGGAGCCTCTTAACCACTTAACGACCGCCCACTGTAAATATACGTCAGCAGAATGGCACCGACAGGCAGAATCACGTACATATACGTGATTGCCTTTGTATAGTTGGGGGGTCCGATCGGACCCCCCTTCTTTACAGTGGGTGGTCGTTTTACCTTCGGGAGCGATCCGGCATGAGGGGACGGCCGTTCGATTCCGGCCACCCCCTCTCGATCGCTCCCGGCGAATGAGAGAGCTTCCCCTGCCTGCCAGGAAGGAGGAAGTGATGTCATCTCTCCTGGGGCGCTCACATATACCGAGCGCCGTACAGGAGAAGATGCAGGTTAGTACACAAAACAGCACACTGACACCAGGACACATAGGCACATAAATCGCCCCCCCAGACACCCCCAGATCACCCCCCAGCCCCCCCCCAGCCCCCAGTCACAGTGTCACTGATTGCAGTGACCATTTATTTAGTGATCACTGCAATCGGTGACATTTGTGACTGTAAAAGTGTCACTACATTTAGTTTTAGGTCCAGTGTAGCCCCCTAACCCCCCCTAATAAAGGTTTAACCCCCTGATCACCCCCCAGATAACCCTTTCACCCCCTAGCACCGCCGTCACTAAGCAATCATTTTTCTGATCGATGTCTTAGCGTCGGTGATGCTGATCGGTAGCCAGTAATTTTTTTTAGGTTCGCCGCAGGTTTTTATAGCGTCGGGTACCCCCATATATTACCTAATGAAGGTTTAACCCCCTTGATCGCCCCCCAGGTAACCCTTTCACCCCCTATTGCCACTGTCACTAAGTTATAATTTTTCTGATCGATGTCTTAGCGTCGGCGATGCTGATCGGTAGCCAGTAATTTTTTTTAGGTTCGCTGCAGGTTTTTATAGCGTCGGGTACCCCCATATATTACCTAATAAAGGTTTAACCCCCTTGATCACCCCCCAGGTAACCCTTTCACCCCTTAGCACCGCCGTCACTATGCGATCATTTTTCTGATCGATGTCTTAGCGTCGGTGATGCTGATCGGTAGCCAGTAATTTTTTTTAGGTTCGCCGCAGGTTTTTATAGCGTCAGGTACCCCCATATATTATCTAATAAAGGTTTAACCCCCTGATCGCCCCCCAGGTAACCCTTTCACCCCCTATCACCACTGTCGCTAAGCAATCGTTTTTATGATCGTTGTCTTAGTGTCGGTGATGGCGATAGGTAGCCAGTAATTTTTTTTTAGGTTCGCCGTCAGGTTTTTATATAGCGTCAGGTACCCCCATATATTACCTAATAAAGGTTTTAACCCCCTAATTGCCCCTAGTTAACCCTTTCACCAGTGATCATCATATAAGTGTTACGGGTGACGCTGGTTAGTTAGTTTGCTTTTTATAGTGTCAGGGCACCCGCCGTATATAACCCAATAAAGGTTTAACCCCCTGATCGCCCGGCGGGTGATATCAGTTAGGTTTTAGCGCCAGAGAGGGTCTGCGTCACACCCCAGGCAGCGTCAGGTTAGTGCCAGTAACGCTAACACCCACACGTGAAGCATACACCCCCCTTAGTGGTATAGTATCTGATCAGCTCAATATCTGATCTGATCAGATCTATACTAGCGTCCCCAGCAGTTTAGGGTTCCCAAAAACGCAGTGTTTGCGGGATCAGCCCAGATACCTGCTAGCACCTGCGTTTTGCCCCTCCGTCCAGCCCAGGCCACCGAAGTGCAGTATCGATCGATCACTGTCACTTGCAAAACACAACACACATAACTGCAGCGTTCGCAGAGACAGGCCTGATCCCTGCGACTACAGTGCTGTAGGAGGTGATTTCACCACCACAGTTAAAAAAAAAAAGCATATATGCCGAAGCATTGGGGCAGCAGGGGCGGAGGAGTGATTTTGCTCCTAATGCCGCGTACATACGGTCGAAATTCCGACGGAGGCTTGCCCGTGGAAAAGTCTGACCATGTGTACGCGGCATAACTTTTTTGCGGGAGGATGCCCCCATGCTTCGGCATATATAAATGGTGCGTGTATGCCCATCATTGGAAGTGGGTGGATGAAGGGCGGTATTCTAATGGTGGGCATACCCACCGATCAATCTCTTTTTTCGTTCAGCCAACAGGCTGCATGAAAAAAAAGATTACAATACATGTCCAACAAGGACCAGCAACGTACTGGTATGTTGCTGGACTTTGAATGTTTATACCAGAATGATGCCTACGGGTTTAGGTATCATCTTGGTATCATTCTTTTCAGCCAGCGGCCGGCTTTCATGTAAAAGCAATTCTAGTGGCTAATTAGCCTCTGGACTGCTTTTACAAGCAGTGGGAGGGAATGTCGTCCCCCCCCGGATATAAAAAGCGCCATTGGGAAATTGGGAAAGCATTTTATCACACCGATCTTGGTGTGGTCAGATGCTTTGAGGGCAGAGGAAAGATCTAGGGTCCAATAGACCCCAGTTTTTTCAAAAAAGAGTACCTGTCATTACCTATTGCTATCATAGGGGATATTTACATTCCCTGAGATAACAATAAAAGTGATAAAAATAAATAAATATGGAAGCAACAGTTTAAAAATAAAATAAAAAAGCAAAATTAATAATAAAAAAAAAAAAAAAAAAAAAAAAAGCACCCCTGTCCTGCCCTGCTCTTGCCCAATGGCGAACGCAAGCGTCGGTCTGGCGTCATATGTAAACAGCAATTGCACCATGCATGTGAGGTATCACCGCGAAGGTCAGATCGAGGGCAGTAATTTTAGCAGTAGACCTCCTCTGTAAATCTAACGGGGTAACCTGTAAATGCTTTTAAAGGCTTTTAAAAATGTATGTAGTTTGTCGCCAATGCGCGTTTGTGCGAAATTTTAAAGCATGTCGTGTTTGGTATCTATGTACTCGGCCTAAGATCATCTTTTTTATTTCATCAAACATTTGGGCAATATAGTGTGTTTTAGTGCATTAAAATTAAAAAAGTGTATTTTTTCCCAAAAAATGCGTTTGAAAAATCGCTGCGCAAATACTGTGTAGAAAAAAAAAATGCAACACCCACCATTTTATTCTGTAGGGCCTTTGCTTTAAAAATATATATAATGTTTGGGGGTTCAACATAATTTTCTTGCAAAAAAAAATATGTTTTCATGTAAACAAAAAGTGTCAAAAAGGGCTTTGTCTTCAAGTGGTTAGAAGAGTGGATGTAAGCTTCCTAATGTTGTGTATAAAATGCCAGAACAGTTCAAACCCCCCCAAATGACCCCATTTTGGAAAGTAGACACCCCAAGCTATATACTGAGAGGCATGTCGAGTCCATGGAATATTTTATATGTTGACACAAGTTGCGAAAAAAAGACAATTTTTTTTTTTGCACAAAGTTGTCACTAAATGATATATTGCTCAAACATGCCATGGGCATATGTGGAATTACACCCCAAAATACATTCTGTTGCTTCTCCTGAGTACGGGGATACCACATGTGTGAGACTTTTTGGGAGCCTAGCCGCGTACGGGACCCCAAAAACCAAGCACCGCCTTCAGGCTTTCTAAGGGTGTAAATTTTTGATTTCACTTCTCACTGCCTATCACAGTTTCGGAGGCCATGGAATGCCCAGATGGCACAAAACCCCCCCCAAATGACCCCATTTTGGAAAGTAGACACCCCAAGCTATTTGCTGAGAGGTATTGTGAGTATTTTGCAGATCTCGCTTTTTGTCACAAAGTTTTGAAAATTGAAAAAAAAAAGAAAAAAAAAAAAATGTTCTTTCTTCATTTTCAAAAACAAATGAGATCTGTAAAATACTCACCATGCCTCTCAGCAAACAGCTTGGGGTGTCTACTTTCCAAAATGGGGTCATTTGGGGGGGTTTTGTGCTATTTTGGCATTTTATGGCCTTCAAAACTGTGATAGGTAGTGAGGAGTGAAATCAAAAATTTGCGCCCTTAGAAATCCTGAAGGCGGTGCTTGGTTTCCGGGGTCCCGTACGTGGCTAGGCTCCCAAAAAGTCCCACACATGTGGTATCCCCATACTCAGGAGAAGCAGCAGAATGTATTTTGGGGTGTAATTCCACATATAACCATGGCATGTGTGAGCAATATATCATTTAGTGACAACTTTTTGTAATTTTTTTTTTTTTTGTCATTATTCAATCACTTGGGACAAAAAAAAAATATATTCAATGGGCTCAACATGCCTCTCAGCAATTTCCTTGGGGTGTCTACTTTCTAAAATGGGGTCATTTGGGGGGGTTTTGTACTGCCCTGTCATTTTAGCACCTCAAGAAATAAGATAGGCAGTCATAAATTAAAAGCTGTGTAAATTCCAGAAAATGTACCCTAGTTTGTAAATGCTATAACTTTTGCGCAAACCGATAAATATACGCTTATTGACATTTTTTTTACTGAAGACATGTGGCTGAATACATTTTGGCCTAAATGTATGACTAAAATTGCGTTTATTCCATTTTTCTTATAACAAAAAGTAGAAAATATCATTTTTTTTTAAATTTTCGGTCTTTTTCCGTTTATATCGCAAAAAATAAAAATCGCAGAGGCAATCAAATACCATTAAAAGAAAGCTCTATTTGTGGGAAGAAAAGGACGCAAATTTCGTTTGGGTACAACATTGCATGTCCGCACAATTTCCAGTTAAAGCAGCGCAGTGCAAAATTCTGAATTCACCTCTGGTCCTTTAGCTACCAAATGGTCCGGGGCTTAAGTGGTTAACCACTTCCTACCGGGTCATAGACATATGACGCCGGCAGGAACCCTCCCTCCCTCCGGGCGGACGTCCTTTTTTCCCGGCCGTCTATGGGGCGCGCGCGCACCGCCGGCGGCGCGCGCACCCGCGGCAACGCTCGTGACCCGGTGAGTGTGCCCGGCGGTCGCGATGTCCGCTGGGCACCCGCGATTGCCCACGATCACGGCAGAAGTGTGGATCTGTGTGTGTAAACACACAGATCCACCTCCTGTCAGAGGTGAGGAGACCGATGTGTGTTCCCAGTACAGAGGAACACAGATCGGTCTCCTCCCCTTGTGAGTCCCCTCCCCCTACAGTTACAATCACTCAATAGGGAACATATTACCCCTTTGATCGCCCCCTAGTGTTAACCCTTTCCCTGCCAGTCACATTTACACAGTAATTAGTGCAGTTTTATAGCACTAATCGCTGTATAAATGTGAATGGTCCCAAAAACGCACCAATAGTGTCCGATGTGTCTGCCGCAATGTCACGGTCACAATAAAAATCGCAGATCGCCGCTATTACTAGTAAAAAAAATAAAAAAAATAAAAATGCCATAAATCTATCCCCTATTATGTAGACGCTATAACTTTTGCGCAAACCAATCAATATACGCTTATTGCAAAAAAAAATTACCAAAAATATGTAGAATACGTATCGGTCTAAACTTAGAAAAAAAATTGTTTTAAAAAAAAAAAATTGTGATATTTATTAAATCAAAAAGTAAAAAATATTGCATTTTTTTCAAATATGTCGCTCTTCTTTTGTTTATAGCACAAAAAATAAAAACCGCAGAGGTGATCAAATACCACCAAAAGAAAGCTCTATTTGTGGGGGAAAAAGGACGTCAATTTTGGTTAGGTTCAACGTCGCACGACCGCGCAATTGTCAGTTAAAGCGACGCAGTGCTGCATCGCAAAAAGTGCTCTGGTCAGGAAGGGGGTAAATTCTTCCAGGGCTTAAGTGGTTAAAGAAGAAGATACAGGTCTGTGAGAGCCAGAAATCTTGCTTGTTTGTAGGTGACCAAATACTTATTTTCCACCATAATTTGCAAAAAAAATCTTTCCAAATCAGACAATGTGATTGTCTGGATTTGTTTCCACATTTTGTCTCTCATAGTTGAGGTATACCTATGATGACAATTACAGGCCTCTCTCATCTTTTTAAGTGGGAGAACTTGCACAATTGGTGGCTGACTAAATACTTTTTTCCCCCCACTGTATCCACGTCCTGTCAGGGAGAGGAGACTGATGGTGTGTCCCTTGTACATAGAGACACAGATCGGTCACCTCCCCCAATCAGTCCCCTCCCCCCACAGTAAGAATCTCTTCCAGGGAACACATTTAACCCCTTGATCGCCCCCTAGTGTTAACCCCTTCCCTGCCAGTCACATTTATACAGTAATCAGTGCATATTTATAGCACTGTTCGCTGTATAAATGTGAATGGTCCCAAAATAGTGTCAAAAGTGTCCGAACTGTCCAATATCGCAGTCCTGACAAAAATCGCAGATAACCGCCATTACTAGTAAACAAATAATAATGACATAAATGTATCCACTATTTTGTAGACACTATAACTTTTTCCTTTTTCGCAAACCAATCAAACGCTTATTGCGATTTTTTTTTTTTACCAAAAATATGTAGAAGAATACGTATCGGCCTAACTGAGAATTTTTTTGAATTTTTTTTAAATTGGGATATTTATTATAGCAAAAAAGTAAAAAACATTGTGTTTTTTTTTTCAAAATTGTCAGTCTTTTTTTGTTTATAGCGCAAAAAATAAAAACCGCAGACGTGATCAAATACCACCAAAAGAAAGCTCTATTTGTGGAAAAAAAATTATAAAAATGTCATTTGGGTACAGTGTTGTATGATAGCACAATTGTCATTCAAAGTGTATCAGCGCTGAAAGCTGAAAATTGGTCTGGGCAGGAGGGGGGTTTAAGTGCCCAGTAAGCAAGTGGTTAAGGACAAACAAGACTTTCTTTTTGTGAATATTGTCCTGCAACAATGATTTTATTCCGCAAGCCTTAGACAAATAAATGTAATAAAACTAAACAAAATGCACTTTTTATTTTTTTTGAGCAGTGTTAGTTTAAAAATAAATAGTGTTACAGCACATAATAAATTTACATTGTATTCTGTAATTTGTCTTGTTTAACCACTTGACGACCGCTGCACGACGATATACGTAGACAGAATGGCACGGCTGGGCATAAGGGCGTACAGGTACGCCCCCTTTAAGATTCCAGCCATGGGTCGCGCCGCCGGTGGGGCGCTCGCGACCCGGCCGGGAGCTCTGTGACCACGCCCGCAGGACCCGCGGACCTGATGTCCACCGGTGTCCCACGATCGGGTCACAGAGCTGAAAAACGGGGAGAGGTAAGTGTAAACAAACATCTCCCCGTTCTTCCTAGTGGCATGTCAGTGATCATCTGTTCCCTGTCATCGGGAACAGCGATCAGTGACGTGTCACGCCAAGCCACGCCCCCCTAACAGTAAGAATCACTCCCTAGTACTGACTTAACCCCTTCAGCGCCCCCTACAGGTTAACCCCTTCACTGCCAGTGTCATTTTTACAGTAATCAGTGCATTTTTATAGCACTGATCGCTGTATCAATGACAATGGTCCCAAAATGGTGTCAAAAGTGTCCGATGTGTCCGCCATAATGTCGCAGTCACGATAAAAATCGCTGATCGCCACCATTACTAGTGAAAAAAAAAGATTAATAAAAATGCCATAAAACTATCCCCTATATTGTAGACGCGATAACTTTTGCGCAAACCAATCAATAAATGCTGATTGCGATTTTTTTTTTACAAAAAATATGTAGAAGAATACGTATCGGCCTAAACTGAGGAAAATTTTATTTTTTTTATACATTTTTTGGGCATATGTATTATAGCAAAAAGTAAAAAATATTGCATTTTTTTCAAAATTGTCGCTCTATTTTTGTTTATAGCGCAAAAAATAAAAACTGCAGAGGTGATCAAATACCACCAAAAGAAATCTCTATTTGTGGGAAAAAAAGGACATCGATTTTGTTTGGGAGCCACGTCACACGACCGCGCAATTGTCAGTTAAAGCGAGGCAGTGCCGAATCGCAAAAAGTGGCCTGGTCTTTAACCAGTGAAATGGTCTGGGGCTTAAGTGGTTAAAACAACACTAAAATTAGGATTTTGGTACAAAGCTTTGCAAAGTTATTTACAAATGAAATAAAGTGTTTGTTTTTTTTCAATTTTGCGCTTTTTTTTTTTTATTGTAAATTTTTATAAAATGTATAAACGTATTAATGAACAAAGCAAACAAAAACAGATTTAAAAAAAAAAAAAAAACTGTAGTAATTAATAAAATAGAAAAAAAAAAAAACACCAAGAATATTATAATTGAATGGAGAAGGAGAATAAGGAGTTAATTAGGGCCGATTAGAGTAAACTAATAAGGGGTTCAACAGAGTAACATTTAATTTCAAAAAAAGTTTTTTTTTACTTGTTAGGTTGCTTTAACTGACTTCATCTGCAGATCGAAGTTCATCCCTTCCCAAAGCCAAACATATTCAAAGGACGGGGCTGTGCTTTACATCATTGACCTAATATGGCAATATGTCCATATTAAGTCAATGACCAGGCTCATCATTGGTGGTCAGCTACTGCTAATTTCATGTCTCTGTTGTGAATTCAAATGCTGGTTGTAGTGCAGTTTGACCTTGATAACCTGGTAAGAATATTGGAAATTAATCTACCATTAAAATATTTATTTATAGGACTAAACGTCACCTTGTTGGTAAAAACTTTCATTATGGTCCGTGCATACGAAGAATTAATGTTTGTCAGAGGGTTGTCCTCGTTTTTTGTATATTGCTCAGAACATTGTGAACCAATCAAACAACCACATGTGGCTAGATCCTTGCTTGTCTATACTGACTATCATCGGTGATGGCGGAATCAGTTATACCATTATTATTATAGGAACCCATATGGACAATTTGGACCCAACTAAGCTGAGGTCAACTATATGACCTGTGCCTTGTCAGAAGATAATCACGGTCCTCTTGAGGTCTTGCCAGCACCGTTAATGTATTCCTGGCTCCAATTTTAACATGGGTGGTCAGGTTAGGGGCCAGTGTTTATGGGGTATGGTTTGTTTTAGAACCACTTCTTTTCTTATACAAGTCTATGGGAACTGATGTCAAAAGCATGCTGCATTTTCTCATGAAAGCCCATGTTGTGCTACACCTAGGGTTGCCACCTGTCTGGGATTTACCCAGACAGTTCGGGTTTGGAATCATACGTCCAGGTTTCAGACTGCCTGAAACCTAGACACATTATTCAGACTGAACTATGGCTTCCCAGCAGGGTTGCTGGCTGCAGTTATCTAAGCTGAAAGTGTCTGCGAAGCCCCATACACACGGTCTGACTTTTTGACAACAAACTTCGAAATGAGCAGGTTTTCAAAAAAATCCGACCGTGTGTACGCTCAATCGGACAAACTTTTTCGGTTTTCATCGGACAAATGTTCGCTCTTCAAATAGACAAACTTTTCAGCAACAAAAGTCCTACGGTGCAAAATCCTATCGTGTGTACAGAAGTCCATCGGTCTTTAGTCCAAAGTACAAACACGCTCAGAACCAATGTTAAAATCAACCAACAATAGCAGAAGTTGACCATAGGGTGGTGGTAAAGAGCAGAAAAGAGCAGAAAAACCACGTGATTTGGTGAAAATTGGCTGAAAAAGTCCTGCCGTGTGTATGCATACCAAGTTCACGGGCCAACGCCCTTCAAACAAAAATCCACGGAAAAGTTTGTTTGAAGTCGGACCGTGTGTATGAGGCTTTACACTCTCTTTCATTCTGCCCAAAGCCAGCACTATCAATCTCTCCCCCCCCCCACACACACACAGACAGACAGACTGGAGAGGCTTGATCTGCACCTCTTCCCCCCCCACCCCTACCCCTCCCCCTCTGTGTCTGCTCACACTCCAATCCCCAGGGCTGTGCCTCAGAAGAGGAAAGTGGGGGCCAGATATTTGAAGTCTAGCAGTCTCAGATACATCTGGATGAGAGGTGCTGACTGCCAAGGGGTGACTGAGCTCACCATCCATCCCTGTCTGTGACTGAAGTCTCCCCCCCTTCTCTCTCCTGCCTCTGAGTGGGTACGCTAATGTAAATCAGGGTTCTCAGAGCACCCCTTACATCAGAGTTCCCCTTTACACCAAAGCTCACAGTGTTCCCTTTTACATCAGAGTCCTCTCCGTACATCAGAGTTCTCAGTGTTCCCCCTTAAATCAGGGTTCCCAGAGCATCCCTTATGTTAGAGTCCCCAGAGTTCTCCTTACAGAGTCTGCAGAGTCTCTCCTTACAGTGAAAGGGGAACTCTGTGGACTCAGATGTAAAGGGGAAGTCTGTGGATTCAGATGTAAAGGGGAAGTCTGTGGATTCAGATGTAAAGGGGAAGTCTGTGGATTCAGATGTAAAGGGGAACTCTGTGGACTTTGATGTAAAGGGGGACTCTTGTTATTAACTTCATATGATTAGAAATGTTATTTATTAGCCAAATAAATGTATAAAAAAAAATTGCTGTGCACCGCTAAAGTGTTTGGGTTTGACTTGAAGAAAAGGTGGCAACCCTAGCTACACCCGCAGGAGCCACTTAGGCTAACTGGTTTCTACCCATTATAGTGCTGAGGGAGCCAGGCACACAGCAACAGGCCATCCACTCTGGCTCATTGATTAGTAGGGGTAAAGCCCTGTACACATGGGCAGGAATCCCGTCGGAAAAAAAACGTTGGTTTTCTCGACGGGATTCCTGGCAAGCTTGTCTTGCCAAGCCCTGTGTACACACGCAACCATTCAAAAGAACCGCCGTTCTTTTGAATGGCAAGAACGCAGTGACGTTATCGACTACAACGAGCCGGCGCTCATCACATTCGATGCCATCGCCGCCATCTTGCTACACCCCACACTAACCTTGTATGCTACCACACATGCGTCAAAGTCTTTTCGAACATGCGCGGGTTTACCTGGAGACAGGTAAGTATACAGACGACCGGGTTTCTCAGCAGGAAACACTCTGCCGAGAATCCCGACGAGAAAAATAGAGAGCAGGTTCTCTATTTTTCTCGTTGAGATTTCCGGCAGTTTTCCTGCCGAGAAACCATACATACGACCGGTTTTCTCTGAAAAAAGCTCTCCCAGCTGTTTTCTTGATGAGAAAACCTGTCGTGTGTACGAGGCTTAATGCCCCGTACACACGATCGTTTTTCATGCCGTTAAAAATGCCATTTTAAAAAATGGCCATTAAAAATGATCGTGTGTAGGCTCCAGAGCATTTTTAACGACGTGAAAAACGGCCATTAAAAATTCCGGACATGCTCTATTTTTTCACGTCGTTTTTCATGTCGTTTTTTTTTACGACGTTAAAAACGATAGTGTGTATGCTTTCACGACGTGAAAAAAAATGCGCATGCTCAGAATCAAGTATGAGATGGGAGCACTCGTTCTGGTAAAACTAGCGTTCGTAATGGAGATAGCACATTCGTCATGCTGTAACGGACTGAAAAGCACTAGACTGAAAAGAGCGAATCGTCTCTCAACAAACTTTACTAACATGAAGGGTGGCGCCATTCGAACGGAACTTCCCCTTTATAGTGCCGTCGTACGTGGTGTACGTCACTGCGCTTTTCTTGAACATTTTTTAAAATGATGGTGTGTACGCAAGACAGGCTTGAGAGGAAACAAGAAAAAAAATGACGAGAAAAACGTCAGTTTTAAAAATGACATTAAAAATGATCGTGTGTATGGGGCATTAGACTTTTTCTGTAAATTATTGCTTATAGGAACCGGGGGGGGGGGGGGGATTTGAGGTGGTGCGGAATACTCCAAAACGCTTGGACACAATGCTACAGAGGACAACTCTCTAAGCAGTAGCAACAGTCTCTTTTCACTCACAGCTGGGAACCATGAGATATTTTGCAGATTAGGTGCAGCAAGACTGGAACAGTCTATAGGTTCATGGCTAGGGATCATGAAGTAGCTTGCAGAACAGATATGGCTAGACTGGAACAGTCTTTAGGTTCATGGCTGGGGATCGTGAAGTAGCTTGCAGAACAGCTATGGCTAGACTGGAACAGTCTTTAGGTTCATGGCTGGGGATCGTGAAGTAGCTTGCAGAACAGATATAGCTAGACTGGAACAGTCTTTAGGTTCATGGCTGGGGATCGTGAAGTAGCTTGCAGAACAGCTATGGCTAGACTGGAACAGTCTATAGGTTCCTGGCTGGGGATCGTGAAGTAGCTTGCAGAACAGATATAGCTAGACTGGAACAGTCTATAGGTTCCTGGCTGGGGATCGTGAAGTAGCTTGCAGAACAGATATAGCTAGACTGGAACAGTCTATAGGTTCCTGGCTGGGGATCGTGAAGTAGCTTGCAGAACAGATATGGCTAGACTGGAACAGTCTATAAGTTCCTGGCTGGGGATCGTGAAGTAGCTTGCAGAACAGATATGGCTAGACTGGAACAGTCTATAGGTTCCTGGCTGGGGATCGTGAAGTAGCTTGCAGAACAGATATGGCTAGACTGGAACAGTCTATAAGTTCCTGGCTGGGGATCGTGAAGTAGCTTGCAGAACAGATATGGCTAGACTGGAACAGTCTATAGGTTCCTGGCTGGGGATCGTGAAGTAGCTTGCAGAACAGATATGGCTAGACTGGAACAGTCTATAGGTTCCTGGCTGGGGATCGTGAAGTAGCTTGCAGAACAGATATAGCTAGACTGTAACAGTCTATAGGTTCCTGGCTGGGGATCGTGAAGTAGCTTGCAGAACAAATATGGCTAGACTGGAACAGTCTATAGGTTCCTGGCTGGGGATCATGAAGTAGCTTGCAGAAGAGATATGGCTAGACTGGAACAGTCTATAGGTTCCTGGCTGGGGATCGTGAAGTAGCTTGCAGAACAGATATGGCTAGACTGGAACAGTCTATAGGTTCCTGGCTGGGGATCGTGAAGTAGCTTGCAGAACAGATATAGCTAGACTGTAACAGTCTATAGGTTCCTGGCTGGGGATCGTGAAGTAGTTTGCAGAACAGATATGGCTAGACTGGAACAGTCTATAGGTTCCTGGCTGGGGATCATGAAGTAGCTTGCAGAAGAGATATGGCTAGACTGGAACAGTCTATAGGTTCCTGGCTGGGGATCATGAAGTAGCTTGCAGAACAGATATGGGTAGACTGGAACAGTCTATAGGTTCCTGGCTGGGGATCGTGAAGTAGCTTGCAGAACAGATATGGGTAGACTGGAACAGTATATAGGTTCCTGGCTGGGGATCGTGAAGTAGTTTGCAGAACAGATATGGCTAGACTGGAACAGTCTTTCGGTTCATGGCTGGGAAACATGAAGTAGTTTGCAGAACAGATATGGCTAGACTGGAACAGTCTATAGGTTCATGGCTGGGAAACATGAAGTAGCTTGCAGAAAATATATGGCTAGACTGGAACAGTCTATAGGTTCACGGATGGGGACCATAAAGTAGAGAGCATCTTGACTGCAGATTTGGTGATGTCACTACTGCGCTGTTCTCCTAGCTGGAGAGGAAACTCTACCTGAGGACCTGTAAACAAGGATCTCCCTGCTCTTGCTTCACCATTCTGTTGATCTGTGCGTTCTTCACCTCTCTCTATTCCTCTTGAATATTTCCCAACCAGCCACCTAGTTGGCAGCACTGATTTGAAAAAGCTGAGCTCTGCTTCTACCAAGAAAACTGTGCGGGGGGGGCAGTCCCACTGCAAGGGAACATTTTTGTTCTCCCTGAGATGAGCTTTAATGAGCTCCTCAATCTGTATCATCTTTAGAACACTGTTCTCTATGTCCAGTAGACACAGAGCACTTAGTCTTCTATGGGTCATGGTGGTTCTCAGATAATTCTTTATCAGTGGCAATGTACTGAATTATTTCTCTTCTGAACATCTAGTGACCATTATGCTCAAGAATATTCTAAGAGGTACATTAATACTTGGAAGAATATCAGCGAAAAACTGCCTGTTGAGATGGAGTAAGACATGACCTGAGCTTAGCAAAGCTTGCAACCTGGACAATTTTGTCTATGAACACCTTACTAAGCTCATGGGGGAAAGCAATAGATATGTCTCTGAGCCTCAGTAGGCTACCTTCATGTTAACCTCCACCCCCCCTAAATAGCCACTCGGCCGTTATCACAAGCAGCGGGAGGGGACGTCCCCCCCTCTCACCGCCTTTCGCCATTCCGACCGGGTCTTCTGTCCCACCGGGAGACCAGAGCCATCAGCCGGCAAGTCCCGAACAAAGCCGGAATTGAGTCTCTGAAATAGTAACCCAGAAGCGACGTCACGACGTCACATCCGGTTTACTCGCCAGCCAACGGCGCCAATTTTTAAAAATCCAAGGTTTTCAAAGATGCAGATTTTGCTGTTTTTAATGCTTTGAAGTGCAGAGGAGGGATTTGGGGTCTTTTAGACCCCAGATCCCTCCATAAAGATTACCTGTCACTGCCTATTACTGTCACAAGGGATGTGACAGCAATAAAAGTGATCACATTTTTTATTTTTTTAAAGGAACAGTGTAAAAATTATTTAAAATAAATAAATAAATAAATAAGAGAGAAAAAAAAAAGTTTCTTAAAGCGCCCCCATCCCCGCATGCTTGCATACCAAAGAAATGCATACGTAAGTCGCGCCCGCAAATGTAAACGGTGTTAAAATCACACATGTGAGGTATCGCCGCAATCGTAAGAGGAGAGCAATAATTCTAGCAAAAGACCCCCTCTGTTTTTAAAGCGGGATTCCACCCGCGATTTGTCTTTTTTTTTTAAGTCAGTAGCTACAAACACTGTAGCTGCTGACTTTTAATAAGGACACTTACCTGTCCTAGGCGCCCGCGATGTCAGCCCCCTGCGGCCGACCCCTCGATCGTGGAGGGTCCCGGCGCCACCATCCTCACTAAGGGGAAACAGGCAGTGGAGCCTTGCGGCTTCACTGCCCGTTTCCTACTGCGCATGCGCGAGTCTCGCGGCGCTGTATGAATGGGCGGCTCCTTTCTGGGATACGCACAGTTCCCAGAAGGCAGCATGCCCCATTCCCCAGAAGACAACGTGGGGAGGATGTGGAAGAAGACCAGCCGTGGACTAGGAAGAGATAGATTAGGAAGAAACCCCTAGAAACCGCACTTTCTGGTAAGTAAAACATTTTTTATTTTTTCTATTTATTTTTTCTATTTTTTTGGAACATTTTGGTGTATTTTTTTTTTTAGGGTGGAATTCCACTTTAAGTACCGTAGTTTGTCTCCCATTCCACGAATGCGTTCAATTTTAAAGTGTAACATGTTGGGTATCTATTTACTCGGAGTAACATCATATTTCACAATATATAAAAAATTGGGCTAACTTTACTGTTTCGTTTTTTTTTTTTTTAATTCAGCGAAGTGTATTTTTTTCCCCCAAAAAATGGAATTGAAAGACCATTGCGCAAATACCGTGTGACATAAAATATTGCAACGACCGCCATTTTATTCTCTAGGGTCTCTGATAAAAAATTATATATATTGTTTGGGGGTTCGAAGTAATTTTCCAGCAAAAAATATAGATTTCTACCTTGTAAACAACAAGTGTCAAAAATAGGATTGGTCTTGGAGTGGTTAAGTATGGTGGCTGCATTAGCTTTCTTTTTAGGCTTTATTTTCACCTGGTGATCTGGCCAGTAACACACTTCCTATATTAGGGTCTCTCCACTCTGGATGAAGGAGTAATGGAGAAACCTTTGGACAGCAGCATTGTCAGTCTGGAGGGGAGAGAGTGGGTAGCAATGGCGGTGCGTCCATTAAGGGCCCTCTCTCCAGCCACCCCCCTATATGCATAATGGACAGATTCATGCATTGCATGAATCTATCCACGGCCGCCACCCCCTATTCAAGCGTCCGGCCCCTTTTCGGATGCCAAGCACCTGAATTACAGCAGCAGGGGGGTATTTTTTGAAGCACCTGATTAGAGCCATAGGCTCTAATAGGCTTCAAAAAAGGTGAACTGCGAGCACAGAATATTGCGCTCGCAGTTCACTCAGGTGTGTTAGAACAGCGAATTAATATTCACGTTTATAACACTGAACCGCCTCTCCGCCAATCAGGAAGCGCGGGTGTGTTACCCGTCACCTGATTGGCTGAAACGACAGGCGCTGAGATTGGATGTCTATCAGGGGGAGGGGAGGAGACTTATGGAGGACACAACTCACCGCCGTCACCCACTGCCCCACCGAGATAGGGTTAGTGCCGGGCAGACGGCGAGCAGGCATGCGGGGGGGGGGGGTGTCACAGTGTTAACTTTTGATGGGCACAGTGGCGGCATTTGATGGACACTGGCGGAATTTGATGGGCACAGTAGCTGCGTTTTATGGCCACAGTGGCAACATTTGAGAGGGAACAGTGGCTGTATTTGATAGGCACAGTGGCAGCATTTAATGGGCACAGTGGCAGCATTTGATGGCACAATGGCTGCGTTTGATGGGCACAGTGGCTGCGTTTTATGGCCACAGTGGCAACATTTGAGAGGGAACAGTGGCGGTATTTGATAGGCACAGTGGCAGCATTTGATGGGCACAGTGGCAGCATTTGATGGGCACAGTGGCTGCGTTTGATGGGCACAGTGGCTGCGTTTGATGGGCATAGTGGCTGCGTTTGATGGGCACAGTGGCTGCGTTTGATGGGCACAGTGGCTGCGTTTGATGGCACAGAGGCTGCATTTCATGGGGCGCAGTGGCTGCATTTCATGGGCACAGTGGCTGCAATTGATGGGCACAGTGGCTGCATTTGATGGGGCACAGTGGCTGCGTTTGATGGGGCACAGTGGCTGCGTTTGATGGGGCACAGTGGCTGCAATTGATGGGCACAGTGGCTGCGTTTGATGAGCACAGTGGCTGCGTTTGATGGGCACAGTGGCTGCGTTTGATGGGACACAGTGGCTGCGTTTGATGGGACACAGTGGCTGCGTTTGATGGGACACAGTGGCTGCGTTTGATGGGGCACAGTGGCTGCGTTTGATGGGGCACAGTGGCTGCGTTTGATGGGGCACAGTGGCTGCGTTTGATGGGGCACAGTGGCTGCGTTTGATGGGGCACGGTGGCTGCGTTTGATGGGCACGGTGGCTGCGTTTAAAGGGGCACAGTGGCTGCGTTTGATGGGCACAGTGGCTGCGTTTGATGGGCACAGTGGCTGCGTTTGATGGGGCACAGTGGCTGCTTTTGAAGGGGCACAGTGGCTGCATTTGATGGGGCACAGTGGCCGCGTTTGATTGCACAGTGGCTGCAATTGATGGGCACAGTGGCTGCAATTGATGGGTTTTTTTCAGAATTTTTCAGTTTGTTTGCACCCCCCAAAAAAAATTTGAGCACCAGCCGCCACTGGTGGGTAGTGTTAGATGTACTAGCAGATTTAGAGGACCTTGACTAACAACTAACAGTTACAGCAAACTGTTTTATTTCCTTTTAGGATAAAGCTTGGTCTGTAAAAGTTGGAAAAACAAAATAGTAACTGGCAGGATCATCAGATGAAAAGAAAAAATGCCTTAAAAAAAACAAAAAAAAAACACGAATGCAACCATCACATCTAAGAATTGGTAAGCTGCAATAGAATACATTTTTCTTTCTTTTTGCATTTAATACGGCTTTAAATGCTCTGTGTGTGGTTCAAAATCTGTTTAAAACTGATAAGATGTCAGTTTAGATTAAAAACAAATTATTGCAGGAAAAATATTGATAAGATGACATTTTGCTAAAAGAATCAAATTTCTTGATGAATTGATTTTTGTATAGAGGCAGAGGGGCCCGGGGTCATTGTCCCGGCACTGGATTGATCAGCATTTTTCCATTGATTTTTTATTTTTTTTTGTCTGAAGTTGGTCATAAATGTTTCAATGGAGTAAACATGGACATGGATAAGCAGAAAAAGGCCGTATATGCTGTCCCTGCAGCTTCTCCGCATCATAAAAGGAGCTCAGTGTGTATCTTATGCCGCGTACAAACGATCCGAATTTCCGTCGGAAAAACTTTGGATGGTTTTTCCGATGGAATTCCGCTCAAGCTTGGCTTGCCTACCCACGGTCACACAAAAGTTCTCTGAAAATTTGACCGTCAAGAACGCGGTGACGTACAACACTACGACGAGTCGAGAAAATTAAGTTCAATGCTACCGACCATTCGTCGAATTGTTTCCGAGCATGCGTAGGAATTTTGCACGTCGGAATTGCTACAGACGATCGTAATTTCCGATAGGAATTTTTTCCGTAGGAAAAATAGAGAACTTGCTCTCAATCTTTTCTTGGCGGAAATTCCGACAGCAAAAGTCCGATGGAGCATACACACGGTCGGAATTTCCGACAAAAAGCTCACATCGGACTTTTCTTGTCGGAATTTCCGATCGTGTGTACGCGGCATAATGCCGCGTACACGCGGTCGGAATCTCCGATGGAAAAGGTCGGATGGGAGCTTTTCGTCGGATAATCCGACCGTGTGTATGCCCCATAGGACTTAGAGAGCAGGTTCTCTATTTTTCTGACGGAAAAAAGTTAGTTCGGAAAATCCCTTCGTCTGTATGCAATTCCGACCGGAAAAAAAAACACGCATGCTCGGAAACTATTCAACGCATGCTCGGAAGCATTAAGCTTCTTTTTCTCGCCTCATCGTAGTGTTGTACGTCACCGCGTTCTTAACGCACGAAAGTTCAGAGAACTTTTGTGTGACCGTGTGTATGCAAGCCAAGCTTGAGCGGAATTCCGTCGGAAAAACCATTCAAGTTTTTTCCGACGGAAAATCTGTTCGTGTGTACACAGCATTAGTTTTGAAACTCAAAATAAAAGAGGCGTTGTGATGGGATTACTGGCACTTACCAGGAGACCTTCACATTGCTGACGGATAGCGGTATATAGAGTTGATCCCAAATCTCAGAAGGCAGGAAATTTGGACTGAATTTCATGGATTCCAATGGCCAGATCCAGATCCCTAACACACTCAGCAAAAAACTCTCAGCTGGAATAGGCAAGCCCTTTCAGCTTCTCCGTGGCATCATCCAAAGCCTGCCATCTGTCTCTTGTGTGAATGTAGACGTTGGGGGTGTGTTTATAAAAACATAATTGCCCTGGGAAGCTAAACGCACGCTCATTCTGTGTGAATGGGGCAAAAACAAATGTTACTAGGCTATTTTCCTTCCAGGTCGAATGTTTTTAATTTGTGCACAATAGATTGTATCAGGAAAATGCTGCATTAAGGCCACTAGATGGAGCTTTGATTGTCAGCGCCATCTAATGGCCATAATGCAGTACTTTTCTGATTCAATAAACAAACAACATTCAACCTGGAGAGAAAATAGCCTGATAACATTTAATCTTATAAACGAATATCAATTAACCTGGAGAGAAAATAGCCTGATAACATTTGATCTTATAAACTAATAACATTCAACCTGAAGAGAAAATAGCCTGATAACATTTGTTTTTACCCCCCCCCCCCAGCCACACAGAACTTGCAGTTTCAGAGGAAGAATAGCTCTGCGTGTATTTTTTCTATAAATACACCCCATGATAACAGCTACTGAGGGGAGTGCAGCTGATACATTTATTTTATGGAACAATAAGTCTTTCAACACGGGTCCGAAGTGACATTATGTGGCCTGAAAAACCCTTGTACCTATCCTACAGAGCTCTGGTGCTTGATGTGTGACTTCCAGATCCCATAATTTAGTAGTAGGAATGTTGGTTGGTTAATAAGCCATTATTGTCACTGATCTCTAGCAGTCTCTTGTAAACTGCCCCCAGTCTCTGGTGTCTGACCATCCCCTGTAATATGTTTGCAGCCTATGACCATTTTCTGTAACATCTCAGCAGTCTCTGACTATCTCCTGTAACATATTTGCAGTCTCTTACCATCTCTTGTAGCATGTATGCAGTCTCTGACCGTCTCCTGTAACATGTTTACAATCTCTGACCATCTCCTGTAACATGTCTGCAGTCTTTGTCCATCTCCTGTATTATGTCTGCAGTCTCTGACCATCTCCTGTACCATGTCTGCAGTCTCTGACCATCTCCTGTATCATGTCTGCAGTCTCTGACCATCTCCTGTATCATGTCTGCAGTCTCTGACCATCTCCTGTATCATGTCTGCAGTCTCTGACCATCCCCTGTATCATGTCTGCAGTCTCTGACCATCTCCTGTACCATGTCTGCAGTCTCTGACCATCTCCTGTATCATGTCTGCAGTCTCTGACCATCTCTTGTATCATGTCTGCAGTCTCTGACCATCTCTTGTATCATGTCTGCAGTCTCTAACCATCTCTTGTATCATGTCTGCAGTCTCTGACCATCTCTTGTATCATGACTGCAGTCTCTGACCATCTCTTGTATCATGTCTGCAGTCTCTGACCAAGTCCTGTATAATATCTGCAGTCTCTGACCATCTCCTGTACTATGTCCACAGTCTCTGACCATCTCTTGTATCATGTCTGCAGTCTCTGACCATCTCTTGTATCATGTCTGCAGTCTCTGACTATCTCTTGTATAATGTCTGCAGTCTCTGACTATCTCTTGTATAATGTCTGCAGTCTCTGACCATCTCTTGTATCATGTCCGCAGTCTCTGACCATCTCTTGTATAATATCTGCAATCTCTGACCATCTCCTGTAACATTCTAGCATTATGTACATGCATTACTATGAGGGCCCCCATACCTCCTACGTTGACAAGTTCAGCATCTCGTCACTGTTTTAATGTATCAGGCGACATCCATAAATAGACTGCTGATCTATAGAAATGACATTAGTAAGTGGTCAGCGCGGGGTTAATTGTTTCCTGAGCTAAATGCATCCTTCCTCCTTTATTTATATCCTCGTCCATTTAACCTTGTCCATTATCAGCCCCGCTCAGCGGAGGTCACCTACCTACACAGGATTAACCACAGCGCCATTGGAGATTGTCATAGTAGAAAGCTGTGTGACATACTGTGTGTGTAATATATATATATATATATATACATAGTACTGTGCAAAAGTTTTAGGAAGGTGTGAAGAAACGCTGTAAAGTAAGAATGCTTTCAAAAATATATATTTTATTTGTTTATTTTTATCAATCTACAAAATGCTAAAGTGAGCGACCAGAAAAAACAGCTGTGTGGGAGGCTTAAAAACTGGGTGAGGAACAGCCAAACCCTGCTACTAAGGTGAGGTTGTGGAAGACAGTTTCATGTCACAGGTCATACACCATGGCAAGACTGAGCACACAAGGCAAGGTCTCTCAGGCAAAGATCTCAAAGTAGACTGGGGGTATAAGATGTGCTGGTTAAACAGTGATCTGCCAAGGAAACTTAATGCAGCAGATGAAAGACACATCATGCTTACTTCCCTTCCACATCGGAAGATGTCCAGCAGGGCCATCAGCACAGAACTGGTGGAAAGCAGTGGAACCCAGGTAGACCCATCTACTGTCCGGAGAAGCCTGACCAGGAGTGGTCTTCATGGAAGAATTGCAGTCAAAAAGCCATACCTTTGATGTGGAAACAAGGCTAAGCGACTTAACTATGTAGGACAACATAGGGACCGAGGTGCAGAAAAATGGCAGCAAATGTGAAATATTTGGCTGTAGCAGGAGGCAGTTTGTTGTTGAAGGACTGGAGAGCGGTACAATAATGAGTGTCTGCAGGCAACAGTGAAGCATGGTGGGGTTTCCTTGCAAGTTTGGGGATGCATTTCTGCAAATGTTGTTGGAGATTTGGTCAGGACCAATGGTGTCCTCAATGCTGAGAAATACAGGCAGATACTTATCCATCATGCTGAACCATCAAGGAGGCGTGTGAATGGCTCTCTTGTTAGCCCACCCCCTCTATCAGCCCACCCCCCTCTGTTAGACCATCTTCCTCTGTCAGCCCCCCTCTCTGTCAGCCCACCTCTCTGTTAGCCCACCCCCTCTGTCAGCCCACCCCCCTCTGTCAGCCCGCCCCTCTCTGTCAGCCCCCCCTCTGTCAGCCCACCCCCCTCTGTCAGCCCCCCTTTCTCTGTCTGCCTCCCTCTGTCAGCCCACCCCTCTCTGTCAGCCCACCCCTCTCTCTGTTCGCCTCCCCCTCTGTCAGCCCACCCCTTTATGTCAGCCCACCCCCTCTTTTAGCCCACTCCTCTCTCTGTCCGCCCCCCCTCTGTCAGCCCTCCCCTCTCTCTGTCCACCTCTCCCTCTGTCAGCCCACCCCTCTCCCTCTGTCAGCCCCCCTCTCTGTTAGCCCACTCTCTCTCTCTGTCATCTCCCCTCTCTGTCATCTCCCCTCTCTGTCAACCCACCCTCTCTCTGTCAGCCCCCCTCTCTCTGTCATCCCCCCTCTCTGTCATCCCCCCTCTCTGTCAGTCCACCCCTCTCTGTCAGTCCACCCCTCTCTGCCAGCCCACCCCTCCCTGTCAGCCCCCCCATCCCCCTCTGTCAGCCCACCCCACTCTGTCAGCCCACCCCACTCTGTCAGCCCACCCCACTCTGTCAGCCCACCCCAC
This sequence comes from Rana muscosa, assembly GCA_029206835.1. NCBI lineage: Eukaryota > Metazoa > Chordata > Amphibia > Anura > Ranidae > Rana > Rana muscosa. The sequence goes on along the minus strand of JARGYO010000094.1, from coordinate 71,259,361 downwards.
TCTGTCAGCCCCCTCTCTCTGTCAGCCCCCTCTCTCTGTCAGCCCCCTCTCTCTGTCAGCCCCCTCTCTCTGTCAGCCCCCTCTCTCTGTCAGCCAACCCCTCTGTCAGTCCCCCTCTCTGTCAATCCCCCTCTCTGTCAGCCATAGCAGAGTGCACCATGCCAGCCACCCCACCCACTGACCCACCACAAGGAGCCAGGCCAGCCACCTGCAGCAGGATGCACAGTACCTGCCACCCACCCACAGCAGGTAGCCAGGCCAGCTACCCACAGCAGGGTGCACCATGCCAGGCAGCCACCCACAGAAGCCAGCTACCCATGGTGACCCACCCACAGCAGGGCCAGGGTGCCAGCCAGCCACCCATGTTGACCCACCCACACCAGGAAACCAGCCAGCCACAACAGGGTGTCAGCTAGCCACCCACAGGAGCCAGCCAGTCACAGTGACCCACCCACAGCAGGGAGCCAGCCAGCCTCCCACAGGAGCCAACCGGCCATGGTGACCATCACAGAAGGATGCCAGCCAGCCACAACAGGGTGTCAGCTAGCCACCCACAGGAGCCAGCCAGTCACAGTGACCCACCCACACCAGGAAACCAGCCAGCCACAACAGGGTGTCAACTAGCCACCCACAGGAGCCAGCCAGTCACAGTGACCCACCCACAGCAGGGAGCCAGCCAGCCTCCCACAGGAGCCAACCGGCCATGGTGACCATCACAGCAGGATGCCAGCCAGCCACCCACGGTGACCCACCCACACCAGGGAGCCAGCCAGCCACAGCAGGGTGCTGGCCAGCCGCCAACAGGTGCTAGCCACAGAGGATGCAGGAGCCAGACAGCCAGCCACCCACAGAGGATGTGGGAGCCAGCCACAGCTACAGTACCCATAGATAAGGTAAGAGGAGCGATACACAGTGCCAATTTTATTTCTTTATTTGTAGAGGTTGGGACAGGGGTGAGAGTCATGGCACAAGGAGGGGGTCCCGTGAGGACCAGAGTGAATAAAGGTGTTCACTGTACACTCTGTTAGAAAGAGACCCCCCTCCAGGTCTTATTATACTCCTTTTCAATCTATAATTGGACCTGAAGGGGACTCTAACAGATTCTACAATGGACACTAAATGGGCCTCTGTTAGAAAGACCCCCCTCCAGGTCCCATTAGACTCTTTTGAAGTCCCCAATGGGTCCTGGAGGGGGGGGTCTCTCTCTAACAGAGACTTTCTAATGGACACTGTTAGAAAGAGACCCCCCTCCAGGTCCCATTAGACTCTGTTGTAGTCTGTAATGGAGCCTGGAGGGGACACTTTCTAACAGACTGTCCAATGGACACTGTCAGAGAAAGACCCCCCCCCCCCCCTCCAGGTCCAATTAGACAGTGTTTTTTAAAAAAAGTTGTACTTTGTGCAAAATGAGGGAGCGGGGCCAAGGGCGGGTCATGGTAGGGCCAGGGGCGGGTCATGGGCAGGACCTGACAGGGGGCCCTTGCTTAATTTGGTCCGGGGGCTCTGGATGTTGTCAGCCTGCCCCTGGACAGCTGGGAACTGCTGTAAAAAACAAAACAAAAAAAAAAAAAAAACATTAACAATTCTTCTATTTTATAAATAATAATAATGTAATAATAATTCTTCTTTTTAAATAATAATAATATAATTATTATTGTTATTATTATTAATATTATTTTTTATAAATAATAAACACTAATAATCTATTTTATAAATATTAACATAATAATTATTACTATTGTTATTCTTTTATAATAAATAAATCAAATATAATAATTCTTCTATTTTATAAATAATAATAATATTATAATTATTTTTGGTATTATTATTATTTGTTTTTTTTAATAAATAATAATCATAATGATAATATGCAAAAATTTATAGTGAACTGTGTCAGCCGGGTCTCTTGTATTATATAAACTAACCACAAGATGGAGACAAAGTCCACTATCATTAACACATAGACTCTGTAATAATTATAGGAGGAAACAAAATAGAAATTGTTACCTTTTGATGGAGCGCGGAAGCCTGGGGACATCTTTATCCAGAATACGTTGGACATTACTATTGTGTACAGTATGTGTGTCACTCCAATTCCAAAAGCTCCTTGCAATACAACATTTTTGTAATCACGCCGAAGAAGCATCCATGTGGGATTCTTTTCCACGAACAAGCAAAAGAGGTCACTTTTTCTTGTACATTTTCTTGCTGCAATTCAAAAAAGGATGTTCCGTTCTTCAAGATACAAGAGTTTGAATTAAATTATAAATATAAATTTCATTCACACCAGATAAACTGCTACATAACAATGTATCGCCATACATGTCTAATGCAGGTGGAATGACAATAAAAAGACAACACGTTACGTGGAAAGGGTCCCCCTTCATCAGGGCTTGCTACTGTAAGCAAAGTTTGTTCTGGACTGATGACATTGGAGGAATCCTTTGAACCCCCGGTATGTGTTGGATTTTTCTGTTACAAGAGTCTGGAAGTAGGAAGTAGTTTGGCTGAAGTTTTATGGAATTTCATGTGAGTGCGTTACTTATTGGAGTCTAGGCTTTTCAATAAACATATTGCACTATTAGTGATTTCTGCTTTGTTTTCAGTACAGACCACAGCCACTATCAGCAGACTGTAAGCCTAAAAGTGCTTGTAAAACTCAGACATGAAATATGAACAAAGCATATCCCTCTATAGTGTGTATTGTCTCAGTTCAGAGCACTAAGTGTCTATACAAATCATTAGGAAGACCCCATCTGGAATATGCAGTTACATTTTGGAAACCAGTTCATAAAAAGGATATTGGGGAGCTGGAGAAAGTGCAGCCACCAGTCATCTCTATGATCGTCGGAGGCCCGGGCACGATGTGATGACGTCACGCCCGGGTTCCCAAAAGTAAACAAAGCCGCGATTGCGGCTGAAAGCATGAGATCTGTGATTTTTTTTTCACGATCTCATGCTTTCCAGCCTGGAGGAGAGATGTGGGGTCTTATTGACCCCGCATCTCTCCATAAAGAGGACCTGTCACACACCATTCCTATTACAAGGGATGTTTACATTCCTTGTAATAGGAATAAAAGTGATAAAAAAAAAGTGTACAAATAATAAAAAAATTAAGTAAAATAAAAAAATAATAATTTTTTTTTTAAACGCCCCTGTCCCCAATAGCTCGCGCTCAGAAGCGAACGCACACGTAAGTCCCGCCCACATATGTAAACACCGTTCAAACCACACATGTGAGGTATCGCCGCGTGCGTTAGAGCACGTGCAACAATTCTAGCACTAGACCTCCTCTGTAACTCTAACCTGGTAACCTGTAAAAATTTTCAAAGCGTCGCCTATGGAGATTTTTAAGTACCGAAGTTTGGCGCCATTCCATGAGTGTGCGCAATTTTAAAGTGCGACATATTATGTATCTATTTACTCGGCGTAACATAATCTTTCATATTTAAAACAAAAATTGGGCTAACTTTACTGTTTTGTTATTTTTTAATTCATGAAACCATTTTTTTTCCCCAAAAAAAGGCGTTTGAAAAATTATTGCGCAAATACCGTGCAAGATAAAATGTTGCAATGACCGTCATTTTATTCCCTAGGGTGTCTGCTAAAAAAAACATATATAATGTTTGGGGGTCCTGAGTAATTTTCTAGCAAAAGAATGATGATTTGTACATGTAGGAGAGAAGTGCCAGAATAGGCCCGGTAATGAGGTGGTATAAAAAGCCCGGTATGGAAAGGGAAGGGTTAATGGTGTCCGCGTTTGGGTCCAAACTTTTTTTATGTTCCAGAGATCTGGCAGGAACCGAACCCGGGGGTGTTCCGCCCATCTCGTCTGTTCTGGTGACAACTGTAAAAAAAAAAAAAAAAAAGATTTTTCTTCACTTCATGTCCTGGGACAACTTAATAATTTTGGGTTTCCCATTGTTTACTGTCCTGATGACAACTTTAAAAGTTTTTATTTCTTTTCACTTTGTGTCCTGGTGAAAACTGTAAAATTGGGATATCCCATCACTTACTGTTCTGGTGACAACTGTAAAATTTGGTATTTCCCTTCACTTTCTCTCCTGGTGACAACTGTAAAATATGGAATTCCCCTTGACTCTCTTTTCTGGTGACAACTGTAATATTTGAGATTTCCCTTCATTCTCTTTTCTGGTGACAACTGTAATATTTGGGATTTCCCTTCACTCTCTTTTCTGGTGACAACTGTAATATTTGGGATTTCCCTTCACTCTCTTTTCTGGTGACAACTGTAATATTTGGGATTTCCCTTCACTCTCTTTTCTGGTGACAACTGTAATATTTGGGATTTCCCTTCACTCTCTTTTCTGGTGACAACTGTAAAATATGGGATTCCCCTTGACTCTCTTTTCTGGTGACAACTGTAATATTTGGGATTTCCCTTCACTCTCTTTTCTGGTGACAACTGTAAAATATGGGATTCCCCTTGACTCTCTTTTCTGGTGACAACTGTAATATTTGGGATTTCCCTTCACTCTCTTTTCTGGTGACAACTGTAATATTTGGGATTCCCCTTGTCTCTCTTTTCTGGTGACAACTGTAATATTTGGGATTTCCCTTCACTCTCTTTTAGGGTGACAACTGTAATATTTGGTATTTCCCATCACTCTCTTTTCTGGTGACAACTGTAATATTTGGGATTCCCCTTGTCTCTCTTTTCTGGTGACAACTGTAAAATATGGAATTCCCCTTGTCTCTCTTTTCTGGTGACAACTGTAATATTTGGGATTTCCCTTCACTCTCTTTTCTGGTGACAACTGTAAAATATGGGATTCCCCTTGACTCTCTTTTCTGGTGACAACTGTAATATTTGGTATTTCCCTTCACTCTCTTTTCTGGTGACAACTGTAAAATATGGGATTCCCCTTGACTCTCTTTTCTGGTGACAACTGAAATATTTGGGATTTCCCTTCACTCTCTTTTCTGGTGACAACTGTAATATTTGGGATTTCCCTTCACTCTCTTTTCTGGTGACAACTGTAAAATATGGGATTCCCCTTGACTCTCTTTTCTGGTGACAACTGTAATATTTGGGATTTCCCTTCACTCTCTTTTCTGGTGACAACTGTAAAATATGGGATTCCCCTTGACTCTCTTTTCTGGTGACAACTGTAATATTTGGGATTTCCCTTCACTCTCTTGTAGGGTGACAACTGTAATATTTGGGATTCCCCTTGTCTCTCTTTTCTGGTGACAACTGTAATATTTGGTATTTCCCATCACTCTCTTTTCTGGTGACAACTGTAATATTTGGTATTTCCCATCACTCTCTTTTCTGGTGACAACTGTAATATTTGGTATTTCCCATCACTCTCTTTTCTGGTGACAACTGTAATATTTGGGATTCCCCTTGTCTCTCTTTTCTGGTGACAACTGTAAAATATGGAATTCCCCTTGTCTCTCTTTTCTGGTGACAACTGTAATATTTGGTATTTCCCATCACTCTCTTTTCTGGTGACAACTGTAATATTTGGGATTCCCCTTGTCTCTCTTTTCTGGTGACAACTGTAAAATATGGGATTCCCCTTGACTCTCTTTTCTGGTGACAACTGTAATATTTGGGATTTCCCATCACTCTCTTTTCTGGTGACAACTGTAATATTTGGGATTTCCCTTCACTCTCTTTTCTGGTGACAACTGTAAAATATGGGATTCCCCTTGACTCTCTTTTCTGGTGACAACTGTAATATTTGGGATTTCCCTTCACTCTCTTTTCTGGTGACAACTGTAAAATATGGAATTCCCCTTGTCTCTCTTTTCTGGTGGCAACTGTAATATTTGGTATTTCCCATCACTCTCTTTTCTGGTGACAACTGTAATATTTGGGATTTCCCTTCACTCTCTTTTCTGGTGACAACTGTAAAATATGGGATTCCCCTTGACTCTCTTTTCTGGTGACAACTGTAATATTTGGGATTTCCCTTCACTCTCTTTTCTGGTGACAACTGTAAAATATGGGATTCCCCTTGACTCTCTTTTCTGGTGACAACTGTAATATTTGGGATTTCCCTTCACTCTCTTTTAGGGTGACAACTGTAATATTTGGGATTCCCCTTGTCTCTCTTTTCTGGTGACAACTGTAATATTTGGTATTTCCCATCACTCTCTTTTCTGGTGACAACTGTAATATTTGGTATTTCCCATCACTCTCTTTTCTGGTGACAACTGTAATATTTGGTATTTCCCATCACTCTCTTTTCTGGTGACAACTGTAATATTTGGGATTCCCCTTGTCTCTCTTTTCTGGTGACAACTGTAAAATATGGAATTCCCCTTGTCTCTCTTTTCTGGTGACAACTGTAAAATATGGAATTCCCCTTGACTCTCTTTTCTGGTGACAACTGTAATATTTGAGATTTCCCTTCATTCTCTTTTCTGGTGACAACTGTAATATTTGGGATTTCCCTTCACTCTCTTTTCTGGTGACAACTGTAATATTTGGGATTTCCCTTCACTCTCTTTTCTGGTGACAACTGTAATATTTGGGATTTCCCTTCACTCTCTTTTCTGGTGACAACTGTAATATTTGGGATTTCCCTTCACTCTCTTTTCTGGTGACAACTGTAAAATATGGGATTCCCCTTGACTCTCTTTTCTGGTGACAACTGTAATATTTGGGATTTCCCTTCACTCTCTTTTCTGGTGACAACTGTAAAATATGGGATTCCCCTTGACTCTCTTTTCTGGTGACAACTGTAATATTTGGGATTTCCCTTCACTCTCTTTTCTGGTGACAACTGTAATATTTGGGATTCCCCTTGTCTCTCTTTTCTGGTGACAACTGTAATATTTGTGATTTCCCTTCACTCTCTTTTAGGGTGACAACTGTAATATTTGGTATTTCCCATCACTCTCTTTTCTGGTGACAACTGTAATATTTGGGATTCCCCTTGTCTCTCTTTTCTGGTGACAACTGTAAAATATGGAATTCCCCTTGTCTCTCTTTTCTGGTGACAACTGTAATATTTGGGATTTCCCTTCACTCTCTTTTCTGGTGACAACTGTAAAATATGGGATTCCCCTTGACTCTCTTTTCTGGTGACAACTGTAATATTTGGTATTTCCCTTCACTCTCTTTTCTGGTGACAACTGTAAAATATGGGATTCCCCTTGACTCTCTTTTCTGGTGACAACTGAAATATTTGGGATTTCCCTTCACTCTCTTTTCTGGTGACAACTGTAATATTTGGGATTTCCCTTCACTCTCTTTTCTGGTGACAACTGTAAAATATGGGATTCCCCTTGACTCTCTTTTCTGGTGACAACTGTAATATTTGGGATTTCCCTTCACTCTCTTTTCTGGTGACAACTGTAAAATATGGGATTCCCCTTGACTCTCTTTTCTGGTGACAACTGTAATATTTGGGATTTCCCTTCACTCTCTTGTAGGGTGACAACTGTAATATTTGGGATTCCCCTTGTCTCTCTTTTCTGGTGACAACTGTAATATTTGGTATTTCCCATCACTCTCTTTTCTGGTGACAACTGTAATATTTGGTATTTCCCATCACTCTCTTTTCTGGTGACAACTGTAATATTTGGTATTTCCCATCACTCTCTTTTCTGGTGACAACTGTAATATTTGGGATTCCCCTTGTCTCTCTTTTCTGGTGACAACTGTAAAATATGGAATTCCCCTTGTCTCTCTTTTCTGGTGACAACTGTAATATTTGGTATTTCCCATCACTCTCTTTTCTGGTGACAACTGTAATATTTGGGATTCCCCTTGTCTCTCTTTTCTGGTGACAACTGTAAAATATGGGATTCCCCTTGACTCTCTTTTCTGGTGACAACTGTAATATTTGGGATTTCCCATCACTCTCTTTTCTGGTGACAACTGTAATATTTGGGATTTCCCTTCACTCTCTTTTCTGGTGACAACTGTAAAATATGGGATTCCCCTTGACTCTCTTTTCTGGTGACAACTGTAATATTTGGGATTTCCCTTCACTCTCTTTTCTGGTGACAACTGTAAAATATGGAATTCCCCTTGTCTCTCTTTTCTGGTGGCAACTGTAATATTTGGTATTTCCCATCACTCTCTTTTCTGGTGACAACTGTAATATTTGGGATTTCCCTTCACTCTCTTTTCTGGTGACAACTGTAAAATATGGGATTCCCCTTGACTCTCTTTTCTGGTGACAACTGTAATATTTGGGATTTCCCTTCACTCTCTTTTCTGGTGACAACTGTAAAATATGGGATTCCCCTTGACTCTCTTTTCTGGTGACAACTGTAATATTTGGGATTTCCCTTCACTCTCTTTTAGGGTGACAACTGTAATATTTGGGATTCCCCTTGTCTCTCTTTTCTGGTGACAACTGTAATATTTGGTATTTCCCATCACTCTCTTTTCTGGTGACAACTGTAATATTTGGTATTTCCCATCACTCTCTTTTCTGGTGACAACTGTAATATTTGGTATTTCCCATCACTCTCTTTTCTGGTGACAACTGTAATATTTGGGATTCCCCTTGTCTCTCTTTTCTGGTGACAACTGTAAAATATGGAATTCCCCTTGTCTCTCTTTTCTGGTGACAACTGTAATATTTGGTATTTCCCATCACTCTCTTTTCTGGTGACAACTGTAATATTTGGGATTCCCCTTGTCTCTCTTTTCTGGTGACAACTGTAAAATATGGGATTCCCCTTCACTCTCTTTTCTGGTGACAACTGTAATATTTGGGATTTCCCTTCACTCTCTTTTCTGGTGACAACTGTAATATTTGGGATTCCCCTTGTCTCTCTTTTCTGGTGACAACTGTAATATTTGGGATTTCCCTTCACTCTATTTTCTGGTGACAACTGTAAAATATGGAATTCCCCTTGACTCTCTTTTCTGGTGACAACTGTAATATTTGGAATTTCCCTTCACTCTCTTTTCTGGTGACAACTGTAAAATATGGGATTCCCCTTGACTCTCTTTTCTGGTGACAACTGTAATATTTGGGATTTCCCTTCACTCTCTTTTCTGGTGACAACTGTAATATTTGGGATTTCCCTTCACTCTCTTTTCTGGTGACAACTGTAAAATATGGAATTCCCCTTGTCTCTCTTTTCTGGTGGCAACTGTAATATTTGGTATTTCCCATCACTCTCTTTTCTGGTGACAACTGTAATATTTGGGATTTCCCTTCACTCTCTTTTCTGGTGACAACTGTAAAATATGGGATTCCCCTTGACTCTCTTTTCTGGTGACAACTGTAATATTTGGGATTTCCCTTCACTCTCTTTTCTGGTGACAACTGTAATATTTGGGATTTCCCTTCACTCTCTTTTAGGGTGACAACTGTAATATTTGGGATTTCCCTTCACTCTCTTTTCTGGTGACAACTGTAAAATATGGAATTCCCCTTGACTCTCTTTTCTGGTGACAACTGTAATATTTGGTATTTCCCATCACTCTCTTTTCTGGTGACAACTGTAAAATATGGAATTCCCCTTGTCTCTCTTTTCTGGTGGCAACTGTAATATTTGGTATTTCCCATCACTCTCTTTTCTGGTGACAACTGTAAAATATGGAATTCCCCTTGTCTCTCTTTTCTGGTGGCAACTGTAATATTTGGTATTTCCCATCACTCTCTTTTCTGGTGACAACTGTAATATTTGGGATTTCCCTTCACTCTCTTTTCTGGTGACAACTGTAAAATATGGGATTCCCCTTGACTCTCTTTTCTGGTGACAACTGTAATATTTGGGATTTCCCTTCACTCTCTTTTCTGGTGACAACTGTAATATTTGGGATTTCCCTTCACTCTCTTTTCTGGTGACAACTGTAATATTTGGGATTTCCCTTCACTCTCTTTTCTGGTGACAACAGTAATATTTGGGATTTCCCTTCACTCTCTTTTCTGGTGACAACTGTAATATTTGGTATTTCCCATCACTCTCTTTTCTGGTGACAACTGTAATATTTGGGATTTCCCTTCACTCTCTTTTCTGGTGACAACTGTAAAATATGGAATTCCCCTTGTCTCTCTTTTCTGGTGACAACTGTAATATTTGGTATTTCCCATCACTCTCTTTTCTGGTGACAAGTGGTAAGGCTGGCCGCAGGCCAGCCTGTATTTGTGGGAGGAGACTGAGAGGGCTACTTAAGCCTCCTCCCCTGTCGGGTCTGGGTTGCCGTCATTTCCGGGCTGCAGCCAGCCCCTCCTCCTGACGTCATTTTTCGGGGACCGTGTCATTTCCGGTTACGGCTGATCGACCGATGGAGTCTCGTGGCGGTTCCTCTCCCGGTGCTAACGCCGGGTATCGGGGGGGGGGCTGCCTGCCTGCCTGCCTGCCTGCTATCCCGGTCCTCACGCTGAGCAGCAGGGGTAGGGGGAGCCACTCACCGCCCGTTTTTTCACGCCGCTCCATCTGGGGAAGGGGGGGGGGCACTCACCGCCAGTTCACCTCCCTGGATCTCATGTCAGGCATGGAGGGGATGCCCGCATGCCTCCCAGTTCTCACGCCGGCTGCGGAGGGGCGCTCACCCGCCTGCTAACCTCCCGGGCATCCACCGCCTCAGTTTAGCCTGGGGGGGGGCCTTTTTTAGTCCTCGGGCCCTGCTTAGCCAGCCGCCATGGATTGCACAGCACTCCCAGCAGTCCGCTGTCCCCCACCGTCAGGTGTTACCACCTTGCCACTTAGTATTCTTGGCATAAGCCAGTTTTTCCATGCATGTCAGAAGAGTTTCTATGTTCAGCGCGGTGGCTTGGCGGCTGGTGTCCTTGCAGGGCCGCCCTCCTTCTCCCTGTCTTCATGGGGCTCTAGCTGACTCGTCCCAGGCTCATGTTGGCAGCATGGGGGTGGGAGGCTGTCCACCTGTCACATCTCCCGGGGCTCCAAGTATCAAGAGGGAGGGGGGGCGTCCATGCTGGTGTCAGGAGGGGGGGGGGCGTCCATGCTGGTGTCAGGAGGGGGGGGCGTCCATGCTGGTGTCAGGAGGGGGGGGGCGTCCATGCGGGTGTCAGGAGGGGGGGCGTCCATGCTGGTGTCAGGAGGGGGGGGCGTCCATGCTGGTGTCAGGAGGGGGGGGGCGTCCATGCTGGTGTCAGGAGGGGGGGGGCGTCCATGCTGGTGTCAGGAGGGGGGGGGGCGTCCATGCTGGTGTCAGGAGGGGGGGGGCTGTCCATGCTGGTGTCAAGAGATGGGGGGCCATCCGTTTGGTGTCCGGCATTTCTGTCATTGCATTTCTACCCCGCCATTTCTGTCATTGCGTTTTTACCCCGGCATTTCTGTCATTGCGTTTCTACCCCGGCATTTCTGTCATTGCGTTTCTACCCCGGCATTTCGGTCATTGCGTTTCTACCCCGGCATTTCGGTCATTGCGTTTCTACCCCAGCATTTCGGTCATTGCGTTTCTACCCCAGCATTTCTGTCATTGCGTTTCTACCCCAGCATTCCTGTCATTGCATTTCTGCCCCAGCATTTCTGTCTTTGCGTTTCTACCCCGGCATTTCTGTCATTGCGTTCTCCCCCAGCGTTTGTCATTGCGTTTTCTGCCCCAGCATTTCTGTCATTGCGTTTCTGCCCCAGCATTTCTGTCATTGCGTTTCTGCCCCAGCATTTCTGTCATTGCGTTTCTGCCCCAGCATTTCTGTCATTGCGTTTCTGCCCCAGCATTTCTGTCATTGCGTTTCTGCCCCAGCATTTCTGTCATTGCGTTTCTGCCCCGTCATTTCTGTCATTGCGTTTCTGCCCCGTCATTTCTGTCATTGCGTTTCTGCCCCGTCATTTCTGTCATTGCGTTTCTGCCCCGTCATTTCTGTCATTGCGTTTCTGCCCCGTCATTTCTGTCATTTCGTTTCTGCCCCGTCATTTCTGTCATTTCGTTTCTGCCCCGTCATTTCTGTCATTGCGTTTCTGCCCCGTCATTTCTGTCATTGCGTTTCTGCCCCGTCATTTCTGTCATTGCGTTTCTGCCCCGTCATTTCTGTCATTGCGTTTCTGCCCCGTCATTTCTGTCATTGCGTTTCTGCCCCGTCATTTCTGTCATTGCGTTTCTGCCCCGTCATTTCTGTCATTGCGTTTCTGCCTCGGCATTTCTGCCCTGGCATTTCTGTCATTGCGTTTCTGCCATTGCGTTTCCTGCCTCAACGTTTCTGTCATTGTGTTTCTGCCCCAGCATTTCTGTCATTGCATTTCTGTCATTTCGTTTCTGCCCCAGCATTTCTGTCATTGCGTTTCTGCCCCGGCATTTCTGTCATTGCGTTTCTGCCCCGGCATTTCTGTCATTGAGTTTCTGCCCCGGCATTTCTGTCATTGCGTTTCTGCCCCGGCATTTCTGTCATAGCGTTTCTGCCCCGGCGTTCCTGTCATAGCGCTTCTGCCCCGGCGTTCCTGTCATAGCGTTTTCTGCCCGGCGTTCCTGTCATAGCTTTTCTGCCCAAGTATTGCTGTCTGCGTTTTTGCCTCAGCATTTCTGCCCCGAGATTTCTGTCTACGTTTTTCTGCCCCAGGATTTCTATCTGCGTTTTTCTGCCCCAGGATTTCTATCTGCGTTTTCTGCCCCAGGATTTCTGTCTGCTTTTTCTGCCCCAGGATTTCTGTCTGCGTTTTTCTGCCCAGGATTTCTGTCTGCGTTTTTCTGCCCAGGATTTCTGTCTGCGTTTTTCTGCCCAGGATTTCTGTCTGCGTTTTTCTGCCCCACGATTTCTGTCTGCATTTTCTGCCCCAGGATTTCTGTCTGCGTTTTCTGCCCCAGGTTTTCTGTCTGCGTTTTCTGCCCCAGGTTTTCTGTCTGCGTTTTATGCCCCAGGTTTTCTGTCTGCGTTTTCTGCCCCAGAATTTCTGTCTGCGTTTTCTGCCCCAGGAGTTCTGTCATAGCGTCTCTGCCCCAGGATTTCTGTTGCTGTGTGTCCGTCGTAGCATTCTGCCCCAGTATTTCTGTCTCCGTGTCCAGTCTCAGCATTTCCATCATAGCGTATCTGCGATTCTGGCATTGCGTTTCTGCCTCAGCATTCCTGTCTTAACGTTCTGCCTCCAGGATTTCCGTCTTTCCATTTCTGCCTCAGCGTTGCAGTCTCAGCGTTTCCATCTTCACATTTCTGCCTCAAACGTTTCCGTTTCAGCATTTCTGTCCTTGCATTTCTGCCCCTAGATTTCTGTCGTAGCATTTCCGCCTCAGCATTCAGTCTCAGCATTTCCGTTGCAACGTTTCAGTCTTAGCGTTCCAGAGGGGTGTTGTGGTCCAGTCACGGCATACTCCGGTAGCTGTTCTCTTCTTTGTTGGTTTCTATGTATCATGTTATCTTCGTCCATGTTTGTACCTGGGTTAGTTAGGGCACACATTTCCGGATCTGTCACGTCTACAGATCCATACGGGCTGAGGTTTCGTTTTTAATGATTGTTGACCACAATCTTCTCGCCCGTATACCATACGTCATACGATGCACGTTCATTCTTACACCTATACGATCACCCACCACGGTCCGTGGGTACACCAGCCCTGAGTGTTCAGTTAATTGCCTGTCTCTGCGCTACAGGTTACTCGGGCTCACTCGCCACTCACACAAGGTGGGGGGGGGTCATCCGTCATCAGGTTCATGTATGCGCGGTGGTCTTGTCACTTCTGCATGTTCTCTTCTTAGGTAGGCTCGTTGTTGTTCTCATGTCTGGTTGTCTGTCATTTCTCTGGTTTGTGTTCTCAGGTTGGGCTGCGCTGGCATCTTCGCCTTCATCAAACATTGCTTGCACTCGCTTCCATCAGTCCTGCCCGTTTGCCAGGGCTAGTTGATTGGTGCGGATGTCATTCATCACTGGGTTCACCCTTGGGTAGGAAGCAGTCTTCATTTTACTAAATCGTCGTTCTGTTGCTGAGGCCCTGGTCACCACCTAGGGTTTCAGTCTTTCTCGGGGTATGTGCTGAGCCACGGCCCCTTGTCGGCCACAGGGGTGGGTTTGGGGTTCCGCTAGCGGCTCTGATCTTTTGTCCAGGCATGTCTGCATCATGCCATGAGACTTCTTGCCCGGGATGGAGTCTGACCTTCCTTTCTAGGTTCAGGATTCAGTCGCTTGTCAGGTCACAGGCGGTGGCACGATCCGATTGAGTCAGGTGGGACCAGTGTTCTGTGTCTGGCATGTTTCTCCCATGCTTGACTATGCTCATTGCCGTAGCGCTTGGCCTTTTCCGCCTACTCCGGCAACCCATCCTCCAGGTATCCAGTCCTACAACTCCTGCCAGTTGTCAATTTTTGCCCTCTCCCTCTCTTCCCCATACCTAGTATGGGTAGGCCGGAGGCACATCGTTGATGTCCGGTTGGAGTATTACGATCTACTCGCCCATCGGTTGCAGAGGCTCCTCGGGCCAGCCTTCGCTTCCTTTCCCCCCACGTATCCTCTCATTTGCTAGCAGGTCATTCTCATGTTTGGATTGTGCCGGGCATCAGGCTTATTCCATTCTTGCACGGGACCGGGTTCAGATACTGTTGCCGTCCGGGTGCGTGCTACTTCTCTGTTCGTTACCTTCCCTTCTTCACCTACAGTTGTCTCTTTTTGCCCACTTTTCAGGCATACTGACCAGCTAGGCCAAGGCACACCTCAGGCCTTGGTGCATTAGGGTTATCACTGTCACACTCGAGGACTCGAAGACTCTGACGACAAGTGGTAAGGCTGGCCGCAGGCCAGCCTGTATTTGTGGGAGGAGACTGAGAGGGCTACTTAAGCCTCCTCCCCTGTCGGGTCTGGGTTGCCGTCATTTCCGGGCTCCCACCCACCCGTTCCCCCAGATTCATGCATACTCATTCTATTTTCCTTATTCTTATTCTTACATTCAGGGTATGCCCACTTTTCAGGCATACTGACCAGCTAGGCCAAGGCACACCTCAGGCCTTGGTGCATTAGGGTTATCACTGTCACACTCGAGGACTCGAAGACTCTGACGACAACTGTAATATTTGGGATTTCCCTTCACTCTCTTTTCTGGTGACAACTGTAATATTTGGGATTTCCCTTCACTCTCTTTTAGGGTGACAACTGTAATATTTGGGATTCCCCTTGTCTCTCTTTTCTGGTGACAACTGTAATATTTGGTATTTCCCATCACTCTCTTTTCTGGTGACAACTGTAATATTTGGTATTTCCCATCACTCTCTTTTCTGGTGACAACTGTAATATTTGGGATTTCCCTTCACTCTCTTTTCTGGTGACAACTGTAATATTTGGGATTTCCCTTCACTCTCTTTTAGGGTGACAACTGTAATATTTGGGATTCCCCTTGTCTCTCTTTTCTGGTGACAACTGTAATATTTGGGATTTCCCATCACTCTCTTTTCTGGTGACAACTGTAATATTTGGTATTTCCCATCACTCTCTTTTCTGGTGACAACTGTAATATTTGGTATTTCCCATCACTCTCTTTTCTGGTGACAACTGTAATATTTGGGATTCCCCTTGTCGCTCTTTTCTGGTGACAACTGTAAAATATGGGATTCCCCTTGACTCTCTTTTCTGGTGACAACTGTAATATTTTGGATTTCCCTTCACTCTCTTTTCTGGTGACAACTGTAAAATATGGAATTCCCCTTGTCTCTCTTTTCTGGTGACAACTGTAATATTTGGGATTCCCCTTGTCTCTCTTTTCTGGTGACAACTGTAATATTTGGGATTTCCCTTCACTCTCTTTTCTGGTGACAACTGTAATATTTGGGATTTCCCTTCACTCTCTTTTCTGGTGACAACTGTAATATTTGGGATTTCCCTTGTCTCTCTTTTCTGGTGACAACTGTAAAATATGGAATTCCCCTTGACTCTCTTTTCTGGTGACAACTGTAATATTTGGTATTTCCCATCACTCTCTTTTCTGGTGACAACTGTAATATTTGGGATTTCCCTTCACTCTCTTTTCTGGTGACAACTGTAATATTTGGGATTCCCCTTGTCTCTCTTTTCTGGTGACAACTGTAATATTTGGTATTTCCCATCACTCTCTTTTCTGGTGACAACTGTAATATTTGGTATTTCCCATCACTCTCTTTTCTGGTGACAACTGTAATATTTGGGATTTCCCTTCACTCTCTTTTCTGGTGACAACAGTAATATTTGGGATTTCCCTTCACTCTCTTTTCTGGTGACAACTGTAATATTTGGTATTTCCCATCACTCTCTTTTCTGGTGACAACTGTAATATTTGGGATTTCCCTTCACTCTCTTTTAGGGTGACAACTGTAATATTTGGGATTCCCCTTGTCTCTCTTTTCTGGTGACAACTGTAATATTTGGTATTTCCCATCACTCTCTTTTCTGGTGACAACTGTAATATTTGGGATTTCCCTTCACTCTCTTTTAGGGTGACAACTGTAATATTTGGGATTCCCCTTGTCTCTCTTTTCTGGTGACAACTGTAATATTTGGTATTTCCCATCACTCTCTTTTCTGGTGACAACTGTAATATTTGGTATTTCCCATCACTCTCTTTTCTGGTGACAACTGTAATATTTGGTATTTCCCATCACTCTCTTTTCTGGTGACAACTGTAATATTTGGGATTTCCCTTCACTCTCTTTTCTGGTGACAACTGTAAAATATGGAATTCCCCTTGTCTCTCTTTTCTGGTGACAACTGTATTATTTGGGATTCCCCTTGTCTCTCTTTTCTGGTGACAACTGTAATATTTGGGATTTCCCTTCACTCTCTTTTCTGGTGACAACAGTAATATTTGGGATTTCCCTTGTCTCTCTTTTCTGGTGACAACTGTAAAATATGGAATTCCCCTTGACTCTCTTTTCTGGTGACAACTGTAATATTTGGTATTTCCCATCACTCTCTTTTCTGGTGACAACTGTAATATTTGGGATTTCCCTTCACTCTCTTTTCTGGTGACAACTGTAATATTTGGGATTTCCCTTCACTCTCTTTTCTGGTGACAACTGTAATATTTGGGATTCCCCTTGTCTCTCTTTTCTGGTGACAACTGTAATATTTGGTATTTCCCATCACTCTCTTTTCTGGTGACAACTGTAATATTTGGTATTTCCCATCACTCTCTTTTCTGGTGACAACTGTAATATTTGGGATTCCCCTTGTCTCTCTTTTCTGGTGACAACTGTAAAATATGGAATTCCCCTTGACTCTCTTTTCTGGTGACAAATGTAATATTTGGTATTTCCCATCACTCTCTTTTCTGGTGACAACTGTAATATTTGGGATTTCCCTTCACTCTCTTTTCTGGTGACAACTGTAAACTATGGGATTCCCCTTGACTCTCTTTTCTGGTGACAAATGTAATATTTGGGATTTCCCCTCACTCTCTTTTCTGGTGACAACAGTAACATTTTGGATTTCCAATCACTTACTGATCTGATGACAACTGTAAAACTTTGGATCTCCAATAACTTTCTTTCCTGTAGACAACCATAAAATGTTGGATTTCCCATCACTTACTCTCCTGGTGACAACTGTAAAATTTTGGATTTCTCTTCCCTTTGTGTCTTAGTGACAACAGTAAAATTGGGAATTTCCCTTCACTTTGTGTCCTGGGACAGCTGTAAGATGTTGGATTTCCCATCACTTACTGTCTTGGTGGCAAATGTAAAATTTGGTATTTTCTATAGCTCCGGAGATCTCACCATAGAGATAGAATAATCTGTCTGCTGGTTTACCTCTCCGGCATCTGCTGAGACATCAGCTCTTGGTGGACTGACCCTTTAAGCAGGTTCCTGCTATGTCCTCCAGTCCCGTCCCCCCCGCTTCCTTCTCAGTATATGAATGCAATTAGCTGTATGTTAAGCAACAGGATCCACTTATGTGATTTAAATCCTCCTCGTCCCCCCACCTCCTCCACCTCTAACGAAATCCTTCTGGAGAATCGATGAGAAGAGTTTCTATTCCCTCTTCTGATTCCGGAGGAGACGGACAGGTAATTAATGGTAGGCTTGTGCAATTCGTTTCGTAACGAATCAAAATTTGTCCGAATTTAGCAACTTTCGGACATTCGGAAGCATTCGAATTTCCGAACAGAGCAATTACGAATAAAACCGAATCCGAAATAAATTATACCGCAAAATAGCGAATGCCCGAAGGTCTTCGGCATAATTCGTTATGAAAAAAGTTACGAATGTACGAATCCATTCGAAGCACAATAACACTCACTCTGCTCTCTGCTTCTCCCTCACCATGCTGAACTCCCTCTCAAAATGGTGTACAGGGGCGGAGGCTATAGCCGCATGAAAAAACGAAAGTAAAATACGAGATTTCAAATCCATTCGAAGCACAATAACACTCACTCTGCTCTGCTCTCTGCTTCTCCCTCACCGTGCTGAACCCTCTCAAAATGGTGTACAGGGGCGGAGCCTATAGCCGCATGTAAAAAACGAAAGTAAAATACGAGATTTCGAATCGTTACAAATAACCGCTATGTATTTAGAAAAGTACAAATCCATTCGAAGCACATTAGGCATAATAGGCAGCGTCGTTGTGAGAGAGACACGGAAAATTACGAATCAACGAACCCAAAAAAAGTTACGAAAGTAGTTGTGTCCAGAATCAACGAAAAACAACGTACTCTACCGAAAGTACGAATTATAAAGCAACAAAAAATTCAACGAAAAATGTCGCTTGCAAAAATACGAATGAGTCCGAACACGAAAAATCCCGTCTAGCAAAATTACGAATGATTACGAATCAACAGGACCGGAAAGAAACGAACCGAAACGGAACAAATTTTTCCGTTGTGCACAAGTCTAATTAATGGCTTAACCCCTCTATTGCCTCTCTGAGCAAAAAAGCCTTTATTAAAGGAACCTGCCAGGGGATAAATGAGGGATCTACCATTGTTGGGGGGGGGGGCCTCAGTGCCGGTGTTCTGCCGAGCCGGTTCCGCCTATCGATATGGTTCCGAGCTCGATTGCGCAGACGCAATCCGAGGCGACGAAATTCTCAGAGCGTGAACAGCTGTTCGGCAAGCTGTAGACGCGCTCGCTCCCGATGCTAGGGGAACCAGCTTGACAAGAAAGCGGCGGGGGCGGAGACTAGCAAGTTGATGGGACACGACACGCCGCTCTGTATTTTTTAAAATGTTCATGAGCGGCCGCAAGGGGCGGGGGCGGAGACTGGGACACGCCGCTCCATAGGGCAGCATATAACAATTATATGTACAACACTCGCCCTATAGAGCAGCGTGTCACAGTCTCCGCCCCCGCCCCTTGCGGCCGGTCATGAACATTTTAAAAAATACAGAGCGGCGTGTCGTGTCCCATTAACTTGCTAGTGTCCGCCCCCACCGCTTTCTGCGCGTATCGTTATTCTGTATCGTCGGGAGCGAGCGCGTCAACAGCTGTAGATGTTCGTAGATTTCCGTGTGTTCCGAGTGCGCATGCGCAGACGCGCTCGGAACCATATCGATAGGGGAACTAGGTCGACAAGACACCGGCTTACTTAGCGATGAACAAATTTGTCCAATCTGACTAAGTTCATAAAATTGGTGAATCTAGGCTGGATTCCTAGAATGCCTCATTCTTAGCAGATTGGGTGAGTCTACTTTTTAGTATTCAGGAGAATAGAATAGTGATGAATTGGCCATTCTCCTGATTCAACCATCCCTAGTCATTACTATCCTTCCTGGACTTCTTGGTCAATAGTCACTGACCCAACAAAACGGCTTGTTCATGTCAGGAGCTCATTGGGTTTTTTTCCCATTTGTGCCCAATCGGGGGGACTTCCCTCTATAGCCTCTCCTGTAGACACATCAAGAAGTCAGCAGAAATCTCTCCAAATTGAAGGAAGTCTCTTCTAAAGGCCCGTACACATGACCAGAAAATCGTACGAAAAATACTGCTTTCAATGCGATCGTACTCTAAGCTGATCGTTAGTACACAGCATTTGAGAGCTGATCAGGACGGGTTGTGCGAAATTATCCAATGAAAAAAAGCATGAAAACGTTTCTCGTACGATTCCAGATCGTACGATTTTCGTTTAACCACTTGAAGACCAAGCCTTTTCTGGAACTACAAGTTTAAATTTGTAATCTTTGCTAGAAAATTAATTGGAACGCCCAGACATTTTATATATATATATATATATATATATATATATATATATATATATATAAAAAAACACACACACACATATTTTAGCAGAGACCCATAGGGAAAAAAATGAGGATTGTTGCAATATTTTATGTCACACAATATTTGCGCAGCGTTCTTTCAAACGCAATCGTTTTGAGGAAAAAATACACTAATGCAGTAAAAAAAAAAAAACAGTAGTTAGCCCAATTTTTTTTTTATAATGTGAAAGATGATGTTACGCCAAGTAAATAGATACCTAACATGTCATGCTTTAAAATTGCGCACGCTCGTGGAATGGCGACAAACTGCGGTACTTACATTTTTTTACAGGTTACCTGTTTAGAGTTACAGAGGAGGTGCTAGAATTATTGCTCTCGCTCTAATGATCGCAGCGATACCTCACGTGTGTTGTTTGACTTTGACGTGACTTACGTATGCGTTCGCTTCTGCGCGCTAGCACAAATTGCCGCACCATCACAGTCCCACTATAAGTCGCTGGTCGCCGCCGTTACTAATATAAAAAATAAATAAATACAAATGCTAGTACATGTCCCATAGTTTGTAGACGCTATAATTTTCATGCAAACCAATCAATATATACGCTTTTTGGGATTATTTTTTTTACCAAAAATGTGTAGCAGAAGAAATTTTGGCCTAAATTGATGAAGAAATTCGATTTTTTTTATTGGATATATTATATAGCAAAAAGTAAAAAATATTGGTGTTTTTTTTTTCAAAAATGTTGGTTTGTTTTTCATTTAAATAATAAAAAATAAAAAATAAAAAAGCTATAACTTTCACACAAACCAATTAATATAATTTTTTTGGGATTTGTTTTACCAAAAATATGTAGCAGAATACATTTTGGCCTAAATTAATGAAGAAATGTAATTTTTTTTTTAATTTCTTGGATATATAGCAAAAAAGTAAGAAAATATTTTTTTTTTCAAAACTTTTGGTATTTTTTTGTTTATATAATAAACAAGGCATTCCCCTATTCTGCCTAGTGATCGGGAACAGTCATCAGTGACGTGTCACGTGTAACCACGCCCCCTCACAGTAAGAAGCACTCCCTAGGACACACTTAACCTCTACATCGCTACCTAGTGTTTAACCCCTTCACTGATAGTGTAATTTTTACAGTAAGCAGTGTATTTTTATAGCACTGATCGCTGTAAAAATTACAATGGGCCCAAAATAGTGTCAAAAGTGTCCGATGTGTCCCCCATAATGTAGCAGTCACGATAAAAATCGCTGATCGCCACCGTAACTAGTAAAAAAAAAACCTACACGGTTAAGGAGATATTTACTATTAAAAACAACGCTGATGACGTCACACGCATGCGCAATAGCGGTCCGACATCATTGACGGTTTTCTGAATGGGATCTTGCCGGCCCGCGCGCACATGCGAGTGACGTCATCGCCGCTCCGGCCAATCACAGTGGCGATACACTGACGGCAGTGACAGGACATCGAGGCAAGATGGCGGCGGAGGTAACCGAGGACCGCTGCGGGTGCTTCAATCTTAGGTAAGTCATTCATAATGAGCTAGTATGCTATGCATACTAGCTCATTATGCCTTTCTTTTGTAGGTTTTTTTTTATTTTATTTATTTTGCCTTTACTTCCTCTTTAAGGTGGTAAGTGAACTCACTTGGGGCCTTATCTGCATTTAATTAGCCTCAGAACCTGTGTAATTCAAAGGTGTTGGGGTTTAAAGGGATGAGGTGGCAACCCTAGTCTGGTCTAAACCATCCAATCAGAAAATTATATATGAACTTGTACAATGGGATTGTAACATGTGTGGTCATCCTAAAGAGAGCCTGTCAGCAGGCTTCCATGAGCCTATAGGTGCATTTAGAGCAGTGTTTCTCAACTCCAGTCCTCAAGGCACCCCAACAGGTCATGTTTTCAGGATTTCCCTCACATGAAACAGCTGTGGTAATTACTAAGGCAGTAAAACTGATCAAATAACCTGTGCAAAACAATGGAGAGCCTGAAAACATGACCTGTTGGGGCGCCTTGAGGACTGGAGTTGAGAAACACTAATTTAGACAAACCGAAAGCCTTGAGACAGTTCCTCAGTTAGTCATCAGTGTTTCTCAACTCCAGTCCTCAAGGCGCCCCAACAGGCCATGTCTTCAGGATTGCCCTCAAATGAAATAGCTGTGGTAGTGTGACAGCAGGAAGGTAAAGTCACCTGGTTGCATCCAGGGGGGTAGATATATTTCTCCCAGATTCAGGCTTTACGCCGACTTATACAACTAGGTGGAGAGTTGTATAAGGCTAGTGGGCTCATGGATGACTCATACCTCTAGGGAGAGGGCTGGGCGTCGTACAGACAGGGAGTTGATGAGGCCAGCTGAAGCTTGTCAGCTCATTTAGGCCTCTATAAGAACTCCCAGCTTCATTAGATGTTAGCTCATGCCTGGAACCAGACCTGTGTGGACTGTCTAGGGAGAGTGAACCCCTGTGCGGTGAGGCAAAGCCTGTGTGGCTATTTGTTTGGACTTTTACTAAACCAGGGACTTAGGGACTAGGACAGCACTAGGCTGATCCCAGTTGTTAGTTAGGAAACCTGTATGTTTAGTCAGAGGTCAACTTGACCAGGATTTATTTTGGTTATGTTTCTTTTGCTTTGCTGTGTTTTGTCACTGTAAATAGAAAATAAACCGCACCTTTTTTTGATTTTGAAAACCACAACCTCCGTTTGCTGGGCCTGTTTTGTGTGGGGAGCCCATCCCGGGGGTCACACACACCCGCTGCCGAGCTAACCCCCTCACAGTTGGTGGAGAACCAGTGGCAGTTTTTTTTAAGCCAGCATGGAGGAGATACTGAAGCAGCTGGCTCTAGCAAATGCCAATCAACAGCAGACAAATGCAGGTTTGCAAAGGAGCCTTGCAGCCCAGCAGCAGACAAACGCAACTTTGCAACAGAGTCTGGAGGCTCAGCAACGAGCCCAGCAGCAATCTGAGGCCCGCTTCATAGACCTGTTGCAGAAGCAAGAGCAGAGACTACAACAACAGATGGAAGCAGTAATGCAGCAACGTCCGCAGACCAGTGAGGAAAGCCGTCCCACTAATACCGCGTCCTTTGGGGTGAGTCGTTTATTGACAAAAATGACTGGAGAGGATGATCCAGAGGTATTTTTGACCACATTTGAAAGGACCGCTGAAAGAGAAAAGTGGCCTGAGGAGCAGTGGGCTGGACTGGTGGCTCCTCTGTTAACTGGTGAATCGCAGAAAGCTTACTATGACCTAGAGCCTAACCAAGCAAAAGACTATGTGATGCTAAAAGCTGAAATATTGGCAAGGCTGGGTGTCACCCAGGCTGTCCGGGCTCAGCGTGTGCATAACTGGACTTTCCAGCTTGGAAAACCCCCCAGGTCTCAAATGTATGATCTCATTCACCTGAGCAGAAAGTGGCTACAGCCAGAGACTTTGTCCGCACCAAAGATTGTGGAACGTGTTGTAATGGATCGGTTTTTGAGAGCTCTTCCTACTGCCATCCAAAAGTGGGTAAGCCATGGAGACCCAGAGACGGCAGATGGTCTTGTGGATCGTGTGGAGAAATACTTGGCTACAGAGAACCTGACGGCCTCTTCCAGAGACACTCGGACTTTCCACCCTAAGACCAGACCATCCCCAGGGGCGGATAAGAGGATTCCAAGGGGTGAGGGTGGAGAGAGTGAGAGGGTGGGAGCTCTACCCCAAGTTTGGCGAGAACAGCCTGGGAAATCAGCGGCTCAAGAGGCCGCAAGAAGGATCGTTTGCTACCGCTGCCGGCAAGCGGGACATATTGCAGCCAATTGCCCGGTTGTGGAGGAACCCATGCAGTGTGACTTTCTGACGGGCAGACGTCAGTCGCTGTGTGCGACAGTCGCATGCACTGCCATTCGAGGAACTGAGAAACATTTATGCAAAATGTGTGTTAATGGTAGAAATGTTGTGGTATTACTGGATTCAGGTAGCCTTGTGACCCTGATAAAGGCTGAGTTAGTTAAAACAGAGGTCTCTGGGAATAGCAAGGTAGCTGTTATTTGTGTGCATGGGGACACCCGAGAGTATCCAGTGACTACAGTGTGTTTCGAGACCCCCAAAGGTACCCTCTCTCATCCAGTGGGCTTAGTATCTCAGTTACCGCATGACGCCATTGTGGGAAGGGATTTTCCGAAGTTCTGGGAACTGTGGGATGATCCTGAGCCCCTCACTGGTGCCCCTATGTACCAGGAATGTGATAGCCAGAACTCCCCTGAGAGTGGTGAGGACTCTCCGGAATTTCCCTTATCAGTATTGGCAGGGGAGACTCAAGAAACTGGAGAGGAGCCCACCTCCTCAGACGAAAGCCTACCGTCTGTGGAGTTTTCTGATCTTGAGGTTCACAGGGAAAACTTTGCCACAGAACAGTTGAAAGACCCCGCCCTAATAAAGGCACGGGAAAACGTAGTGAAAATAGATGGTGAGTTAGTGAACCCAGATAATACCTGCACTTACCCATACTTCAGCGTAGAGAAGGACCTACTGTATCGGGTGGCAAAAAGGGCAGAAGAAACCGTTGAGCAGCTTGTGGTGCCCAAACCTTACAGGAAGTTGGTGTTGGAGTTGGCCCATGGGCACATTCTTGGAGGTCATCTGGGGACAGAGAAAACCCGAGAGAGGGTATTACAGAGATTCTATTGGCCGGGGGTGATGAAGGACGTAGAAAATTATTGTTCCTCCTGCCCTGTGTGTCAGAGGTTGGCCCCGATGCCACATTTCCGTAGCCCGCTGGTCCCTCTACCCATCATTGAGGTCCCGTTTGAGAGGATCGCCATGGATTTGGTAGGTCCTATAATCAAGTCCGCTAGGGGGCACCAGTACATATTAGTTATAATGGACTATGCCACCCGTTATCCAGAAGCGATCCCTCTCCGAAATACCTCGGCCAAAACCATAGCCAAAGAGCTATCTCTTGTTTTTAGCCGGGTGGGTATTTGTAAAGAACTGCTTACGGACCAAGGTACACCCTTTATGTCCCGGGTTATGAAAGAGCTGTGTAAATTGTTCAAAGTGACGCAATTGCGTACGTCTGTGTATCACCCCCAAACCGATGGGCTGGTTGAAAGATTCAACAAAACCCTAAAACAAATGTTGAAGAAAGTGGTGGATAGAGATGGAAAGGATTGGGACTGTTTACTTCCTTATTTGATGTTTGCTATTAGGGAGGTGCCCCAATCCTCTACGGGATTCTCCCCCTTTGAGTTACTGTATGGGAGACACCCAAGAGGGCTGTTGGATATTGCCAAGGAAACTTGGGAAAGTGAGAGTTCTCCCCACAGGAGTGTGATTGAGCATGTCGCCCTGATGCAAGATCGAATTGCACAGGTAATGCCCATCGTGAAGGAACATTTGGCCCAAGCGCAGTTGGCACAGCAGAGAGTGTACAACCGTGGAGCCAAGACCCGTACCTTTTCCCCGGGGGATAGGATATTGGTACTTGTCCCTACGGTTGAAAGTAAATTCCTTGCCAAATGGCAAGGCCCCTACGAGATAATGGAAAAAGTGAGCGAAGTGAATTACAAGGTCAGACAACCAGGAAGGCGAAAGCCCGAACAGATCTATCACGTTAATCTGTTGAAAGCCTGGAGGGATAGAGAGTCCCTAGTCGCAGACACTTGGTCACCAGCTCAAACTGGTTGCGTGATTCCTGAGGTTGGAATAGCAGCCACCTTGTCACAACCCCAACAACAGGAGGTTAAGGAGTTTGTGCTTCGCAACAAGGAGGTATTCTCTGAGCTGCCGGGACAAACATCTGGGGTAGAGCATGACATCATTACCCCGCCCGGTGAAAGGGTGAAGTTAAAACCCTATCGGATCCCAGAGGCTCGACGGGAGGCAATACGGGAGGAAGTACAGAAAATGCTGAACTTAGGGGTGATAGAGGAGTCCCAAAGTGATTGGTCTAGTCCCATCGTGTTGGTGCCTAAACCGGATGGGAGCTGGCGATTTTGTAACGATTTTCGTCAGTTGAACAAAGTTACAAAATTTGACACCTACCCCATGCCACGTATAGATGAGTTGATCGACCGGCTGGGAACAGCCCGATACATGACGACTCTTGACCTCACAAAAGGGTATTGGCAAATCCCCCTGGCCAAGTCGGCCAAAGAGAAAACCGCATTTGTAACCCCAGACGGGGCGTTCCAATATAAAAGAATGCCGTTCGGGTTACAGAATGCGCCGGCCACATTCCAGCGGAAAATGGACCAGATGCTGAGGCCCCATCGGAAGTATGCTGCGGCTTACCTGGATGACGTAATTGTCCATAGCACAGATTGGGCCTCACATCTGCCAAAAGTGCAAGCAGTCCTGGACTCTGTTCGGGAAGCGGGGTTTACGGCTAACCCCAAGAAGTGTACCATTGGGCAGGAGGAGGCCAAATATCTTGGGTACACCATTGGGAGGGGAGTAATAAAACCCCAACTCAACAAAGTCGAGGCCATCCAGAGTTGGCCACGTCCCAACAGCAAGAAGCAGGTACGAGCCTTTCTGGGAATCGCTGGGTATTATCGGCGATTCATTCCCCACTTTGCTTCTAAGGCTGTGCCCCTAACCAACCTGACGAAGGGGAAAGGGTCGGTCATGATTAAATGGACCCCCGAGGCTGAGGCAGCATTCCAATTCTTGAAACAAGCCTTATGTAGCCAGCCAGTGTTGTACTCACCCGACTTCTCTAAAGACTTTGTCGTACAAAGTGATGCGTCAGATGTGGGGTTAGGAGCAGTATTGTCCCAGGTCTGGAACGGGGAAGAGCACCCAGTCATTTACCTCAGCAGGAAGTTGAAGTCCCATGAGGTAAATTACGCCACCGTTGAAAAGGAGTGTTTAGCGGTGAAGTGGGCTCTAGATTCCCTTCGGTACTACCTGCTAGGTAGGCACTTTGACATGGTTACGGATCACGCTCCGTTAAAGTGGATGGCTCAAAACAAGGAAACAAATAGAAGAGTGAATAGGTGGTTCCTGGCCCTACAGGAATTCAACTTCACAGTAAAGCATCGCCCTGGCGTTCAAATGGGGAATGTGGATGCTTTGTCTCGAGTACATGAATGCCTGATTGCTGGTGTTCCAACCCCGAGGTTAAAACAAGAGGGGGGGGGTATGTGACAGCAGGAAGGTAAAGTCACCTGGTTGCATCCAGGGGGGTAGATATATTTCGCCCAGATTCAGGCTTTACGCCGACTTATACAACTAGGTGGAGAGTTGTATAAGGCTAGTGGGCTCATGGATGAATCATACCTCTAGGGAGAGGGCTGGGCGTCGTACAGACAGGGAGTTGATGAGGCCAGCTGAAGCTTGTCAGCTCATTTAGGCCTCTATAAGAACTCCCAGCTTCATTAGATGTTAGCTCATGCCTGGAACCAGACCTGTGTGGACTGTCTAGGGAGAGTGAACCCCTGTGCGGTGAGGCAAAGCCTGTGTGGCTATTTGTTTGGACTTTTACTAAACCAGGGACTTAGGGACTAGGACAGCACTAGGCTGATCCCAGTTGTTAGGAAACCTGTATGTTTAGTCAGAGGTCAACTTGACCAGGATTTATTTTGGTTATGTTTCTTTTGCTTTGCTGTGTTTTGTCACTGTAAATAGAAAATAAACCGCACCTTTTTTTGATTTTGAAAACCACAACCTCCGTTTGCTGGGCCTGTTTTGTGTGGGGAGCCCATCCCGGGGGTCACACACACCCGCTGCCGAGCTAACCCCCTCACAGTAGTTACTAAGGCAGTGAAGCTGATCAAATCACATGTGCAAAATAATGGAAAGCCTGAAAACATGACCTGTTGGGGCGCCTTGAGAACTGGAGTTGAGAAACGCTGATCTAGTGGAATGGTTGTTTCAGAAAGTTGGAGTAGACCAACAGGCCAGAAGGAAGAGGTGTTTTATAGGTCTGAGTAAGTCCCTCTCTTGTCATGTGTCTTGGATGCACCCAACAGTGGGATCTCCCGGCCAGAATTACCAACTCTTCTCCTGTCCACCTGGGAGTCTTGGGTGTTTCTTCCCACCTTTGTGTGTTCTGTTACATTCTCCATAATATATGTTAAAAGTTAATGGACCAGGGATGGTCGGAACCCCTCACAGTAAACAGCAGGTCTATAAACTTGGGAACTCAGCACAGGGATGGTGGGAACCCCTCATAATGGGCACAGCAGGTATACAGACCTGGGAACTCAGCACCGGGATGGTTGAAACCCCTTATAATGGGCACAGCAGGTATGCAGACCCAGGAACTCAGCACAGGGGGGGTGGGAACCCCTCATAATGAGCACAGCAGGTCTATAAACTTGGGAACTCAGCATAGGGATGGTGGGAACCCCTCATAATGGGCACAGCAGGTATGCAGACCTGGGAACTCAGCACAGGGATGGTGGGAACCCCTTATAATGGGCACAGCAGGTATGCAGACCTGGGAACTCAGCACAGGGATGGTGGGAACCCCTCATAATGGGCACAGCAGGTATACAGACCCGGGAACTCAGCACAGGGATGGTGGGAAACTGCCATTCCACTCCTTGACAGTGAGGTTGCTAGTTCCTTGCTCCTGTGCTTCCAGAGACAGGGGCTAGAGTTGCTTCTCTGCCCCAGGAAGGATGCTGGATCCTGGGGAGGACCCTGGCGGGGGCCCCCTGGATAGGCCTGTGGAAGATTCTGGGCCTAGCCAAATGAGAGATGAGTCCCTGTCTGCTGTTAGACAGAGGACTGTCAGTAAGCTGAAGAGGATTGAGAAGGAAGAGGAGAAATTGATGGTCTTGATGGCTGAATTTAGAAAGAAAAAGCAGATTTGTGCAAAAGTGTACAGCAAGAAAAGACCGGCTCTGAGGCCTGAATTGAAGGACTTAGAACACGCTGTGAGGAAGCAGAGGGATTTGGTGAGTTCTCTGAAGGAGAATAGTGGAATATTTAAAGAGAAATATAAAAATGAGGAGCGATTTAATCGCATGAGGAGAGGGGCCGCTTCCTGCATGGAGGGTGAGGAGACCAGTGAGGAGATGCAAGAACAGACAGACTCAGCAGAGAGTGAGAAAGTGGGCCCGGAGGATGAGCCCAGCTCTTCAACACCTCAGACATCTGCTGAGCCCTCAATGGCGGAGGCCTCTGTCCCCTTCCCACCCCAGCAATGTGGAACATCTCAGGAAGGTGAAGGTTCTGGCTTGCTGGAATTCATCACCAAGTTGGAATCCCCTCTGGATGTGGCTTCCCCGGATGGTGATGAGAAGATGGACACCATTCCTAGTCCCGTGAAGGAGAAACCTGTGGCAAGAGCAAGATCCACCATAAAATCTGCAGCGGCTGGGGGGAAGTCCGATCCCACTGTCAGCCATAACATTTTAAAGATAACAACCCAGCAAGCAGGTACAGTGTGTGTGCAGGATGGTGGTGTGAACTTTATTGGTGACAATGGGTTTGCTGGGGGTTGTAGTACTACGGGCAGTCAGCCCAATCCCATAGACAATGTACAGCATACAATGCAGTCGGATTTACCTGTTGAAAACAAAGCTTCTGGTGAGAGCAATAGTCAGCTTCTGGGGGAGGAGCCTGCAGAGAGGTCCAAGGACAATACAGAGACTTTGCCTGGACCAGGCACAGCGGCTGTTTCTGTGAATGGTGGAGGAGATGCTGGGTGCAGTAGTGCCACAACTCTTCAGGAGTCTGCAGTGGACAGGATTAGAGCTGTGTGCTCAGAGCAGAGGGCGGGTCCTGCCTCTGCTAATTCAGTGACTGCTATCCCAGCTGAATTAGGCTCTCTGCCAGCAGATTTGAATGAGAAGGACAAGACTGCAAATACTGGGGGCAAAAGGAAATCTTATGCTGGTATTGCTGCAAGATCTGGGAAGGGGGAGCAAGCAGGGAAGGAATATGGGAATGTTTTGTCTTCCTCCCTGTTTAAAAGGAGGAATGTTGTGCAGTTAAAATGGGAAGGCGGTGGAATCCCCCCACATAGGAGGGCAGTGGTGGATAAAATCCTGCAGATGGGGTTTACGCCCGCAGATATCTTCGCCCTGATCAGTCCGACAGGTTCCTATGAATATGATTTGTCCTTTATCCGTCCAGAGTCTTTGGACATATTTTGGGAGAAGTATGAACACGTGTGTAGGGGCCTGCCGGACTGGAAAGGGCTCATCCCCAAGCTTGTATCCCGCCAGCCACTCATTAAAATGGTGACAATTCTTGTCCGTAATGAGTCCATACCACAGGGGGATTTATGTGTTTGGTTGAGGAGGTATGGAGACGTCCTGAGCCCCCTAAAAAAGATTTTGGATGATCGGGGAATATGGACGGGGGGATGGTCTGTACAGTTAAAATTAAAAGTCATTGACAATGTCGTCCAGCATCTGCCATCCTCAGCTTTCCTGGGGAGGGACAGGCTGACCATCTTTTATCCAGGCCAGCCAAAGCTCTGCAACAAATGTGGAATCAAAGGACATTTTGCATCCTCCTGTCCTGTGATGAAGTGCTCTCTGTGTCAAGGTGAAGATCATTTGGCTAAGGACTGTAATACTATAAGGTGTAATCTGTGCAATGTGGTGGGACATCCTTACAGTCAGTGTCCTGAGGCAATGCAAAACAAGCCTGAGCTCATGAGAGAGTTCTTCCGCCTGGACATGGAGGATGCTCAGAGCTCAGCAGCTGGAGTGCCTGTGAGTCCATCTGAATCCGTGCCAACACCCAATGTGTCTGTGTCTCCCCAGTCTGTGGTGCCCCAGTCTGTGCATTTACCTAGTGTGCCAATGTCTTCCCAGTCTGTAGGTAAGGTGTCAGTTACAGAGAATGTGTCCAATCCTTCTGTGTCTGTGTCTTCTAAAATTTCAGAGGCAGCAAGAGGTGCTGAGGCAGGTGCATCAAGTGCGGTGCCAGTCCCCCTCCCTCGACGCTGCAGGGTTCCTGTTAAGGATCGTGAGGTGCAGAGGAGTGGGGAGGATGGTGAAGAGGCTGGCCTAGTAGTAGATAAGGGAAGGGAGTGTGGGGGGGAGGGGGGTGAAGGGGAGGATAGGTGTGGGGAGGCTGTTGACTCTGGTTTGTCTAAGGATGATATGGAGTGGTTGGAGGATAAAAGGAGGAGGGGCAAAAGGAAGAAAAAAAAGGGGGTACAGTTACCTTAAGTCCTAAGGGTTTGCCTTTGGCAAATAAATTTAAGGTACTGTCTGATGATGATGGTGATGATAATAATGATGATGATGATGATGATGATGAATGGGACTCGTTGAGTTCTGCATCCTCCTATGGATGATGAGTGCCAGGGTGCAACGAAGCGCGCTGGTTCTCCAGGGAGAGGGAGTAGTCAGGCTAAGAAACGGCTGCCTCAACTACCCTAATGGCAGTTCCCACTCCGTTAAAAGTGGCAACCATCAATGTTGCCAGCTTAAGATCAGTAAGTGCTCGTCATATGGCCTTATTTTTGCTCAGCGAGTTTGATGCTGACATTTTGTTTTTGCAAGAGACCCATCTGAGTAGTCTGGCTGATATACATCTGGCAAAGAAGGAGTGGAGACGTGGTCCCTCATTTTGGTCTCTTGCGGCCGAGCCTTACAGCGGGGTTGCAGTCCTTTTTTCTGGTATGGTAACGTTCCGGCGGGTAATTGAGGTAGATATAGGGAGATGCATGGTCTTGGACGTCTCTGTGAAGGGGCAGGACCTGCGTCTGATTAACATCTATGGTCCCCAGACGAAGTGGGACAGGAAATGCCTCTTTACAAAGATTAAGCCTTTTCTTTTTACGGCCCAGCAGGTTATCTTTGGAGGTGATTTCAACACCATTACTAGGTCTAAAGACAGGAGAGGTGTCAGAGATAAGCTGGGCTATGACACCCTTTTTCTCAATGCGATAGTTAGGGAAGCAGGTCTGGTAGATGCGCACATTAAGCGCTGCCCAGACAGCACGGGGTTCACTTTTCAGCGAGGTAGTAGTCAGAGAAGGATAGATAGGTTTTTTTTTTAAAGGGAGACTCTGCTTTTTCGGCACCTGTGTGTCGGGCAGTGGAGTTTTCTGATCACTGTATTCTATCTGTGACTCTGAATACCTCAGACATGCCACCTAGGGGGAGGGGTATCTGGAGATTGAATTCGGCCCTCCTGGAAGACGAGAGAGTAAGACAATCCTTTGAGGATTTTTTTCAAGCACAGGTAACGATCCTAGACTTTTGCAACAGCAAGTCAGAATGGTGGGAGCTTGTAAAACAGCGGACTGTTGGGCTTTTCAAGGCCATAGGAAGAAGGAAGCAGCAAGATAAGTATATCACCTACCAGCGTTTGCGGAGGAAACTTGACCGCCTTGTTTCGAATGGAGGAGATTCTAGGGCGATCTCTGAGGTGAAGCTCCTCCTTAGGAGACATCAATATGACCGGCACGCCTCTTTGGTTCAGGAGAGGGATTACGGGAAATACCATTCGCCTGACCCTTACCAGAACTGTAAACAGAGCGTAGCAGTTAAGACGGTCAATGGCCTGAAGGACAGTACGGGCTCTCTGACGAAGTCTAGGTCAGGGATCCTGGAGGTTGTCAGGTCATACTATGCCGATCTCCTGGGAGGAAGGAACCTTGATCGGGCAAGGATGTTGGGTTTTTTGGACTCTACACCAGGACTGGAAAGTAATGTTCCTTTGATGAATTTGACAGATGAAATCACTGCAGATGAGGTAATCCAGGCTATTGATAAACTGGCCATCAAGAAAACGCCAGGGCCAGATGGTTTGACAGCCGAATTTTATAAATGTTTTAAGACGATCCTGGCTTGCGGAGGTTTTTAATGGCTGTTTGCAAGAGGGTTCTCTCCCTCCCTCCATGAGGCAATCTGCAGTGATCCTTCTGTCAAAGGGTAAAGATCCTTCGATGATTGGGAATTGGCGCCCCATTAGCCTTCTTAATGTCGATAGAAAGATACTGGCAAAGATTTTTTTCTGGCGATTATCACCAGTGGCAGGCAGTTTGTTATCCCACCACCAGCACTGCTCGGTCCAAGGTAGAAGCACTTTCTCAGCAGTGTTAGCTGTCCGGGAGGCCTTGGAGCGTTGTAGGGCTGCTGGTTGGGGTAAATTTTTGCTGACATTGGATCAGGCTAAGGCCTTTGATCGGGTTAATCATGAGTACTTATGGCTCCTTCTTGGCAAATACGGCCTGGAGGGGGGTTTCATTGATTGGCTCAAGATTTTGTACAAAGGGGCTGAAAGCTTTCCTCTGGTTAATGGTTGGGTCGGGCAGCCCTTTGTGGTCGGCTCGGGTGTGCGTCAGGGGTGCCCTTTGAGTCCTCTGCTATATGTGTTTGCCATCGACCCCTTCATCAGAAGTGGACCATTGTGTGGGGTACCTTTGGGCATCGCTGGTGAGCCTCCTTTGAAGGTTGTGGCCTATGCTGATGATGTTTCTGTTTTTGTCTCTGGGACTGTAGAGGCACAGGAGGTGGTCTCAGTGATAAGGCAGTATACAGAGGCATCAGGTTCAAAGGTCAACCAGGACAAGTGTGAAGCTTTCTGGATGGGCGTGGAAGGTGAGAGCTTTGTTCTCCCGGATGACTTCCCGGAGCCCCAACAAGTCCTAGGCATTGAATTCGGCCCAGGTGACTATGGCCATGCAAATTGGGTGAACAGGCTGGAGAATGCCGATGCCAAGGTGGCAAGCTGGAAAGGTTGGCGGCTTTCCTTAAGGGAAAAGGTTGATCTGATCAAAACTTACCTGATTCCGATTTTTCTGTATGTCAGTTTTGTATGCGTTTTGCCAGTTTCTCTCTATACCAGGGTCTATGGTTGTTTCTTCCAGCTGTTATGGGGGAACAGAATAAACCTTGTCAAAAGGAATGTGACTTACCTTCCTAGGCGGGAGGGTGGTCTAGGGATGATCAACCCTGTAGTCTTTTTCTCTCTAATGTTTTTGAAGTATAATCTTGGTAACATGTTGGCAGAGAGACCGCCTGGGTGGGTTGGTATTTTCCAGTCCTGGTTTAGGCCCTTTCTGCGAGACTGGGAAAATGGTGGGCCAGTGAAAAGCCTGAGGGTCAAGCATGATAAGCTCCCAGCTTATGTTGCCCCGTGTTTGAAAATGCTTCGGCAGTGGCAAGTAACAGCAGGCAAAGTCAGATCTCTTCTAAGGAAACTTCTTGAGAAGCGGATCATGAGCTCTGCTTTTTGCGAGCCACTGGCCTTGAGGGATTGCCCAAGCCTAGTTTTGAGGGAGGGTTTGCGATTGATTAATTTGGAGAGAATCCCAATGAAGTTTAGGGATCAGGCTTGGCTTGCCTTTCATGGAAAACTATATGTGAAGGGCAACTTGAAGTTTCTTTCCATGAGTGATCGGGGTTGCCCGAGAGTGGAGTGTGGAGAAGTGGTGGAGTCCATGGATCACTTTCTTCTTCAGTGCCCTTTTAATATAGAGGTGTACAAGAGGGTGGGGGGGGGGGGGGCTCTGAGTATACCCTTCCTCCCCCATATGAGTTATGCAGATTGGGTGTATGGGGCATTCCAGACTCGTCGGGATTATGATTTGGAAACACTTTTTCTAGTTAGTCTAGTAGTCCGTTATTTCACGTGGAATGCACGGTGTCAGGTATCCTTACGGAGTAAAATCCTCCCTGTCGAAGTGGTGGTGCAGGACATTCTGGGTGAGGTTGGGAAGATTCGGGGTCTTGAGAAAGACAGGTGGCGGCAGGAGGCCTGGATGAGGGCACGGAGGAATATCACGACTCTGTAGCTGCTGCCTGTTGATCTCGGGGTGTGCGGCTTTCTTTCTGTCCTTCCTTCACTCCCCTAGATTTTCAGATCAAATATATTTTTGATAAAAGGCTACATGCATGGTGATGGTGATGTTCCTTAGTCTGGCTCTCTCGTAGGGATTATGTTGTGCGCAATTTGGTTTGCACAGTTTATTTTGTTCTTGTTCTTTCTGTTTTGTATAGTCCTATTCAATTATTTTGTAAATATGTTTTATTTATTTATTATGGTTTTATTGTATATAAGTTGTTGTTTGTAAGATTTTCAATAAACAAAATTAACCCCTCATAATGGGCACAGCAGGTATACAGACCCGGGAACTCAGCACAGGGATGGTGGGAACCCCTCATAATGGGCACAGCAGGTATACAGACCCGGGAACTCAGCACAGGGATGGTGGGAACCCCTCATAATGGGCACAGCAGGTATACAGACCCGGGAACTCAGCACAGGGATGGTGGGAACCCCTCATAATAGGCACAGCAGGTATGCAGACCCGGAAACTCAGCACAGGGATGGTGGGAACCCCTCATAATGGGCACAGCAGGTATACAGACCCGGGAACTCAGCACAGGGATGGTGGGAACCCCTCATAATAGGCACAGCAGGTATGCAGACCCGGAAACTCAGCACAGGGATGGTGGGAACCCCTCATAATGGGCACAGCAGGTATGCAGACCTGGGAACTCAGCACAGGGATTGTGGGAATCCCTTATAATGGGCACAGCAGGTATGCAGACCCAGGAACTCAGCACAGGGGGGGCTGGGAACCCCTCATAATGAGCACAGCAGGTATACAGACCTGGGAACTCAGCACAGGGATGGTGGGAACCCCTCATAATGGGCACAGCAGGTGTACAGACCTGGAAACTCAGCACCGGGATGGTGGAAACCCCTTATAATGGGCACAGCAGGTATGCAGACCCAGGAACTCAGCACAGGGGGGGTGGGAACCCCTCATAATGAGCACAGCAGGTCTATAAACTTGGGAACTCAGCATAGGGATGGTGGGAACCCCTCATAATGGGCACAGCAGGTATACAGACCCGGGAACTCAGCACAGGGATAGTGGGAACCCCTCATAATGGGCACAGCAGGTGTACAGACCTGGGAACTCAGCACCGGGATGGTGGAAACCCCTTATAATGGGCACAGCAGGTATGCAGACCCAGGAACTCAGCACAGGGGGGGTGGGAACCCCTCATAATGAGCACAGCAGGTCTATAAACTTGGGAACTCAGCACAGGGATGGTGGGAACCCCTCATAATGGGCACAGCAGGTATGCAGACCTGGGAACTCAGCACAGGGATGGTGGGAACCCCTCATAATGGGCACAGCAGGTATACAGGCCCGGAAACTCAGCACAGGGATGGTGGGAACCCCTCATAATGGCACAGCAGGTATACAGACCTGGGAACTCAGCACAGGGATGGTGGGAACCCCTCATAATGGGCACAGCAGGTGTACAGACCTGGGAACTCAGCACCGGGATGGTGGAAACCCCTTATAATGGGCACAGCAGGTATGCAGACCCAGGAACTCAGCACAGGGGGGGTGGGAACCCCTCATAATGAGCACAGCAGGTCTATAAACTTGGGAACTCGGCATAGGGATGGTGGGTACCCCTCATAATGGGCACAGCAGGTATACAGACCCGGGAACTCAGCACAGGGATAGTGGGAACCCCTCATAATGGGCACAGCAGGTATGCAGACCTGGGAACTCAGCACAGGGATGGTGGGAACCCCTCATAATGGGCACAGCAGGTATACAGACCTGGGAACTCAGCACAGGGATGGTGGGAACCCCTCATAATGGGCACAGCAGGTGTACAGACCTGGGAACTCAGCACCGGGATGGTGGAAACCTCTTATAATGGGCACAGCAGGTATGCAGACCCAGGAACTCAGCACGGGGGGGGGGGTGGGAACCCCTCATAATGAGCACAGCAGGTCTATAAACTTGGGAACTCAGCATAGGGATGGTGGGAACCCCTCATAATGGGCACAGCAGGTATGCAGACCTGGGAACTCAGCACAGGGATGGTGGGAACCCCTCATAATGGGCACAGCAGGTATGCAGACCTGGGAACTCAGCACAGGGATGGTGGGAACCCCTCATAATGGGCACAGCAGGTATGCAGACCTGGGAACTCAGCACAGGGATGGTGGGAACCCCTCGTAATGGGCACAGCAGGTATGCAGACCTGGGAACTCAGCACAGGGATGGTGGGAACCCCTCATAATGGGCACAGCAGGTATACAGACCCGGGAACTCAGCACAGGGATGGTGGGAACCCCTCATAATGGGCACAGCAGGTATGCAGACCTGGGAACTCAGCACAGGGATGGTGGGAACCCCTCATAATGGGCACAGCAGGTATGCAGACCCAGGAACTCAGCACAGGGATGGTGGGAACCCCTCATAATGGGCACAGCAGGTATGCAGACCTGGGAACTCAGCACAGGGATGGTGGGAACCCCTCATAATGGCACAGCGGGTATACAGACCTGGGAACTCAGCACCGGGATGGTGGAAACCCCTCATAATAGGCACAGCAGGTATGCAGACCTGGGAACTCAGCACAGGGATGGTGGGAACCCCTTATAATGGGCACAGCAGGTATGCAGACCCAGGAACTCAGCACATGGGGGGGCTGGGAACCCCTCATAATGAGCACAGCAGGTATACAGACCTCGGAACTCAGCACAGGGATGGTGGGAACCCCTCATAATGGGCACAGCAGATGTACAGACCTGGGAACTCAGCACCGGAATGGTGGAAACCCCTTATAATGGGCACAGCAGGTATGCAGACCCAGGAACTCAGCACAGGGATGGTGGGAACCCCTCATAATGGGCACAGCAGATATGCAGACCTGGGAACTCAGCACAGAGATGGTGGGAACCCCTCATAATGGGCACAGCAGGTATGCAGACCTGGGAACTCAGCACAGGGATGGTGGGAACCCCTCATAATGGGCACAGCAGGTATGCAGACCTGGGAACTCAGCACAGGGATGGTGGGAACCCCTCATAATGGGCACAGCAGGTATGCAGACCTGGGAACTCAGCACAGGGATGGTGGGAACCCCTCATAATGGGCACAGCAGGTATGCAGACCTGGGAACTCAGCACAGGGATGGTGGGAACCCCTCATAATGGGCACAGCAGGTATGCAGACCTGGGAACTCAGCACAGGGATGGTGGAAACCCCTCATAATGGGCACAGCAGGTATGCAGACTCGGGAACTCAGCACAGGGATGGTGGGAACCCTCAATAGGCACAGCAGGTATGCAGACCCGGAAACTCAGCACAGGGATGGTGGGAACCCCTCATAATGGGCACAGCAGGTATGCAGACCTGGGAACTCAGCACAGGGATGGTGGGAACCCCTCATAATGGCACAGCAGGTATACAGACCCGGAAACTCAGCACTGGGATGGTGGGAACCCCTCATAATGGCACAGCAGGTATACAGACCCGGGAACTCAGCACAGGGATGGTGGGAACCCCTCATAATGGCAAAGCAGGTGTACAGACCCAGAAACTCAGCACCGGGATGGTGGAAACCCCTCATAATGGGCACAGCAGGTATGCAGACCCGGAAACTCAGCACAGGGATGGTGGGAACCCCTCATAATGGCACAGCAGGTGTACAGACCCAGAAACTCAGCACCGGGATGGTGGAAACCCCTCATAATAGGCACAGCAGGTATGCAGACCCGGAAACTCAGCACAGGGGGGGTGGGAACCCCTCATAATGAGCACAGCAGGTCTATAAACTTGGGAACTCAGCACAGGGATGGTGGGAACCCCTCATAATGGGCACAGCAGGTATGCAGACCTGGGAACTCAGCACAGGGATGGTGGGAACCCCTCATAATGGGCACAGCAGGTATACAGGCCCGGAAACTCAGCACAGGGATGGTGGGAACCCCTCATAATGGCACAGCAGGTATACAGACCTGGGAACTCAGCACAGGGATGGTGGGAACCCCTCATAATGGGCACAGCAGGTGTACAGACCTGGGAACTCAGCACCGGGATGGTGGAAACCCCTTATAATGGGCACAGCAGGTATGCAGACCCAGGAACTCAGCACAGGGGGGGTGGGAACCCCTCATAATGAGCACAGCAGGTCTATAAACTTGGGAACTCGGCATAGGGATGGTGGGTACCCCTCATAATGGGCACAGCAGGTATACAGACCCGGGAACTCAGCACAGGGATAGTGGGAACCCCTCATAATGGGCACAGCAGGTATGCAGACCTGGGAACTCAGCACAGGGATGGTGGGAACCCCTCATAATGGGCACAGCAGGTATACAGACCTGGGAACTCAGCACAGGGATGGTAGGAACCCCTCATAATGGGCACAGCAGGTGTACAGACCTGGGAACTCAGCACCGGGATGGTGGAAACCTCTTATAATGGGCACAGCAGGTATGCAGACCCAGGAACTCAGCACGGGGGGGGGGGGGTGGGAACCTCTCATAATGAGCACAGCAGGTCTATAAACTTGGGAACTCAGCATAGGGATGGTGGGAACCCCTCATAATGGGCACAGCAGGTATGCAGACCTGGGAACTCAGCACAGGGATGGTGGGAACCCCTCATAATGGGCACAGCAGGTATGCAGACCTGGGAACTCAGCACAGGGATGGTGGGAACCCCTCGTAATGGGCACAGCAGGTATGCAGACCTGGGAACTCAGCACAGGGATGGTGGGAACCCCTCATAATGGGCACAGCAGGTATACAGACCCGGGAACTCAGCACAGGGATGGTGGGAACCCCTCATAATGGGCACAGCAGGTATGCAGACCTGGGAACTCAGCACAGGGATGGTGGGAACCCCTCATAATGGGCACAGCAGGTATACAGACCCGGGAACTCAGCACAGGGATGGTGGGAACCCCTCATAATGGCACAGCGGGTATACAGACCTGGGAACTCAGCACCGGGATGGTGGAAACCCCTCATAATAGGCACAGCAGGTATGCAGACCTGGGAACTCAGCACAGGGATTGTGGGAACCCCTTATAATGGGCACAGCAGGTATGCAGACCCAGGAACTCAGCACATGGGGGGGCTGGGAACCCCTCATAATGAGCACAGCAGGTATACAGACCTCGGAACTCAGCACAGGGATGGTGGGAACCCCTCATAATGGGCACAGCAGATGTACAGACCTGGGAACTCAGCACCGGAATGGTGGAAACCCCTTATAATGGGCACAGCAGGTATGCAGACCCAGGAACTCAGCACAGGGATGGTGGGAACCCCTCATAATGGGCACAGCAGATATGCAGACCTGGGAACTCAGCACAGAGATGGTGGGAACCCCTCATAATGGGCACAGCAGATATGCAGACCTGGGAACTCAGCACAGGGATGGTGGGAACCCCTCATAATGGGCACAGCAGGTATGCAGACCTGGGAACTCAGCACAGGGATGGTGGGAACCCCTCATAATGGGCACAGCAGGTATGCAGACCTGGGAACTCAGCACAGGGATGGTGGGAACCCCTCATAATGGGCACAGCAGGTATGCAGACCTGGGAACTCAGCACAGGGATGGTGGGAACCCCTCATAATGGGCACAGCAGGTATGCAGACCTGGGAACTCAGCACAGGGATGGTGGGAACCCCTCATAATGGGCACAGCTGGTATGCAGACCTGGGAACTCAGCACAGGGATGGTGGGAACCCCTCATAATGGGCACAGCAGGTATGCAGACCTGGGAACTCAGCACAGGGATGGTGGAAACCCCTCATAATGGGCACAGCAGGTATGCAGACCCGGGAACTCAGCACAGGGATGGTGGGAACCCTCAATAGGCACAGCAGGTATGCAGACCCGGAAACTCGGCACAGGGATGGTGGGAACCCCTCATAATGGGCACAGCAGGTATGCAGACCTGGGAACTCAGCACAGGGATGGTGGGAACCCCTCATAATGGGCACAGCAGGTATACAGACCCGGAAACTCAGCACAGGGATGGTGGGAACCCCTCATAATGGCACAGCAGGTATACAGACCCGGAAACTCAGCACAGGGATGGTGGGAACCCCTCATAATGGCACAGCAGGTGTACAGACCCAGAAACTCAGCACCGGGATGGTGGAAACCCCTCATAATGGGCACAGCAGGTATGCAGACCCAGGAACTCAGCACAGGGATGGTGGGAACCCCTCATAATGGGCACAGCAGGTATGCAGACCTGGGAACTCAGCACAGGGATGGTGGGAACCCCTCATAATGGGCACAGCAGGTATACAGACCCGGAAACTCAGCACAGGGATGGTGGGAACCCCTCATAATGGCACAGCAGGTATACAGACCCGGAAACT
This sequence comes from Rana muscosa, assembly GCA_029206835.1. Taxonomy (NCBI): domain Eukaryota; kingdom Metazoa; phylum Chordata; class Amphibia; order Anura; family Ranidae; genus Rana; species Rana muscosa. The sequence continues at coordinate 71,218,263 of JARGYO010000094.1, read as the reverse complement.
CAGCACAGGGATGGTGGGAACCCCTCATAATGGCACAGCAGGTGTACAGACCCAGAAACTCAGCACCGGGATGGTGGAAACCCCTCATAATGGGCACAGCAGGTATGCAGACCCAGGAACTCAGCACAGGGATGGTGGGAACCCCTCATAATGGGCACAGCAGGTATACAGACCCGGAAACTCAGCACAGGGATGGTGGGAACCCCTCATAATGGCACAGCAGGTATACAGACCCGGAAACTCAGCACAGGGATGGTGGGAACCCCTCATAATGGCACAGCAGGTGTACAGACCCAGAAACTCAGCACCGGGATGGTGGAAACCCCTCATAATGGGCACAGCAGGTGTACAGACCCAGAAACTCAGCACCGGGATGGTGGAAACCCCTCATAATGGGCACAGCAGGTATACAGACCCGGAAACTCAGCACAGGGATGGTGGGAACCCCTCATAATGGGCACAGCAGGTATACAGACCCGGAAACTCAGCACAGGGATGGTGGGAACCCCTCATAATGGCACAGCAGGTATACAGACCCGGAAACTCAGCACAGGGATGGTGGGAACCCCTCATAATGGCACAGCAGGTGTACAGACCCAGAAACTCAGCACCGGGATGGTGGAAACCCCTCATAATGGGCACAGCAGGTGTACAGACCCAGAAACTCAGCACCGGGATGGTGGAAACCCCTCATAATGGGCACAGCAGGTGTACAGACCCAGAAACTCAGCACCGGGATGGTGGAAACCCCTCATAATGGGCACAGCAGGTATGCAGACCCGGAAACTCAGCACAGGGATGGTTGGAAACCCTCATAATATAATTTAGCCTGCATTCACATTTGCACGTTCCACAAAGCCACAGTTCTACGGAACTTGTGCAAAACGTGCATCGCCCTTGCAGTGCCATCAATTGCTAACGCGCCATTATTTGCTAATGGCACTCCAGACATAGCCAGCAAACGCGCGGTCACGCGATGTGATGTCACGCCTTGGATTCCATTTACACCTATGCAGGTGCAGTGGAGCGTTTATTCAGTGATCACATCACGGTGATAAATTTTGTTTGGGACCCACGTCGCACGACCGCACAATTGTCAGTTAAAGCGACGCAGTGCCGAATCGCAAAAAGTGGCCAGGTCTTTGACCAGCAAAATGGTCCGGGGCTGAAGTGGTTAAAAACGCGCATGCAGAAATGCATTTAGAACGGATCTGGAGTGCGTTTTTTGTGGTGTGAACCAGCCCTAAAACACACAAAAAAAAGTCACCGGACACCCATACAGTGTGAAAATAACAGGAAAAAAGAAAGAAGAGGAAAGTCGTATGAAATGCATCCGGGAACGCAGCAAAAACGCACTAGAATGTATCAAAAACATGTTAAAAATGCGCATGCAGAAATGCATCCGGAACGGATATGGAGCAGTGTCCATTAGGGGCGCCCGAGTGCCACCCCCTCTATCCACAGCCGCAACCCCCATCTCCTTCTAGCGATGCGATGCTCTATCCATCGCCGCCACCCCCTATTCATGCATCTGGCCCCTTTCAGGACACCGGGCGCTTGAATTACAGCGGCGGGGTTTTTTTTTTTTTTTTTTTAAGCACCTGATTAGAGCCATAGGCTCTAATAGGCTTCAAAATAGGGTGAGCTCATGGCGCAGAGCATTGCGCTACGAACCCACCCAGGTTTTACAACAGCGAATGAATATTCACTGTTGCAACACTGATCCTGCTCCCAGGCCAATCAGGAAGCGGGTCTGATACCCATCTCACGATTGGCTGAAAGTACAGGCGATCCTATTGGATGCTTAGGAGGAGGGGAGGAGATGCACAGCGGAAGTGAGGCGGAGGGAGGAGGTGAAGACGCAGGAGCCGCTAGATATGTGCATGGCGAAAAAAATTGTTTTGATTCGTTAATCTAGTTATGTCGTTCAATTCGGTTGATTCGTTTAATTCGTATTCGGAGATCGTATTCTGAATTTTTTCAAAAACAATACATTTTTGGATCGCTGTACATGAAAAGATTATATTGTTTTCGATTTGAATGCAGCAAAATGAACAAAAAAAAGAAAAATCTTCATCAAATGATTACAATGACTCTTTAACCACTTGACCACTGGGCACTTAAACCCCCTTAATAACCAGACCAATTTTCAGCTTTCGGTGCTCTCACATTTTGAATGACAATTACTCAGTCATACAACACTGTACCCATATGAAATTTTTGTCCTTTTTTTCACACAAATAGAGCTTTCTTTTGGTGGTATTTAATCACTGTTGGGTTGTTTTTTTTTTGCGCTATAAGAGAAAAAAGACTGAAAATTTTGTAAAAAAATGAATTTTTCTTTGTTTCCGTTATAAAATTTTGCAAATTAGTATTTTTTCTTCATACATTTTGGCCAAAATTTATACTGCTACATATCTTTGGTAAAAATAAGTACAAATTGGTGTATATTATTTGGTCTTTGTGAAAGTTATAGAGTCCACAAGCTATGGTGCCAATATCTGAAAATTGATCACACCTGAAGTACTGACGGCCTATCTCAATTCTTGAGACCCTAACATGCCAGAAAAGTACAAATACCCCCCAAATGACCCCTTTTTGGAAAGAAGACATTCCAAGGTATTAAGAAAGAGGCATTGTGAGTTTTTTGAAGTTGTAATTTTTTCCCACAATTCTTTGCAAAAATCAAGATTTTTTTTTCTTTTTTTTTTTTTCCACAAAATTGTCATATTAGCAGGTTATTTCTCACACACAGCATATGCATACCACAAATTACACCCCAAAACACATTCTGCTATTACTCCCGAGTATGGCGATACCACATGTGTGAGACTTTTACACAGCGTGGCCACATACAGAGGCCCGACATGCAGGGAGCACCTTCAGGCCTTCTGGAGCACCCAGGCCAATTCTGACATTTCTCTCCTACATGTAAAAATCATCATTTATTTGCTAGAAAATTACATAGAACCCCAAAACATTATATATGTTTTTTTAGCAAAGACCTTAAAGAATATAATGGTGGTCATTGCAACTTTTTATCTTGCACGGTATTTGCGCAGCAATTTTTCTAACGCGTTTTTTACGGAAAAAAAACAGTTTTGTGCTTAAAAGAAAAAAAAACAGTAAAGTTAGCCCAATGTTTTTGCATAATGTGAAAGATGAAGTTGCGCCGAGTAAATAGATACCTAACATGTCACCCTTCAAAATTGCACACGCTCGTGGAATGGCGCCAAACTTCGCTACTTAATCCCCATAGGCAACGCTTTAAATATTTTTACTGGTTACATGTTTTGAGTTACAGAGGAGGTCTAGGGCCAGAATGATTGCTCTCGCTCTAACGTTCGCGGAGATACCTCACATGTGTGGTTTGAACACCGTTTTCATATGTGGGCGGGGCTTACGTATGCGTTCTCTTCTGCATGCGAGCTCGCGGGGGCAGGGGCGCTTTAAAAAAAATATATATATTTTATTGTTCATTTTACTTTATTTATTTTAGTTTGTTTTTCCGCTCCAATTTTTTTTTTGATCACTGTTATTCCTATTACAAGGAATGTACACATCCCTTGTAATAGGAATATGGCATGACAGGTCCTCTTTGCAGTGAGATATGGGGTCAATAAGACCCCACATCTCACCTCTAGGCTGGGAAGCCTGAAAAAAAAACAAAAAAAAAACAATCTTGGCTTTGATCGTAGCGGTGAGTCGGTAGAAGCACCGAGGGGGGGGGGGGGGGCAATCCCCTCTCACCTTCCGTAAGAGCGATCAGGCGGTGGAACAGCCGCTATAATTGTTCTTATGGTGTAGGGAATCGCCAGCTGAAAAAGTGAATATCTGAATGATGCCTGTAGCTGCTCCCATCATTCAGATATCCCCGCATAAAGTTAAGGACGTCATATGACGGCCGGCGGGCGGGAAGTGGTTATTGCAGAGTATTGCCGGGTATTGCGGAGTATTGCCGGGTATTGCGGAGTATTGCCGGGTATTGCGGAGTATTGCCGGGTATTGCGGAGTATTGCCGGGTATTGCCGGGTATTGCCGGGTATTGTGGAGTATTGCCGGGTATTGCCGGGTATTGCCGAGTATTGCGGGGTATTGCCAGGTATTGCCGGGTATTGTGGAGTATTGCCGGGTATTGCGGAGTATTGCCGGGTATTGCGGAGTATTGCCGGGTATTGCGGAGTATTGCCGGGTATTGCGGAGTATTGCCGAGTATTGCCGGGTATTGCGGAGTATTGCCGGGTATTGCCAGGTATTGCGGAGTATTGCGGAGTATTGCCGGGTATTGCGGAGTATTGCCGGGTATTGCCGGGTATTGCGGAGTATTGCCGGGTATTGTGGAGTATTGCCGGGTATTGCCGGGTATTGTGGAGTATTGCCGGGTATTGTGGAGTATTGCCGGGTATTGCGGGGTATTGCCGAGTATTGCCGGGTATTGCCGAGTATTGCCGGGTATTGCCGGGTATTGTGGAGTATTGCCGGGTATTGCGGAGTATTGCCGGGTATTGCGGGGTATTGCCGAGTATTGCCGGGTATTGCCGGGTATTGCCGGGTATTGTGGAGTATTGCCGGGTATTGTGGAGTATTGCGGGGTATTGCCTAGTATTGCGGGGTATTGCCAGGTATTGCCGGGTATTGAGGAGTATTGCCGGGTATTGAGGAGTATTGCCGGGTATTGCGGAGTATTGCCGGGTATTGCGGAGTATTGCCGGGTATTGCGGAGTATTGCCGGGTATTGCGGAGTATTGCCGGGTATTGCGGAGTATTGCCAGGTATTGCGGAGTATTGCCAGGTATTGCGGAGTATTGCCGGGTATTGCGGAGTATTGCCGGGTATTGCGGAGTATTGCGGAGTATTGCCGGGTATTGCGGGGTATTGCCAGGTATTGCCGGGTATTGCGGAGTATTGCGGAGTATTGCCGGGTATTGCGGAGTATTGCCGGGTATTGCGGAGTATTGCCGGGTATTGTGGAGTATTGCCGGGTATTGTAGAGTATTGCAGGGTATTGTGGAGTATTGCCGGGTATTGTGGAGTATTGCCGGGTATTGTGGAGTATTGCCGGGTATTGTGGAGTATTGCCGGGTATTGAGGAGTATTGCGGAGTATGGCAGGGTATTGCGGAATATGGTAGAGTATTGCACAGTATGGCAGGGTATTGCACAGTATTGCACAGGGTATTGCAGAGTATTGCACCAGGGTATTGCAGAGTATTGCACCAGGGTATTGCAGAGTATTGCACCAGGGTATTGCAGAGTATTGGTTTGCAGAGTATTGGCAGGGTGTATTGCAGAGTATTGCACAGGGATGGCTGAGCAGGGATGGATGGATGGCTGGATCTGTGACTGCAATTGTCACAGATCCAGCCCACAGCTGACATGGGGGAGGGAACTGACATGATCCGCTCCCTCCCCTCTCCTCTCACACTGTACCGATCGGTACAGAGAGGGGAGGGAAGAACCGGCGTCATGTGCATCACATGACGCCGGTCTGTTTACAAGTGATCGCTCCGTCATTTGACGGAGCGATCACGTGGTAAACGGCCGCGATTAGCGGCCATCTACCGTGATCCGTGATGCGCCGGGTCTTCTGGACCCGGCGGTCACGGTCATATCCTGGAGCGCGCCCCAGGGGGCGCGCGGGAGCAAGATTCTGTGAGGACGTCCCTGGGACGTCCACTCAGGATAACTCGACCGCGCTGTGGACGTCTTTTGTACATGGCGCGGTCGGCAAGTGGTTAAATCACTTTTGGCTTAACAAAAACAGCATTATTTCCAAATGGTGCTCTAATAACACACAGTCTTTTATTTCAGCAATATGTGTAGTTAGAATTTGACTGGAGTTCAATGTAAAATTTGATTCGAATTTTTGTCTGAATTTCCGAAAATCAGATGAATTTCGTTACGTTATTCGGAGAATTCGGTAAAATTCGTTTTTTTATTGTAATTCGGGTATTCGGATATATCCGAATCTCCGAATAACATAAAACTTGTCCGAATATTAATTTGGAACGGAACCGCACATGTCTAGGAGCCGCTACCCGATGCCCGATGCACCGATCCCCGCCGTTCCTTGTTGTCTGCCGCTGGTCAGTCCACTTAGCCCATCTAGGCGGCGGGCAGCGGCAGACAACAAGGAACAGAGGCATCGGCGGACATCAGGCTGCGGCGGGCATCGGGTAGCGGCTCCTAGATATGTGCGGTTCGTTTAGTTACGAATTAATATTTGGACAAATTTTATGTTATTCGCAGATTCGGATATATTCGAATACCTGAATTACAATATAAACCGATTTTACCGAATGCTCCGAATAACGTAACAAAATTCGTAAAAATGTCAAAATTTCAGAAATCCGGCGGATTTGTCCGAATACCCGAATTACAATAAAAAAACGAATTTTACCGAATTCTCAGAATAACGTAACGAAATTCATCTGAATTTCGGAAATTCGGACAAAAATTTGAATCGAATTTTACATTGAACTCCAGTCGAATTCTCACTACACATATTGCTGAAATCAAAGACTCTGTGTTATTAGAGCACCATTTGGAAAAAATGCTGTTTTAGTTGAGCCAAATGGGGATTTAAAGAGTCGTTGTCATTTGATGAAGATTTTTCTTTAGTTTGTACACTTTGCCGCATTCGAATCGAAAACAACATAACGCGAGACGCCACCGATTTTTGAAGTGCCTTTTTGTGCTGTGAACCGGCCCTTATGCCCTGTACACACGATCAGAGTTTCCGATGGTCTAAAATCCGATGGAATTTTTCATCGGAATTCCGTTCAAGCTGTCTTGCCTACACACTGTCGGAGTAAATTCCGAGCGTCCAAAACGCGGTGACGTACAACACTACGACGAGCCGAGAAAAAGGAATGTTCAATGCTTCCGAGCATGCGTCGACTTGATTCTGAGCATGCGTGGATTTTTTCTCAATCTGAGTTCCACACAGACGATTGGAATTTCCTATCGGATGTTTTGTCCATCGGAAAATTTGAAACTTTTTTTTTTTTTACACCGATGGTAGAAAAAAGTCCGATGGGGCCCATACACACGATAGGAATTTCCGATGAAACAAGTCCATCTGACTTTTTCCATTGGTAATTCCGATCGTGTGTACAAGGCATAAGACTTGGCTCACACCTACAGGTGCCAACAAGCATGGGTGTGTTTCCGTGCGTTCCCGCGCATTGAGTGGCCTGTTCATTTTCAATAGGCTGCCCTGCACGAGAGTGACGCCGTAAAGAAGTCCCTGAACCTTTTTTTCAGAAAAAATGCGCTATTTGTCGCCAGGGCTGCCATCAGGGGGGTACAGGCAGTACACCTGTAAGGGGCCCGGAGGTCCGCAGAGGCCCGGATGGCAACCCCCCTTTTTTTTTGTAAGGGGCCCAGAGGCCCCCAGGGCCCCGGATGGTAATCCCCCCTTTTTATGTATTTTTTTTATAAAAAAATAAATATATATATTTTTTTTTGTAAGGGGCCCAGAGGTCCTCAGAGGCCCGGAGGTCCCCAGGGCCCCGGATAGCAACCCCCTCTTTTTTTTGAGGTCCCCGGGGCCCCAGATGGTAACCCCCTTTTTTTTTTTTATGTATTTTTTATAAATAAAAAAAATGTTTTTTTTTTTGTTTTTTTTTAAGGGGCCCAGAGGTCCCCATGGCCCTGGATGGCAACCCCCCTTTTTTTTGTTATAAATTATAATTTTTTTTGTAAGGGGCCCAGAGGTCCCCAGAGGCCCGGAGGTCCCCAGGGCCCCGAATGGCAACCCCCCCTTTTTTTTTTTTTCTTCTTTCTTTGTTCGTCAGCACCCAAAGCCCCCCCCCCCCGACCTTAAGAATTCACGGCGGCAGCCCCCCCCCCCTGCTTCTCAATTTTCTGGCGGGCAGCACCCCTCCCCCTGGTTCTCCTCTGCTCCAGGGGGCCCATGCCTGAAGCTGTGTGTGGGGCCCCAGAATTCCTGATGGCGGCCCTGTTTGTCGCCTGCAGATGCCTAGGGGTGCCATTAACGATGACATTTAAATTAAAACATTTTTTTTTTTAATTTGAATGAAATTAAAATGAAAATTAACAGTGCATTTTGGGAATGTGCGTTTTTTTTTTGTGCGCGCGTTCCCGACGCACAGAAGCGTCAACCTAGCCTTAAAGGGGTTGTAAAGGTTTGTTTTTTATTTTCTAAATAGGTTCCTTTAAGCTCGTGCATTGTTGGTTCACTTACCTTTTCCTTTGATTCACCTTCTAAATGTTTTTTTTCTTTGTCTGAATTTCTCACTTCCTGTTTCTCCTCAGTAAACTTCACACCATTATACGAGCGGTGTGGAGTCAGCCAGAACAGCTTACTGAACAGCTTACTGAGGAGGAACAGGAAGTGAGAAATTCAGACAAAGAAAAAAAACCTTTAGAAGGGAAATCGAAGGAAAAGGTAAGTGAACCAACAATGCACGAGCTTAAAGGAACCTATTTAGAAAATAAAAAACGAACCTTTACAGCCCCTTTAAAGATGGGCAAAGCTAAGAAAAAAAAAGATACTTGAGCTCCTTTGCTGCTGAAATGAATAGGCTGCCCTGTGCGCGAAGACACGCATACGCGCGCCGCGCCGCTGTAAATTGGGGTCTCTCTCTCGGTTGGAGGCCAGCGTGTGATGGGTTACAGGTCGGTGTTTTATGAATGAGAAGACAAACTGAGACTTGTACCCTGGGGGATGTTCACACCCCCCCCCCCCCCTCCTTCTCCATCCCTGGGAGGAGTGCAGAATAGCATCTCTGAAAGGAACGTTCCCAGTGGAGGGATGGAGTGAGTGGGAGAGCGGCTGGGGAGGGAGGGGGAGGGGAGGAGGAGGGGGGGGGGTGGCGCCTCTGTCTCTACTTGTCCTGCACAGAAATCTATGAATGTAATCCAGCAGCTCGCTAGGAGCGCAGGAAGCATGGCACAGTCCGGAGACCATGGTTCCCCCCGCCGTGCCCCCATGGTCCCGGCATCCCTGGTGCTGATGCTGCCGGCGGCGCTGGAGGTGGCGTGTCTGGACCCCTGACTTTCTGCACTTTTCTTCTTCTTCTTTGGGTATGCCGGATCCCCGAGAGCGCCATGGAGAAGATAAGAGCCGGCGTCTCGGAGCTGGCATGGAGCTCCGTGTCCTTACCCCTGGACGTCGTCGTTAGCAAGTTCCGTCTGCCCACCCTGGTGAAGATCGGCAAAGGTAAGGGGGCCACCCTTGTGTGATCATCTGCCCGAACTATAAACACCACCCTCTCTACTTTATAACATGAGGGGGAGGTGTTCTGTAGTTCACAGAAGACAAGGCTGATAACGCTGTTAGAGATTTCAGTTCAGCGCACTTCTTGTCCTAAGGTGACAACTCTCACTCACCTGTATCTATGGAGGAGAACCCTGGGCTGCTCTTCTGATTTGCACTACAAGCCCCCCCCCGCTTCCTCCTCCTTTATAGCATATAGTGAAGGTGTTCTGTAGTTCACAGTAGAGAAGGCTTATAACGCTGTTAGAGATTTCATTTCAAAGCATTTCTTGTCCTAAGGTGACAACTCTCACTCACCCTCCTGTATCTACCCTGGGTTTCCCATCTGATTTGGACTACAAGCCCCCCCCACCTAAAGGAACAAGGGTGGGAGGTGTTTTATAGTTCACAGAAGAGAAGGCTGATAACGCTGTTAGAGATTTCAGTTCAGCGCACTTCTTGTCCTAAGGTGACAACTCTCACTTATCTGTCCTGTATCTACGGAGGAGCACCCTAGGATGCTCTTCTGATTTGCACTACAATCCACCCCCTTCCTCCTCTTTATAGCATATAGTGAAGGTGTTCTGTAGTTCACAGTAGAGAAGGCTGATAACACTGTTTAAGAATTAATTTCAAAGCATTTCTTGTCCTAAGGTGACAACTCTCACTCACCCTCCTGTATCTATGGATGAGAACCCTGGGTTGCCCATCTGATGTGGACTACAAGCCCCCCCCCCACCTAAAGGACTAAAGGAACAAGGGTGGGAGGTGTTTTATAGTTCACAAAAGAGAAGGCTGATAACACTGTTTGACATTTCATTTCAAAGCACTTCTTGTCCTAAGGGGACAACTCTCACTCATCAGCCAGTATCTATGAAGGAGCACCCTAGGCTGCTCTTCTGATTTAGACTACAACCCCCCCCCCATATTAAAAGTACTGAGGGAGGTGTTCTGTAGTTCACAGAAGAGAAGGTTGATAACACTGTTTAAGATTTCAGTTCAATGCATTTCTTGTCTTAAGGTGACAACTCTCACTCACCCTCCTGTATCTATGGAGGAGAACCCTAGGCTGCCCTTCTGATTTAGACTACAACCCCCCCCCCCATCTTAAAAGTACTGAGGGAGGTGTTCTGTAACAGAAGAGAAGGCTGATAACACTGGTTAAGATTTCAATTCAGTGCACTTCTTGTCTTAGGGTGACAACGCTCACTCATCATCTTGTTAGAGGAGCACCCTAGGCTGCTCTTCTGATTTGGACTACAATTACCCCCCTTCCTCCTCTTTCTAGCACATGGTGATAGTGTTCTGTAATTCACAGAAGATAAGTCTGATAAAACTGTCTGAAATTTCTTGTCCTAAGCTTACTCTCGCTTACAATCCTGTATCTATGGAGGAACACCCTAGGCTGTTCCTCTGATGTACTTTAAAGCACAGGGGGGGGGGGAGATGTTCTGTAGTTCACAGAAGAGAAGGCTGATAACGCTGTTTGAGATTTCATGTCAACTCACTTATTGTCCTAAGGTTATAACTCTCACTCATCCTCCTGTATTGATGGAGGTGCACCTTTAGGCTGGGCTTCTGATTTGGACTACAAAACCCCCTCCTCCTCTTAAAAGTACAGGGGGAGAGGGTGTTCTGTAGTTTACAGAAGAAAGAAGGCTGATAACACTGTTTAAGATTTCCGTTTGTTACACTTCTTGTCCTAAGGTGACAGCTGTCACTCATCGTTCTGTATTGTTGGAGGTACGTCATAAGCTGTTCTTCTGATTCGGACTACAATCGTCCTCCACCCTTCCTTTTCCGCCTCCTTTATAGCACAAGCTGAAGGTGTTCTGTAGTTCACAGAAGAGAAGGCTGATAGCACTGTTTGAGATTTCATTTTAATGCACTTCTTGTCCTAAGGCGACAACTCTCACTTACCATCCTATATATTTGGAGGAGCGCTCTAGGATGTTCCTCTGATGTGCACTACAAAACTACCCTCCTTGCAAAAGAACAGGGGGGGGAGATGTTCTGTAGTTCACAGAAGAGAAGGCTGATAACACTGTGTGAGATTTCCTCGCTGTCACTCCCCGTCCTGTATCTATGGGGGAGCACCCTGAGCTGGTCTGATCTGAACTACTAATTTATACTGAAGGGTAATTACGGTAGTGCCCTTTATTTAGGCTGACGGGTAATTACACCTCCCCCTCCTCATCTTTAACACACAGGGGGGAGATGTTCTGTAGTTCACATAAAAGAAGGCTGGAAACACTGCCTGAGATTTCATTTTAATCTACTTCCTGTCGTAGGGTGACAGCTGTCACTCCCCGTCCTGTATATATTGAGGAGCACCCTAGGCTGTTCTGATTTGGACTACAAACTAGCCAGGGCCGCCATCAGAAATTTTGGGGCCCCTTACACAGCTTCAGACATGGGCCCCCTGGAGCGGAGGAGAACCGGGGGGGGGGTGTCGCCGCAAATTGAGAAGCGGGGGGTGCACGGATTGAGAAGTGGGGGGGGGGGTGCTGCCGCCGCGAATTGTTGAGGTCGGGGGGCTTTGGGTGATGATGAACACAAAAAAACCCCAAAAGAACAAAAAAAAAAAAGGGGGGGGGGTTGCCATCTGGGGCCTCTGGGGACCTCTGGGCCCCTTACAAAAAAATTATTAAAAACTAAAAATAATAATAATAATTTAAAATAATAATAATAATAATAATTTTTATAAAAAAAAAAAAAAAGGAGGTTGCCATCCGGGGACCTCAGGGCCCCTTACAAAAAAAATTATATTAAAAAATAAAAATAAAATAAATATAAAAAAAAAGGGGGAGGTTGCCATCCGGGGCCCTGGGGACCTCCGGGCCTCTGGGGACCTCTGGGCCCCTTACAAAAATAAATAAAAATAAAATAAAAAATAAATAGCATAAATAAATAAAAAAAAAAGTTAATTTTTTTTATAAAAAATAAATTCAAAAAAGGGGGGTTGACATTCGGGGCCCTGGGGAACTCCGGGCCCCTGGGGACCACTGGGCCCCTTACAAAAAATAAAATCAGAAAATATATTTAAAAAAATAAAATAAAGGGGGGGAGGGGCATCCGGGGCCCTGGGGACCTATGGGCCCCTTACAGGTGTATTGCCTGTACCCCCCCTGATGGCGGCCCTGCAAACACTTCCCCCTCCTCATCTTTATAACACAGGGGGGAGATGTTCTGTAGTTCACATAAAAGAAGGCTGGTAACAATGCTTTGGATTTCATTTTAATCTACTTCCTGTCGTAGGGTGACAGCTGTCACTCCCCGTCCTGTTTCTGTGGAGGAGCACCCTAGGCTGCTCTCCTGATTGGGGACCACAGAAATCTCCCCTCTCTTTATGCAGTCAGCACATCTAAGGCCTGGTAAGCTGTAATATATTACATTTGTATTCTTGGGTTTACATATCCTTTAAGGCATGCTAAACTGATACACAATACCCTTGACTGCGAGGCCATTCAGGCATTAATGTGACCACATTTCCAAACTACCATTCAGGGACCCCCTCCCTTGCCAAAAATCAGCTTGTGCTGTAACGAATCACAGCACAGTGATTGGACACAAGAGGCGGGATTTATGATTTCTCCAATCACAAGCAGGGGGCGGGGATTGTGCTCCTCCAGGCATTCCTGGCCAGGGCAAGTACTGTCAGTGAGTAAAGCGGTGATGTGGCGGCCCTTTTTTGGGGGCATCAGATTGGCCCGGGGGGGGGGGGTGGCTGTATCAGTTTCATTCCGGGACACTGTATTGTCCTGGAATGAATGTGCCCGGGACAGACCTGCAAAATGCGGGACTATCCCGGGCAATCCGGGACACGTGGTCACCCTATTCTGGCATGCCTGAAGTGCACGGCTCTTGCGGTGTCATGAATCCGGACCGGTGTGGTTTTCTCATTGACCAGTACACGGCCTTTATACAGAAATCTGGAGGTGAGATTGTTGCACCGGCTGAGCTGTCTTCGTTCCTGGCGGCAAGCGCCGGTGACGCTCAGATCTTCTGCTTATTAGTTACCCCTCAGTGACCAGCCTATCACTTGCTTCTACCGGGAGTGATTATCAGTAATTGGAATCCATGCCAACCAATCAGGTTTCAGCGTGGTCATTTAATTTTTTTTCTGATTGGTCGCTGTAAGTTATTGAACTGCCTTTTGTTTAATTAAAGGAGCCTGCTATTGAGAAATGCCTAATGTGTCCGCAGTTGTGATAGACCTGTCACATTCCACTACCAGGGGCCACAGTAGCAGGGCGGTTGTGCCGGTCGCCATTTATATTCCCATACAGAAGCGGTGGGAATTGCTATGGGCTTGGCACATTTCTCCTTAGGGGGCGCTGTTATTCTAATTTGATCTGCATGTTGGCCTGCCCAACAAGGGTCACCATTAGTGATGAGCCGAACACCCCCGGGTTCGGTTCGCACCAGAACCCGCGAACGGACCGAAAGTTCGTACGAACATTAGAACCCTATTAAATACAATGGATGCGAACGTTCGAATTCTAAAGTGCTAATTATAACAACTATTATGCATGTTATTGTCCTAAAAAGGATTTGGGAACCCGGGTTCTGCACCAGGGGACATGTATCAATGCAAAAAGAAGTTTTAAAAACGGTCGTTTTTCGGGAGCAGTCATTTTAATGATGCATAAAGTGAAAAAAAAAAAGTCAAATATTCCTTTAAATATCGTACCTGGGGGGTGTCTAAAGTATGCCTGTGAAGTGCCACGTGTTTCCCGTGTTTAGAACTGTCCCTGCACAAAATGACACTTCTAAAGGAAAAAAAAGCCATTTAAAACTGCTTGCGGCTTTAATGTAATGTCTGGTCCCGGTAATATGGATGAAAATCTTTAAGAAAAATGGCATAGCTACCCCATGACCCCCCCCCCCCCCCTACCCCAGCCCATTACCAGCCCCTTTGGGTCTTGTATGGATATTAAGGGGAACCCCGCACATAAAATAAAAAAGGCCCTATATACTCTGAACAGCCGTATACAGGCGGTGCATACAAGACAGGGACTGTAGGTTTGTTCTTATGTAGAATGTGTTTGTAATTTTGAACAGGTACATTGTTGAAGTGTAGCTCCAGCCCAAAAATCTATTTTTAAACTTTTTGGAAAACATAGGTAAGGGTTATCACCCCTGTAACATTTGTTTTGCTGTCTGTGCCCCTGTTCAGAACATTTCACCTCACTTTCCGTCCCAATGACAACTGTTTTTGAAATGTGGTGTTTTTCTTGAAACAAGGATTGCTGATAAAGCATCAGTACAGAGGAGACACCTTTCTCCCATATTAATTCTTACAGGAGAGAATTTTCCTTCCTAGGGGTAGATTTCCTCTCACTTCCTGTTGTCTTCTTGCGTTTGCAAGTAGGAGTCGTTTGTAAGTTGGATGTTTGAAAGTAGGGACCTGCCGTAGATACTCTGCAGAAATAGGCCCCTTAGTTGTTGGTGTTGGCACAACACTGTAAGCACTCACAGTTACTCTTGGTTGGTGCTGGAACGCCCTGCTGTCAACTATTATATCAGGAATTGTAATTACATATAATTGTTGAACAGTGGTAGTAAAAATTGGGCCTTTGATGGTGGTGCTGGTGCCACAACACTGTAAGCCCTGACAGTTACTCTTGGTGGGTGCAGCAATGGGCCCTGCTGTGAATTATTAGATCAAGAATTGTAATTGCATGCCCCTGTTGAACAGGGGCTGAAAAATTGGGCCTTTGGTGGTGGTGGTGGTGTTGACACAACACTGTAAGCCCTCAGAGTTACTCTTGGTGGGTGCAGGAATGGGCCCTGCTGTGAATTATTAGATCAAGAATTGTAATTACATGCCCCTGTTGAACAGGGGCTGAAAAATTGGGCCTTAGGCACTGGTGGCACAACACTACAACCCCTCACAGATACTGTACTTGGAGCACAGCAATGAGCCCTATGGCAAATTATTGCTAAAAAAATTGTAATGACACGCCCCTGTAAAACAGGGGCTGAAAAATTGGGCCTTAGCCACTGGTGGCGGCACCCATAAACAAAAATGATCTTCCAAGCTATCATCATCAATCGTATCATTGAGGACTCGGAGGAGGAGGATATCCAGTCAACATAACAGCACAGACACTCAGCATCAGCATCAGTCTTGAAGGGATGTGACATGTTAAAATCAATTAGTCTGTTATATCAGCATCAGGTGTGTGGTAGCTGGTGGTGATCCAAGACTGGTTCATCTTGATGAAAGTCAGTCGATCAACCGAGTCGGTGGACAGGCGCACCCTGTGATCCGTGACAAATCCTCCAGCAGCACTGAATGTGCGTTCCGAAAGAACGCTGGATGCAGGACAGGCCAGTAGCTCAATTGCATACTGTGCAAGCTCTGGCCAGTGATCCATCCTCAAGACCCAGTAAGCCAGAGGATTTTCGGTGGGGAAGGTGTCCAAGTCTGACCTTGCCCCTAGATATTCCTGCACCATGTTTATCAGACGCTGGCGATGGTTGCTGGAACCAATCATACTTTGGGGCTGCGGACTAAAGAATTGTCTGAACGCATCGGTCAGACGGCCACCTTCCCCACCGCTCCTTCTTTGACTGGCCGAAGCCTCAGCAACTCGTTGTCCTGGACCAGGAGTTTGTAACCTCCCAGTCTCTGGGAACGCGTTGCACAGACCTTTCTGCAAGGCCTCCCGGAGTTGTCTCATCCTCTGCTCCCTCTGCGACGGTAACATAAGGTCCGCAACCTTACCCTTGTACCGTGGATCAAGGAGAGTGGCCAGCCAGTAACGGTCCCTCTCCTTGATCCGAAGAATACGAGGATCCTTCCGCAGACTTTGCAGGATCAGGGAGGCCATGCAGCGTAGGTTTGCTGAGGCATTCGCTCCGGAGTCCTCTGGGTCACTAAGGACGACATGATCCGCAGTCACCTCCTCCCAGCCACGTACAAGTCCACTGGTTTCTTGGGACTGTAAATCATCCCTAAAAGACTGCTGCTGATGATGCTGAGTGCCAGCCTCCACCTCCATGCTGACACAATCCTCCTCCTCCTCCTCCTCCTCTTCCTCTTCCTGTGCGATGGGTGGGACAGAAGGAACACTGTCTGGGTAAAGGGGGCCTTGAGAGGCAAGGAAGTCCTCCTCTTCCTGCCTCTGTTCTGCCTCAAGTGCCCTGTCCATTATTCCACGCAGCGTGTGCTCCAACAGGTGGACAAGAGGTACAGTGTCACTGATGCATGCACTGTCACTGCTCACCATCCTCGTGGCCTCCTCAAATGGTGCCAGGACAGTGCATGCATCCCTGATCATGCCCCACTGGCGTGGAGAAAAAAAACCAAGCTCCCCTGACCCTGTCCTGGTGCCGTAGTTGCACAGGTACTCATTGATGAGCATGGCCAACGTTGAGTTCCACCTGGTGGGCATGTCACATATAAGGCGGTTCTTGGGCAGGTTCAACTCCTTTTGCAGCTCAGCCAGGCGAGCACTGGCATTATAAGATCTGCGGAAATGCACACAGACTTTCCTGGCCTGCCTCAGGACATCCTGTAAGCCCGGGTACCTGCCCAAGAACCGCTGCACCACCAGGTTAAGGACGTGAGCCACACAGGGCACATGGGTCAGTTGTCCCTGTCGGAGGGCGGAGAGGAGGTTGGTGCCATTGTCGCAAACCACCATTCCTGGCTTAAGCTGGCGTGGCGTCAACCACCTCTCGGCCTGGCCCTGCAGAGCAGACAGGACCTCTGCCCCAGTGTGGCTTCTGTCCCCCAAACACACCAGCGCAAGCACGGCATGGCATCTTTTTGCCTGCGTACTTGCGTAGCCCCGTGAACGGCTACGGAGCACCGCTGGTTCATAGGACAAACCACAGGAAGAGGCCATGGAGGAAGAAGAAGAGGAGGGGGTGGAGGAGAGAGGTGTGTCACAACCAGTAGTAGCATTTTGGAGGCGTGGCGGTGGGACAACCTCCAACACTACTGCACCTTGTCCTGCATCCTTCCCAGCTGCCAAAAGAGTGACCCAATGGGCCGTGAAAGAAAGGTAACGTCCCTGTCCATGCCTGCTGGACCATGAGTCAGCGGTAATATGCACCTTACCGCTGACCGCCCTGTCCAGCGAGGCCAAGACATTGCCTTCCACATGCCGGTAGAGAGCCGGAATAGCCTTCCGTGAGAAAAAGTGGCGTTTGGGAACCTGCCACTGAGGAACCGCACATTGCACAAACTCACGGAAGGGGGCCGAGTCTACCAACTGAAAAGGCAGCAGTTGAAGCGCTAGCAATTTAGCCAAGCTAGCATTCAACCGTTGGGCATGTGGATGGCTGGGAGTGAACTTCTTTCGACGGTCCAGCAGCTGGGGCAGGGAAATTTGCCTGCTAGAATCGGACGTCGGTGTACTGCTAGCAGAGTGGCCGCAAGTACTTGGCTGTGACACACCTAATTCTACACCTTCATTCCTCTCAGTGCATGTTTCAGAGAGGACTGAAGTTATAGTGGGGTTGGAGATCCCAGCTGATGCGGTGCAAGGAGAGGTCCGCTTTGTTCTTTGGTGTGGGTCTTTGAGGTAGGCTTGCCAACGAGCTGCATGGCAGGTCAACATATGTCTGGTCAGGCATGTGGTACCCAAGCGGCTGATGTTTTGGCCACGCGATATACGCTTGAGACATATGTTGCAAACAGCAGCTGTGCGATCTGATGCACTAGCCTCAAAAAAGGCCCACACCAAGGAACTTTTTGAATGACGGGCAGAGGCAGCGCCCTGCACAGGCGGAGCTCTGCGGTGTGATTCCGTCGGTGTACTGCCCTTACGCTGGCCACCAAAGGGCATCCTGTCTCGTTGGAGATGTGCCTCCTCCTCCTCATCCTCCTCCTCCTCTCTCCTATTAGGCACCCACGTGGAGTCAGTGACCTCATCATCCCCTCCCTCCTCATCACTGGAGCCAATCTGGCAGTATGCTGCAGCTGCTGGAACATGACTGCCAGATTGGTGTCCTTCTTGAGCATCCCCTCTGTCTGCTCTCACCCTACTGCCTTCCTGTAGCTGGGTTTCATCATCAGACCCTTCGAAACGCTGGGCATCCTCCTGGAGCATGTACCCAACACTGTGCTCAAACAGTTCGGGGGACTCCTCAGGAGGAGGACATGGTGGGTCTAGGGAAGGAGTGACTGATGATGAGTCTGACATTGATACCAGGGAAGAGGACGCTTTGGCAGCTGCTTTGCCAGTACCCTGAGCCTGGGTGAGAGAGGATGAGGAGGAGGAGGAGGGCTTGGTCATCCACTCTACCAAGTCTTCGGCATGATGTGGCTCAACATGTCCAGCTGCCGAAAAGAAGGACAAGCGTGTCCCATGGCCATGTGCTGATGACAATGCACCGCGTCCACGACCAGCACTGTTACCCCCAGACACAGAGCCTGCTTGCCCTCTTTTATTGCCTCCTGACTGTCTGCCTCTCCTTGTTTGCCTTCCAGACATTCTAATAGATGGCCTGCAGGGAGATGGGAAAAAAGCAATAAGGGCTACCTTCAGGTGTCCTTCTCTGTCCCTTGAAACAAGGACTTGCACAGTGAAAGAAACTGACACTCTCCCTACCTACAGTTTTCTGTCCCTAGAAAAAATGTTTTTTTTAAGCACAATATAGCACAAGGAGAATTCACTCACTGTCCTTCCAGGTCCCTAGAAACAAGGACTTGCACAGTGAAAGAAACTGACACTCTCCCTACCTACAGTTTTCTGTCCCTAGAAAAAATGTTTTTTTTAAGCACAATATAGCACAAGGAGAATTCACTCACTGTCCTTCCAGGTCCCTGGAAACAAGGACTTGCACAGTGAAAGAAACTGACACTCTCCCTACCTACAGTTTTCTGTCCCTAGAAAAAATGTTTTTTTTAAGCACAATATAGCACAAGGAGAATTCACTCACTGTCCTTCCAGGTCCCTGGAAACAAGGACTTGCACAGTGAAAGAAACTGACACTCTCCCTACCTACAGTTTTCTGTCCCTAGAAAAAATGTTTTTTTTAAGCACAATATAGCACAAGGAGAATTCACTCACTGTCCTTCCCAGTCCCTAGAAACAAGGACTTGCACAGTGAAAGAAACTGACACTCTCCCTACCTACAGTTTTCTGTCCCTAGAAAAAATGTTTTTTTTAAGCACAATATAGCACAAGGAGAATTCACTCACTGTCCTTCCAGGTCCCTAGAAACAAGGACTTACACAGTGAAAGAAACTGACACTCTCCCTACCTACAGTTTTCTGTCCCTAGAAAAAATGTTTTGTTTTAAGCACAATATAGCACAAGGAGAATTCACTCACTGTCCTTCCAGGTCCCTGGAAACAAGGACTTGCACAGTGAAAGAAACTGACACTCTCCCTACCTACAGTTTTCTGTCCCTAGAAAAAATGTTTTTTTTAAGCACAATATAGCACAAGGAGAATTCACTCACTGTCCTTCCAGGTCCCTAGAAACAAGGACTTGCACAGTGAAAGAAACTGACACTCTCCCTACCTACAGTTTTCTGTCCCTGGAAAAAATGTTTTTTTTAAGCACAATATAGCACAAGGAGAATTCACTCACTGTCCTTCCAGGTCCCTAGAAACAAGGACTTGCACAGTGAAAGAAACTGACACTCTCCCTACCTACAGTTTTCTGTCCCTAGAAAAAATGTTTTTTTTAAGCACACTATAGCACAAGGAGAATTCACTCACTGTCCTTCCCAGTCCCTAGAAACAAGGACTTACACAGTGAAAGAAACTGACACTCTCCCTACCTACAGTTTTCTGTCCCTAGAAAAAATGTTTTTTTTAAGCACACTATAGCACAAGCACAAAACACACTGACACTCTCCCTACCTATCCTTCTCTTTCCCTAAACTAAAGGAATCCAGGTTAAGCAAGAAAGAAATAAAAGTCACTGTCCCTGCCTATGCTGCTCTTTCCCTGCTCCGGAACACACTACACTAGGCCGCTGTGCTGGCGGCCTTTTATAGTGTGGGGCGTGTACTAAACACCCTCAGCAATAATTGGCCACAGGCATCCTGCCTGTGGCCAATCATTGCTCTCCTCGCTGCCGGCGCTGTGATTGGCCAAGCATGCGGGGTCACAGTGCATGCTTGGCCAATCACAGCGCCTGGATGACACTGCGATGGCGTAGTGCATTGTGGGCCGTTCGCGTCACTCGAATTTGGCGCGAACGGCCCAAATCGTTCGATCTTCGTCGAACGATCGAACAGCCGATGTTCGAGTCGAACGTATGTTCGATTCGAACACGAAGCTCATCCCTAGTCACCATACATGCTACAATCTGCAATTCATTTTTGAGTTACAAAACTATGTAATATCAGGACCGACCTAATCTATCCAATGGATTTTTATCCAATCAGGCAGGCCCTTTGGTAGATCTAAAAGGAGGTTGTACAATCAGATTGTAACATGTATGATGAACTTAAAGTGGAACTACACTGTATGTTTCCACAGATTATAGAGAAAATCAGACAAAGAGGGAAGGAGATGTGTTTGGACAGGCGACCGATATAGAGGTTATTATATCCCTTGAATCAAGGTCATGTTTGGACATATGTAACCATTAAACAAAAAGGCACAAATTTAGACAGAATGGCAAAATGGAGTCCAAATGAGTCAATCCCCTTAGGACCATTAAAAATGGCAGATAACCAACATAACCCCCTGGAGAGAAGCCGCACGCTAATCACTGATTAGCGTGCAGCTTTTTTCCAGGGGGATTCTCTCTCCAACGAACCCTGAATGTGTCCTGACGAAGCTTAACAGCGAAACGCGTTGACGCACAGGGGCTCACTCTATATAATGTATCATATATATATATATATATATATATATATATATATATATATGCTTTTTTAATTCTTCCTAATGCTTTATATGTACCACATACTACTATCAATAAATATTGTATTTTTTGTATACTCTCCATTGTTCATTGTGCCTTCAAAGTTCGACCTTTGGGTTACCATTTTGGTACCCCTTTCCCCTTTTATCCTTATATTATTTAGGGATGTGGCTATGTGTGTGCTTCCTCTTCTATTTTTGCAGTTTCAGGGGCTACCCATACATTTTACTAATCTTTTCATGAAACTTTGCAGCAGGTATAGCAATACCTCAAGCCTTTTGGCCATCAAAACATTGATGACAAGAGCTAGAAGCCCCCCTGGACATATCAGAATCAAAAGTATTATTGCATGCAAGGCTTGGAAAATATACCTCTTTGTACAGCGGGTCCCCGACTTATGAACGCGTTAGGGACTATGGTTTTGTTCTTAAGTCGGAAATGTTCGTAAGTCGGGCCGCGCATGCGCCGTTTTCTGAGGTTCCGTCTGGCCGTGCATGTGCAAAACGGCAGATAGTCCCCGCAGCGTCCCGTTCGTAAGTAGGAGTTGTTCGTAAGTCGGGCGTTCGTAAGTTGGGGACCCCCTGTACCTGTTTATCTGGGCTGTAATACCTGTTTATGGGGTATTTTGTGTTAGTAAAGGCTTCTCAATGGCTGTGATGTATGATTTATGTGCTCTTCAGGCTGGAAGGAGTCAGTAATAGCCACTGTAGGTGACTTCCACCTTGTCAGCTATCTGGGGTTCTGATCTTGCCTGTAATACCTGTTCATGTTATGGTTTAGTGGTGGGTTCTCGTAAGTCTAATGTATGATGTGCGCGCCCTCCAGGCTGGAAGCAGTCAGTAATATCAGTGGGACGTCCTCGCTGTCCGTGGTACTGACACAGCTGGTAGCCTCACTCAATGATAGTCTGCTCTAGTGAATGGTCTCCAGCTCTATTGCCTTGTAAGCTCTAAGCTGGAGACTGTATGAAGACCAATGTCACTGTAATGACCAATAAATAGATCACCAAGATTGAAATCCTCAACAATGTACAATGAATTGATAGGTTGGAGCAGAGGTTTTCAACCTTCCTGAGAAAGCCTTCCGTGCCCCAACAGTAAAAAAAAAAAAAAAGCTTTTATACTCACACAATAAAAGAATGGGATTGCAAAATGTATTGAAATTCTGGAAGACTCTGGGTGGGGCTGGGTGTTAAGCCTCGTACACACGGCCGAGAATCCCGTCGCAAAAAAAACGTAGTTTTTCTTGACGGGTTTCTTGTCAAGCTTGACGAGATTCTTTGCAAGCTTTCCTTGCATACACACTGTCAATTAAAAATCTTGTTGTTGTAAAGCGTGGTGACGTACAACACGTACGACGGCAGTATAAAGGGGAAGTTCCATTCTCATGGCGCCACCCCTTGGGCTGCTTTTGCTGACCTCGTGTTACCGCGTGTTAGTAAAAGTTTGGGGAGAGACGATTCACGCTTTTCAGTCTTCGTGCTTTCAGTCCGTTACAGCGTGACAAATGTGCTATCTCCATTATGAACGCTAGTTTTACAAGAAGGTGCGCTCCCGTCTCATACTTGATTCTGACCATGCGCAGTTTTTGAAGACTCGGAAGAGAATACACACGTCCGGTTTTCTCGTCGGGAAACAGGCCTACGAGAAAAACGAGAATCCTGACGAGAAAATAGAGAGCAGGTTCTCTATTTTTCTCGTCGAGATTCCCGGCAGTTTTCTCGACGAGAAACCATACACATGAACCGTTTTCTCGGCAAGAAAGCTCTGCCAGCAGTTTCCTTGTCGTTTCTTGATGAGAAAACCGGTCGTGTGTACAAGGCTTTACTATGGAGGACTGGATTTTCTGGAGGGGATTAGAGGGGCTCTGCCCAGTAGGGGATGAGGATTCTGTAGGAAGCTTGGTGAGAATGGTGGATGGATAAGGTCTGTGGAAGGGGCTGGGGGTTTTGCAGGGGCATTGTGTGATATTGTTGAGGGCACTATGGGGGGGATGGAGCCTCTGCAGCAAGCTAGGGGAGGGCTGGGGGCACAGAGAGGTTGGCAGGAACTGTGTAGACTGAGGGCTCTTAGGAAGCCTTGTGGACACTGTGAGAGGTTGGGGGGCACTGTGGGCCAATATAGGGGTTGGGTGGTACTAGACTCAGAAGAGTAAAAATCTCTTCTAATCACCAAACTCAGGAACGCAGGGCACACTCTACTGATCACCAAACTCAGGATTACAGGGCGCTCTCTGCCGATCATCAAACTCAGGAATGCAGGACACTCTCTGGTGATCACCAAACTCAGGAAATCTCTGCTGATCAAAAGTAGAAACCCAGGGTGCTCTATGCTCATCACCGAACTCAGGAACACAGGGTTCTCTCTGCCGATCACCAAACTCAGGAGCACGGGGTTCTCTCTACCGATGACAAAACTCAGGAGCACAGGGTCCTCTCTACCGATGACAAAACTCAGGAGCACCGGGTTCTCTCTGCCGATCACCAAACTCAGGAACACAGGAGTTCTCTCTGCCGATCACCAAACTCAGGAACACATTTTGTGATGTCTGGAAGGGTTAACAGCCTCTGACCCTCAGCTGGCTGGTATGGCATGTAGTTCCTCTAATCTAAATTTCCTAGTAGTGATGAGTGCAGAGCCTCCGATCGACGTGGCGGCCCGGATCATTGACTTTTCTGTCAGCTTCAGGAAACGTAGAGGAAGCTGATTAAATATGACCCATCCAGCTGTGTGACCAGAAGCAGCACTGAGCACTCTGCATGATGATAGTCCCAGCAGAGCTGGTTGTGCTGAATGAGGATGACAGATGAGATAACTATGGGAGGTCACCAATCAGATTAAGGGGGGATCCCCAAATGAACTAAGATCAGCCAGAAAATTCCAAATCTATCTATCTATCTATCTATCTGGCAGCATTGAATATAATAGAAATCGCAGCATCGAGCATTGAAGTGCTTCTGATAAAGCTTCAAATTGCTCAGGTGTGAACAGAACCGCATTGACCTGGCCATCACCAGAGAGGAAATTTGGCTCTGTGAAAAAACAGAATAAAATTTGGGAAAGACCAAAATATACAGGAGACTGAAAAGATTCATATTGTTCTAGGCCAGGGGTCTCCAAACTTGCTAAACAAAGGGTCAGTTTACTCTCCTTCAGACTTGAAGGGGTCAGACTGTGGTCATTGGGGGTAGAAATTGTCCAGGCATCAGTGGAATAAACAATGCATCTTTGGTATTAGGGGGGAGGAGGAGTGCCCCATCATTGGTGTCACTGGGAGGAAGAGTGCCCTATCATTGGTGCCAGTGGGAGGAATAGTGTCCTATCATTTGGTATCAGTGCCTTATCATTGGTGTCAGTGGGAGGAATAGTGCCCCGCCCATCATTGGAGCACAGGTGTGTCAGGAGGAAGGTGCCTCTGAAGCTGCTCTGTGAGAAGGGAGTGGTTGTGAAATCTCTCCCAGCTCCCTGGCCCCCTTTCTTGGGAGGCCATGGAGGCCAGCGGGGCTTCTCCTGCTGGAGGCTCGCAGCTATCTCCTGGGCCGTCGGGTGAACTGCCTGCCTCTGCACAAGCTGATCTCTCTACCCTTGGTGAGGATGAAGGCTCGGAGGCCATTCGGGAGCGAGTGGTGGCCGGGATTAAGGTCCTGAACAGGGAGAGGGACAAGCTGTACAAGCTGAGAGCGGAGTTGAAGCGCCTGCGAAGGCAACGTGAGGGCTTACATAGCCAGAAACGGGGATCCATGGATCCGGAAATCCTACTGGCCAAGGTCCGTGTGGATCATCAGGAGACCATTGTGGCCATGATGGAAGGCAGAGATGGGCCCTTCAAAGAGAAGTTTTGCAACGACAAAAGGTTTGCAAGGGTGACAAAGATGGAGGTGGAGGAGGAGGAGACCCCCAGTTCTGACCCCCTGCCCCCCCAGGGAGAGGTAAGCAGCCCCATGCCTTCCCAAGATTCAGAAGGTATGCTGAAGGCCATCCAGGTAATGGAGTCTCCTATGCGGGGAGATCAGATGATATTTAATGAGGAAGACATTACTGATGATGTGCCTGATAAAGTGAAGCCTGCTAAATCCCATGTTGTGGATAAGACTGTTTTTGTTCCTTTCAACACTGTGACTGACAATGTGCCTAATGACAATCAGGCTGCTAGTCCTGTGTGCAGCAATGTTGTGCCTGCTGAGGCTGCAATGCAGCAAGAGTTAGGCCTCGTACACACGGCCGAGATTCTCGTCGAAAAAAACATGTCGTTTTTTTCGACGAGATTCTTGGACAAGAAAATTGTCCCGGCCGAGTGTACACACGCTCGATTCAAAGAACCCGCGGTTCTTTGAATGGAGCGTACTCAGTGACGTCATCGACTACGACGAGCATGCGCTCGTCACATTCGATGCCGTCGCCGCCATCTTGGTATACCCTATCTATGCCTAGGAAGCTACCGCGCATGCGTCAAGTCATTTTCGAGCATGCGCAGGCTTCCCGGCGAAAAGGTAAGTGTACACACACACAATTTTCTCGTCGAGAAACAGGCTGACGAGAATCTCGACGAGAAAATAGAGAGCAGGTTCTCTATTTTCTCGTCGAGAT
The DNA here is from genome assembly GCA_029206835.1 of Rana muscosa. Classification (NCBI taxonomy): domain Eukaryota; kingdom Metazoa; phylum Chordata; class Amphibia; order Anura; family Ranidae; genus Rana; species Rana muscosa. The sequence goes on along the minus strand of JARGYO010000094.1, from coordinate 71,192,609 downwards.
TCTTGTCGCTTTTCTTGACGAGAAACCATACACACGAACGAATTTCTCGGCAAAAAATATCTGCCAGCAAGTTTCTTGCTGGTTTTTGCAGAGAAACTCGTTCGTGTGTACGAGGCCTGACATTTAAAAAATTTCATTTCTGTGGATGGACTGCAAGTGTCAAAACAGCCCATTAACCCTTCTTTGGCTGAGTCCAAAGCTGTTTGCCCCACTGCTGCTGAGGACTCTACAGTGCAGCATCAGGAGACAACTGGTATTGCAGCAACTGTGACTATTCCTGATGGGAATTTGAATAGTTCTGTGACTGATAACAATCACCCCAGTACCAGTGTGATGAACAATCGTCCTGCTACAGATCCTGCCATTTCAGTTCATACAGTTGATGATGATAATAATAATAATAATATACAGACTAATGTGACTTCAGTGTCGGCCCTTGGCCCTGATAAACCTACTTTTGCACAGGTGGCACACTCTGCTCCTGGTAGTCCCGCTCCCAAGCGGGGTTTTCCACTACAAGCTGCCACTTTGAGCACCCCAAGATCTGGTCTTGGGTCTCTGGCTTCTGCTGGGGGTCCCAGGCGGAATGTAGTTATTCTGAAATGGGAAGGTGGTGCCATCCCTCCAGCACGGCGTGCAGTGGTGGACTTGATTTTGGAGATGGGTTTTGGTGCAAATGACCTGTATGCCTTTATACATGTAGCTGGGACAAGGGACTATACGGTTAGCTTCACCAGGCCAGAGGGTCTTGGCCTGTTCTGGGAGCGATATGAGGCTCGGTGCAGGTCAAGACCTGAATGGGAAGGTCTGGTCCCAGTTGCGGTGTCTCAGAGGTCAACAGTGAAAAAAATTACCATTATTCTCACCAATGAGAGTGTTCCTGCTCGGGATCTAGAGGTCTGGTTAAGGAACTATGGGGAGGTTTTGACAAAGCCCAATAAAATCCATGATGAGCGTAACATCTGGACTGGGGGTTGGTCGGTAACAGTCAGGTTGGCCAGGGATGGGAATGTTGTCCGTCACCTGTCCTCCTCAGCTTTCATAGGGAGGGATAGGATGACTGTTTTCTACCCTGGTCAGCCGGAGCTGTGTCACCGCTGTGGAGAAAAGGGGCACTTGAGCTCCTCCTGTTCAGCCTTGATGTGTTCAGTGTGTCGGGGTCAGGGTCATATGGCTAAGGACTGCACCAAGATGATCAGGTGCAACCTGTGCCTGCGCCTTGGCCACCCCTACAGCAGGTGTCCTGAAGCCTGGCACAATATGGAGAAGGAGGTAGTAGAGGACATGTCAAGGCTGGACAGGATGGAGGGTGAGACCCCTGGTGTACCATCCTCCTCTGCGGTGACCGCCTCCCCCGGTCCTGCTCAGGATCCCTCTCCAGTTCCTGTGGCCACCCCTCCTGTGTCTGTAAGTACTCCTTCTGTATCTGTCTCTGTGTCCCCCCAGCCTACTGTACCCTCTCCTCTTGTGTCAGAACCTTCCAAGTCTGTGCCCCCCGAGTCAGCTACCCCCCAGGAGTCTACCCCTCCTGAGTCTGACTTAAAGGGATCACCCCCCCCCCCACCAGCGTGTACTAAAAAGGTTGCTTCTTCCTCTGTAAAGAAGTCTTGTGGAAAGACTTTAAAGAAAAAAGTAAGAGATGAGGGCTTCTCTGAGGCTGACCTGCGGTACCTGGAAGAGAGAAGGAAGGTTGGGAGGCAGAAGAGGCAGGCGGTGAGGACGGAACGGGGACGGGAAGCTCCGGTTCCTGTCTCCAGCCGTCATAGGTCCTCCAAGTGGGATATTTCTTCATCTGGAGCTTCTTCTGAGAGAAGTTCCGATTCCGAAATGGACTTTGAGGCGGCCTCTAGAAAGAGAGTGGCTTCTGGTGACGAGCAGCAGAGGGGAGCTAAGAAGCAATCCACCCAATAACCCAAATGGCGGTTCCCCCTCCGTTAAAAGTGGTGACAATAAATGTCGCCAGCATTAAGTCAGTAAGAGCTCGTTCTATGGCCTTCTTTTTGCTCAGCCAATTAGATGCTGAAATTCTATTTTTGCAAGAGACTAGGCTCACCTCCTTGGCAGATATTCATATGGCCAAGAGAGAGTGGAGGTATGGTCCATCTTACTGGTCTCTTGCGGCCGAGCCTTACGGCGGTGTGGCGGTGTTGTTTAAAACCGGCATGGTAACTGTCCAGTGGGTTATTGAGGTGGAGATTGGGAGATGTATGGTCTTAGACGTCCTTGTGGGAGGGCAGGACCTGCGCCTAATCAATGTTTATGGACCGCACACAAAGTGGGACAGGAAATGCCTTTTTACAAGGATCAAGCCATTTCTTTTTACATCCCGGCAAGTGGTCTTTGGAGGTGACTTTAATACAGTAACTAGGCCCAAGGACAGGAAGGATTTCAAGGACAGGCTGGGATATGATAGCGTTTTTTTTAAATAGTATGGTTAGGGATGCTGGTCTTGTGGATGTGCACATTAAGCACCTCCCAGATGACACCGGGTTCACTTTTCATCGTGGTAATAGTCAGAGTAGGATAGATAGGTTTTTTTTGAAGGAGGCCTCTGCTTTCTCGCCCCCAGTGGTGCAGGCAGTAGAGTTCTCTGATCACTGTATGCTATCTGTGGTACTGAATGCTTCAGACGCCCCTCAGAGGGGCAAGGGCATCTGGAGATTAAATTCGACACTACTCAAGGAAGAACATGTTAGACAATCCTTTGAGGAATTCTTTCAGGCACAGGTGACCATCCTGGACTTTTGTAGCAGCAAGGCTGAGTGGTGGGAGCTGACCAAAAAGAGGATCGCTGGATTCTTCAGGGGCCTAGCCAATAGAAATCAGTTTAATAAATACATGACCTACCAACGTTTACGGAGGAAGCTGGATATTCTTGTCTCGAGAGGAGGAGATCCTGGGGCAATCTCCGAAGTGAAACTCCTTCTCAGGAAGTGTCAATATGACCGGCATGCCTCTTTGGTTCTGGAGAGGGACTATGGGAAGTACCACTCGCCTGACCCTTACCAGAACTGCAAACAAGGTGTAGCTGTTAAAACGGTCGTTGGCCTTAAGGACAGTACAGGTTCCTTGACAAAGTCCAGGTCAGGGATTCTGGAGGTCGTGAGGTCCTTTTATGCCGACCTTCTTGGGAGGAAAGAGCTTGATCGTGACAAGATGGAAAGCTTTTTGGACTCTACTCCAGGTCTAAATGGTGGAGATGTTCCATTGATGAATTTGACAGAGGAGATCACAGTCGAAGAGGTGATGAGGGCAATTGAACAGCTTGCCATCAAAAAGTCGCCTGGACCGGATGGCTTGACGGCTGAGTTTTACAAAGCCTTTAAGTCTATTCTGGCCCCGCATTTGGTAGAGGTTTTTAACAGTTGCCTTGCTGAGGGGGTGCTTTCCCCTTCCATGAGGCACTCGGCTGTGATTCTTCTTTCAAAGGGTAAAGATCCTTCGATGATTGAGAATTGGCGCCCCATCAGCCTTCTTAATGTCGATAGAAAGATACTGGCAAAGATATTTTTCTGGCGCCTATCGTCAGTGGCAGAGTCTTTGCTTTCTCGCCATCAGCACTGTTCGGTCCAGGGTAGGAGCACCTTCACAGCGGTTTTAGCTGTCCGGGAGGCCTTGGAGCGGTGCAGGGCTGCAGGCTGGGGAAAGTATTTGCTGACATTGGATCAGGCAAAGGCTTTTGATCGTGTTAACCATGAGTACCTGTGGTTGCTCCTTAGTAAGTACGGTCTGCCGGGTGGTTTTGTCGATTGGCTGAAAGTCTTGTATAAGGGGGCAGGAAGCTTCCCTCTTGTTAATGGTTGGGTTGGACAATCCTTTGGGGTTGGCTCCGGGGTGCGCCAGGGTTGTCCCCTGAGTCCCCTGCTCTATGTGTTTGCAATCGACCCCTTCATCAGGAGGCTAGAGAGCGGCATGTTGTGTGGGGTACCAGTGGGGCTCCTGGGTGAGCCGCCATTGAGGGTTGTTGCCTATGCGGATGATGTGTCGGTGATTGTCACTGGGACGGATGAAGCGGAGGAGGTGGTCTCTCTGACATCACGGTATTCTGAAGCATCAGGCTCCAAGATCAATCAGGAAAAGACTGAAGTTTTCTGGATGGGAAAGGATGGTGAGGGTTTTGATCTCCCGGACACCTTTCCAGTGCCCCAGGAAAGAATTAAGATACTAGGCATTGAATTTGGACCCGGCGATTATGGCCTCAAAAACTGGGAAGGCAGACTGGAAATTGCCAATACTAAGGTGGTCAGCTGGAAGAGATGGAAGTTATCTATGAGGGAAAGGGTTGATCTGATTAAGACTTACCTGATTCCGATCTTCTTGTATGTCAGCTTTGTCTGCATCTTGCCAGTGTCTCTCTATGCTAGGGTCAGTAGTGTGTTCTTCCAGATGCTGTGGGGGAACAGACTGAACCCCATCAAGAGGAATGTCACCTACCTATCCAGGAGGGAGGGTGGCTTAGGTATGGTCAACCCAGTTCTTTTCTTTTCACTGCTATTTCTAAAGTTTAACATTGGTAATATGCTTGCAGTGGAACCTCCTGGATGGGTAGGCATATTTAGATCTTGGTTTAGGCCTTTTCTACGACTTTGGGAAGAAGGTGGCCAAGTGAAGAATCGCAGGGGTCATCGTGGTCAGCTACCAGCCTATGTCGCTCTGTGCCTGAAGTTACTGCGGCAGTGGCGATTGTCGGCTGAAGATCTCAGATCGGTTCCAAGGAAAGTCCTTATGAGTCGAGTCTTGAGCGAAGTCTTTCATGACCCACTGGCCTTAAGGGATTGCCCGGGCCCAGTTTTGAGGGCGGGGTTAAGACTGATTAATTTGGATAGAGTACCCCCTAAATTTAGGGATCTGGCCTGGTTGTGCTTCCATGGGAAGCTCTATGTTCGGGGCAATTTGAAATTCCGCAGTGGGATGGATCGTAGCTGTCCTCGGGAGGAGTGTGCAGATGAGGAGGAGACTATGGATCATTTTCTGCTTCATTGCCCTTTTAACATAGAGGTGTATAAACAGGTGGGGCGGGCCCTCGGTGTTCCTTTCCTCTCCAGGCTGGGTTATGCTGAGTGGGTGTACGGAGCATTCAATACCGGTGGAGTTTTTTGTTTGGATACACTTTTTTTAGTTAGCCTAGTAGTCCGTTATTTCACCTGGAATGCACGGTGTCAGGTCAGCATTCGGCAAAAACTCCTTCCTGTTGAGGTGGTGGTGTATGACATTTTGCATGAGGTGGGGAAGATTCGGGAGCTTGAAAGAGACAATCGGGGTCAGGGGGCTTGGTTGAAGGCGTGGAGGGGTTTCAAGCCTCCCTGACTGCCAGGAGTCTCTTTCCCGGGTGTGGCTGTCTGTCTCTTATCACCCTAGATTATCAGTATTTTTGATTCATTTTTGATAAATGGCTGCGTACATAGGTGATGGGTTGTGCCTCTTAGGCCCTCTCTGCTGCTTTATGTAGATAGTTTTCTAGGGATGTTTTTGGTAGTGGATTATGTATATATTGTATATATTCTGAACATGGATGTGTATTCCTTTGTTTTCTGTTGAAGTTTTGTACTATGGTTTTGTTTTTTACTTTTGTATAAAAATTGGTTGCTTGATTCTTTTCAATAAAAGATCAATAGTGTCCCATCATTGGTGTCAGTGCTGCACCACCATTGGTGTCAGTTTGAAGAATAGTGCCCCATCGTTGCCATCAATGGTAGAAATAATGTCCCATTGTCGATGTCAGTAGCAGGAATATTGCCCCATTGTTGGTGTCAGCGGGACGAATAGTATCTTGTATCAGTGAAAGGAAAACTGCCCCAAGGGCCGGCTAAAGGCAACCAAAGGACCGCATCTGGCCCCCAGGCTGCAGTTTGGAGACCACTGTTCTACGCGATGGTGAGAACCCCTCCAAAGTCAACACTTCTGTAGAACATTTTATTGAATAAAAGTGGGCAGAAAGCCCTTAAGCTCTACATTTGAGTCCTAAAGTCCCATAATATAATTTCCTATTATATGGACTGGGTTCCAGGGAAGAACATTTTTACAGGACCCATCCCCCCTCATGGTCGGATCTGGTGGACATTGTGGAGTTATGTAACTTTTCTCTAAGCTGCTTATGATGCCAAGTGACCTGCAGATTCCTAGCTGGTGTCCAGAGACCTGTCAGGGTTTTTGTCACCAGTAGCTGAGTGTAGGATGGACTCTTAATGGAAACTAACGGTGACTCTTTGGATGCCTCTGCTGTCTGGCAACTTTCAAGTGGTGGCTTGTTGATATATTATTTTGGGGGTATTTTGTTCCTTTCTGGTCAAAGTCATTGCAGAAAAAAAGCTTTTAAGTGAATTTCTTTTTTGGACAGTTTTATACATTGGCAAAAATAATTATTTGATTCCCTGCAGCTTTTGAAAGTTTGCCCACTTGAAATGAAGGGTCTATCATTTTTATTATCTGTGTATTTTAAATGATAGAGACAGAATATCAACCAAAAACCCAGAAAAAACACATGGTGCAAATGGTATAAAATGAGTTGCAGTTCTGTGAGTAAAATAAGTATTTGATCCCCAAACAAAACATGACTTAGTACTTGGTGGAGAAACCCTTGTTGGTGAGCACAGAGGTAAGACGTTTCTTGTAGTTGGCTACCAGGTTTGCACACATCTCAGGAGGGATTTTGGTCCACTCTTCTTTACAGATCTTCTCTAAATCCTTAAAGCCTCGTACACACGGGAGGGAATCCCGTTGAAAAAAAAAACCCGCCGGTTTTCTTAACAGGATTCCTGGCAAGCTTTTCTTGCCAAGCCCTGTGTACACACACCGCCATTCAAAAGAACCACCGTTCTTTTGAATGGCAAGAACGCGGTGACGTTATCGACTATGACGAGCCGGCGCTCGTCACATTCAATGCCGTCGCCGCCATCTTGCTACACCCTACACTACCCTTGTATGCTACCGCGCATGCGCCAAAACCTCATCGAGCATGCGCGGGTTTACCTGGACAGGTAAGCATACAGACGACCGGGTTTCTCGGCAGGAAACACTCTGCCGAGAATCCCGACGAGAAAAATAGAGAGCAGGTTCTCTATTTTTCTCGTCGAGATTCCCGGCAGTTTTCCTGCCGAGAAACCATCAGATGATGTGCAATTTGTTTAGTTACGAATTCGTTATTCGTCAAAATTCGTTAATTCGTAAACATATGAATGAACGAACGGTTTACTAAAATTACCAACGAAAAACTAATTATCGAAAAGAACAAATATGGAAAACAACGAAAATACGAAATTATTAAATTAGAAACAGCGAAAATACAAAAGAGTGAAAAAACGAAGTCAAAGAAACAACGAAAATACCGAACAAAGATTCAAAATAACGAACATCAAAATGAACGAAATTACGAGTATTCGGAAAATGGAAATCAAAACAACTAATTCGTTAGTTCTGAAATATTTCTGGACGTTGGCCAATAAGCTTGTCCCTTCCCCCGAAGAGGTTGTCCCTTCCCCCAATGAGCTTGTTTCTTATTCCCTTGTGTGTTTTTCTGTGTTAAGCCCCGTGCACACGGTCGGACTTTTGGCCAACAAACTTAATTTTGAGCAAGTTGAACCAACAATCCGACCGTGTGTACGCTCCATCGGACAAACTTTTTTTGCTTTTTTCTTGTTTTCAATCGGACAAAAGTTGGGTCTGCAAACGGACAAACTTTTGCCCAACAAAAGTCTGATGGAGCAAAGTCCGACCGTGTGTACAGAAAACCATCGGACTTTTGTCCGATGGACAAAACAACTAATGTTAAAATCAACCAACAATAGCAGAAGTTGACCAAAGGGTGGCGGTAAAGAGCAGAAAAGAGCAGAAAAACCACGTGATGTTGGAAAAAGTTTTGGGAAAGTTTGCAGAAAAGTCCTGTTGTGTGTATGCTATGGGTGTGCCCGGCCAACTCCGTTCGGACAAAAATCCACGGAAAAGTCAGATGGAAGTCCGACCGTGTGTATGGGGCTTAAGACTGCAGTGCATTCCATCCAGAGTTCAGATAGGGTGTGGTTGGGTAGGTGGCACTGTTTTGGTGGATTTGTGAGTTAAGTTGTGACTTGTGAGAGAGAAATTCTTTGTTTCTTAAGCATACTCTGTCCAGAATCTAATTTCTATATTACGAATTATGCCCCGATTACGAATCTACGAAAACAATGATACGAAAGTACGAATAAATGAGCCGGTCAATCTCACGAAAGTACGAATTACAAAATTACGACAAGTAGTGTTTCGAATAAACGGAAAATGTATTCTAACGAAAGTACGAATGTAATTAAATCTACAAAAGTACAATTTTCCAATCAACGGAAATTAGACACGGAAATACGAATCATTGCAAATCAACGAAAATATAGTTCTTACGAAAATACGAACGCGGCCGAATATAAAATATAACTAAAAATACGAATTTCGAATCAACGAAAATTAGACTAACGGAAAAACGAATCAGCGGAAAAATAACCCTTACGGAAATACAAAAGAGTCCAAATACGATAACCCACATCTTACGAAATTACGAATCGTTACGAATCAACGTATTGGCTGTCGCTTGGTAATTAAAAGTTTCAACTTCCTCCATAAAATTTCTATAGGATTAAAGTCTGGAGACTGGCTAGACCACTCAATGACCTTAATGTACTTCTTCTTGAGCCACTCCTTTGTTGCCTTGGCGGTATGTTTTGGGTCATTGTCATGCTGGAAGACCAATCCACGACTTATCTTCAGTGTTCTGGCTGAGGGAAGAAGGTTCTCATCCAAGATTTTACAATACATGGCCCCGTCCATTGGCCCCTCAATGTGGCAAAGTCAGTCTGTACCTTTAGCAGAGAAACAGCCCCAAAGCATAATGTTTCCACCTCCGTGCTTGACTGTAGGAATGGTGTTCTTAGTGTCAGGCCTCGTACACACGACCGATTTTCTCGGCAAGAACCAGCAAGAAACTTGCTGGCAGAGAGGTCTTGCCGAGTAAATCGGTCGTGTGTACGCTGCTAGCGTGTTTCTCGTCGAGAAAACCGACAAGAAACCTCGACGAGAAAATAGAGAACCTGCTCTCTATTTTCTCGTCGAGATTCTCCTCGGCGTGTTTCTCGACGAGAAAAGTGAGTGTGTGTACACTTACCTGTCCGCCCGGAAGCCCGCGCATGTTCGAAATGAATTTGACGCATGCGCGGTAGCTTCCTAGGCATACGTAGGGTATACCAAGATGGCGGCGACGGCATCGAATGTGACGAGCGCATGCTCGACGTAGTCGATGACGTCACCGCGTACACTCCTTTCAAAGAACCGCGGGTTCTTTGAAACGAGCGTGTGTACACTCGGCCGGGACAAGTTTCTTGTCCAAGAATCTCGTCGAAAAAAACGACATGTTTTTCTCAACGAGAATCTCGGCCGTGTGTACGAGGCCTCATAGTCAGTATTTTTCTTCCTCCAAACATAGCAAGTCGAGTTAATGCCAAAGAGCTAAATTTTGGTCTCATCTGACCACAGTACTTTCTCCCGATCCTTCTCTGAATCATTTAGATGTTTATTGGCAAACTTCAGATGGGCCGTACATGTGCCTTCTTGAGGACGGGGACCTTGCGGCCAGACCTTGCGGACCGTTTGCCGCCACATCCCCCCCCCCCCAGGTCGGTTGATTGGTCCCGCACTTACCCCAACCAGGTCGCGGGCTTCCTCTGGGCGGCGGGCGGCTTGACCCTGCATCTCCTTCTTTCTTGGCTCCACTGCGGCGCGGCTTTCCCTGCATCTCTTCCCTCCTTCTCCTTGGCGGCCAATAGGATCGCTTCTCCTCTCGAACCAATTGGGTCTCAGGACCCACTTTCTGAGCCGGGGTTGGCAGGGAATCAGTGTGACAATAGAGAATATTAATTTGCTATTGTCACACCTGGGTGGGCTCAGGGTGCAGTGCTCTGCGCTATAGCCCACCCTTTTTTTAAGACAATTAGAGCCTCAGGCTCTAATCACGTGCTTCTAATAAAACAAAACCCCATTGGAATCCATGTGTCTGGCACCCTGGATGTAAATTAGGTGCCGGACGCATGGATTAGGGGGGCCGCGCCCCTGCGCCCCGTATGGACGGGCCGCCGCTGATCAAAGTCAAAGGAAAACTCCCAGCTAACTTACCAACCAGCCTGCAACAAAACTGAATTGTCTTTTCTAACAAGGGGTTTACATTTGCAAATATATCTGTAAGTTGCAGTGGCCACATCAAGGCACCCCAGTGTACTGCAGTCCTAACTCTATATTTTTGAGAGTCTCCCAAAGTGGAGCATATACATAACAGTTGGATAGATTAAGGGCAGGTTTGCCTCTAGCGATGCACAGGACACCCAGCAAGAACACAATGGTAGCTGAAGGTATCCCAAGCCTCCCCGCACCAATTCATCATCTATAAAAGCAAATGGCAACCACCCCAACCTATAACTAGCCTTTGCAGCAAGGAGCATATGGAGGGGCAATGCACATCAAAAACAAACAAAAATTCCCAGCTCACTTACCAGCCAGCCTGCAACAAAACTGAATTGACCTGTCTAACAGTTCACGTTAAAAAAAAATGGGTTTAGTCACCATTTGTTTGTATTTAATTAGCACAAGAAGTGTTTTTTTGGAAGTTGGACCCCCCACCCCACCCCCTGAGCAATGCTTCCATATTTTCTCTGCACATTCTCTAACATTTTATGAAAAACAACAGGTGCCGAAGCAGACCCCCAGCCTCGCGCCCCAGCACCGCAAGCAGCTCACGTTCCAAAGAGTCCTCCAACTGAAGCCGATTAGAAATGAGTCACTTGCGCTGAATAGAAGAATTAGTCAGAATGTGGCCTGTTTATACAGCCGGCGAGCACGAGGAGACTGAACGACTAATAACTGATAGTTAGAGGCAAGCTGAGCGGGCACATAAATATCTCCTATTTTATGCATACTGTACATTTCTATTGAAGCCTTGCTTCTTATTTCTTAGGCTGAGATGTGTATAATTAAACCGTAATCCTTCTTCATGCTAAATCTCCAGTCTCTGGAGCGTGCTGTAAGAATAGGTGGGGAAGGAGGGGGTTCTCACAGTACGGGAAGGTACAAGTAGCATCGTGAAACATTTAACCCTTCTCCGTTATACTACAAATGTACCTTTGTCTGTGTACCCGTTGAAAATAATTTCCATCACTTCCAGCCAAGACAGGAGTTGGGTCTTCAAACTTAACTCCACAAGACCACTGCCACTGATGAGTTGTCACCTTTGCAGCACAATGTGTATGCTATACCACCAGGCGGCTGGGGGCAGTCCCGGGACGCATGTTTTCTTGGGACAAAAGCACTTTAAAATGGGCACTGTCCCCAAGAAATGGGGACATATGGTAAAAATATCCTGGGCAGGGGGGCAGTTGCCCCCCCCCGGGCTGCTCTGATGCCTTGTAAAAAAGGCTGAAGGCTTCCCGGTGAAGAGGAGTAAAAAGTCCTCGCTGGTGTCCTACCAATTGCAAGGACAGAGTGCAGGAGCCCCCCCCAACGCCATGGATGGTGTATGTGATGTCCGAGCAGAGACCAGCACCGTGCCCCACCATAGGCTCTCCTCCCCAGGCCTGCCCCGACCGAGCCGCCCCGGATCCCCCCTGCAGCCATGGGCGTCCGCTCCATAGGGCAAGGGGGGTCACTTGCCCCCCCTGGAATCGAGAAGGTGTTGGCCAAATTGGCAGTGTTCTACACCCTCCGCCGCCCTTACACCCACTTCCAGCCCACACAGATCTGCACCGCAGCACATGTACTCCCTCCCTCCTCCTCCCCCCGGGCCCACCACACCTCCTCGTCGTCGCTTTAAGGCGGCCGTGTCTTGTGGTTTGGCAGCGCTTGCTGGGTGGGGCCTCGCGCTGCAACCGGATTGGCCCCGGCTCTTCTCGTTCTCCTGGGCACGGCCGGCTCCACCCCTGGCCCTTGGACTGTGCAGCGCGCCCGGGGAGGGAAGAAGAAAAAAAGCCGGGGGGAGATGGCGGAGCGGAGGGTGTCTCGAGTCGGTGGTGGTAGTACCTCGGGGGTCTGGCCTCCTGTGGGGTGGCCTGCTGCACACACCCGCTGGACCTGCTGAAGGGGAAAAGGAAGGAGAGCCGGGCTGTGTGTGCGGTATGGAGGGAGGAGGAGATGTCCTACAACATGTGTGTGTGTGACTGCAGAGACATGACGTCATAGGACACGTCATACATATGGTCAGTGTGGTCAGTGCGCAGTGTAGTGGTCAGAGTGTAGTGTCCAGAGGTGCAGGGTGCTGTTGTGTAATGTAAAGGGGTGCAGGGTGCTGTGTAATGTAAAGGGGTCCAGTGATGCAGGGTGCTGTGTAATGTAAAGGGGTCCAGTGATGCAGGGTGCTGTGTAATGTAAAGGGGTGCAGGGTGCTGTGTAATGTAAAGGGGTGCAGGGTGCTGTGTAATGTAAAGGGGTCCAGTGATGCAGGGTGCTGTGTAATGTAAAGGGGTGCAGGGTGCTGTGTAATGTAAAGGGGTCCAGTGATGCAGGGTGCTGTGTAATGTAAAGGGGTGCAGGGTGCTGTGTAATGTAAAGGGGTCCAGTGATGCAGGGTGCTGTGTAATGTAAAGGGGGCCAGTGATGCAGGGTGCTGTGTAATGTAAAGGGGTCCAGAGGTGCAGTTGCGGAGAGGGGGTACACAGTAGTGACAAAGAGATATTTAAAGATGCAGGGGGCACAGTTGGGTGTTTTTACATTTTAACGGGGGGGGGGGGTCGCTTTTAACCCCCGCTAGCGCGGTCGAAGAAAGGGTAAAATGCCACTGTGTATCTCCGCTGCCGAAGAGCCCCCCCCTGAAAAAAATTCAGCGGATGCCCATGCCTGCAGCCCCTAGCTGTCCCTTGCTGGCCAGTTTGGGAACCCTGGAGTCGGTGGAGCAGGCGCTGTCTGGCCCGACCCGATACCTTTTTTATTTCATTAACATGTTGATGAAGGGGGGGGGGGGGGGACCGGAGAAGGCAAACTATAAGCAGATTAAATTCGGGGACAGACCATAACAGGGGTCATTCTCTTCAGGAACAGCAGGAAATGAGCAATGATCAAAATGGGGAAATTATTATTTTTTACAAAATTTTGATCGGCCTGAATTTTTAAACAGTCATATCTACAGCCAATCTGAAGGCTGCTGAAATCCGTGTGCCCATTTCCCATCGAATAAAAATACCAAAAGTCGATTCGCTAGTTTCCACCTACTACAATGCCAACCAACCACGAAACTTCAGAGTCAGATTCTGTTTTAGTGGCACAGAAGCTGTTATGAAACAGTCAAGGGGGGGACCCCCCCTGATTCCAGGACATTACTACGAACATCTGATGCCCGCTGTGCCCTCCATCCCCCATCACGAGGTTCATTGACATGCAGGGTGGCGAGTGCTGCTGGCAGAGCTGGCAATTCTTCACAAACACAGCAGAGCCTTTCTCACTCCCCTCCCCCCACCCAAACTCATCGACCCCCACCAAGATCCCATGTGGAAAATAGAGGCCGATTAACCCCTGTTGTACCAGCTCATGTGGAGCACCACAACAGAAATGAAAGTTTTATGGAGTATCCAGAGAGCTGACTTGTGAGCCGCTTGTGACAAAAACCTTACTAACAATAGTTCAACACCTTTGATTGTATCTTTGCAATTTATATCTTTGTATTGCTGTGCCCTGCGTTCTCCAAAAACGTTGCTTGCTGCAGTTTTGGTAAAGCCCGGGGTGAACAGCACGACACTTAAAAGCGCATGAGCGATTTTGGGGCTGCGCACACAAAATGCATTCAAAATGCATCCCTGCTAATGATCAGTAGTTGGCGTAGACTGGCTTCCGATCATGTGACCACTGTGATAGCCAATCACAGTGATCATGTGATCCGTCACCCCCCGCCTCCCTCCCTGGTATAAAGACCCTGTTAAAGGGACGCCAGGGCTGGGCAGGAAGGGGTTGAAGAATGCATTAGAAAACACACTTGATCTAGATTCACACATGTGCGGTCGGGAATACATGCTCTTTAGCCAACGTGCTGGGGTACCATCAATTCTCAATGGCACCCGTGGGCAAAACCGCCGCAGCACCAAGCATTTTCATGCCAAGTGAAGGGTCGACAAATTCTTTCTCCATGTTTTGTGTGGGCAAAACGGTCCATTTGAATTGAATGAGCTGCTGTACCCCCGACATGTGCGCAAAAATGCGCACGCACATACAGTATGTAAACGCTAACAATAAATTTCTCTTCGAAACATGTAGGGAAGAGCATTGCAGTTACGTCATCCATCCATCTGGGATTGGAGCATTTCTTACAGAGTGCTATGAGTCCTCCTATTTAGTGAGGTCTAAGGTTCTGGTAAGCAGTCTGGTTTGTTGGTGGTTGGAGCACTGGAGTTGTTGGTGGCACAGAAGAAGTGGTTTCAGTCCCAACACATTCCCTTCCTAGGGTGACAACACTGCTCCTCGTAAATACAGTATGGTTATCACTCTTGGACGGGAAGTGTGTTCCTGGCAGGATCATTAGGTGAAAAAAAAGTTTGAAATGAAAAAGAAAATGAATGCCCCCACCACATCTAAGGACTGGTAGGCTGCAATACATTTTTGGTTTTAGATACACTTTAAGCTTGGATAGAGTAGGGGAAGGATAAGACCCCATGTGCCTCCTCTCTTGCTCTTTGGACAGTGCATCAGTTGCCAAGATTCATGACTGGAAAGTTATTAAAGGCATTTATTTAGAGCCAACAATTTACCCATAAATCCCATCAGTCTCAACCCCCAAGGAGCTCCCAATCTAAAGTCCCGATCTCACACTAGGGCCATTTTAGACAGGAGTCAATTCCCTACCAGCATGTCTTTGAACTCTGGACAGAAACCATGGCAATCACAGGTAGAATTCCAGTCTGGGATTCAAACTAGAGACCCCAGTGCTGCAAGGGTAGTCATTAGGGGGTTTTATATAGCCCACCATTAAGCCACGTGCTGCCTTAGTGGGGAGCATATTCTTGGTATAACTACCCAAAATTACAGAATCTTTGGCAGGTAACACAATAGAGGTACAGTGATGTGGCGATTGCATGACTGCTAATGTTAACTTCTGGGCACTAAAGAAGAGTCTGGCATACCTGGCATAGGACTAATGGGTCCTCTGCCATGGACTTGGATGCCATCTTGGGGGAGCCTGAATTTCATTGGATACAGAGCTCTCTTGAGACTTAGGCAGCTATCTTGCACTCATTAGGGGGTTTTATATAGCCCAGCAGACCAATGTGTTTCCTGCCATGGACTTGGGTACCATCTTGGGAGAGCATGAGTTTCATTGGACACAGAGCTCTCTTGAGACTTGGGCAGCTGACTTGGACTCATAAGGGGTTATATATAGCCCAGCAGACCAATGTGCCTCCTGCCATGGTTTTGGATGCCATCTTGGGTGAGCCTGAGTTTCATTGGTCACAGAGCCTTCTGGGGCAGCCATATTGGACTCATAAAGGGTTATATATAGCCTTTTTTGGGTCACTTGGGTGGCGCTTGCAGTGTGGAAAGTTTGTAACAGATACCTGATTGTGAAGGAAGTGTAGGCCTAAATTAGGGACAGGTTCCTGTCCAGTAGGGATGCTCACAGATGTCTCTGGAATTTGTTCTGTGTTTTCAGAAGGTTACTATAAGCCTTTTCAGCTTTCTTATCTGCTGCTGCCCTCTGCACCACACTGGTTAGGACAGCACCCCTTGCAGGAAAGCCACCTCTGGGAAACCTTGTGGGTACATGCGTAAAACGTAAAAATTATCCTTCATAGTGGTGCTGCAAAGGATTAATTGCTTGCTTAGGTCACAGGAACATAGAGAAGAAAATGTACTTACCCGATCCTCCGTACTGCTAGACCACTGCTCACCCCTATTTAAAAAATTGTGTTCTGCTAGCTCTTTAAACAAAGTGATAATCATTAGCACATCCTAAATAAACATAAACAAATACAGTATATTGTGCAAACAATGAAGTGGCAAGTTCCAAAACTGTAAAGTAGGTAAAAAATGTGGTAAAAATACTTTGGTGCTCCTTCTGCGCCACCACCTTCCAACTCCAATGCTCCAACACCTATACACCAGGCTGCTTACCAGAAGCCTAGGCCTCACTGCCTAGGAGCTCTCTAGGGAAACACTTGGATACCTGATGGATGGCTCTCTCCCGGCACATCAGTTGCAGCTTTCAGAATAACTCAACGACCCATACAGAGAAAATGCAGGAATAATGCCATAATGTAGTAACTCCTGAAAGTTATTTTTTGAAATAAAGGTAAAAACTCATAAGCAAAGATAAAATTCAAATAGAGCATTAATATCAGCCGCTTATCTGAGTGGACATGTTGACGTCACCACTAACCTCCACCCTACGTGTTTCGTCGTAAGTCATGTCTTCCAAGGGGCATCTTCTCCCCTATGCTCTGGCTGTCCAAGGTCCCAGTGTCATCACCATAGCCCAGCTTTAGATGTGGTGATGCTAATAGACAGTCCACCGCTGGTGTGGGAGAGCGCCATCTGCTGGGGGAACAGAGAACCGGGTAAGTAAAAGTGCTTAGTGTAAAAGCTCTCCCCCCTAGAATATATAAGCAGGCAAAGTGTACTGCTATTTTATAGGTACACTTTGTTTCTGTACTGCCTTATTTCTCTTGTTATACTGAAAAACTTTAATAAAATCTCAGTAAAAGAATATACAGTTGCAATAAAAAGTATGTGAACCCTTTTGGAATGATATGGATTTCTGCACAAATTGGTCATAAAATGTGATCTGATCTTCATCTAAGTCACAACAATAGACAATCGCAGTCTGCTTAAACTAATAACACACACAGAATTAAATGTTACCATGTTTTTATTGAACACACCATGTAAACATGCACAGTGCAGGCTGAAAAAGTATGTGAACCCTTGGATTTAATAACTGGTTGAACCTCCTTTGGCAGCAATAACTTCAACCAAACGTTTCCTGTAGTTGTAGATCAGACGTGTACACCGGTCAGGAGTAATTCTTGACCATTCCTCTTTACAGAACTGTTTCAGTTCAGCAATATTCTTGGGATGTCTGGTGTGAACACGGAGACCAGTCAGAACGGCGCAGCGCGACTCGCGCATGCGCCGCAGGGAACCGGGCAGTGAAGCCGCAAGACTTCACTTCCTGGTTCCCTCACCGAGGATGGCAGTGGGGGCAGCAGACTGACGAGCGATTGCTCGTCCTCTGCTGCGGACGTCGCTGGACTCCAGGACAGGCAGGTAACTGCTGGCTTTTAATATTTTATTTTCGGCGGAGCTCCGCTTTAAGTTCTCCTGCAAAATGTCTTGATAAACTTGGGAATTAATTTTTCCTTCGATGATAGCAATCCGTCCAGGCCCTGACGCAGCAAAGCGGCCCCAAACCATGATGCCCCCACCACCATACTTCACAGTTGGGATGAAGTTTTGATGTTGGTGTGCTGTGCCTCTTTTTCTCCACACATAGTGTTGTGTGTTTCTTCCAAACAACTCAACTTTGGTTTCATCTGTCCACAGAATATTTTGCCAGTACTGCTGTGGAACATCCAGGTGCTCTTGTGCAAACTGTAAACGTGCAGCAATGTTTTTTTTGGACAGCAGTGGCTTCCTCTGTGGTATCCTCCCATGAAATCCATTCTTGTTTAGTGTTTTACGTATCGTAGATTCGCTAACAGGGATGTTAGCATATGCCAGAGTCTTTTGTAAGTCTTTAGCTGACACTCTAGGATTCTTCTTCACCTCATTGAGCAGTCTGTGCTGTGCTCTTGCAGTCATCTTTACAGGATGCCCACTCCTAGGGAGAGTAGCAGCAGTGCTGAACTTTCTCCATTTATAGACAATTTGTCTTACCGTGGACTGATGAACAGCAAGGCTTTTGGAGATACTTTTATAACCCTTTCCGGCTTTATGCAAGTCAACAATTCTTAATCATAGGTCTTCTGAGAGCTCTTTTGTGCGAGGCATCATTCAGATCAGGCAATGCTTCTTGTGAAAAGCAAACCCTGAACTGGTGTGTGTTTCTTAGAGGGCAGGGCAGCTGTAACCAACACCTACAATCTCATCTCATTGATTGGACTCCAGTTGGCTAACACCTCACTCCAATTAGCTCTTGGAGATCTCATTAGTCTAGGGGTTCACATACTTTTTCCACCTGCACTGTGAATGTTTACATGGTGTGATCAATAAAAACATGGTAACATTTAATTCTGTGTGTGTTATTAGTTTAAGCAGACTGATTGTCTATTGTTGTGACTTAGATGAAGATCAGATCACTTTTTATGACCAATTTGTGCAGAAATCCATATCATTCCAAAGGGTTCACATACTTTTTATTGCAACTGTATAAGCAGGCAGCCCAACTGTTTGGGATAATTGTTAAGTTTCCTGAAGTTGGGCTTTAAGGATTCATGCTTCAAGCATCCTCCTGTATGTAAGCTCTCTATTCTTTAAGGCCCCGTTCACACCTATGTGAATTGATTGTGGCCTGCACCGGATCCAATTCACATAACATTATAAAATATATTGATTTTAATGAGGCTGGTTCACATATGGTTCACATATGTGCGATGCATTCGCACTGCGCATTGCCCAAAAAACGTGTGCGTATTCTAGGCATTGCGGTGCAGCTCAGGTGCGAATTCAGGCCCATTATTTTCTATGGGCACGCATCTGATTCGCAGATGTGTTCAGTTCCCAACAGGATTTCTCTCCTTCTCCTCACTACACTTCCCCCCTCCCCCTCCCCTCTCCCAGGTCACTAAATTCGCAGCTAAAACGGAGATGATCTGCTGAACAGCGCTCTCATCTCTTTGCAGAGAGCCCAGAGCTGGAATTCGCATCGCACAAGTGTGAACCCAGCCTAACTGTCTTCTACCGAAATATACTGTGTGTTGAACTTTTGAAGAATAGCACTTTTTATAACTGCTGATTACTCGTTACATAGGAGCATATTTAGCTATTTACTTGGTGTTACAGTTTAAAAAACATGTTTCAGTGCCGGTTCACGCCAGATGCAGTCCACTGCATATTTTTCTGCATCAAAAACGCATGGAGAGTAGGTTATATGTGTTCCAATGGCATAGTTCACACCAGTGCAGTCAGTTCGAGTGCGTTCCAGAATAGAAAAAAAATAGTAGAACATGTAGCATTTTTTCTGCACTGAACTGTACTGGAATGCGACAAAACACATAAAAAACGCACCAGAATGCATCAAAAACACACCGGTCCCTATTTAAAAAAGAATTGTTGTGTTTTGGGACTTTATATGAGGCAATAGCCTGAATAAGGTCACGTGCCTCCTTCCCTGTTTGTAGCGAAAAAAGAGGGGGGAGGGACAAAAGGTTGGGACTTTGAATGAAGCATGAACAGTAATACCTTGGATTGCGAGTAACGCGGTTAAACGAGCGTTTCGCAATACGAGCAATTTTTTATTTCTTTTTAATCCTGACTCGGTTTGCGAGTGTTGTCTTGCAAAACGAGCAAGATTCAAGCCTCTGTGGTGTGCAGTACCGCATTTGGCCAGAGGTGTGGGGGCGCCGGTAACACTCGGAGCCCTTTGGAGCCGCTCGGATCCAGGAGAATGTTTGTAATCCAAAGCACTCACATATCAAAGCGAGTTTCCCCATAGGAGTCAATAGAAACAAAGATAATTTGTTCCACATTGACTTTTATTGTATGCAGTACCGCATGTGGCCAGGGTGGGGGGGCGCCGGAGAGACTCAGAAATACTCAGACCATTCAGAGCTGCTCGGAAACACTCGGAGAGGCTCGGAAACACTCGGGAACTGAATTTTTCCGAGTGCATCCGAGCGGCTCCGAGCGGTCTCCGAGTATTTCTGAGTCTCTCAGGCGCCCCCCACCTCTGGCTACATGCGGTACTGCATACAACAGAAGTTAACGTGGAACAAATTATCTTCATTTCCATTGACTCCTATGGGGAAACTCGCTTTGCTATGCGAGTGCTTTGGATTACAAGCATTCTCCTGGAACGGATTATGCTCGTAATCCAAGGTTCCACTGTAGCTGCAAAGAAGTACAATGGTTATATAAAAACATATTTATTAATATATTTATTAATTGATGAAATCTGTAACAAATATAATGCATGATATTGGTAAATTCCACGATATAGTTCAAATGTACAATCATATTAGAGAATGCATAAAAATCTATAAATAACAAGGTAGGAAACAAAAATACATAGTTATGATAGATAAATTGTAATAATTCATATATATGTACATATGGGATGATACAATGCAATAGAAAATTGATTGATTGTGTATTGCAAGGGTGCTCAACCTGTGGCCCTCCAGCTGTTGTGGAACTACAAGTCCCATCATGCCTCAGCCTTTGGGACTTGTAGTTCCGCAACAGATGGAGGACCACAGGTTGAGCACCCATGGTGTATAGCCTCCAGACTAGCTCCTCCACATAAACTGCAATGGATTAGAACCCCACAATAAGTTACATGTAGGTCCTAGAGCCACATGATATCAATATCAATATGGTATAATGGGCGTATATGAATATAAAATTGGAACACGGCTTCTAGTTAGCTCGACGCGTTTCGTGGCTGGGTAATCGCCACTCTTCAGGATCAAGCATGTGATCTGAAATATAATACAAGGATTTCCATAAGGACCATAACCTATTAGGGATAAACTACAAGAAATCCGATTGGACCAAGCCCTACTAAGTTACTTACAAATAATATAGCTGTGTGTTGGAGATGCATTGCAAGGAGCTGGAAGTCCAACCGAGGACATCATTCACGGTAACTGTGGGAATATGATCCAGGACCACAGCCCAACCTGAAGCACCATCAGAGGCGGACAGGTATCCAAGTTGTCTGGATCTTCCTAGACTCGGGAGTGTTGGGAAGACCAATCTTTCAGTGGCTTCTGTGAAAATTTGTGAGTAATACAGTTTCCGTGGTACGTAGTGTACCCCAATGATAATATGGGGGTAAGGAGGGGTGCAAGTATACTAATAATCACGGATTGGAAAACTGCCTCACATTGATCGATGAATGGATGACAGAGTTCCCTCAAACTCAACGGATCCAAAACAGAACTCCTTCTCCTCCACGCAAACCGGAAGACAAAAAACAAAATTCCTTGGACACTCCCCTCTATCCTTGGACAGACCATTACCCCAAGCACTAAAGCCAAAAGCCTCAGAGTCATCTTTGATTCGGAGATGTCGATGGATGCACAAATAGGATCAGTAGTCAGTGGATCTCACCACCTCCTCTGCCTGCTGCGTAGACTCATCCCCTTTATCCCAGAAGAGGACAAAGCAGTAGTAGTTGAAACAATTATCAACTCGCGACTCGACTACGCAAATGCCCTCTATCTCGGACTACCCAAATACCAGATTTCGCGCCTACAAGTCGTCCAGAACACGGCTGCCAGGCTGGTAACGGAAAAAAAAACCTGGGAATCCATTACCCCATCACTGAGGACCCTTCATTGGCTAACCGTAAAGGATCGAATCACATTCAAGACCCTCTGCCTCACCCACAAGTGCACACAAGGAAACGCTCCACAATATCTATGCGAGAAGATAAAACACTACACCCCCAATCGCACTCTCCGATCAACAAACCAAAACCTCCTTCACATCCCCAAGTCCCGCTACAAAACAAAGGGAGAACGAAGATTTGCAGTCCAAGGACCACGGCTATGGAACGCTCTACCCACAGATATCCGCATGGAAGAAAACCATCGGGGTTTCAGGAAAAAAAACTTAAGACCCACCTCTTCTGATGGATCAGGACGTCACTGGATGCAAAGCGCCCTGAGGCAATTTAGTTTGCATTTGTAGCGCTATACAAGTTATTCACTCACTCACTCAATAATGCCACAGGTGAAATGGAAAACACGTGAATAATGAAGTGAATGAGGTAGGGAACTTGTGAGTAGAGTGTTAAACCACCAATGGGGCTGGATAAACCACCAATGGGGCTGGATAAACCACCAATGGGGCTGGATAAACCACCAATGGGGCTGGATAAACCACCAATGGGGCTGGATAAACCACCAATGGGGCTGGATAAACCACCAATGGGGTTGGATAAACCACCAATGGGGCTGGATAAACCACCAATGGGGCTGGATAAACCACCAATGGGGCTGGATAAACCACCAATGGGGCTGGATAAACCACCAATGGGGCTGGATAAACCACCAATGGGGTTGGATAAACCACCAATGGGGCTGGATAAACCACCAATGGGGCTGGATAAACCACCAATGGGGTTGGATAAACCACCAATGGGGCTGGATAAACTACCAATGGGGTTGGATAAACCACCAATGGGGTTGGATAAACCACCAATGGGGCTGGATAAACCAATGGGGCTGGATAAACCAATGAGGCTGGAGAAACCAATTGGGCTGGTCCCAACCTTTTGTCCCTGCCCCCTCTTTTCGGTCCCCATTTAAGATGAAGAAAGAAAGACGGTAAAAAAAGCACTGGAATGCATCAAAAACGCGTCAAAAAAGCGCAGGTGGTGTGAACCTTCCCTTAAAAACATGCGGCTGTGTGATGATGAATAGATGTAGTACTGGAAAACAATGCCTGTGATTTGTTGTAGAATTCTGTTATGTATTGTTAAAGCTAAAACAATAGAATCTTATAGAGCGAACCATTAATGTAGAGCTGCAATTGACTCCCATTAACCGCACAAGATTATATGTGTGGCTGTGTGGTTATATATATGATGGGGGCTGTCTTTGATCTTCCTTTATATTCCTTTAGATACATCCCTTGGGTGGACAAGCCAGTAGTATTCCTCCCGGGGATAGTTTCTAAGAAGGGGGCTCAGTCTCTGCTGTTTGTATTTGTTCCTGCATAGAGACTCCTCATAGGGTCTTAACAAGGAGCGTCCTTCTGCAAAGATCCAGGGAATCTAGAGGATCTCATATCACCCTACATCCCATCCCAAGTTCTTCCCAAATCCTAAATCATATCCCCCAGACCAGTGATCTCTGGATGTGGCCTTTTGCTTGACTTTATCTGGCCCTTGGGGCGCCATTCTATCCACTGACACCAATGACGGGGCACTATTCCTCCCACAGAAGCCAATGATGGGGCACTATTCCTCCCACAGAAGCCAATGATGGGGCACTATTCCTCCCACAGAAGCCAATGATGGGGCACTATTCCTCCCACAGAAGCCAATGATGGGGCACTATTCCTCCCACAGAAGCCAATGATGGGGCACTATTCCTCCCACAGAAGCCAATGATGGGGCACTATTCCTCCCACAGAAGCCAATGATGGGGCACTATTCCTCCCACAGAAGCCAATGATGGGGCACTATTCCTCCCACAGAAGCCAATGATGGGGCACTAATCCTCCCACAGAAGCCAATGATGGGGCACTAATCCTCCCACAGAAGCCAATGATGGGGCACTAATCCTCCCACAGAAGCCAATGATGGGGCACTATTCCTCCCACAGAAGCCAATGATGGGGCACTATTCCTCCCACAGAAGCCAATGATGGGGCACTATTCCTCCCACAGAAACCAATGATTGGGCACCATTGCTCCCACAAAAACCAATGATGGGGCACTATTCCTCCCATCGAAACCATGATGGGGCACCATTCCATCCACTGACACCAATGATGGGGCACCATTCCATCCACTGACACCAATGATGGGGCACCATTCCATCCACTGACACCAATGATGGGGCACCATTCCAATCACTGACACCAATGATGGGGCACTATTCCTCCCACAGAAACCAATGATGGAGCACCATTGTTCCGCAAAAACCAATGATGGGGCACCATTGCTCTGACAGAAACCAATGATGGGGCACCATTGCTCACACAGAAACCAATAATGGGGCACCATTGCTCTAACAGAAACCAATGATGGGGCACCATTGCTCACACAGAAACCAATAATGGGGCACCATTGCTCTGACAGAAACCAATAATGGGGCACCATTGCTCACACAGAAACCAATAATGGGGCACCATTGCTCTCACAGAAACCAATAATGGGGCACCATTGCTCTCACAGAAACCAACGATGGGGTACTATCCCTCCCTTGAATACCAACAATGGGAAAGTATTCCTCCCATTAGGATGCCGGGACATTTTCTACTCCCACTGGCCACAGTCCAGCCCCCCTAAATCCTGAAGGACAGTAAACTGGCCCTTTGTTTAGAAAGTTTGGAGACCCTTTGGCTGGACTGATTATTGAGTTAGTGGACTGCTGCATCTAACTGCATCTGGCTGCCTCTGCAATAATTCTGGGAAAGAACCGATTAAATCACAGCGGCTCCTACGGTGGTAGCGCTACATCTTTTATTTATTTTTTGCCATATGTGTCCCGTTGGGGGGGAATTCCCTTCACTTCCTGTCCCATAGCTAAAAAAGAGAGGGGGATCCCTGGTTGTCACCAGAACTAGTGTCCTCATTGGAAAAATGTCCCTTCTACTCCTGTTCTGGTGACAACCCAAAGTTTGGGATTTTCCATCACTTTCTCACTTTGATAACCATGAAAAAATAGAGCGGGTGAATGTCCCGAACGGGGGCACAGACAGCAATTAAAACCTGACAGGTGTTCTAATCCCTCTCCACTCTATCCAAAACTAAAAAGTTACACTTTAATTATGAAAAGCCTGGAAAGAGTTGGCATATATGTCCGATTTTTCGTCTCATCCCATTCTGGTGACACCCAAGGAAGAGTGAGGTCAGATCTCCCCGGCGGGGACAGCAGAAAGCTGCGATAGAGGATCTAACGCTTCCCTGGCTCGATCCAAAACTAAGGAAGAAGAATTTTGGCCGGCGTTCAAAGCGGTTGTCAGTAGTCGGTTCACGTGCACACCATGGGAAATACACACAATACAGAAACAACACGCCGCGCTCCAAGCTGGCACTGCCATGGACAATATTAGGAGAATAGACGTGTATGTTAGACTTTAATCTGCATAGATGGGGAAAAGCTGGGGATCACCTTTGTTACATGGTGCATGTTTATCGCCCGCCTGCCTGCGAAATCCTTCTCCGCCGCCCCGCCCCCCCTCCCCTTTTCCAGGCTCCACGCTAGCGAAGATGATGGCTCTTCGGGGGATCACCGTCTAAAACAATGACAGGGGCCCCCAGGCTGGTTGTAATTCACAGCAAGAAATACCGCCAGCCAACGTCCTGCCCTAATTGTTCTTATCCTCTCCCTCCAGATGCGTCACGTGACACCATCGCAGCGAAAAAAACAACCTTTCATCCACCTTTAAAGGGCCAATCAAGAAGAAAAAAAAATGCGTTTAACCCTTTCGCTACCAGAGCCGTTTTTGATTTCTTTTTTTGCACACTTAAAAAAAAAAAAAAAAAAAAATCTGAAAGCGTTACTAAAACGCACAGCATCAACTTTTTTTATTTTCATTTTTTTTTTCATATTTTACCCCTCACTCTTACACAAATTGTTACAAAAATTATTCAAATTTTAACTTTTTTTTTTGCACGCTTTAAAAAAAAAATTTTTTATTTTAATATTTTTTTAAAAAATATTTTATCCCTCACTTGTACACAAATTGTTATAAAAATGATTCAAATTTTTACTTTTTTTTTGCACAAAAAAATAAATCTGAAAGTTTAACTAAAACACACAGCATCAACTTTTTTTTATTTCAATATATTTTTTCATTTTTTACATTTTTTTTTTTAACATTTTATCCCTCACTTGTACACAAATTGTTACAATTTTTTTACTTTGCACACTTTAAAAAAACAAAAAGATTCTGAAAGCTTAACTAAAACGCACAGCATCAACTTTTTTTATTTTCATTTTTTTTTTTCATTTTTAAAAAATATTTTATCCCTCACTCTTACACAATTTGTTACAAATATAATTCAAATTTTTACTTCTTTTTTTTTTTCACACTTTAAAAAAAAAAACTTTTTTTTGCACACTTTAAAAAAAAACTAAAAACTTCTGAAAGCTTAACTAAAACGCACAGCATCAACTTTTTATATTTTCATTTTTTTTTCATTTTTAAAATATTTTATCCCTCACTCTTACACAAATTGTTACAAATATAATTCACATTTTTACTTCTTTTTTTTTTTTGCACACTTTATTAAAATAAAAAAGTATTTTTTTTTTTACTTTTTTTATATTTTATCTTTCACTTGTACACAAATTGTTACAAAAATGATTCAAATTTTTACTTTGCACACTTAAAAAAAAACAAAAAAATTCTGAAAGCTCAACTAAAATGCACAGCATCAACTTTTTTTTATTTTAATATATATATATATATATATATATATATATATATATATATATATATATAAATTTTTTATTTATTTATTTTTTAAAATATTTTATCCCTCACTCTTACACAAATTGTTACAAAAATAATAAAAAAATTAACTTCTTTTTTTTTTGCACACTTTAAAAAAACAAAACTTTTTTTGCACACTTTAAAAAAAAAAAAAAAAACTTCTGAAAGCATCAACTTTTTTAATTAATTTAATTTTTTTTGAAAATATTTTTACTTTTATTTGCACACTTTAAAAAATAAATCTGAAAGCGTAACTATAACGCACAGCATCAATTTTCTTTTATTTGAATATTTTTTTTTCATTTTTTCATTTATTTTTTTATATATTTTAATCCTCACTCTTACACAAATTGTTACAAAAATGATTCAAATTTTTACTTTTATTTGCACACTTTAAAAAATAAATCTGAAAGCATAACTATAACGCACAGCATCAATTTTCTTTTTTTTTCATTTTTTCATTTATTTATTTTTTATATATTTTATCCCTCTCTTACACAAATTGTTCCAAAAAGGATTAAAATTTTTACTTTTTTTTTTTTTTTTTTTTGCACACTTTAAAAAAATAAATAAATCTGAAACCGTAACTAAAACGCACAGCATCAACTTTTTTTATTTTAATATTTTTTTTTTTTATTATTTTTTTTTTTTTTTATATTTTATTCCTCACTCTTACACAAATTGTTCCAAAAAGGATTCAAATTTTTACTTTTTTTTTTTTTTTTGCACACTTTAAAAAAATAAATAAATCTGAAACCGTAACTAAAACGCACAGCATCAACTTTTTTTATTTTAATATTTTTATTTCTTTTTTTTTAAATATTTTATTCCTCACTCTTACACAAATTGTTACAAAAATGATTACAATTTTTCCTTTTTTTTTTTGCACACTTTAAAAAAATAACACAGCATCAACTTTTTAATTAAAATATATATATATATATATATATATATATATATATATATATATATATATATATATATATATTTATTTTTTAAATATTTTATCCCTCACTCTTACACAAATCGTTACAAAAATTATTCAAATTTTTACTTTTTTAATCTTTTTTTGCGCTGCGAGGCATGACTTCTTGGGTTCCAGGCCTAGGCTAGGCACCGCGACCACATCACAGATATTCCTGCAGGGAGTGTGTCAGTAAGTGGCAACTGTGGAGCATACTTGCACACGTGCAGCGGATTTCTGTGCATGCGCACAGACGCCGCCAGGTGGTATAGTGTCAGGTTTCTGACATGCACAGCAAAACGCAGTCAACGCGCAAATGTTAATGGAGCCTTAGGGCTCTTTCACACGGAGGTCCGTTCAGGTCCGCCTGTCAGTTTTTTAGGTGGACCTAAAACGGATCCTCCATGTACCCCTATGGAAGCACGGATGTCAGCGGAGACATGTCCGCTGACATCCGCTCCGCTCCGCTCCGGTCTACGGTCCGTCGTCATCCGATTCCCCATAGGGGAGAGCGGCGCTCTGACAGGGCGGTCCCTGTACAGTGTGCGGGGACCGCCCAGTCATCCGTCGGCTCAGCGGGGATCAACGGAGCGATCCCCGCTGAGCAAGCTGAGCTTCACGGGGCGGATCTGCACGGATCCGCCCCGTGTGAAAGAGCCCTTAGGCCTGATTCACACCTTAGGCATTTGTAGTGCTTTTTGCAGATTTGCACTACAGAACGTGTTCCATAGGAAACCATGTTAGATGGACTGTAGTTCACATCTGCACAATGCAAAAAGCACAAAAAATGCCCGTGAATCAGGCCTTAGAAACAAGTCAGAATTATTAAAGTGGTTGTAAACCCACTTAGACAACTCGCACCTACAGGTAAGCCTAGATTAAGGCTTACCTGTAGGTGCAAGAAATATCTCCTAAACCTACACGGTTAAGGAGATATTTACTATAAGGCGATGCGCCGATGACGTCATGCGCACTAGCGCATGCGTATGACGTCATCGCCGCTCCGGCCAATCACAGCGCCGGAGCGGCGATACATTGACATCCGTGACGGGACATCGAGGCAAGATGGCGGCGGAGGTGACCGAGGACCGCTGCGGGGGGCTTCGATCTCAGGTAAGTCATTCATAGTGAGCTAGTATGCTCTATGCATACTAGCTCATTATGACTTTCTTTTGCAGAGTTTTTAAAAAAAAAAAAAAAAATTCCAGAGTTTACTTCCTCTTTAACCACTTCAGCCCTGGAAGAATTTACCCCCTTCCTGACCAGAGCACTTTTTGCGATGCAGCACTGCGTCGCTTTAACTGACAATTGCGCGGTCGTGCGACGTTGAACCTAACCAAAATTGACGTCCTTTTTCCCCCACAAATAGAGCTTTCTTTTGGTGGTATTTGATCACCTCTGCGGTTTTTATTTTTTGTGCTATAAACAAAAGAAGAGCGACATATTTGAAAAAAATGCAATATTTTTTACTTTTTGATTTAATAAATATCACAATTTTTTTTTTTAAAACAATTTTTTTTCTAAGTTTAGACCGATACGTATTCTACATATTTTTGGTAATTTTTTTTGCAATAAGCGTATATTGATTGGTTTGCGCAAAAGTTATAGCGTCTACATAATAGGGGATAGATTTATGGCATTTTTATTTTTTTAATTTTTTTTACTAGTAATAGCGGCGATCTGCGATTTTTATTGTGACCGTGACATTGCGGCAGACACATCGGACACTATTGGTGCGTTTTTGGGACCATTCACATTTATACAGCGATTAGTGCTATAAAACTGCACTAATTACTGTGTAAATGTGACTGGCAGGGAAAGGGTTAACACTAGGGGGCGATCAAGGGGTTAATATGTTCCCTATTGAGTGATTGTAACTGTAGGGGGAGGGGACTCACAAGGGGAGGAGACCGATGTGTGTTCCTCTGTACTGGGAACACACATCGGTCTCCTCACCTCTGACAGGAGGTGGATCTGTGTGTTTACACACACAGATCCACACTTCTGCCGTGATCGTGGGCAATCGCGGGTGCCCAGCGGACATCGCGACCGCCGGGCACACTCACCGGGTCACGAGCGTTGCCGCGCGCCCCATAGACGGCCGGGAAAAAAGGACGTCATATGACGTCCGCCCGGAGGGAGGGAGGGTTCCTGCCGGCGTCATATGTCTATGACCCGGTAGGAAGTGGTTAATGGTAATTATTAATGCCCGCCCCATAGCAGATTTACTGCTACAGGGCGGCCATTCTGTGCAGAATCGCCTATATATAGACGTGATTCTGCACTTCGGCCTGCAGGGGGCGCACTGCTTCTGCTGTGATTACTCCCAGCGGAAGGCGATCTGCAAGTGCCAGCCAATGGATGTCCTCCGGCACCTGCCGATCGTCAGGAAGATAGGCTTTTCACAGGGGGGGGGGGGGGGGGAGTGATGGATTTTGTGTCCCTGTCACTGTACTAATGACACTGGCTGGGAAGGGGTTAAACATCTAGGCCAGTGATGGCGAACCTCGGCACCCCAGATGTTTTTGAACTACATTTCCCATGATGCTCATCGACACTGCAGTGTGCAAGAGCATCACGGGAAATGTAGTTCCAAAACATCTGGAGTGCCAAGGTTCGCCATCACTGCTCTAATCGATCAAAGGGTTAAATGTGTGTCTCGCCCAGTGCTTTTCTGTACAGCATGTGCTGCTTTTACTAGGGGCGAGACACACATTTAACCCTTTGATCGATTAGACCAGTGATGGGGAACCTTGGCCCCCCAGATGTTTTGGAACTACATTTCCCATGATGCTCCTGCACTCTGCAGTGTAGTTGAGCATCATGGGAAATGTAGTTCCAAAACATCTGGAGTGCCAAGGTTCGCCATCACTGGCCTAGATGTTTAACCCCTTCCCAGCCAGTGTCATTAGTACAGTGACAGTGCATACTTTTAGCACTGATCACTGTATTAGTGTCACTGGTTCCCACACAGTGTCAGTTAGTGTCCGATTGTCCAATATTGACGTCCCACTATAAGTCGCTGATCGCCGCCATTACTAGTATAAAAAAATAAAATAAATGCAAATTCCAGTATATATCGCATAGTTTGTAGGCGCTATAACTTTTGCGTAAACCAATCAATATACGCTTATTGGGATTTATTTTTGTTTAACAAAAATATATAGCAGAATACATTTTGGCCTAAATCTATGAAGAAATTGTTGTTTTTTTTTTTTTTT
Source organism: Rana muscosa (assembly GCA_029206835.1). Taxonomy (NCBI): domain Eukaryota; kingdom Metazoa; phylum Chordata; class Amphibia; order Anura; family Ranidae; genus Rana; species Rana muscosa. The sequence continues at coordinate 71,162,112 of JARGYO010000094.1, read as the reverse complement.
TGTTTTTTTAATCGGATACATTTTATAGCAGAAAGTAAAAAGATATTTGTTTTTTTTGTTTTTTTTTTGCAAATTGACATTTTTTTTTGTTTATAGCACAAAAAATAAAAAAGCGCAGTGGCGTTCAAATACCACCAAAAGAAAGCTCTATTTGTGGGGAAAAAAAATGATCTATAACTTTTAATTTGTGTACAGCATCGCATGACTGCGCAATTATCAGTTAAAATGACACAAAAAATAGGGCCTAGTCACGATGGGGGGGGTAAATCATCCGGAGGGCAAGTAGGTAAATACTGCTAAAAGACCCTGCAGATTAATTAGAACACTCCGAGTTGCATCAGGTGATTATAATGAGCCGGATCCTCCTGTTCAGAATGTGTCCAAAAAACGAAGAGCTTGTTCTTCACAGCAACGAAGAGCAGAAATCTACAAAATTTGTTAAAATTTGCAATGTAGACAGGTCTTTTTTTTTTTTGCTCAACAAAAGCGGAGATTCCTTTTTTAACCACTTGCCGCCCGCCCTATAGCGGATTGACGTCGGCAAAGTGGTTTCAAAATCCTGACTGGACGTCATATGACGTCCTCAGGATTTTGAGCCGCTGCGCGCCCCCGGGGGCGCGCATCGCGGCGATCGTTGTTGCGGATTGTCAGTCTGACACCCCACAACACCGATCTAGGTAAAGAGTCTGCGACGGAGACTCTTTACCACGTGATCAGCCGTGTCCAATCATGGCTGATCACGATGTAAACAGGAAAAGCCGGTGATCGGCTTTTCCTCACTCGCGTCTGTCAGACGCGAGTAGAGGAGAGCCGATCGGCTGCTCCTCTGACAGGGGGGGTTTGTGCTGATCGATTATCAGCGCAGCCCCCCCAAGGATGCCCACACTGGGCCACCAGGGATGCCACCAGACCACCAGGGATGCCCACCACCAGGTATGCCACCCTAGACCACCAGGGATGCCAATCAGTGCCCCTAATGGATGCCAATCAGTGCCCACAATGGATGCCAATCAGTGCCCACAATGGGCATCACTGATTGGCAGGCATTATTGTTTGCCACTGATTGGCATCCATTAGTACAACACATTGCAGTACAGTGCCACCTATCAGTGCCCGTCCATGCCACCTATCAGTGCCCACCCGTGCTGCCTATCAGTGCCCATCCATGCCGCCTATCTGTGCCCATCCGTGCTGCCTATCTGTGCCCATCCGTGCTGCCTATCTGTGCCCATCCGTGCCGCCTATCTGTGCCCATCCATGCCGCCTATCTGTGCCTATCGGTGCCCATCCGTGCCGCCTTTCGTTGCCCATCAGTGCCGCCTCGTCAGTGCCCATCAGTGCGCGTTATCAGTGAAGGAGGAAACTTACTTACTTTTTAATTTTTTTTAGCAGAAAATAAAAACCGCAGAGGTGATCAAATACCACCAAAAGAAAGCTCTATTTGTGGGAACAAAATGATAAAAATTTGGGTACAGTGTAGCACAACCGTGCAATTGTCATTCAAAGTGCGACAGCGCTGAAAGCTGAAAATTGGTCTGGGCAGGAAGGTGTATATGTGCCCAGTATGGAAGTGGTTAATTTTGCCTTCCAAACTGCTTTTAAAATGCAATGGAGCCAATGGGAGGGCAAAATTAAGGTAATTTTTGCCAAAATTTGGGGAAAAAGTGGATGATGGTGAAATTTTTTTGCCATTCATTTTCAGATTTAATTTTCTATTCTAAATGAGGGATGGAAAACCCAAAAAAAATGTATTTTTAAATTCGTTTTTTGCTCCGTATAATAGTAGTAGTTTGTATTAGACACGTGCAATTCGTTTCGTTCCAAATTCGTTTTTTAACTAATTTCGACAAATTCGTTAATTCGGAAATATCCGAATTAACGAAAACTCGTTTAACGAATATTCGTGAATTCGAAAATTCGTAGTTTCGTAAATTTGTACATTCGTACATTCGTAAATTTGTCAATTCGGAAATCTGAAATAATAATTAACTAATAATAACTTAACTATTAAATTATAGGTATTAGAATTTCCTTTCAAATTTTGGCTGTTAGTAAACTTAACAAAGTTACGAATTGTTTTCCGAAATAATGAATGCCGTATCTAAACGAATGGAACGTAATGACTTCATAATATTAATAAATAACAATAATAATAATAAAAAACATGATATTATTATTATTTATTATTAATTTGTTCTGTTACATTTGTTTAGATGTGACATTTGTTATTTCAGGTTATGTGTAACTTCGGATAAATTTGTATTCGTTACGTTCGCTAACAGCCAAATTTGAAAGGAAATTACAATACCTATAGTTTAATAGTTATTTTTTCAGATTTTCTAATTTTCGGATTTCGAATTTCCAAATTTCCGAATGTACGAATTTACAAATGTACGAATTTACGAATGTATATATATTTACGAATTTACGAATGTATAAATTTCCGAATGTACGAATTTACGAATTGCGATCACAACGAATGACCCGAAAAAAAACAAAAAAACGAATGAAACTAAAACTAACACATTTTTTGGCAGTGCACATGTCTAGTTTGTATGCAGTATACGCTGTCCAGGGTGCTGAATAGGGCGGCTGTACCTTCTATTAGTAAAATCTGGTAATATAGCTGACCCCATATGAGTAAATATATGATATCTCTGATATACAGGTCTCATGAGCGCCCCCTCCTGCTAACTTGTCCTGGGGCACAGGTCACCATTAACCCTTCCACCTCCAGGCATGACCACTTCAGCCCTCCAAAGATGCAGTACTTGCAGAACGGCCACAAATATTTTGAGTAGATCTAAAAGCAATCGCTAAAATCTCATACGCTGTAACGTTAGGCTGCATTCACTTCATTTTGCGTTTTCTAAATGTGTGCAAAAAACACACCGTGTGTTTTTTGCTCCATATGCATAGGGCCGTCTATTAATTTCAATGGGCTTCCCTACGCGCGGCGAACGCAGCGAAGTAGCTTTCTGCATTTTTTTTTTCTTTTAACCACAGCTTTTGTCGCACATTTTAGGCGCCGTTAACAATGAATGGCGATACAAACGCAACAGGCGTGTTTCACAAAATGGTGCGATTTTACAAATGTCCGTGAACTGCTAAAGTGCGAATGCAGCCTTAATGGTGTATTCAGCCTTTTCAGGACTATTGTTTTCCATAAAATAATCCTCGGTGATCCTGACGTGAAAGTCCTTATTTAGAGCCCTTTCACACTGAGCCACCCATAGCGTCGGTGGTAAAACGCCGCTATTTTTACCGCCGACGCTATTGGCGGATTTGCTGCGCATTTCGGCCGCTAGCGGGGCACTTTTAACCTCCACTAGCGGCCGAGAAACGGTTAAAACTGAAGCAGCGCATTGCGGGCGATCATAGGCGTGCGCACAGGGTGTGCCAGGTGTGCCCAGGCACACCCTAATCACTCTGTGCAGCACAGATTCCCCCTACTGCCCTGGCTCCCATCTTTCCCCCCGCAGGGCTGCCAGCTTCCCTCCTCTCCTATCGGCTGTTGCTATTGGGATGTTTTAGGAGTGGGGAAGGGGCCGGTAAATATGTAATTTACCGGCCCCTTCCCTTTCTGAATGAACATCGTGAGTAATCGGTAGTGTGTGTTTGGGCTTTGGGGTGCACACCCTAATGCAATAGGCTGCGCACACCTATGCGGGCGATATAGCCGCGCTGTCCCATTAATTTCAATGGGCAGGAGCGGTGGAGGAGCGGTAAACACACCGCTCCAAAGATGCAGCTTGCAGGACTTTTTTTTACCGTCCTGCTAGCGCACCGCTCCAGTGTGAATGTAACAGCTGTTTAAGGGCGGATTGCAGGCGTTATTTTTAACGCTATAGCGCCTGCAATCTGCTCCAGTGTGAAAGGGGTCTTAGGCACTTCCTGTTATAGGGTGAAAACAGTCTTATAAATGTGCTCTTGCGTTGTCACGCTATCACATGCGCCCCTAGTGGAGACTACAAATGCCAACACCTCTTGAGCAGATATGCTGCACCGTTGTCACTATCAGGGCTTTTTATTTTTTAGAGAGTAGGTGCATGCCCCCCCCCATCCCCTCCTCTGATCTCCTAAAAATGCTAGCTGCCTGGCTGCAGGGCGAGGGGCTGCTGCTGTCAGATGCTGTCTGACTTGTATTGCTGTCTGTGTCCCCTTAAGGGAGATTTTTCCCTCACTTCCTGCCCAGGTGTCGGCTAGGAGAAGAAGAAGCTCATGTAGGAGATATGGGTGCAGCCAGCAGTATTCCTCTAGCTGCCATCACTGCTACCATTGATGGGGTGTTACACTCCCACAACCTAAGGCCCCTTTCACACTGAGGCGCTTTGCAGGCGCTATTGTGCTAAAAATAGCGCCTGCAATGCGCCCCAAAAAATCCGCTCAATAGTATCCAATGTGAAAGCCCGAGGGCTTTCACACTGGAACGTTGCGCTTGCAGGAGGGTCAAAAAACTCCTGCAAGCCGCATCTTTGAGGTGCAATAGGAGTGCTAAAAATAGCGCTCCTATAGCGCTCCTGCCCATTGAAATCAATGGGGTAGCGCCTCCAATACACCCGCAAAACGCTGCAAAGAGACGCTGCAAAAAAAATGGTATAGCGGCGCTAAAAATAGCGCCGCTATGCCGCCAGCGCATCCAGCGCCTCAGTGTGAAAGTAGCCTAAGATTGAAGGCTGCCGGCAGGACCGGCTCATGATCAGGTGACCACTGTGACGGCCAATCACAATGGTCACATGATCCGCCAATTCTTCCCGCTAGGAACTTTTTAAAGGGATGCTGGGGTGAGTGGAAAGGGGTTAAAGGCTACCTGTACCATGAGAAATAAGGAAGCTGCCATTGTTCACCTCCACTTCTGAAAATGCCTATTGTCTGGCTGCTCGAGTCAACCTCATAACTTTATCTCCTTCTATAGATTTATTTTAAAGCTGAACTTGGGGATAAACACATATCATCATTCGTCATGTGTATCCTTTGTTGAATCTTACTGAGACTTTGCCTTCCTGTAATAAAGACCAGTCACTGCTGCTCTCTCTTTGTGCAGAATGACTGATCTCGTCTCCGCCCCTTCCTGTAGCTCTCTGCAGGAAGCCTGTAGTCGGTGGAGCCTGCCGGGCCCCTCCCACAGCCCTGCTCTCTCTCCTTGTGCAGGATGACTGATCTCGTCTCCGCCCCCTCCTGTAGCTCTCTGCAGGAAGCCTGTAGTAGGTGGAGCCTGCCGGGCCCCTCCCACAGCCCTGCTCTCTCTCCTTGTGCAGGATGACTGGTCTTGCCTCCGCCCCCTCCTGCAGTTCTCTGCAGGCAGCCTGTAGTAGGTGGAGACTGCCGGGCCCCTCCCACAGCTCTGTTCTCTCTCCCTGTGCAGGATGACTGGTCTCGCCTCCACCCCCTCTTACAGTTCTCTTCAGGGAGCCTGCAGTGGGTGTGGCCTGCTGGGCCCCTCCCACAGCCATGCTCTCTCCTTGTGCAGGATGGCTGGTCTCGCCTCCACCCCCTCCTGCAGATCTCTTCAGGGAGCCTGCAGTGGGTGTGGCCTGCTGGGCCCCTCCCACAGCCCTGCTCTCTCTCCTTGTGCAGGATGACTGGTCTCGCCTCTACCCCCTCCTGCAGTTCTCTGCAGGCAGCCTGTAGTAGGTGGGGCCTGCCGGGCCCCTTCCACAGCTCTGCTCTCTCTCCTTGTGCAGGATGACTGGTCTTGCCTCCGCCCCCTCCTGCAGTTCTCTGCAGGCAGCCTGTAGTAGGTGGGGCCTGCCGGGCCCCTTCCACAGCTCTGCTCTCTCTCCTTGTGCAGGATGACTGGTTTTGCCTCCACCCCCTCCTGCAATTCTCTGCAGGGAGCCTGCAGTGGGTGTGGCCTGCCGGGGCCCCTTCCACAGCTCTGCTCTCTCTCCTTGAGCAGGATGACTGGTCTTGCCTCCGCCCCCTCCTGCAGTTCTTTTCAGGGAGCCTGCAGTGGGTGTGGCCTGCTGGGCCCCTCCCACAGCCCTGCTCTCTCCTTGTGCAGGATGACTGGTCTCGCCTCCGCCCCCTCCTGCAGTTCTCTTCAGGGAGCCTGCAGTGGGTGTGGCCTGCTGGACCCCTTGTGCAGGATGACTGGTTTTGTCTCCACCCCCTCCTGTAGTTCTCTGCAGGCAGCCTGTAGTGGGTGGAGCCTGCCGGGCCCGTTCTACAGCTCTGCTTTCTCTCCTTTCTGGTTACTGGCCTCCAATTATAAATAAATGGTACGGTCAGTCAGAACCTTTTAAATTATGTGAAAAAAATAAATAAATAACATAAACAAAGAGCACTAGAAAGATCAGTCGTCCACCTTCTTTATACATCTACTGTATATACTTATAAATTTCATACATACGGTGTAACATATTAGCAAAAAATATATATATTCAAAAGCAAACTCAAAAAATTTCCCTATAAAGAGATTAGTGTTTTCACAAAAGTGAAAGCAGGTAATCCATCCACAAGAGGATCATCCGTGCTCCAATCCGTGCCCAAATAGTACTATGTTCATGAGCAGATCACCTCCACCAGTCACCTTTAAGTGAAATGGTCGTTGGTCAAACAGTCCCTTTATGTTAATGTAGTCATCCTCAGTTTCTGTATATGTCCAACTGATGGGATCTGTCTCTCCAACAGTCCCCCTGTTGGGACTAGCTAGATCCACTCCTCACGCCTTCCGTTTATTTATGGTATATAAGGAAAATGTCATCACTTAAAATGGCAAATGGCTTATTTTAAAATTATGTTACATAGTAGGTGAGGTTGAAAAAAGACACAAGTCCATCAAGTCCAACCTACGTGTGTGATTATATGGCAGTATTACCTTGTATATCCCTGTATGTTGTGGTCGTTCAGGTGCTTATCTAATAGTTTCTTGAAACCATCGATGTCCCCTGCTGAGACCACCGCCTGTGGAAGGGAATTCCACATCCTTGCCGCTCTTACAGTAAAGAACCCTCTACAAAGTTTAAGGTTAAACCTCTTTTCTTCGAATTTTAATGAGTGGTCACGTGTCTTGTTAAACTCTCTTCCGCGAAAAAGTTTTATCCCTATTGTGGGGTCACCAGTACGGTATTTGTAAATTGAAATCATATCCCCTCTCAAGCGAGAATAAGTTCAGTGCTCGCAACCTTTCCTCATAACCAATATCCACCAGACCCTTTATTAGCTTTATTGCCCTTCTTTGTACTCTCTCCATTTCCAGCACATCCTTCCTGAGGACTGGTGCCCAGAACTGGACGGCATACTCCAGGTGCGGCCGGACCAGAGTCTTGTAGAGCGGGAGAATTATCGTTTTATCTCTGGAGTTAATCCTTTTTAATGCATGCCAATATTCTGTTTGCTTTGTTAGCAGCAGCTTGGCATTGCATGCCATTGCTGAGCCTATCACCTACTAGGACCCCCAGGTCCTTTTACATCTTAGATTCCCCCAGAGGTTCTCCCCCAGTGTATAGATTGCATTCATATTTTTTGCCACAAAAATGCATTATTTTACATTTTTCTACATTGAACCTCATTTGCCATGTAGTTGCCCACCCCATTAATTTGTTCAGATCTTTTTGCAAGGTTTCCACATCCTGCGGAGAAATTATTGCCCTGCTTAGCTTAGTATCGTTCGCAAATACAGAGACTGAACTGTTTATCCCATCCTCCAGGTCGTTTATGAACAAATTAAATAGGATTGGTCCCAGCACAGAACCCTGGGGGACCCCACTACCCACCCCTGACCATTCCAAGTACTCTTCATTTATCACCACCCTCTGAGCTCCTCCTTGTAGCCGGTTTTCAATCCATGTACTCACCCTATGGTCCATGCCAAAAGACCTTATTTTGTACAGTAAACGTTTAAACTGTGTCAAATGCTTTTGCAAAATCCAAAAACATCGTTGACAGCGTATTTCACAGGTTTTAATAATGGCTAATCGCCTCCTCATGGCTTTCCGGGCATACGAGGCACCGGAAGTGACATCATTGGCTCTACCCGACGTGTTGCGTCACTTGTCACGTGACTTCTTCAGGGATAGAAGCCCAGTGATGAACTTCAGGGTTTTAAAGCCCTTAATTATTTACAGGTAGCCATAGTGACAGGTGAATCATCGGATCATCATGATCAAATTAACATGGCAGTATCTAAATCTTACTATGCATCCAAAGATGTTGGATTACCTAAAGCTCATTTGTTAAAGTGGTTGTAAACCCAGTTACACCACTTTTCTCTACAGGTAAGCCAATAATAAAGCTTACCTGTAGGTACTGGAAATATCTCCTAAACCTGCATGGTTTGGGAGATATTTACCATATACCCTTGCGTCTACATCATCGGCGCATGCGCACTGAAGAAAGGGCACGATTGTGCTGTTTCCATAGGGCCCGTGCCGTGACCATCGGCTCCCGCGTGGGAGTGATGTCATGCGACTCCACAGCCCCGGAAGGAAGAGGGGCGAAGATGGACGCAGCCACCAGCGGGGACCTTGGAGGGACATCGCGGGCTTCGTTTGCAGGTGTGTGCAACATAATGGGCTAGTATGCAATGCATACTAGCCCATTATGCTTTTGCTTTGCAGGGAAAAAAGAGGAAGTAAAACCCATGAACCTAACTGGTCTTGTCTCCGCCCCCTCCTGCAGTTCTCTGCAGGCAGCCTGCAGTGGGTGGAGCCTGCTGGGCTATTCCCACAGCTCTGCTCTCTCTCCTTGTGCAGAGTGGCTGGCAGTGGGGGCTGGTGTTTCTTTTTTTTTGGGAGGGGGCAGCCAATTGGGTGACGGGTCTCAGACCCGCTTCCTGATTGGATGGGAGGAGGATCGGTGTGCCGATAACGAATATTCATTCGCTATCGTCACACAACTGGGTGGGCTTCGGGCGCAGTGCTCTGAGCCCGAAGCCCGCCCTTTTTTGAAGCCTATTAGAGCCTCTGGCCCTAATCACATGCTTCAAAAAATCCATAGGAATCCATGCGTCAGGCATCCCTGTATGTAGCACTGGGTGCCGGACGCATGGGTGGGGGGGCGGCGCCTGTGCTTGTCTTGTCTCTGCCCCTTCCTGTAGTTCTCTGCAGGCAGCCTGCAGTGGGTGGAGGCTACTGGACCCCTCCCACAGCTCTGCTCCTTGTACAGACCATGTACAGCAGTGGTCTCCAACATTTTGGACCTCATGCACCACTAAACTCACAATTTTGAATCTCGCGGACCACTAACATGAATTTTATTGAGCCATGTGCTCCCTCCCACAGTCTGTGATCAGCGCTGCCATAGGAAACCCCACTCCTTCTTCACCTCCCACTCTCTGCACTACTCCTGGCGCCTCCCTCTGAGTTCACATGAGCCAGAACTACACAGGGGGCATTAGGTATCACAGTATTGACTGTCAGCGCGCATTGAGAACAACACTATACATCAACCACAATGTTTATTTGCGGCAGAACCCCTGGGGATGACCAAAATTTTCTTGTGGACCATCAGTGATCCACGGACCACTGGCTGGGGACCGCTGATGTACAGCACAGTGATGTTGCTCTTGTTATTTTAAGGTAATATCTTGGTTTGCAAAGGCATACGGCGTACAGGAAGTTGATTTATATCCTTTGTGGAAAATATTTAATCGCTTGCCGACCAGCCGCCGTCATTATACTGCGGCAGGTCGGCGCGATCCAGCGAGCCATCGTAGCTGTACATAGGCTCCTTTAAGCGGGATAGCAGGCGCACGTGCGCCCTCTGCACTGCGGGGGTGCCGATGATCGTGGCCACGTGCGATCACAGGCACGAGAGCCAGAACAGGGACGTGTGTGTGTAAACACACACATCCCAGTTCTGAGAGGAGAGGCATCATGAGTTCCTACTAGCTGGAAACCATGATCTGTCATTTCCTCCAGTCACTCCCCTCCCCCTACAGTTACAACACACCTAGGGAACACAGTTAACCCCTTGATCGCCCCCTAGTGTTAACCCCTTCCCTGCCAGTGACATTTACACAGTAATCATTTTTATAGCACTGATCGCTGTATAAATGACAAAGGTCCCAAAAATGTGTCAAAAGTGTCCGATGTGTCCGCCATAATGTGGCAGTCCCGATAAAAATCGCTGATCGCCGCCATTACTAGTAAAAAAAAAAAATATTAATAAAAATGCCATAAATCTTTCCCCTATTTTGTAGACGGTATAACTTTTGCGCAAACCAATCAATATACGCTTATTGTGATTTTTATTAGCAAAAATATGTAGAAGAATACGTATCGGCCTAAACTAAGGAAATATTTCGCTTTTTTTTTTTTTTTTAATTGGGCATATTTATTATAGCAAAAAGTATATTGTGTTTTTTTTTCAAAATTGTCGGCCTTTTTTTGTTTATAGCGCAAAAAATAAAAACTGCAGAGGTGATCAAATACCACCAAAAGAAAGCTCTATTTGTGGGGAAAAAAGGACGTCAATTTTGTTTGGGTACAACGTCGCAGGACCGCGCAATTGTCAGTTAACCACTTCAGCCCATGAAGAATTTACCCCCTTCCTGACCAGAGCACTTTTTGCGATTCGGCACTGCGTCGCTTTAACTGACAATTGCGTGGTTGTGCGACGTTGCACCCAAACAAAATTGGCATCCTTTTTTTTCCCCACAAATAGAGCTTTCTTCTGGTGGTATTTGATCACCTCTGCGGTTTTTATTTTTTTACTTTTTGTTATAATAAATGTATAAAAAAACTAATTTTGTTCTCAGTTTAGGCCGATACGTATTCTTCTACATATTTTTGGTAAAAAAAAAAATCGCAAAAAGTTATAGCGTCTACAAAATAGGGGATAGATTTATGGCATTTTTTTAATTAAATTTTGTTTTTATTAGGAATGGCGGCGATCTGCGATTTTTATCATGACTGCGATAGTGCGGCGGACACTTTTGACACTATTCTGGGACCATTGTCATTCATACAGCTATCAGTGCTATAAAAATGCACTGATTACTGTGTAAATGACACAGGCAGGGAAGGGGTTAACCACTAGGGGGCGAGAAAGGGGTTAAAGCGGAGTTCCACCCAAAAGTGGAACTTCCGCTTTAAGTACTCCTCACCTCCTTACATGACACATTTGGCATGTAATTTTTGGGGGGGTAGGGTGACCACGTGTCCCGGATTGCCCGGGACAGTCCTGCATTTTGCAGGTCTGTCCCGGGCACATTCATTCCAGGACAATACAGTGTCCCGGAATGAAACTGATACAGCCACCCCCCGGGCCAATCTGATGCCCGCCAAAAAGGCCGCCACATCACTGCTTTACTCCCTGACAGTAATTGTCCTGGCCGGGAATGCCTGGAGGAGCACAATCCCGCCCCCTGCTTGTGATTGGAGAAATCATAAATTCCGCCTCTTGTGTCCAATCACTGTGCTGTGATTCGTTACAGCACAAGCTGATTTTTGGAAAGGGAGGGTGTCCCTGAATGGTAGTTTGGAAATGTGGTCACCCTAGGGGGGAGTGGGGGCTTCGGTAGGAGTGGGACTTCCTGTCCCACTACCTCCTTCTGCCCAGGGACCGCCTCGGCGACTCCTCCTCTCGCCTTAGGCGGCCCCTCCCTCTAGGAGATATCCTGGGACACGTGACAGGTCCCAGGATATCGCCTGTCCACTCCAGGAGCGCAGCGCAACTCGTGCATGCGCAGTGAGTGCCCGGCAGTGAAGCCGAAAGCTGTCATGGCCGGGTGCCCACAGAGTGAATGGAGGCGACGGCGAAGAGGGGAGGGAGAGGAGCGATGCTCCGGGGCGGCCGCGTCGCTGAACAGTGGAGCAGGTGAGTGTGTGTTTATTAAAAGTCAGCAGCTACACTTTTTGTAGCTGCTGACTTTTAATAAACCTAAAAAAAGGCTGGAACTCCACTTTAAGTGTGTCCTAGGGAGTGATTCTAACTGTGGGGGGGGGGGGGGGTGGGCTACCAGTGACATGACAGAGATGACTGCTCCTGATGACAGGGAGCAGTAGATCACTGTCCTGTCACTAGGCAGAACAGGGAAATGCCTTGTTTAGATAGGCATCTCCCCGTTCTGCAGCTCTGTGACATGATCGCGGGACCCTGGCGGACATCGAGTTCATGGGGTCCCGCGGGCACGGCCACGGAGCACGCGGCGGGCGCGCGTGCACGGCGACAAATTCAAAGCAATGTACAGGTACGTTGCTTTGTGCAGCCGTGCCACTCTGCCGACGGATATCGTCGTTAGGCGGTCGGCAAGTGGTTAAAGCGACGCAGTGCCGCATCGCAAAAAATGGCCCGGTCATTGAGAAGCCAAATCTTCCAGGGCTGAAGTGGTTAAAGAAAGGTTTTGTGTGTCTGGAGTTTAGCTTTAAATATTGCATTGTGTGCAATAGCTAGGTATTATGTAGAAGATGTACTGACCGGCTCAGACCTCTAAAAACGTACATATCTGAGTTTTATACTTTCACAGCAGTTCATTGAAACAAAATCAGATGTTTTTAGGCTGATTGCAGCGATGAGTCACCGGAACTGGGCACCGGCCACGTACTGCGAACGGGACGAATGTGCGTGTGACGCAGAGCAGCTGGTAGTCCAGATGGCAGGTTCCATTGACCACATAGGGCCACGGAGATGATTGGCGGGTCTCTTGAGTCATAGCAGGACAAACAGACTGAGGAGGGGTGGGGGGGCGGTAATGGAGAGATATTTAGTAGATGTCAGTACATTGAGCGCAGAGAGAGGAAATTGTTCCCCTTCTCTGTCACACTGACGTCTCTGAAATGCAGCTGGGAAAGAAGAAAGCAACATGAAAAAATATCCACTTTATAGGGGGGGAAACGCAGAGATTAAAATTTTTCGGTTAAAAAAAAATCTAAAGATTTTGCCATAATTGTGCCATTTTTGCTGCATTTCGTTTATTTTATTATTTATTTATTTATTTATTTTATTATTTATTTATTTCAGGTACTTATATAGCGCTGTAAATTTACGCAGCGCATTTACATATACATTGTACATTCACATCAGTCAATTGGAGTCAATGGGGAGGGTGAAGAGTTTTTGAGTGGTTAATGGGCTTTAATCCTCTACTACAGGTCATGGAATCTCCTTACCGCTATCCTTTTACCAAAAAAAAGTCCCATTATTAATAACATAAAAAACAATACAAAGCAACAAGACACAAAAAAAATGCAATAGAACACCAAATGAAGGCTGAGATGGCGTTATTGGTCTGCTGCATGTAAAAGGAAGCGTTTCCTTAGTCTCCTCTCCTCCAGTGATCAGACTGCAACATTGTATCATTTGTAGCAAGTTGAGAGGCTGTAACAGGGGCTGATCTGTGTCAGACACTTTTGGACAAAGCCTAGAACTTCATGGGCACTGGCAGGGTCGCCATCAGAGGGGTACAGGCAGTACACCTGTAAGGGGTCCGGATGGCAACCCCCCTTCTTCTTTTTTTTTTTTTTATTGTTTATTTATTTTTGTAAGGGGCCCAGAGGTCCCCAGGGCCCCGGATGGCAACCCCCCTTTTTTTTTTTTTGTTTGTCAGCGCCCAAAGCCCCCCGACCTCAACAATTCGCAGCAACAGCTCCCCCCCCACTTCTCAATTTGTGGCACCCCCCGCTTCTCAACTCGCGGCAGCCCCCCCGCTTCTCAATTTGCGGCGGCAGCACCCCCCGGTTCTCCTCTGCTCCAGGGGGCCCATGCCTGAAGCTGCGCAAGGGGCCCCAAAATTCCTGATGGCGGCTCTGGGCACTGGGATTTACTTGATTGTGTCATCTCTGGGTTGGAAGTAGACCGTGACCTGGGATAATGACTGGACAAATATGGCACCATTCTTCTGGGGAGAAAAAAGGTTTTGTCGGGGTACTTATATACCTGGAAGAGTTATGCCTTGTACAAACGATCTGATTTTCCGTCGGGATAAACTCCGACAAATTTTTCAGACGAATTTTTCAGACGGAATTCCGTTCAAGCTGTCTTGCATACACACTGTCACACCAAATTTCGACCGTCAAGAACGCTATGACGAGCCGAGAAAAATGAAGTTCAATGCTTCTGAGCATGCGTCGACTTGATTCTGAGCATGCATGTGTTTTTTTTCTCCATCGGAGTTCCATACAGACAAGCGGAATTTCCGCTAGAAAAAATTTTCGGCGGAAAAAAAGAGATTTCTCTTTCTAAATTCCAACGGAAAAAAGTCAGATGAGGCACACACACGGTCGGAATATCCGATGAAAAAATTCCGTCAGACTTTTTTCATCGGAAATTCTGATCGTGTGTACAAGGCATTACACTGACACAAGGACATAAAAAAATAACATGTGATGACAGGTCCACTTTGAGGTGCCCACAGACATCTGAGGTCCACCATTGTGTTTGTTATGGAGAGAGGAAGATACAGTATCAGCATGGATCCTCTAACTCAGGAGGGGGCGGTAATAATGATAGAGTTAAATAAAGAAAAAAGAAAAAAATGATAGAGTTGGGGGCCGCCAAAAAACTATAGCACTGTATTCAGCATCCCTTATAAAAAATAAAAAAAAATGTAATATTTCATTAAATAATAAAGTTTCAACAATTCTTGTTAAAGTGTCACTCTACCCAAAACTGATATTTTACTGGTGGAAAGTGTTAAACCCACAACAGTCTATTTTATTCCTCAGGGGCTCTAATGGTGAGAGCTTTATGCTGAGTTTCTAGGTCTCTACACCTGCTGTGCCCATTATGAGGGTTTCCACCATCCCTGTGCTCGGTTCCCAGGTCTGAACACCTGCTGTGCCCACTATGAGGGTTTACCACCATCCCTCTGCTGAATTCCCAAGTCTGTACACCTGCTGTGCCCACTATGAGGAGTTCCCACCCTCCCTGTGCTGAGTTCCTGGGTCTGTACACCCGCTGTGCCCATTATGAGGGGTCCCCCATCCCTGCGTTGAGTTCCCAGGTATGTACACCTGCTGTGCCCATTATGAGGGGTTCCCACCATCCCTGTGCTGAGTTCCCAGGTCTGTACACCTGCTGTGCCCATTATGAGGGGTTCCCACCATCCCTGTGCTGAGTTTCTGGGTCTGTACACCTGCTGTGCCCATTATGAGGGGTTCCCACCATCCCTGTGCTGATTTTCCAGGTCTGTACACCTGCTGTGCCCATTATGAGGGTTTCCACCATCCCTGTGCTGAGTTCCTGGGTCTGTACACCTACTGTGCCCATTATGAGTGTTCCCACTATCCCTGTGCTGAGTTCCCAGAGTGTGGAAATATGTCAGAGAGATCTTACTGTTGGAGGAATCAATGCCCACCCAGTGTTCTGCCACATATCTGTCTTGTCACTTCCTGTGAGCTTAACTGGAATTTAAAAAAAGTCATGTTTGAAGTCCAACCTGTGTGCCAAGAATGTCTCCCTCCATAAACCCTCACATATACCTCAGGTGATACATGGGGATGAAACAAATCCTCCTACATAAGTTTTGCCTATTTATCTGCAGTTTTCTCTTCTCTATAGCCACTCAAAGTTCAGCATTTATACAGCTTGCCTGAGCTTTCAGAAAGCAGGGGACAGGGAACTGAAGTTACACTCTGCAGAGCTCAGTGAGAAGAGCTCTGAGAGCTGATTGGAGGGATGGGGGACCCCCCCCCTTCACAGAACACAAAGGAACAAAGCTGAGGCTGTCAATCACAGGCTGTGTGAAAGGAAAAGAAAGGGCTAGATGATGCTGGACAACCTCCAGCTGAGAAATGAGGCAGGTTTTATCTGACTTGCTGGAGCTTCTAATGCACACTATGAGAAGCGCACAGTGTGCAGTGAAATCAGAGTAAGCCATTTCAGTCCAGGAGAGGAGCCTGTACAACTGAAGAGAAGCCTGACATTCAGATTTTATACTGTCACACAGAAGGTCCCGTCCAAAAATATTTCAGACAAGGACATTCCAGTAGACAGGTGGACATTCCAGTAGACAGGTGGACATTCCAGTAGACAGGTGGACAATCCAGTAGACAGGTGGACATTCCAGTAGACAGGTGGACATTCCAGTAGACAGTCCAGTAGACAGGTGGACAATCCAGTAGACAGGTGGGCAATCCAGTAGACAGGTGGACATTCCAGTAGACAGGTGGGCAATCCAGTAGACAGGTGGACATTCCAGTAGACAGGTGGACATTCCAGTAGACAGGTGGACATTCCAGTAGACAGGTGGACATTCCAGTAGACAGGTGGACATTCCAGTAGACAGGTGGACAATCCAGTAGACAGGTGGACAATCCAGTAGACAGGTGGACATTCCAGTAGACAGGTGGACATTCCAGTAGACAGGTGGACATTCCAGTAGACAGGTGGACATTCCAGTAGACAGGTGGACAATCCAGTAGACAGGTGGACAATCCAGTAGACAGGTGGACAATCCAGTAGACAGGTGGACATTCCAGTAGACAGGTGGACATTCCAGTAGACAGGTGGACATTCCAGTAGACAGGTGGATATGCAGATTAAACGTTCTCATCGCTCTCTGACCGTCTCGCTGTACAATGCTTAGTCACGAGGAAGCTTCCTGGTTACGGTCATTGCTGAGTCGGCAGAACTCTGATTGCCGGATGATGGACGGGTAAAGTGCTTGTGGGTCCATTACTGGGAACAGGGATACCACTGCGGCCCACAACCTGCTAATAGAACAAGTAAATTCTTTATAACTTCCGCACTGACCTCCTCACTCGTCTGACAATCGGTTTATCCGTAAAGATCCCTTTTATCATTATACTAACTATACCTTTCCCCTTTACATTTAAGGTTAGAAGTCAGGTGTGGGGGCTGGTCCGGGATTAAAGTGGACCTGTCATCAGATATATCTTTTCATGGCAAGTATGCAATGTAACAATTCCAGGGTCTCAGAAATCACAGTACTCCTCTCACAATGCCATCTTCTGCTTTCCTCTCCAATAGGACGGAGCCATCTTTTGAACTTTTGTCTGGACCTGGATCACCTGCTGGTGCCACTGTGCTTTCCAGAACGGAAGGTTGTAGTTCCAGTGTTGTAGTTCCAGTGTCCACCAGTGGGGGTTGTCTCCCAGCTGGTGAACACAGCCTGGGGCTTTATGTTGTAAAGTTTCTCCATCCTGGACCTATAAGGTGCTGTGTACAGCTACCCCCAGAAATCAATGACTATATGTGGGTAAACTCCAGTCCTTCCTTAAAGGAGAAGTACAGTCAAAGCTCATTTGGCTGTACTTCTCCTATGGATCACAAGAGTGCAGTTTGTTTTGCACTCCTGTGACCTGTTTTCAGCAGGGAGCGGGCTGAAGTCTGCTCTCTTCTGATGTCACAGAGTCGGTCCACGCTAAGGCGCCATCACGACCATAGAGTTTGGATCCACGAGATCCCTAGACCATCACCTGGCTCAGGCTCTCAGCGAGCCCCTGAGAGCCTGAGCCAGCCACTCCCATCCCCTCCACAGCCCAGCACTCCAGTGAGTGTGAGGGGGGTCAGAGCAGAGAGCTGTGAGAACCGAGCGATCATCAGTGTTCGATCGCTCGGTTCTCAGTGTTAGAGGCGCTGGGGGATGATGCTGCATCCACCTAGGTAAGTGTGAATCCAAAAGAAAAAAACAAACTCCCATACATCTTTTTCAAACACACACATGCAACGGGACGTCCACACCTGTGTATGTTTACGCAATGCCAGCTTTATCTATTTAATATTTACCTACAGTACATGTATTTTAATAAATACTTTACTATAATTAATATATATATTTTTTTAATACTAATAATTACTTTAAAATACATAATTTAAATATTAGGTATGCTAATTTATAGTTACTAGTAAATCATTTTATTAATATTTAATTTGTATTAATAATCATTTTATATCATATACATATTTGATTTAAATACATACTTTAGTTCATATTTAATATTACATTATTTTGAGTAATATTTAATTAAGATCATAAAATGCTTTAATATGAATAATTTAATTATTACATACTTTTATTCATATTTAAAAGTCATTTGTTTTATTAATACTTAATTAGTAATTACTTTAATATAAGTAATTTATTTAATACATTGTTTAATTAATATAAATAATTTAGCTAGCACATACGTTAAATATTATTTAAAATTACATTATTTTATTAATATTTAATATTATTTGTCAATTTAATTAATATAAATTACTTGAATTCATTTTTAATAATAGATTATTTGATTAATATTTAATTAGTATTAATAATGTCTTTATTAATAATCATTTTGATTATTACATACCTTAGTTAATATTTAAATTAAATGTTTTTTTAATTTATTTAATATAAATAATTACTTTAATATAAATAATGTAATTCATACATACTTTAATTAATATAAATAGTTTAATTACTACATACTTTCATTAATATATCATTTAATTAATATAAATAGTTTAATTGCTACATACTTTCATTAATATATCATTTAATTAATATAAATAGTTTAATTGCTACATACTTTCATTAATATATCATTTAATTAATACATACTTTCATTAATATAAATAGTTTAATTACTACATACTTTCATTAATATATCATTTAATTAATACATACTATTTAATAACAAATGATTTTAATAAAATTGAAATATGATCAATATTTAATTTAATTAATTCATACTTTAAGTAATTATTAGGTACTTTCATTAAAGTGGTAATAAACCCAAAACCAAAAATGTATATTGCAGCTTGCCAATTGTTTTTTAGGCTTTCTTAACTTTATTTTCACCTGGTGATCTGGCCAATAATACATGTCCTGTATTAGAATGCCCCCCACTCTGGATGAAGGAACAACAGAGACACCTTTGGACAGCAGCATTGTCAGTTTGGGGGGGGGGGGGGGGGGAGGGTAGTGCTAGATGTTCTAGCAGATTTAGATACACTAACAAATTGAAGCCAAACTCCTGCTAATACTTTATAAGCACTTACAGCAAACAGTCTTTTTCCTTTTGAGATACGTAAAAGTTTTACATAAGTAAAATCTGATCATTGCAAGCACCCCTATCAGTGGTAAATGGTTTGTCTCAGCCATCTCACTGCTACATCTGCAGGATAGCTTGTTCTGTTGAAGCAGACTTACTGGCTGGATCACCAGGTGAAAATACAAGAAAGAAAGTCTAAAAAAGAAAACAAATGCAGCCATCACATAAGCTGCAAGATAATAAATGTTTGTTTTTGGGTCTAATACTGCTTTAAAATGATTTCTCATAGTTATTCTGTTATGAATCTGAGCTGACGCTTGCTTGGTGTGCCTGTCGTCCTCAGAATACTCCATGTACACTGTAGAAGGAAGGTTGCGGGTCCCGGCAGCCTACACACGCTGTCTAGGAAGGCTCTTCAGGTTGGATGGGTACCATGCAATGAGACATCCGGAGACGTGTGTAGGAGGAGAGGAGCCTGGTACACAGCTGGCAGGAAACTGTCATTTGCTCTGATAAAGCCTGCAATGTATGTGCCAGGAAAACACGCTCTTCTCCCCGTCCTCAGTGTTACCGATTGGGGGAAGAGGATGATGTTTTCTACTCAGTGATTCTGGATAACAAGAATGGTTCACCTTAAATAATCTTCAAGTTTAAGTGAAACCTTAAAGGGAATGTAAACCTTCCAAGGTTTTGTTAAGGATGTGCGTGAAATCATTACAGGGTAGATCCGTGGTGGTCAATTTGAAAATTAGAGAGGACCTTAAGTCCTTTTCATACATTGAGTTGGATTGCGTCAGGATAGTCAGTCTATTCAAAATGAATGGGCTATGAAGAACCTCAACACCCAAATGTTTCAGTCCTGCCCAAGTGTCAGTGAGTGTAACAATAACCCCCAGCATTGGTGTCAGTGAGTGTAACAATAACCCCCAGCATTGGTGTCAGTGAGTGTAACAATAACCCCCAGCATTGGTGTCAGTGAGTGTAACAATAACCCCCAGCATTGGTGTCAGTGAGTGTAACAATAACCCCCAGCATTGGTGTCAGTGAGTACAATAATAACCCCCAGCATTGGTGTCAGTGAGTACAATAATAACCCCCAGCATTGGTGTTAGTACAACAATAACCCCCATCATTGGTGTCAGTGAGTACAATAACAACACCCAGCATTGGTGTTAGTACAACAATAACCCCCAGCATTGGTGTCAGTGAGTGTAACAATAACCCCCAGCATTAGTGTCAGTGAGTACAATAATAACCCCCAGCATTGGTGTCAGTGAGTACAATAATAACCCCCAGCATTGGTGTTAGTACCACAATAACCCCCAGCATTGGTGTCAGTGAGTACAATATTAACCCCCAGCATTAATATTAGTACAATAATAACCCCCAGCATTGGTGTCAGTGAGTACAAAGATAACCCCCAGCATTTGTGTTAGTACAACAATAACCCCCAGCATTGGTGTCAGTGAGTACAATGATAACGCCCAGCATTGGTGTCAGTTGCCACAATAATAACTCCCAGCACTGGTGTCAGTGAGTGTAATAATAACCCATATCATTGGTGTCAGTGACTGCAGTATTAACCCCCAGCATTGCTGTCAGTATATGCAATAATAACCCCCAACAATGGTGTCAGTTGCCACAATAATAACTCCTAGCATTGGTGTCAAGTGAGTGCAATAATAACCCTCATCATTGGTACAAGTGAGTGCAATAAAAACCCTAAGCATTGGTGTCAGTAAGTGCAATAATGACCCCCAGCACTGGTGTCAGCAACTGCAATAATAACCCCCAACATTGGTGTCAGTGAGTGCAATAATAACCCCTACCATTGGTGTCAGTGACTGTAGTATTAACCCCCCCAGCATTGGTGTCAGTGACTGCAATAATAACCCCCAGCATTGGTGTCAGTGACTGTAGTATTAACCCCCCAGCATTGGTGTCAGTGACTGCAATAATAACCCCCAGCATTGGTGTCAATGTGTGCAATAATAACCCCCAGCATTGGTGTCAACGTGTGCAATAATAACCCCCAGCATTGGTATCAGTAAGTGCAATAATAACCCCCAGCATTGGTATCAGTAAGTGCAATAATAACCCCCAGCATTGATGTTAAATCAGTGCAATAATAACCCCCAGCATCAGTGTCAGTGGCCACAATACTAGCACCCAACACTGTTGTCAGCATTTTTAACCCCTCCCCTTCATTTTTGGTTGTGGCAGTGAAAGTTAACCTCCCCCATTGGTGGTTTATTACCTGATCACATGCTCCCATGTTGCTCTCTCTCTCTCTCTCTCTCTCTCTTGCAAAAACGCACCCATTTTTTCCAGGCCACACCAATGTGCTGAAGCAATTGGTTATAAGGCAAATTGCCTTGTCTATTTTTTGGGAATGAGATGGGCGGTGTTGCCCAATGCAGGCCAATGGGGCTGTTGTGGACGAGAGAAAGACAAAGGCAGCCCTTACTGACCTTCCAAAAATTCTGGATGCCTGTCTGCTATGCTGACTTTCCGACTTCAGAACTTTAAGAATCACAGGCCTGCAGCATACAAACAGACGGGGGGGGGGGGGGGGAGAAGGAAAATTATCATTATTAATTATCATTATTATTAATTGTTATTATTAACGGGAGAGGATTAGCATGACAGCCAAGAAATAATATTTTCAGAATAAGAAGCCAGCATTGGCAACCTCTGTGTTTAGTTGAGGAAGGCTACCTTGTTCGGAGTTTGTAAATATACACTCATCAGCCAATTTATTAGGTACACCTTACTAGTACCGGGTTGGACCCCCTTTTGCCTTCAGAACTGCCTTAACCACTTCAGGCCCGGGCCAATTCTTACACTTCGCTCCTACATGTAAAAATCATCATTTTTTTGCTAGAAAATTACGTAGAAACCCCAAACACTATATATGTTTTTTTAGTAAAGACCCTAGAGAATACAATGGCGGTCATTGCAACTTTTTATTTGGCACGGTATTTGCGCAGCAAGTTTTCAAATGTGTTTTTTTGGGGAAAAAAAACTGTTTCATGCTTTAAAAAAAAAAAAAAAACAGTAAAGTTAGCCCAATTTTTTTTTTGCATAATGTGAAAGATGAAGTTACGCCAAGTAAAGAGATACCTAACATGTCACGCTTCAAAATTGCACACGCTCGTGGAATGGCGCCAAACTTCGGTACTTAAAAATCCCTATAGGCGACGCTTTAATTTTTTTTACTGGCTACATTTTTTGAGTTACAGAGGAGGTCTAGGGCTAGAATTATTGCTCTCGCTCTAACGTTCGTGGTGACACCTCACATGTGTGGTTTGAACACCGTTTTCATATGTGGGCGGGACTTGCGTATGCATTCGCTTCTGCATGCGAGCACACGGGGACAGGGGGCACTGTAAAAAAATGTTTTTTTTTTTTTTTTATTGTTAATTTTACTTATTTTTTTTTATTTTAACAATTTAAAATTACAATGTAAACATCCCTTTTAATAGGAATATGGCACGACAGGTCCTCTTTACAGTGAGATATGGGGTCAATAAGACCCCACATCTCACCTCTAGGCTTGGAAGCCTAAACAAAAAAAAAAAAAAACGATCACCGCTTCAAAGCCGAAGCGACGCCGTTTTTTTGAATGCAGAGGCCGGGCGTGATGTCATAACATCGCGCCCGGCCTCCGACGATCATAGAGACTCCGGCGACCATCTGGTCCGCCAGAAATCTCTTTGATCAACATCCAGGGCCGGCGGATCCTGTCACCGACTCACCGATCGCACAGGTGAGTCGGTAGAAGCACCGGAGGGCAGCGGGGAGAACGATCAAGCAGCGGAACAGCCGCTATGATCATTCTCATGGTGTAGGGAATCGCCGGCTGAAACCGGCAATATCTGAATGATGCCTGTAGCTGCAGGCATCATTCAGCTGTACCCGCACAAACCCGAGGACGTCATATGACGTCCTGTGGGCCTGAAGTAGTTAATTCTTCATGGCATAGATTCATCAAGGTGTTGGAAACATTCCTCAGAGATTTTGGTCCATAGTGACATGAAAGCATCACACATTGGTGCAGATTTGTCAGGTGCACATCCATGTGATTTTCCCCTTCCACCACATCCCAAAGGTGCTCTATTGGATGAGATCTGGTGACTGTGGGGGTCATTGGAGTACAGTGACCTCATTGTCATGTTCAAGAAACCAGTGGTGAGATGATTTGAGCTTTGTGACATTATCCTGCTGGAAGGAGCCATCAGAAGATGGGGACACTGTAGTCATAAAGGGATGGACATGGTCAGTAACAATACTTCGGTAGGACGTGGCATTTAATCAATGTTCAATTGGTACTAAGGGGACCAAAGTGTACCAAGAAAATATCCCCCACCACCAGCCTGAACCGTTGATACAAGACAGGATAGATCCATGCTTTCATGTTGTTTACACCAAACTCTGACCCTACCATCTGAATGTTGCAGCTGAAATCAAGACTCCTTGGACCAGGCAACGTTTTTCCAATCTTCTATTGTCCAATGTTGGTGAGCCTGTGCACATTGTAGCCTCAGTTTCCTGTTTTTAGCTGACAGGAGTGGCACCCCATGTGGTCTTCTGCTGCTGTAGCCCATCTGCTTCAAGGTTCGATGTGTTGTGTGTTTAGAGATGGGATTCTGCATATCTTGGTTGTAACGAGTGGTTATTTGAGTTACTGTTGCCTTTCTATCATCTGGAACCAGTCTGCCCATTCTAGTCTGACCTCTGACATCAACAAGGCATTTTCCTCCGCACAACTGCCACTCACTGGATATTTTCTCTTTTTCGGACCATTCTCTGTAAACCCGAGAGATAGTTGTGCAGGAAAATCCCAGTAGAT
Source organism: Rana muscosa (assembly GCA_029206835.1). Taxonomy (NCBI): domain Eukaryota; kingdom Metazoa; phylum Chordata; class Amphibia; order Anura; family Ranidae; genus Rana; species Rana muscosa. Next base: position 71,138,376 of record JARGYO010000094.1, on the reverse strand, counting down.
CAGCATTTTTTTAAATACTCAGACCAGCCCGTCTGGCACCAACAACCATGTCGCGTTCAAAGTCACTTTAAATCCCCTTTCTGATAATCGGTTTGAACATCAGTAAGTCATCTTCACCACGTCTAGATGTCTAAATGCTGCCATGTGATTGGCTGATTAGCTATTTGTGTTACCAAGCAATTGAACAGGTGTACCTAATAAAGTGGCCGGGGAACTGTATATGGGGGCAGCCACATTTCATGCTTACATCTAAATACCATATTTCCTTCTTAATACCCCAACATTTGGGCAAAAATTTAACCATTCTGTTTGTTTCCCCCACAATGTTCCTATTATAAAAAATCTCTCCAATGCCCCGTACACATGATCGGACCTGTTTCCGATCAAACTTCCATCGGAATTCCGACGGAATTTCATCAGAAAAAAATAGAACATGTTCTATTTGAAAATTCCGATGGAATTCATCGGAATTTCTCCGATGGGGCCCACACACGGTCGGAATTTCCGATGAAAAAACTCCAACGGACTCCGTCTGACTTTTTTCATCGGAAATTCCTATCGTGTGTACGGGGCATAAGCCCCCCCCCCCCAGTACTGTGCTCTTTCTGCAGACATTTCTACATACTCGGCTGAGACATCACCTTCTTAATACCTTCTTAGCAAACACTGTTTGATTTATCGGGATGGTTATTGGCGAGACGCTATTATGTGATTTCATCTCTCCGCCCAACTTTTAACCTATTGATCCATAGATGAGTTGCTGCTGACCAGTGACCCTGCTGAGGAGTCAGAGATAATTAAATAACCTGCAGGACCCTAACTATGTGTGGGATGGCCGGGCCTCACAGCAAAACCATTACGAGACCCCTCAAATTTCGAATCCCTATTTGAAAGGCTATTTCACCGATACTAATTGCTTTCATGGCAATCTTATAGTCTCCAAACTATATACAGTTGCAAAAAAAAGTATGTGAACCCTTTTGGAATGGAAATTGGTCATAAAATGTGATCTGATCTTCATCTAAGTCACAACAATAGAAAATCACAGTCTGCTTAAACTAATAACACACAAATAATTAAATGTTACCATGTTTTTATTGAGCACACCATGTAAACATTCACAGTGCAGGTGGAAAAAGTATGTGAACCCCTAGACCAGGGGTCTCAAACTGGTGGCCCTCCAGCTGTTGCAGAACTACAATTCCCATAAGGCATTGCAAGGCTGACAGTTACAATCATGACTCCCATGGGCAGAGGCATGATGGGACTTGTAGTTCTGCAACAGCTGAAGGGCCGCCAGTTTGAGACCCCTGCCCTAGACCAATGAGATCTCCAAGAGCTAATTGGTGTGAGGTGTCAGCCAACTGGAGTCCAATCAATGAGATGAGATTGGAGGTGTTGGTTACAGCTGCCCTGCCCTCTAAAAAACACACACCAGTTCTGGGTTTGCTTTTCACAAGAAGCATTGCCTGATGTGAATGATGCCTCGCACAAAAGAGCTTTTAGAAGACCCACGATTAAGAAAGAAACCTTCGGTATCTATATTATCCATGAAACGAAAAGTTTCCTGGATTATGGAACAAGAAAAACTGTTTAGCTTCTTGTTAGACGAGACCTCAAATTTTGAAGCCATAGCGGAACCTTGGGCGCGATTTATGGGAATCTCTTTGTCACATAACTTGGTCATCAACACCAATCACTGATCTTTAGAATGTATATTTGGTTTGTAGGCATTCTATAATCTTTTCACTTCATATCTTTGAGAATTTTTTTTTTTTTTCTCTTTCTCTCTCCTCTTTTTCTTTCTCTTCTTTATTTTTATCCTATACTTTATTCTCTCGGTTTTGGCTTTTATTATTTCATAGTATGTTTATTGTTTTATTACATCAGATAAAATATAATAGTTTCAGGCTCAGATTCCTTTTTTTATTGTTTGAGGCTTGGACTGTTGAACTTAGCTCTAACAAGTCTGAGAACAACTCTTAATTTTCATACTTAGGTCGAGTATTGTGTTTTTTTTTGCATGTACAAATGAATTTTTTTCTATTATATCTCTCCAGTTGTCTCTACCGACGATTGTTGGTGGTGACAGGAAGGCCGGGCAGGGGACGTTCTCTCCTTCCCAGTCACAGTGTGTTCCCGTTAGGGGTGGCTGGGGAGGGGAGTAGGAGCCCTTCATATTTTCGGTTTATTTTTGTGGGAACTAGATTTTCTTAATATAAGTTATTATCAGTTTATAAGATTACTTGATTATATATTTGACCAAGATGAGGCTAGATATTATTACTTTTTGTTTAAACATTGTCAGTATTGGTTTTTACGATAATAATTTGTCTAAGTTTCTATGGTAATAATACCTGAGATTTTTGTTGAGTCAATTGTAATCATCTTTAATATTTATGATTCTGTAATGATTTTTTTCTGATGAAAAATAAAAAACTTAAATGACAAAAAAAAGAATTGTTGACTTGCATAAAGCCGGAAAGGGTTATAAAAGTATCCCCAAAAGCCTTGCTGTTCATCAGTCCACGGTAAGACAAATTGTCTATAAATGGAGAAAGTTTAGCACTGCTGCTACTCTCCCTAGGAGTGGGCGTCCTGTAAAGATGACTGCAAGAGCACAGCGCAGACTGCTCAATGAGGTGAAGAAGAATCCTAGAGTGTCAGCTAAAGACTTACAAAAGTCTCTGGCATATGCTAACATCCCTGTTAGCAAATCTACGATACATAAAACACTAAACAAGAATGGATTTCATGGGAGGATACCACAGAGGAAGCCACTGCTGTCCAAAAAAAAACATTGCTGCATGTTTACAGTTTGCACAAGAGCACCTGGATGTTCCACAGCAGTACTGGCAAAATATTCGGTGGACAGATGAAACCAAAGTTGAGTTGTTTGGAAGAAACACACAACATTATGTGTGGAGAAAAAGAGGCAGAGCACACCAACATCAAAACCTCATCCCAACTGTGAAGTATAGTGGTGGGGGCATCATGGTTTGGGGCTGTTTTGCTGCATCAGGGCCTGGACGGATTGCTATCATCGAAGGAAAAATTAATTCCCAAGTTTATCAAGACATTTTGCAGGAGAACTTAAGGCCATCTGTCCACCAGCTGAAGCTCAACAGAAGATGGGTGTTGCAACAGGACAACGACCCAAAGCATAGAAGTAAATCAACAACAGAATGGCTTAAACAGAAGAAAATACGCCTTCTGGAGTGGCCCAGTCAGAGTCCTGACCTCAACCCAATTGAGATGCTCTGGCATGACCTCAAGAAAGCGATTCACACCAGACATTCCAAGAATATTGCTGAACTGAAACAGTTCTGTAAAGAGGAATGGTCAAGAATTACTCCTGACCATTGTGCACGTCTGATCTGCAACTACAGGAAATGTTTGGTTGAAGTTATTGCTGCCAAAGGAGGTTCAACCAGTTATTAAATCCAAGGGTTCACATACTTTTTCCACCTGCACTGTGAATGTTTACATGGTGTGTTCAATAAAACATGGTAACATTTAATTATTTGTGTGTTATTAGTTTAAGCAGACTGTGATTGTCCATTGTTGTGACTTAGATGAAGATCAGATCACATTTTATGACCAATTTGTGCAGAAATCCATATCATTCCAAAAGGGTTCACATACTTTTTTTTGCAACTGTAGATATTCATTTCATTGACATTTTTTAAAGTTCATATTCCAAATGCTATTGCTGCCTAAACCAATGTGTCACCAGGCAGTGCTGGGCTTCCATGTGCTTCTGGGCCGCATTGCGGTTGCATGGTCTGCTATTGCTATAGTTACACATCGTGACTGCAGCATTACACATTTAAAATAGTGAGAAGAGGAAAACTAAAGTGACTTTGATCAATTCTATAAAAAATAAAAACTGCATCTAATTTTAAAAATACCGTATTTATCGGCGTATAACACGCGCCGGCGTATAACACGCACCCCAAGTTTAGGAGGGAATTTTAGGGAAAAAAAACTTTTAGGAGGGAAGTTTAAGGAAAAAAAAATTACATTTAAACTTACATTTAAATGCAGCCTTACCAGTGTCCATTGCAGCCTTGTCAGTGCAGCCTTGCCAGCAGTGTCCATTGCAGCCTTTCCCCAGTACAGCCTTGCCTCAGTGCCCTGCACAGCCTTGCCTCAGTGCCCAGTACAGCCTTGCCTCAGTGCCCAGTGCAGCCTTGCCTCAGTGCCCAGCACCGCCTAGCCCGCATTTCAAAAATGGCGCCGCCGAGAGCGAGACTGGCCGGAGCGGGACGACGCCGCCGAGAACGCAGGGACACATAGCCGAGTGTACTCGGCTCTTGTCGGCTCTTCTCGGCTCCGCTCACAGTCACGCCGAGTCCCGCCCTATGATGGACATAACACAGGTCTGGGCGTGACTGTGAGCGGAGCCGAGAAAAGCCGAGTACACTCGGCTATGTGTATCTCGGCGGCGATCGCTGCGCTCCGTTCAGTCAGCGGAGATTCGACGGGGGATAGGTGAGTATCGGCGTATAACACGCACCCACGATTTTCCCCTGATTTTAAGGGGAAAAAAGTGTGTGTTATACGCCGATAAATACGGTAAACCTTTTTCTTTTTTTTGTCCATCCATGTTTGAAGATCATGATAGGCTTTTCAATAAGATATCCCAGCAAGAGATTCACATTTTCTATTAGACATTATTCATCAACTGGTTATGACATTGACATTGTTGCTTAGCTGAGAGCAGGGGATAGGCCACCTTTCCTCTGAGTCATTCAGATCTGTTTTTAGCACAGCTCCACCTGCTGGCTAAAAGCAGTAAATGTGAAATAGATTAGGGTAGCTCTCCGGGGTGAATGGAGTAAAAGGAGAGCGTGTGGATATGAAATCTCAGCTCCCTATCCATTCAATGAACCAATTTCTGTATATACTCGAGTATAAGCCGACCCGAATATAAGCCGAGGCACCTAATTTTACCACAAAAAACTGTGAAAACTTACTGACTCGAGTATAAGCCTAGGGTGTCCATCTGCATGCTTCACTGTGCCTTACTGTGTCCATGCCTCGCTGTGCTTTACTGTGTCCATGCCTCATTGTGTCCATGCCTCACTGTGCCCATATCTCAATGTGCCCATGTCTCACTGTGTCCATGCCTCACTGTCACTGTGCCCATGCCTCACTGTGCCCATGTCTCACTGTGCCCATGCCTCACTGTGCCCATGCCTCACTGTCACTGTGTCCATGCCTCACTGTGTCCATGCGTCACTGTGCCCAATCTCCCTACCTGATCTCCGGCGCTGTGTGACTGGACTGACGTTTAACATGGGAGTCTATGGAAGGGGTGCCCGGGTTTAAATAATTGGTGCTCCCCGGCCGTAGGTCCCCCGGGCAACAAACTTTGCACACTTGTAGAGAAAAAGTGGGGCTACATGTGTGACAAGTTTGGGGTCCAGGGGACTTACAGCTGGCCAGGATCAGGCGCACAAAGTTGAAGATGGACACAGACTCGAGTATAAGCCGAGGGGGGCATTTTCAGCACAAAAAAATGTGCTGAAAAACTCGGCTTATACTCGAGTATATACGGTACTCACTTTAAAACTGGGTATGGCAAATTGTACATAGTTACGCTGGTCCAGCTTGGATTAGTGTCAGTTTGTATGTGTTGTACCTGTGAAATCCCCGTGGAAGCTGGAAGTTACTGGTACTCCATTGATCTCCAGTCATCGTGCTGACCAATGTGGACCAATGTAATATGTTTGGGCCACACCTTTGGAAAGTCTAGTGAAAGCTGCAAATCTCTGTAGTAGGCACAGCTACAATGATTGCCACTTGCTTCTGGGTCCCGTGCCATGTGGCTGCCCTGCTACTTAAAGAGCACAGAAGGTTTCCCGCTCGACACGGAAGCCTTCAAGGAGCACTTTGCATTTTTACAATTAATGCAAAGCATTCTCTGATTTGACAAGGTGGAGAGGCCAGATGCCACAATACCCACCTTGTCCAATCAGAGAACAGAGTAGCAGCTCAGCACAGGACCCATAAGCTACCATCGATCACTGGAGTAGTGTCTACTAGAGTGACTTCCAGGTTCCATCAGGATCCCACGTGTATGGAACATATTGTACATACAGTACATACGTTGGTCCACATTGGTCAGCCCAGGAGATAACTAGTGGAGATCACTGGAGTAGCGGTGCCTACTATAGTGATTTCCAGCTTCCACCAAGATCCCACAGGTATGGAACATCAATACTTACGTTGGTCCACATTGATCGGCACAGGAGACGACTAATGGAGATCACTGAAGTAGTGGTGCCTACTACAGTTACTTCCAGCTTCTACCAGGATCCCACAGGTATGGAACATACATACTTATGTTGGTCCACATTAGTCAGCCCAGGAGATGACTAGTGGTAATCACTGGAGTAGCAGTGCCTACTACAGTGATTTCCAACTTCCACCAGGTTTCCACAGGTATGGAGCATCAATACTTACGTTGGTCCACATTGGTCGGCACAGGAGATGACTAGTGGAGATCACTGGAGTTGTGGTGCTTAATACAATGCTTTCCAACTTCCACCATGATCCCATAGGTATTGAACATATATACATACGTTGGTTGGCACTCAGCACAGGAGAATGGAGATGACTGGAGTAGTGGTGCCTAATACAGTGATTTCCAGCTTCCACCAGGAGCCCACAGGTATGGAACGCATTATACATACGTATGTTTGTCCATATTGGTCAGCACAGGAGATTACTATTGGAGATCACTGGAGTAGCAATACCTACTACAGTAATTTTCAGCTTCCACAAGGATTCCACAGGAATGGAACATACATACTGTACTTACATCGGTCGGCACCAGAGATGACTAGTGGAGATCACTGGAGTTGTGGTGCCTAACAGGCCCCGACTGGCCATAGGGCAGACCGGGCATTTGCCCGGTGGGCCGGGGCTGCCCGTTCCATGGCCTGTTGATGTTCAGGCCGCACATCGGGAGGTAAGCAGCGACCGTGGCCTGGACAGGGTTAACACAGGCCGCCGCTCGCCTACCGCTATGTGTCCATGCCTGTGTTATCTCCGGCGGAACTAGTGGCTGCATGGGCTGAGCTGTGTGTCTCTCACACACAGCTCAGCCTCAGAGCCGTGCCTAAAGTTCTGCTCTTGGCCCCTACAGACTGCTCCTCCTCCTCCAGTCATAGGTGTCCGCAGAGTGGGGTAGGGTGGAGGAGGGGGAGCTTCGGGCCGCTGTCAGGAGGTCCCCCTCTCCCCCTTTCTCATGTCGGCAGCACGGGAGAGAAGAAGGCTTCCTGCTTGTTCTTCTTCTCTCCCAATTGGCCACAGCGGAGAGCCAATCCAAAAAAACTAGTGGTGCATCATGGGAAATGTAGTCCCAGAGATAGGAGGCCCAATTGATCTCAGCAGGGAGACTGCTACAGTCTACTGTCCCCAGCATGCACCCTGCTGGGGGAAAATAGAAAACCCAGAAACAAGCCGAGTAGTGCTACATTGTAGCAGGTACTACAGGAGACATGAAAATAGAAAGAGGACTGTGCTGGGGGAACTAATAGCTCCAGCACCACCAGATAGAGCCACGCTGTACCCGCACCACCAGAGAGAGCCATGAGAGCCACGCTGTACCCGCACCAGAGCACCACACTGTACCGCACCACCAGAGAGAGCCATGAGAGCCACGCTGTACCCCCAACACCAGAGAGAGCCATGCTGTACCTGCACCACCAGAGAGAGCCATGCTGTACCCGCACCACCAGAGAGAGCCACGCTGTACCCCCAACACCAGAGAGAGCCATGCTGTACCCGCACCACCAGAGAGAGCCATGCTGTACCCGCACCACCAGAGAGAGCCACGCTGTACCCCCAACACCAGAGAGAGCCATGCTGTACCCGCACCACCAGAGAGAGCCATGCTGTACCCGCACCACCAGAGAGAGCCACGCTGTACCCGCACCACCAGAGAGAACCACGCTGTACCCGCACCACCAGAGAGAGCCACGCTGTACCCTCACCAGAGCGCCACACTGTACCTGCTACACCAGAGCGCCACACTGTACTCGCACCACCATCAGAGAGCCACGCTGTACCCGCACCATCAGAGAGACACGCTGTACCCGCACCACCAGAGAGCCACGCTGTACATGCACAACCAGTGAGCCATGAGAGCCACGCTGTACCCACACCACCAGAGCGCCACGCTGTACCCGCACCACCAGAGAGATTCACGCTGTACCTGCACCACCAGAGAGCCATGAGAGCCACGCTGAACCCACACCACCAGAGCGCCACGCTGTACCAGCACCACCAGAGAGAGCCACGCTGTACCCGCACCACCAGAGAGAGCCACGCTGTACCGCACCACCAGAGAGAGAGCCAGCCACGCTGTACCCACACCACCAGAGAGCCATGCTGAACCCGCACCACCCGAGAGAGCCACGCTTTACCGCAACACCAGAGAGCCACGCTGTACCGCACCACCGGAGAGAGCCACGCTGTACCGCACCACCAGAGAGAGCCATGCTGTACAGCACCACCAGAAAGAGAGCACCATGCTGTCCAGGACCACCAGAGAGAGCAGGTCAGTGTCACTGGGCAGTGTGGGCACAGTAGGAGACAGACAGTACTAGCATTGTATGGCCACAATTAGGGTTGTCCCGATACCACTTTTTTAAGACCGAGTACAAGTACCGATACTTTTTTCCAAGTACTCGCCGATACCGAATACCGATACTTTTTTTTAATCTCTTTTAAAAAATATATATATTTTTTTTTTACAATTTTTTATTTTATTTTTTACAATTTATTTTATTTATTTATTTATTGATTTTTTACAATGTTTTCTTTTTTTAAGGGGGTGGGGGGTGGACAGTGTCAGTGTGTTTTTTCTTCTATTTTATTTTATTTATTTTTTACAATTCATTTCTTTATTTTTTTATTAAATTTTTAATTTTTTTATCAGCCCTTTTGGGGGGCTTTGGTGAGATATCAGGGGTCTTAACAGACCTCTGACATCTCCCCTTTGAGACAGAGAAAGGGACTAGGGACACAGATTCCCCAGTCCCTTTCTCAGCAGCCTCAGCTGCGCTGAAAATGAATGGAGAGAAGACAGCGGCTCCTCTCCATTCATAAACTGAAACATTGTAAACACAGTTTACGATGTTTCAGTTTTGTGAATGAACAGAGTCAGTAATCACTGACTCTGTTCATTCGGAACAGTAAGGAGCCGGGTTTACCGGCTCCTACCTCCGCTCTCCATCCTGACAGTAAGAGGGGGTGGAGGAGGAGAACGGAAGGGGATGGCAGCACGGAGGGAGACATCAGAATGGAGGGGGTCACGGATGGAGGGAGACATCAGAGTGGAGGGGGTCACGGGCGGAGGGAGACATCAGAGTGGAGGGGGTCACGGACGGAGGGAGACATCAGAGTGGAGGGGGTCACGGACGGAGGGAGACATCAGAGTGGAGGGGGTCACGGACGGAGGGAGACATCAGAATGGAGGGGACACGAGACCGCAGAACGGAGGGGGGCTGGAGGATGATGCGGGGACAGTCAGCGGTGATCGTGTGTGAGTTACAAGCACCGATCACCGCTGATTTCACTACAGCAGCTTAAAGGGGGGGGGAGAGGCGGAGAGACTTTTAAATCTATACAGCGGTGATCTCCCACGCACTGATCACCGCTGACTGTCCAGGTATCGGGTGAAGCATCGAGAGCATTTGCCCGAGTACAAGTACTCTGTATCGGTGCCGATACCGATACTAGTATCGGTATCGGGACAACCCTAGCCACAATAGGACTGGGACACTGTAATATAAAGGGGACTGCACTGTAAAGGGGCACTGTAATCTTTACAGTGCAGTCCCCTTTTATATGACAGTGTCCCTGCACATTACAGTGTGGAGGACTGACACCAGCCACCCCCGCGAATGTCTACCGACATCCCACCCCCCCCCCCCCCAGTCCCTGGAAAAGTTGGCTTCTCAGTCTAAAATGCCCAGGCCTATTTTTTGTCACCGTCCGGGCCTGGTGCCTACTACAGTGATTTCCAGCTTCCACAAGGATCCCACAGGTATGGATTATAGATACTCATATTAGTCCATATTGGTCTGCACAGGAGATGACTAAGTTGAGATCACTGGAGTAGCGGTGTGCACTACAGGGATTTCCAGCTTTAGTCCAAACAGAATAAATGTAACTATGTAAAAATATGCATACCTGGAATTCAGTGTTAAAGTGAATGTGTAATGTGCCCTTGAAGGGCAAAGCAACAGGTCTGGAAGATTGCAGGAGCTACAGAATTGCTTTCTTTGTTGCTAAGAAAAAATTATTGCCCAGGAAGAGGGGGTGAAGGAAAGTCCTGTGTGATTTATGAATGGCTAGAGCTCACACAGGGCTATGGATTCCTAAAGGGACTGGACCAGTGGCGGCTGGTGCTCCATTTTTTTGGGGGGGCGCAAACAAAACCCCAACCAACCCCCCACCCCTGCAAACAGACAGAGGGATAGATTGGATAGGACAGACAGAGACAGATACATAGATAGATATACAGATATGCAGATAGATAGATATACAGATAGATAGATAATTAGATAGACAGATAGAGAGACAGATAGACAGATATGCCGATAGATAGATAGAATACATACTGTACATACATACATACTGTGACAGCAGGAAGGTAAAGTCACCTGGTTGCATCCAGGGGGGTAGATATATTTCTCCCAGATTCAGGCTTTATGCTGACTTATACAACTAGGGTGGAGAGTTGTATAAGCCCAGCTGAGGCTAGTAGGCTCATGGATGACTCTTACCTCTAGGGAGAGTGTGGGGCGTCGTGCAGACAGAGTTGATGAGGCCAGCTGAAGCTTGTCAGCTCATTTAGGCCTCTATAAAAAACTCCCAGCTTCATTAGATGTTAGCTCATGCCTGGAACCAGACCTGTGTGGACTGTCTAGGGAGAGTGAACCCCTGTGCGGTGAGGCAAAGCCTGTGTGGCTATTTGTTTGGACTTTTACTAAACCAGGGACTTAGGGACTAGGACAGCACCAGGCTGATCCCAGTTGTTAGTTTAGGAAACCTGCATGTTTAGTCAGAGGTCAAACTGACCAGGATTTATTTTGTTTGTTTCTTTTTGGCTTTGCTGTGTTTTTGTCACTGTACATAGAGAAATAAACCGCACCTTTTGATTTTGAAAACCACAACCTCCGTCTGCTGGCCCTGTTTTTTGTGTGGGGAGCCCAACCAGGGGGTCACACACACCCGCTACCGAGTTAACCCCCTCACAGTTGGTGGAGAACCAGTGGCAGTTTTTTTTAAGCCAGCATGGAGGAGATACTGAAACAGCTGGCTCTAGCAAATGCCAATCAACAGCAGACAAATGCAGGTTTGCAAAGGAGCCTTGCAGCCCAGCAGCAAGCTCATCAACAAGCCCAGCAGCAATCTGAGGCCCGCTTCATAGACCTGTTACAGAAGCAAGAGCAGAGACTACAACAAATGGAAGCAGTAATGCAGCAACGTCCGCAGACCAGTGAGGAAAGCCGTCCCACTAATACCGCGTCCTTTGGGGTGAGTCGTTTATTGACAAAAATGACTGGAGAGGATGATCCAGAGGTATTTTTGACCACATTTGAAAGGACTGCTGAAAGAGAAAAGTGGCCTGAGGAGCAGTGGGCTGGACTGGTGGCTCCTCTGTTAACTGGTGAATCGCAGAAGGCTTACTATGACCTAGAGCCTGACCAAGCAAAAGACTATGTGATGCTAAAAGCTGAAATATTGGCAAGGCTGGGTGTCACCCTGGCTGTCCGGGCTCAGCGTGTGCATAACTGGACTTTCCAGCTTGGAAAACCCCCCAGGTCTCAAATGTATGATCTCATTCACCTGAGCAGGAAGTGGCTACAGCCAGAGACTTTGTCCGCACCGGAGATTGTGGAACGTGTTGTGATGGATCGTTTCTTGAGAGCTCTTCCTACCGCCATTCAAAAGTGGGTAAGCCATGGAGACCCAGAAACGGCCGGTAAACTTGTGGATCGTGTAGAGAGATACTTGGCTACAGAGAACCTGACAGCCTCTTCCAGAGACTCTCGGACTTTCCACCCTAAGACCAGACCATCCCCAGGGGCGGATAAGAGGATTCCAAGGGGTGAGGGTGGAGAGAGTGAGAGGGTGGGAGCTCTACCCCAAGTTTGGCGAGAACAGCCTGGGAAATCAGCGGCTCAAGAGGCCGCAAGAAGGATCGTTTGCTACCGCTGCCGGCAAGCGGGACATATTGCAGCAAATTGCCCGGTTGTGGAGGAACCCATGCAATGTGACTTTCTGATGGACAGACGTCAGTCGCTGTGTGCGACAGTCGCATGCACTGCCATTCGGGGAACTGAGAAACATTTATGCAAAATGTGTATTAATGGTAGAAATGTTGTGGTATTGCTGGATTCAGGTAGCCTTGTGACCCTGATAAAGGCTGAATTAGTTAAAACAGAGGTCTCTGGGAATAGCAAGGTAGCTGTTATTTGTGTGCATGGGGACACCCGAGAGTATCCAGTGACTACAGTGTGTTTCGAGACCCCCAAAGGTACCCTCTCTCATCCAGTGGGGTTAGTATCTCAATTACCGCATGATGCCATTGTGGGAAGGGACTTTCCGAAGTTCTGGGAACTGTGGGATGATCCTGAGCCCCCCACTGGTGCCCCTATGTACCAGGAATGTGATAGCCAGAACTCCTCTGAGAGTGGGGAGGACTCTCCAGAATTTCCCTTGTCAGTATTGGCAGGGGAGACTCAAGAAACTGGAGAGGAGCCCACCTCCTCAGACGAAAACCTACCGTCTGTGGAGTTTTCTGATCTGGAGGTTCACAGGGAAAATTTTGCCACAGAACAGTTAAAAGACCCCGCCCTAATAAAGGCACGGGAAAACGTAGTGGAAATAGATGGCGAGTTAGTGAACCCAGATATTACCTGCACTTACCCATACTTCAGCGTAGAGAAGGACCTACTGTATCGGGTGGCAAAAAGGGCAGAAGAAACCGTTGAGCAGCTGGTGGTGCCCAAACCTTACAGGAAGTTGGTGTTGGAGTTGGCCCATGGGCACATTCTTGGAGGTCATCTGGGGACAGAGAAAACCCGAGAGAGGGTATTACAGAGATTCTATTGGCCTGGGGTGATGAAGGACATAGAAAATTATTGTTCCTCCTGCCCTGTGTGTCAGAGGTCGGCCCCGATGCCACATTTCCGTAGCCCGCTGGTCCCTCTACCCATCATTGAGGTCCCGTTTGAGAGAATCGCAATGGATTTGGTAGGTCCTATAATCAAGTCCGCTAGGGGGCACCAGTACATATTGGTTATAATGGACTATGCCACCCGTTATCCAGAAGCGATCCCTCTCAGAAATACCTCGGCCAAAACCATAGCCAAAGAGCTATCTCTTGTTTTTAGCCGGGTGGGTATTTGTAAAGAACTGCTTACGGACCAAGGTACACCCTTTATGTCCCGGGTTATGAAAGAGCTGTGTAAATTGTTCAAAGTGACACAATTGCGTACATCTGTGTATCACCCCCAAACCGATGGGCTGGTTGAAAGATTCAACAAAACCCTAAAACAAATGTTGAAGAAAGTGGTGGATAGAGATGGAAAGGATTGGGACTGTCTACTTCCTTATTTGATGTTTGCTATTAGGGAGGTGCCCCAATCCTCTACGGGATTCTCCCCCTTTGAGTTACTGTATGGGAGACACCCAAGAGGGCTGTTGGATATTGCCAAGGAAACTTGGGAAAGTGAGAGTTCTCCCCACAGGAGTGTGATTGAGCATGTCGCCCTGATGCAAGATCGAATTGCACAGGTAATGCCCATCGTGAAGGAACATTTGGCCCAAGCGCAGTTGGCACAGCAGAGAGTGTACAACCGTGGAGCAAAGACCCGTACCTTTTCCCCGGGGGATAGGATATTGGTACTTGTCCCTACGGTTGAAAGTAAATTCCTTGCCAAATGGCAAGGCCCCTACGAGATAATGGAAAAAGTGAGCGAAGTGAATTACAAGGTCAGACAACCAGGAAGGCGAAAGCCCGAACAGATATATCACGTTAATCTGTTGAAAGCCTGGAGGGATAGAGAGTCCCTAGTCGCAGAAACTTGGTCACCAGCTCAAACTGGTTGCGTGATTCCGGAGGTTGGAATAGCAGCCACCTTGTCACAACCCCAACAACAGGAGGTTAAGGAGTTTGTGCTTCGCAACAAGGAGGTGTTCTCTGAGCTGCCGGGACAAACATCTGGGGTAGAGCATGATATTATTACCCCGCCCGGTGAAAGGGTGAAGTTAAAACCCTATCGGATCCCAGAGGCCCGACGGGAGGCAATACGGGAGGAAGTACAGAAAATGCTGAACTTAGGGGTGATAGAGGAGTCCCAAAGTGATTGGTCTAGTCCCATTGTGTTGGTGCCTAAACCGGATGGGAGCTGGCGATTTTGTAACGATTTTCGTCAGTTGAACAAAGTTACAAAATTTGACACCTACCCCATGCCACGTATAGATGAGTTGATCGACCGGCTGGGAACAGCCCGATACATGACGACTCTTGACCTCACAAAAGGGTATTGGCAAATTCCCCTGGCCAAGTCGGCCAAAGAGAAAACCGCATTTGTAACCCCAGACGGGGCGTTCCAATATAAGAGAATGCCGTTCGGGTTACAGAATGCGCCGGCCACATTCCAGCGGAAAATGGACCAGATACTGAGGCCCCATCGGAAGTATGCTGCGGCTTACCTGGATGACGTAATTGTCCATAGCACAGATTGGGCCTCACATCTGCCAAAAGTGCAAGCAGTCCTAGACTCTATCCGGGAAGCGGGGTTTACGGCTAACCCCAAGAAGTGTACCATTGGGCAGGAGGAGGCCAAATATCTTGGGTACACCATTGGCAGGGGAGTGATAAAACCCCAACTCAACAAAGTCGAGGCCATCCAGAGTTGGCCACGTCCCAACAGCAAGAAGCAGGTACGGGCCTTTCTGGGAATCGCGGGTTATTATCGGCGCTTCATTCCCCACTTTGCTTCTAAGGCTGTGCCCCTAACCAACCTGACGAAAGGGAAAGGGTCGGTCATGATTAAATGGACCCCCGAGGCTGAGGAGGCATTCCAATTCTTGAAACAAGCCTTATGTAGCCAGCCAGTGTTGTACTCACCCGACTTCTCTAAAGACTTTGTCGTACAAAGTGATGCGTCAGATGTGGGGTTAGGAGCAGTATTGTCCCAGGTCTGGAACGGGGAAGAGCACCCAGTCATTTACCTCAGCAGGAAGTTGAAGTCCCATGAGGTAAATTACGCCACGGTTGAAAAGGAGTGTTTAGCGGTGAAGTGGGCTCTAGATTCCCTTCGGTACTATCTGCTAGGTAGGCACTTTGACATGGTTACGGATCACGCTCCGTTAAAGTGGATGGCTCAAAACAAGGAGACAAATAGAAGAGTGAATAGGTGGTTCCTGGCCCTACAGGAATTCAACTTCACAGTAAAGCATCGCCCTGGCGTTCAAATGGGGAATGTGGATGCTTTGTCTCGAGTACATGAATGCCTGATTGCTGGTGTTCCAACCCCAAGGTTAAAACAAGAGGGGGGGGGTATGTGACAGCAGGAAGGTAAAGTCACCTGGTTGCATCCAGGGGGGTAGATATATTTCTCCCAGATTCAGGCTTTATGCTGACTTATACAACTAGGGTGGAGAGTTGTATAAGCCCAGCTGAGGCTAGTAGGCTCATGGATGACTCTTACCTCTAGGGAGAGTGTGGGGCGTCGTGCAGACAGAGTTGATGAGGCCAGCTGAAGCTTGTCAGCTCATTTAGGCCTCTATAAAAAACTCCCAGCTTCATTAGATGTTAGCTCATGCCTGGAACCAGACCTGTGTGGACTGTCTAGGGAGAGTGAACCCCTGTGCGGTGAGGCAAAGCCTGTGTGGCTATTTGTTTGGACTTTTACTAAACCAGGGACTTAGGGACTAGGACAGCACCAGGCTGATCCCAGTTGTTAGTTTAGGAAACCTGCATGTTTAGTCAGAGGTCAAACTGACCAGGATTTATTTTGTTTGTTTCTTTTTGGCTTTGCTGTGTTTTTGTCACTGTACATAGAGAAATAAACCGCACCTTTTGATTTTGAAAACCACAACCTCCGTCTGCTGGCCCTGTTTTTTGTGTGGGGAGCCCAACCAGGGGGTCACACACACCCGCTACCGAGTTAACCCCCTCACAATACATACATACATACATAGATTACATAGATAGATAGATACATACATACATACATACATACATACATACATACATAGATATAATACATAGATACATACATAGATACATAGATACATAGATAGATAGATAGATATAATACAATACATATGTAGCGGCCTCACCCCTCTCTCCCTTTCTCATGCTCGGCTTGTCTTTCTTTGTCTAGGGGTCTCAGTGCTGGGGAGAGGGATGAGATACACCACGGCCCATGTCCTCCATAGCTTACATAGTTACATAGTTAGTCAGGTTGAAAAAAGACACAAGTCCATCCAGTTCAACCATAAAAAAAAAAAAATATATACCGGTATATATCGTACAATCCCATATACCCAATTCTATACCCACAGTTGATCCAGAGGAAGGCAAAAAACCCCAGCAGAGCATGATCCAATTTGCTACAGCAGGGGAAAAAATTCCTTCCTGATCCCCCGAGAGGCAATCGGATATTCCCCGGATCAACTTTACCTATAAATGTCAGTACCCAGTTATATTATGTACATTTAAGAAATAATCCAGGCCCTTCTTAAAGCAATCTACTGAGCTGGCCAAAACCACCTCTGCAGGGAGCTGAGAGGTGAAGGCCAGAAGATTGGGTTTTGTGTAGATGTCCTAGAGTCAAGTCCAGTACTTCGTCCCTGACTCCTTTGCTCCTAGTAACCAGAGTTCCACACAGTGAATAGGTCCAACTCAGTTTTATTCTTCTTGGCAAACAAACATACAGTTTCTTCTACTGAGTAGTAATGAGGAATAGATCGAGGCACAATCCTTTCCCTTCTCCTGCTAACCACTGTGGTATCACCAGTGGCGAGTAGTCACGGTCACCGACTATGTGAGGTAGAACATGAATTACCTTTGCTAGCACTGCCCCTGTCAGGGGAAGGAAATCCGTCCAAGGGAGAAACCGGAGGCCTCTCTGTCACCAGCAATGCTGCGCCGGACTCTTCAGAGAAGTTCCGCACACCAGTCCTCACAAACTCAGACACGGGCACCCAAGGAGTTAGGGCCCCCTCGGATTCCTCCACCCTCGCGGAACTCAGGAGAAGGTACTGAGCCCCAGGCATCCGCCATAGTACCTCACCCCAGGTTAAAGGTGCCTGAGATGGACTCCATCTCCGCTCCGGCTAGGTCAAGGGCACCTAGGCCTGGAACACTGGAATGCCAGCACCCAAGCTGAAGGTGCCTGGGTGCGGCCGAGTCCTCCGACTCCCACTCCGGACTCTGAACTCTGAACCCCGTGGTAAGGGTGTCCGCCCCTTTTATCCCCTCTCCCTTTGCGTCACAGCGGGTTCCCCGCCTCGCTGTACCAGCTCCAGGGGAGGACAAAAAAGGTACAGTCTTGAGGTGTGAGTTCAGCCTCGGCCCAGGGCAACAGCGCCACCTGTGGACCGCAAGGAACCTCACACCACCAGAGTCCTCCAAGAACCAGAAAAAGGTCTCGGATCCCCTAGCAATTTGTGCATCTAGGTTACACTATCACCCAGATGCTTCCCTTAAATTCAAACACCCGCTACACATACATACATAGATAGATATGGGATAGATAGATAGATAAAGAGAGAGAGAGAGATAGACAGATTGATATAAGAGACCTGTAAATCAGGGCTGTAGGACGCAGTTCTAGGAGCCCCTCACAGATACAGGAGATGTAAGGCTCCAGCAGATTGTCGGGTGAAGCACGGCTCCCTCCCCCTCCCTCCCCCCTCACTCTCAGTCCGAATCACAGGCTGAGAATACATACAGCACAAGGTGCTGCTGTATATGGATGGGGTCTGGACACTGGACACAGACAATAAATTAGACAAATAAAGGGTTAGAAGAAGAATGTTACCTACCTCTAAGTCCCGGAGCCACAGAGCCGAAACCGAAAGTGACACAGCCGCCCGGGGAAAGCACCGCCTATTTCCTCCTCAGGACCCAATGAGAGTGGCTGGAGAGGTGCAGGACCCATCGAGATTGGCTGGAGGCGCCCTGCAAAGCGCCACAGAGCTAAAAAAAAAAATGCAAATGAAGCGTCTTGCCTGCTTTGCATTGGCATGACGCTTCATGATGCTTTAATAAAGCACTGTGCCCGGCGCCCGCCCCGAACATAACACTAAAGGACCTTTTTTTTTTTTTTCTTAAAATGCCAAATTTTTTTTCTTTTTTTTTCTTTTAGTGGCTTTGGGGGAGGGGGGCGGCACCCATGCGCCCCCTATGGACGGGCCGCCACTGGACTGGACTGTTGCAGAGAATCACATGGTCCTCCATATTCAGAGGTAGCATGTAGCGAGAGTGATGGTACAGTAAATACACGGTTGGAAGAAGTGGGGGATTCAAGCAAACTTGTTGCATTGCCCTAATAAGTTCAATTTAATGTAGGCTCCTGGATCTTGGCTTGGTGAGGATAATTGGTTTCTTCCTGTACAACCTGACGTCTATGACAGAACTGCGCATTGAAAGGCCGCCCATCCCAGACCGAGCTGCAGGACCCATCGAGATTGGCTGGAGGCGCCCTGCAAAGCGCCACAGAGCTAAAAAAAAAATGCAAATGAAGCGTCTTGCCTGCTTTGCATTGGCATGACGCTTCATGATGCTTTAATAAAGCACTGTGCCCGGCGCCCGCCCCGAACATAACACTAAAGGACCTTTTTTTTTTTTTCTTAAAATGCCAAATTTTTTTTCTTTTTTTTCTTTTAGTGGCTTTGGGGGAGGGGGGGCGGCACCCATGCGCCCCCTATGGACGGGCCGCCACTGGACTGGACTGTTGCCGAGAATTTAATGTAGGCTCCTGGATCTTGGCTTGGTGAGGATAATTGGTTTCTTCCTGTACAACCTGACGTCTATGACAGAACTGCGCATTGAAAGGCCACCCATCCCAGCGCCCCCTATGGACGGGCCGCCACTGGACTGGACTGTTGCCGAGAATCACATGGTCCTCCATATCCAGAGGTAGCATGTAGCGAGAGTGATGGTACGGTAAATACACGGTTGGAAGAAGTGGGGGATTCAAGCAAACTTCTGTCTATGACAGAACTGCGCATTGAAAGGCCGCCCATCCCTGCGCCCCCTATGGACGGGCCGCCACTGGACTGGACTGTTGCCGAGAATCACATGGTCCTCCATATCCAGAGGTAGCATGTAGCGAGAGTGATGGTACGGTAAATACACGGTTGGAAGAAGTGGGGGATTCAAGCAAACTTGTTGCATTGCCCTAATAAGTTCAATTTAATGTAGGCTCCTAGATCTTGGCTTGGTGAGGATAATTGGTTTCTTCCTGTACAACCTGACGTCTATGACAGAACTGCGCATTGAAAGGCCGCCCATCCCAGACCGAGCGGTAATAATCAAAATATTAGACTGTATCCTGAGCTGTGACCTACTTAGAGCATCAACCCGGTAATTATCAGGATATTCCGGGGTCTGACATGCTCCTGACAACCGAGAGTTAAAGCAAATTGCCGTCACTAATTATATCCCCCCTTCCCACATATAGACCATATATTCATAGAGCTGTCAGCCCCGCTGTACATTGTCAGCCCATTGGAAATCTCTGAAAAAAGAGCCTACTGTAACCATTGTAGAGATAACAGTCTGTAACACACAAAATCAGCATCGCAACCACAAAAAAAATCTACATATAGCAACGGGGGACCTCCCTGAAAATTGATAGGTGGATGAGGGTGGGGAAAGTAAGTCGCTTGTTTTTCACAAGCCTCCACCAATTAGCTGATTAGAAGTTGCATTTTCAGGTGTATTTTTTTTTTATTGGATAGGTTGGGGAAGAGCTACAGCTTTTGTCAGCCTTTTATTTATGTCTGTGACCACATTGGGGAGATTTTTCCATACTTCCTGTATCTATGACAAGAAATACACTATTATACCAAAAGTATTGTGGCACCTGCCATTACACACACATGAACTTTAATGGCACCCCAGTTTTAAGCCTCGTACACACGGGCGAGAATACCGTCCAAAAAAAAACGTTGGTTTTCTCAACGGGATTCCTGGCAAGCTTGTCTTGCCAAGCCCTGTGTACACGCGCCATTCAAAAGAACCGCCGTTTTTTTTGAATGCCAAGAACGCGGTGACGTCATCGACTACGACGAGCCGGCGCTCGTCACATTCGATGCCGTCGCCGCCATCTTGCTACACCCTACACTACCCTTGTATGCTACCGCGCATGCGTCGAAGTCTCATCGAGCATGCGCGGGTTTCCCTGGACAGGTAAGCATACACACTCACGGTTTTCTCGTCGGGAAACAGGCCGACGAGAATCCCGACGAGAAAATAGAGAGCAGGTTCTCTATTTTTCTCGTCGAGATTCCCGGCAGTTTTTCCAATGAGAAACCATACACACAAACGGTTTTCGTGTGTACGAGGCTTAAGTCCGTTGGGTTCAATATTGAGTCCATCTAGTTCAACCATAAAAGAATAAGAAAAATATATAACAATCCCATATACCCAATTCTATGCCCACAGTTGATCCAGAGGAAGTCAAAAAACCCCAGAAAGGCATGATCCAATTTGCTACAGCAGGGGAAAAAATTCCTTCTTGATCCCCAGAGAGGCAATCGGATTTTCCCCGGATCAACTTTACCTATAAATGTCAGTACTCAGTTATATTATGTACATCTAGGAAAGCATCCAGGCCTTTCTTAAAGCAATCTACTGAGCTGGCCAGAACCACCACTGCAGGGAGTCTATTCCACATTTTCACAGCTCTTACTGTGAAGAAACCTTTCCGTATTTGGAGATGAAATCTTGTTTCCTCTAGACGTAAAGAGTGCCCCCTTGTCCTCTGTGTTGACCGTAAAGTGAATAACTGAACACCAAGTTCACTATATGGACCCCTTATATATTTGTACATGTTGATCATATCCCCCCCTAATCTCCTCTTCTCAAGAGAGAATAAATTCAGTTCCTCTAATCTTTCCTCATAGCTGAGCTCCTCCATGCCTCTAAAGCCCTGTCCACACGATCGGATTTCCTATGGTTTTTAAACCGTTGGATTTTTCCATCGGAAAACCGATGAAGCTGACTTCCATCAGTCTTGCCTACACATCATCAGTCCAAATGACCGTTCCAAACGCGGTGACGTAAAACACTCCGATGAGCCGAGAAAAATTAAGTTCAATGCTTCTGAGCATGCGTCGACTTGATTCTGAGCATGCGTGGTTTTTTTGTCCGATGGAGTTCCCCACAGACGATAGTAATTTGCTATCGGTTTTTTAACCATCGGATAAATTTAAAACATGTTCTATTTTTAAACACCGATGGAAAAAAGACCGATGGGGCCCACACACGATCGGTTTGTCCGATGACAAAAGTCCATCGGACTGGTTTCATCGGTAAAACCTATCGTGTGTACACGGCTTTAGAGTTGGCCCACCTTTGTAGCTATAACGGCTTCAACTCTTCAGGGAAGGCTGTTCACAAGATTTAGGAGTGTGTCTATGGGAATATTTGACCATTCTTCAGAAAGTGCATTTGTGAGTTCAGGCACTGATGTGGACGAGAAGGCCTGGCTCGCAGTCTGCGCTCAAATTCATCTCAAAGGTGTTCTGTCGGGTTGAGGTCAGGACTCTGTGCAGGCCAGTCAAGTTCCTCCACCCCAAACTCGCTCATCCAGGTCTTTATGGACCTTTCTTTGTGCACTGGTCCAAATCATTTGGTGGAGGGCGGTTTATGTTGTGGGGTTGTTTTTCAGGGGTTGGGCTTGGCCCCTCAGCTCCAGTGAAGGGAACTTTTAAGGCGTACCAAGACATTTTGGACAATTTCATGTTCCCATCTTTGTTGGAACAGCTGGGGGATGGCCCCTTCCTGTTCCAACATGACTGTGCACCAGAGAGGCAAAAGGAAAAAGTGAATGGCAATTCTACGTAAGTGTTGTGCCACATCCAGTATTCAAGAGCAAGAAAGGAATTTCCCCTAAGCGGACTTTTAAGGCACTGAGTGATATTAGTATAAGAGTAACACAAATAATGTAGAAAAAGTTTATTAATATAATTTACATTAAAATACATATGGAAAATGCTGATTAAACGAAAACAGATTAGCATATATCACCATGCTGGGGGGGGGGTATACATGAAAGGCCTCCTTACACCCGACGCATTTCGGAATATAGTATTCCTTCTTCAGGGGTGTGTAGCAAGGAGATATTCATCTAAGGTGTAGTCAAAATATATATATATGCATAATCAGTTTCATAGGTAAGACAATCCTAACAATCATATTTTATAACAATACATGGTTTTATAGTTGGTCACTTACATGATTTAGTTTAAGAGGGTAGGTTTCAGCATTTTCCCAAAGTAACATTAAAAAGCATAAGCAAATAACACAGAAAAGTGCATCGAGGGAAACTAGTAAGGCCTATGGACATCAATCACCAGAGAGGGACAGAATGTGGCCTGGCCGTCTTGTGCCCAAGCAGGCAGATGTCCAGGGAGGTTTCGAGCCCTACTCTTTTCCTCCTCGTCAGGAACCTTTCCCTTCAGCTAGTTTTGTCCCTACCAGGCGGGCTACCTGTCTCTACTCTACCCACTCACAGCAAAGTGCACACCAAACCTAGGAGCCAGGGTCTTAAAAAGGCTCTGCCTGACCCAAGATGACTGCTAGAGTAAAAGGGGAGGCAGCATCCAATGAGATAGCTTCCCCATTGACCCAGGAAAATATAGATTATGTTCCTCTTGACTTCCTCTCCAACTGCAGTGCTGCTACGGAAGAGCACAACCTGCAGTTGTGTAAATAGACTGCACCTGCCTTCATGCATATTACTAGGGTTGTCCCGATACCACTTTTTTAAGACCGAGTACAAGTACCGATACTTTTTTTCAAGTACTCGCCGATACCGAATACCGATACTTTTTTTTAATCTCATGTGTCAGTTTTTTTTTTTGCCATTTTTTTTTTTTTTTTTAC
The DNA here is from genome assembly GCA_029206835.1 of Rana muscosa. NCBI lineage: Eukaryota > Metazoa > Chordata > Amphibia > Anura > Ranidae > Rana > Rana muscosa. Next base: position 71,115,215 of record JARGYO010000094.1, on the reverse strand, counting down.
AATTTATTTTATTTATTTATTTTTTACAATGCTTTGTTTTTTTAAGGGGGGGGGGGGGTCAGTGTCAGTGTGTGTGTTTTTATTTTTTTATTTTTTTTACAATACATTTTTATTTTATTCTTTTTTTTTTATCAGCCTTGTTGTGGGGGGCTTTGGTGAGATATCAGGGGTCTTAACAGACCTCTGACATCTCCCCTTTGAGACAGGGAAAGGGTCTAGGGACACAGATTCCCCAGTCCCTCTCTCAGCAGCCTCAGCTGCGCTGAAAATGAATGGAGAGAAGACAGCGGCTCCTCTCCATTCATAAACTGAAACATTGTAAACACAGTTTACGATGTTTCAGTTATGTGAATGGACAGAGTCAGTGATGACTCTGTACATTCCGACAAGTAAGGAGCCGGATTTACCGGCTCCTACCTCCGCTCTCCATCCTGAGATACCGAGGGGGTGGAGGAGGGGCACGGCGGCATTGAGGTGAAGGGGGCACGGAGGTGAAGGGGGCACAGCGGCACGGAGGTGAAGGGGGCACAGCGGCACGGAGGTGAAGGGGGCACAGCGGCACGGAGGTGAAGGGGGCACAGAGGCACAGAGGTGAAGGGGGCACAGCGGCACGGAGGTGAAGGGGGCACAGCGGCACGGAGGTGAAGGGGGCACAGCGGCACGGAGGTGAAGGGGGCACAGCGGCACGGAGGTGAAGGGGGCACAGCGGCACGGAGGTGACGGGGGCACAGCGGCATGGAGGTGAAGGGGGAACAGCTCCGGGAGCATTTGAGCAGCAGACAGGCAATTGGATCAGATTCAGTTTACTTACCTGCCTGAAGACTCGCTCTGGTCTCTGCCACGCTCTCCGCCTTGGTCTCCGCCCCCCGCCCCGCTCTCCGCCCTGGTCTCCGCCCCCCGCCGCACACTTTCCGTCCTGCTCTCGGCCCTGGTCTCCGCCCCCGCCACGCTCTCCGCCCTGGTATCCGCCCCCCGCCGCACACTCTCCATCCCACTCTCCGCCCCCCGCTCTGAGAAAAAAAAAAGTATCGGACTGGGCATCGGGAGCATTTGCGCGAGTACAAGTACTCGCGCAAATGCTTTGTATCGGTACCGATACTAGTATCGGTATCGGGACAACCCTACATATTACCAATGCAGACTGTGCTTCCTCCATAGTATTGTTGTGTAGTGATTATACTTTGTTGATTCTCAGTGCAAATCTATGAGTCTATTCAGAGTGAATGAAAACACGAGTATTAGAAATAACCGCTAGAAGGAGAGTCTACGAATCTGTTCATGCAATACAATACCAAAACTATGGAACAGGATGCATGGGAAATGTAAATGTCACATTAAAAATTAGCTTTACCACAATAATTCAAAATGTTGACTTACTAATAACACACTATAGCAGCTTTTCTAAACTTTTTTACCCTTGAGGAATCCTTGAAATAATATTCAGGTCACAGGGAACCCCTGTGTAAAATTTATTTATTGGTGGTCCTTGGGAAGAATGGCCCTTACATTTGAAGGTCAGTGGGAAGAATGGTCCTTATATTGGTGGTCAGTTGGAAGAATATCCCTTACATTGGTGGTCAGTTGGAAGAATATCCCTTACATTGGTGATCAGTGGGAAGAATGTCCCTTACATTGGTGATCAGGGGGAAGAATGTTCCTTACATTGGTGATCAGTGGGAAGAATGTTCCTTACATTGGTGATCAGTGGGAAGAATGTCCCTTACATTGGTGATCAGTGGGAAGAATGTCCCTTACATTGGTGATCAGTGGGAAGAATGTTCCTTACATTGGTGATCAGTGGGAAGAATGGTCCTTATATTGGTGATCAGTGGGAAGAATGTCCCTTACATTGGTGATCAGTGGGAAGAATGTTCCTTACATTGGTGATCAGGGGGAAGAATGTTCCTTACATTGGTGATCAGTGGGAAGAATGTCCCTTACATTGGTGATCAGTGGGAAGAATGTTCCTTACATTGGTGATCAGGGGGAAGAATGTCCCTTACATTGGTGATCAGTGGGAAGAATGGTCCTTATATTGGTGGTTAGCGGGAAGAATGTCCCTACATTGGTGGTCAGTTGGAAGAATATCCCTTACATTGGTGATCAGTGGGAAGAATGGTCCTTACATTGGTGATCAGTGGGAAGAATGTCCCTTACATTGGTGATCAGTGGGAAGAATGTCCCTTACATTGGTGATCAGTGGGAAGAATGTTCCTTACATTGGTGATCAGGGGGAAGAATGTTCCTTACATTGGTGGTCAGTGGGAAGAATATCCCTTACATTTTTGGTCAGTGGGAAGAATGTTCCTTACATTGGTGATCAGTGGGAAGAATGTTCCTTACATTGGTGATCAGTGGGAAGAATGTCCCTTACATTGGTGATCAGTGGGAAGAATGGTCCTTATATTGGTGGTTAGCGGGAAGAATGTCCCTACATTGGTGGTCAGTTGGAAGAATATCCCTTACATTGGTGATCAGTGGGAAGAATGTCCCTTACATTGGTGATCAGTGGGAAGAATGTTCCTTACATTGGTGATCAGGGGGAAGAATGTCCCTTACATTGGTGGTCAGTTGGAAGAATATCCCTTACATTGGTGGTCAGTTGGAAGAATATCCCTTACATTGTTGGTCAGTGGGAAGAATGTTCCTTACATTGGTGATCAGTGGGAAGAATGCTCCTTACATTGGTGATCAGGGGGAAGAATGTCCCTTACATTGGTGATCAGTGGGAAGAATGCTCCTTACATTGGTGGTCAGTGGGAAGAATGTCCCTTACATTGGTGGTCAGTTGGAAGAATATCCCTTACATTGGTGATCAGTGGGAAGAATGCTCCTTACATTGGTGATCAGGGGGAAGAATGTTCCTTACATTGGTGGTCTGTGAGAACATCCCTTACATTGGTGGTCAATGGGAAGGACGTCCCTTACATTGGTGACCAGTGGGAAGAACGTCCCTTACATTGGTGGTTAGTGGGAAGAATGTCCCTTACATTGGTGGGCAGTGGGAAGAATGTCCCCTACATTGGTGATCAGTGGGAAAAACGTCCCTTACATTGGTGGTCAGTGGGAAGAATGCCCTTTACATTGGTGGTCAGGGGGAAGAATGTCCCTTACAGTGATGATCAGTGGGAAGAACGTCCCTTACATTGGTGGTCAGTGGAAAGAATACCCCTTACATTGTTGGTCAGTGGAAAGAATGCCTCTTACATTGGTGATCAGTGGGAAGAATACCCCTTACATTGATGATCAGTGGGAAGAACGTCCCTTACATTGGTGGTCAGTGGGAAGAATACCCCTTACATTGTTGGTCAGTGGAAAGAATGCCCCTTACATTGGTGATCAGTGGGAAGAATGTCCCTTACATTGGTGGTCAGTGGGAAGAATGTTCCTTACATTGGTGATCAGTGGAAAGAATGCTCCTTACATTGGTGATCAGTGGGAAGAATGTCCCTTACATTGGTGATCAGTGGGAAGAATGTTCCTTACATTGGTGATCAGTGGAAAGAATGCTCCTTACATTGGTGATCAGTGGGAAGAATGTCCCTTACATTGGTGGTCAGTGGGAAGAATGTTCCTTACATTGGTGATCAGTGGAAAGAATGCCCCTTACATTGGTGATCAGTGGGAAGAATGTCCCTTACATTGGTGATCAGTGGGAAGAATGCTCCTTACATTGTTGGTCAGGGGGAAGAATGTTCCTTACATTGGTGATCAGTGGAAAGAATGCCCCTTACATTGGTGATCAGTGGGAAGAATGTTCCTTACATTGGTGATCAGTGGGAAGAATGCCCCTTACATTGGTGATCAGTGGGAAGAATGTCCCTTACATTGGTGGTCAGTAGGGATGAGCTTCGTGTTCGAGTCGAACATACGTTCGACTCGAACATCGGCTGTTCGATCGTTCGACGAAGATCGAACGATTTGGGCCGTTCGCGCCAAATTCGAGTGACGCGAACGGCCCACAATGCACTACGCCATCGCAGTGTCATCCAGGCGCTGTGATTGGCCAAGCATGCACTGTGACCCCGCATGCTTGGCCAATCACAGCGGATGCCTGTGGCCAATTATTGCTGAGGGTGTTTAGTACACGCCCCACACTATAAAAGGCCGCCAGCACGGCGGCCTAGTGTAGTGTGTTCCGGAGCAGGGATAGAGCAGCATAGGCAGGGACAGTGACTTTTATTTCTTTCTTGCTTAACCTGGATTCCTTTAGTTTAGGGAAAGAGAAGGATAGGTAGGGAGAGTGTCAGTGTGTTTTGTGCTTGTGCTATAGTGTGCTTAAAAAAAACATTTTTTCTAGGGACAGAAAACTGTAGGTAGGGAGAGTGTCAGTTTCTTTCACTGTGCAAGTCCTTGTTTCCAGGGACCTGGAAGGACAGTGAGTGAATTCTCCTTGTGCTATATTGTGCTTAAAAAAAACATTTTTTCTAGGGACAGAAAACTGTAGGTAGGGAGAGTGTCAGTTTCTTTCACTGTGCAAGTCCTTGTTTCTAGGGACCTGGAAGGACAGTGAGTGAATTCTCCTTGTGCTATATTGTGCTTAAAAAAAACATTTTTTCTAGGGACAGAAAACTGTAGGTAGGGAGAGTGTCAGTTTCTTTCACTGTGCAAGTCCTTGTTTCCAGGGACCTGGAAGGACAGTGAGTGAATTCTCCTTGTGCTATAGTGTGCTTAAAAAAAACATTTTTTCTAGGGACAGAAAACTGTAGGTAGGGAGAGTGTCAGTTTCTTTCACTGTGCAAGTCCTTGTTTCCAGGGACCTGGAAGGACAGTGAGTGAATTCTCCTTGTGCTATATTGTGCTTAAAAAAAACATTTTTTCTAGGGACAGAAAACTGTAGGTAGGGAGAGTGTCAGTTTCTTTCACTGTGCAAGTCCTTGTTTCTAGGGACTGGGAAGGACAGTGAGTGAATTCTCCTTGTGCTATAGTGTGCTTAAAAAAAAAATAATTTCTAGGGACAGAAAACTGTAGGTAGGGAGAGTGTCAGTTTCTTTCACTGTGCAAGTCCTTGTTTCTAGGGACTGGGAAGGACAGTGAGTGAATTCTCCTTGTGCTATAGTGTGCTTAAAAAAAACATTTTTTCTAGGGACAGAAAACTGTAGGTAGGGAGAGTGTCAGTTTCTTTCACTGTGCAAGTCCTTGTTTCTAGGGACCTGGAAGGACAGTGAGTGAATTCTCCTTGTGCTATATTGTGCTTAAAAAAACATTTTTTCTAGGGACAGAAAACTGTAGGTAGGGAGAGTGTCAGTTTCTTTCACTGTGCAAGTCCTTGTTTCTAGGGACCTGGAAGGACAGTGAGTGAATTCTCCTTGTGCTATATTGTGCTTAAAAAAAACATTTTTTCTAGGGACAGAAAACTGTAGGTAGGGAGAGTGTCAGTTTCTTTCACTGTGCAAGTCCTTGTTTCTAGGGACCTGGAAGGACAGTGAGTGAATTCTCCTTGTGCTATATTGTGCTTAAAAAAAACATTTTTTCTAGGGACAGAAAACTGTAGGTAGGGAGAGTGTCAGTTTCTTTCACTGTGTAAGTCCTTGTTTCTAGGGACCTGGAAGGACAGTGAGTGAATTCTCCTTGTGCTATATTGTGCTTAAAAAAAACATTTTTTCTAGGGACAGAAAACTGTAGGTAGGGAGAGTGTCAGTTTCTTTCACTGTGCAAGTCCTTGTTTCCAGGGACCTGGAAGGACAGTGAGTGAATTCTCCTTGTGCTATATTGTGCTTAAAAAAAACATTTTTTCTAGGGACAGAAAACTGTAGGTAGGGAGAGTGTCAGTTTCTTTCACTGTGCAAGTCCTTGTTTCTAGGGACCTGGAAGGACAGTGAGTGAATTTTCCTTGTGCTATATTGTGCTTAAAAAAAACATTTTTTCTAGGGACAGAAAACTGTAGGTAGGGAGAGTGTCAGTTTCTTTCACTGTGCAAGTCCTTGTTTCCAGGGACCTGGAAGGACAGTGAGTGAATTCTCCTTGTGCTATAGTGTGCTTAAAAAAAACATTTTTTCTAGGGACAGAAAACTGTAGGTAGGGAGAGTGTCAGTTTCTTTCACTGTGCAAGTCCTTGTTTCCAGGGACCTGGAAGGACAGTGAGTGAATTCTCCTTGTGCTATATTGTGCTTAAAAAAACATTTTTTCTAGGGACAGAAAACTGTAGGTAGGGAGAGTGTCAGTTTCTTTCACTGTGCAAGTCCTTGTTTCTAGGGACTGGGAAGGACAGTGAGTGAATTCTCCTTGTGCTATAGTGTGCTTAAAAAAAACATTTTTTCTAGGGACAGAAAACTGTAGGTAGGGAGAGTGTCAGTTTCTTTCACTGTGCAAGTCCTTGTTTCTAGGGACCTGGAAGGACAGTGAGTGAATTCTCCTTGTGCTATATTGTGCTTAAAAAAACATTTTTTCTAGGGACAGAAAACTGTAGGTAGGGAGAGTGTCAGTTTCTTTCACTGTGCAAGTCCTTGTTTCTAGGGACCTGGAAGGACAGTGAGTGAATTCTCCTTGTGCTATATTGTGCTTAAAAAAAACATTTTTTCTAGGGACAGAAAACTGTAGGTAGGGAGAGTGTCAGTTTCTTTCACTGTGCAAGTCCTTGTTTCTAGGGACTGGGAAGGACAGTGAGTGAATTCTCCTTGTGCTATAGTGTGCTTAAAAAAAACATTTTTTCTAGGGACAGAAAACTGTAGGTAGGGAGAGTGTCAGTTTCTTTCACTGTGCAAGTCCTTGTTTCTAGGGACCTGGAAGGACAGTGAGTGAATTCTCCTTGTGCTATATTGTGCTTAAAAAAACATTTTTTCTAGGGACAGAAAACTGTAGGTAGGGAGAGTGTCAGTTTCTTTCACTGTGCAAGTCCTTGTTTCTAGGGACCTGGAAGGACAGTGAGTGAATTCTCCTTGTGCTATATTGTGCTTAAAAAAAACATTTTTTCTAGGGACAGAAAACTGTAGGTAGGGAGAGTGTCAGTTTCTTTCACTGTGCAAGTCCTTGTTTCCAGGGACCTGGAAGGACAGTGAGTGAATTCTCCTTGTGCTATATTGTGCTTAAAAAAAACATTTTTTCTAGGGACAGAAAACTGTAGGTAGGGAGAGTGTCAGTTTCTTTCACTGTGCAAGTCCTTGTTTCAAGGGACAGAGAAGGACACCTGAAGGTAGCCCTTATTGCTTTTTTCCCATCTCCCTGCAGGCCATCTATTAGAATGTCTGGAAGGCAAACAAGGAGAGGCAGACAGTCAGGAGGCAATAAAAGAGGGCAAGCAGGCTCTGTGTCTGGGGGCAACAGTGCTGGTCGTGGACGCGGTGCATTGTCATCAGCACATGGCCATGGGACACGCTTGTCCTTCTTTTCCGCAGCTGGACATGTTGAGCCACATCATGCCGAAGACTTGGTAGAGTGGATGACCAAGCCCTCCTCCTCCTCCTCATCCTCTCTCACCCAGGCTCAGGGTACTGGCAAAGCAGCTGCCAAAGCGTCCTCTTCCCTGGTATCAATGTCAGACTCATCATCAGTCACTCCTTCCCTAGACCCACCATGTCCTCCTCCTGAGGAGTCCCCCGAACTGTTTGAGCACAGTGTTGGGTACATGCTCCAGGAGGATGCCCAGCGTTTCGAAGGGTCTGATGATGAAACCCAGCTACAGGAAGGCAGTAGGGTGAGAGCAGACAGAGGGGATGCTCAAGAAGGACACCAATCTGGCAGTCATGTTCCAGCAGCTGCAGCATACTGCCAGATTGGCTCCAGTGATGAGGAGGGAGGGGATGATGAGGTCACTGACTCCACGTGGGTGCCTAATAGGAGAGAGGAGGAGGAGGATGAGGAGGAGGCACATCTCCAACGAGACAGGATGCCCTTTGGTGGCCAGCGTAAGGGCAGTACACCGACGGAATCACACCGCAGAGCTCCGCCTGTGCAGGGCGCTGCCTCTGCCCGTCATTCAAAAAGTTCCTTGGTGTGGGCCTTTTTTGAGGCTAGTGCATCAGATCGCACAGCTGCTGTTTGCAACATATGTCTCAAGCGTATATCGCGTGGCCAAAACATCAGCCGCTTGGGTACCACATGCCTGACCAGACATATGTTGACCTGCCATGCAGCTCGTTGGCAAGCCTACCTCAAAGACCCACACCAAAGAACAAAGCGGACCTCTCCTTGCACCGCATCAGCTGGGATTTCCAACCCCACTATAACTTCAGTCCTCTCTGAAACATGCACTGAGAGGAATGAAGGTGTAGAATTAGGTGTGTCACAGCCAAGTACTTGCGGCCACTCTGCTAGCAGTACACCGACGTCCGATTCTAGCAGGCAAATTTCCCTGCCCCAGCTGCTGGACCGTCGAAAGAAGTTCACTCCCAGCTATCCACATGCCCAGCGGTTGAATGCTAGCTTGGCTAAATTGCTAGCGCTTCAACTGCTGCCTTTTCAGTTGGTAGACTCGGCCCCCTTCCGTGAGTTTGTGCAATGTGCGGTTCCTCAGTGGCAGGTTCCCAAACGCCACTTTTTCTCACGGAAGGCTATTCCGGCTCTCTACCGGCATGTGGAAGGCAATGTCTTGGCCTCGCTGGACAGGGCGGTCAGCGGTAAGGTGCATATTACCGCTGACCCATGGTCCAGCAGGCATGGACAGGGACGTTACCTTTCTTTCACGGCCCATTGGGTCACTCTTTTGGCAGCTGGGAAGGATGCAGGACAAGGTGCAGTAGTGTTGGAGGTTGTCCCACCGCCACGCCTCCAAAATGCTACTACTGGTTGTGACACACCTCTCTCCTCCACCCCCTCCTCTTCTTCTTCCTCCATGGCCTCTTCCTGTGGTTTGTCCTATGAACCAGCGGTGCTCCGTAGCCGTTCACGGGGCTACGCAAGTACGCAGGCAAAAAGATGCCATGCCGTGCTTGCGCTGGTGTGTTTGGGGGACAGAAGCCACACTGGGGCAGAGGTCCTGTCTGCTCTGCAGGGCCAGGCCGAGAGGTGGTTGACGCCACGCCAGCTTAAGCCAGGAATGGTGGTTTGCGACAATGGCACCAACCTCCTCTCCGCCCTCCGACAGGGACAACTGACCCATGTGCCCTGTGTGGCTCACGTCCTTAACCTGGTGGTGCAGCGGTTCTTGGGCAGGTACCCGGGCTTACAGGATGTCCTGAGGCAGGCCAGGAAAGTCTGTGTGCATTTCCGCAGATCTTATAATGCCAGTGCTCGCCTGGCTGAGCTGCAAAAGGAGTTGAACCTGCCCAAGAACCGCCTTATATGTGACATGCCCACCAGGTGGAACTCAACGTTGGCCATGCTGCAGCGGCTGCACACGCAGCAGAGGGCCATCAATGAGTACCTGTGCGACTACGGCACCAGGACAGGGTCAGGGGAGCTTGGTTTTTTTTCTCCACGCCAGTGGGGCATGATCAGGGATGCATGCACTGTCCTGGCACCATTTGAGGAGGCCACGAGGATGGTGAGCAGTGACAGTGCATGCATCAGTGACACTGTACCTCTTGTCCACCTGTTGGAGCACACGCTGCGTGGAATAATGGACAGGGCACTTGAGGCAGAACAGAGGCAGGAAGAGGAGGACTTCCTTGCCTCTCAAGGCCCCCTTTACCCAGACAGTGTTCCTTCTGTCCCACCCATCGCACAGGAAGAGGAAGAGGAGGAGGAGGAGGAGGAGGAGGATTGTGTCAGCATGGAGGTGGAGGCTGGCACTCAGCATCATCAGCAGCAGTCTTTTAGGGATGATTTACAGTCCCAAGAAACCAGTGGACTTGTACGTGGCTGAGAGGAGGTGACTGCGGATCATGTCGTCCTTAGTGACCCAGAGGACTCCGGAGCGAATGCCTCAGCAAACCTACGCTGCATGGCCTCCCTGATCCTGCAAAGTCTGCGGAAGGATCCTCGTATTCTTCGGATCAAGGAGAGGGACCATTACTGGCTGGCCACTCTCCTTGATCCACGGTACAAGGGTAAGGTTGCGGACCTTATGTTACCGTCGCAGAGGGAGCAGAGGATGAGACAACTCCGGGAGGCCTTGCAGAAAGGTCTGTGCAACGCGTTCCCAGAGACTGGGAGGTTACAAACTCCTGGTCCAGGACAACGAGTTGCTGAGGCTTCGGCCAGTCAAAGAAGGAGCGGTGGGGAAGGTGGCCGTCTGACCGATGCGTTCAGACAATTCTTTAGTCCGCAGCCCCAAAGTATGATTGGTTCCAGCAACCATCACCAGCGTCTGATAAACATGGTGCAGGAATATCTAGGGGCAAGGTCAGACTTGGACACCTTCCCCACCGAAAATCCTCTGGCTTACTGGGTCTTGAGGATGGATCACTGGCCAGAGCTTGCACAGTATGCAATTGAGCTACTGGCCTGTCCTGCATCCAGCGTTCTTTCGGAACGCACATTCAGTGCTGCTGGAGGATTTGTCACGGATCACAGGGTGCGCCTGTCCACCGACTCGGTTGATCGACTGACTTTCATCAAGATGAACCAGTCTTGGATCACCACCAGCTACCACACACCTGATGCTGATATAACAGACTAATTGATTTTAACATGTCACATCCCTTCAAGACTGATGCTGATGCTGAGTGTCTGTGCTGTTATGTTGACTGGCTATCCTCCTCCGAGTCCTCAATGATACGATTGATGATGATAGCTTGGAAGATCATTTTTGTTTATGGGTGCCGCCACCAGTGGCTAAGGCCCAATTTTTCAGCCCCTGTTTTACAGGGGCGTGTAATTACAATTTTTTTAGCAATAATTTGCCATAGGGCTCATTGCTGTGCTCCAAGTACAGTATCTGTGAGGGGTTGGAGTGTTGTGGCACCAGTGCCTAAGGCCCAATTTTTCAGCCCCTGTTTAACAGGGGCGTGTCATTACAATTTTTGAAGCAATACTTTGCAACAGGGCTCATTGCTGTGCTCCAAGTACAGTATCTGTGAGGGGTTGTAGTGTTGTGCCACCAGTGCCTAAGGCCCAATTTTTCAGCCCCTGTTCAACAGGGGCATGTAATTACAATTCTTGATCTAATAATTCACAGCAGGGCCCATTCCTGCACCCACCAAGAGTAACTCTGAGGGCTTACAGTGTTGTGTCAACACCACCACCACCACCAAAGGCCCAATTTTTCAGCCCCTGTTCAACAGGGGCATGCAATTACAATTCTTGATCTAATAATTCACAGCAGGGCCCATTGCTGCACCCACCAAGAGTAACTGTCAGGGCTTACAGTGTTGTGGCACCAGCACCACCATCAAAGGCCCAATTTTTACTACCACTGTTCAACAATTATATGTAATTACAATTCCTGATATAATAGTTGACAGCAGGGCGTTCCAGCACCAACCAAGAGTAACTGTGAGTGCTTACAGTGTTGTGCCAACACCAACAACTAAGGGGCCTATTTCTGCAGAGTATCTACGGCAGGTCCCTACTTTCAAACATCCAACTTACAAACGACTCCTACTTGCAAACGCAAGAAGACAACAGGAAGTGAGAGGAAATCTACCCCTAGGAAGGAAAATTCTCTCCTGTAAGAATTAATATGGGAGAAAGGTGTCTCCTCTGTACTGATGCTTTATCAGCAATCCTTGTTTCAAGAAAAACACCACATTTCAAAAACAGTTGTCATTGGGACGGAAAGTGAGGTGAAATGTTCTGAACAGGGGCACAGACAGCAAAACAAATGTTACAGGGGTGATAACCCTTACCTATGTTTTCCAAAAAGTTTAAAAATAGATTTTTGGGCTGGAGCTACACTTAAACAATGTACCTGTTCAAAATTACAAACAGATTCTACATAAGAACAAACCTACAGTCCCTGTCTTGTATGCACCGCCTGTATACGGCTGTTCAGAGTATATAGGGCCTTTTTTATTTTATGTGCGGGGTTCCCCTTAATATCCATACAAGACCCAAAGGGGCTGGTAATGGGCTGGGGTAGGGGGGGGGGGGGGTCATGGGGTAGCTATGCCATTTTTCTTAAAGATTTTCATCCATATTACCGGGACCAGACATTACATTAAAGCCGCAAGCAGTTTTAAATGGCTTTTTTTTCCTTTAGAAGTGTCATTTTGTGCAGGGACAGTTCTAAACACGGGAAACACGTGGCACTTCACAGGCATACTTTAGACACCCCCCAGGTACGATATTTAAAGGAATATTTGACTTTTTTTTTTTCACTTTATGCATCATTAAAATGACTGCTCCCGAAAAACGACCGTTTTTAAAACTTCTTTTTGCATTGATACATGTCCCCTGGTGCACAACCCGGGTTCCCAAACCCTTTTTAGGACAATAACATGCATAATAGTTGTTATAATTAGCACTTTAGAATTCGAACGTTCGCATCCATTGTATTTAATAGGGTTCTAATGTTCGTACGAACTTTCGGTCCGTTCGCGGGTTCTGGTGCGAACCGAACCCGGGGGTGTTCGGCTCATCACTAGTGGTCAGTGGGAAGAATGTTCCTTACATTGGTGATCAGTGGAAAGAATGCCCCTTACATTGGTGATCAGTGGGAAGAATGTCCCTTACATTGGTGATCAGTGGGAAGAATGCTCCTTACATTGGTGGTCAGTGGGAAGAATGTCCCTTACATTGGTGATCAGTGGGAAGAATGTTCCTTACATTGTTGGTCAGTGGAAAGAATGCCCCTTACATTGGTGGTCAGGGGGAAGAATGTCCCTTACATTGGTGGTCAGGGGGAAGAATGTCCCTTACATTGGTGGTCAGTGGGAAGAATGTCCCTTACATTGTTGGTCAGGGGGAAGAATGATCCTTACATTGGTGATCAGTGGGAAGAATGTTCCTTACATTGTTGGTCAGTGGAAAGTATGCTCCTTACATTGTTGGTCAGTGGAAAGAATGCTCCTTACATTGTTGGTCAGGGGGAAGAATATCCCTTACATTGGTGATCAGTGGAAAGAATGCTCCTTACATTGGTGGTCAGAGAGAAGAATGTCTCTTACATTGGTGATCAGTGGGGGGAATACTAAAGATTCTGCTGGAGGAAGTACTGTAGCTCTTGAAGACAGTGAGGTTGAGACCCGCTGCCCACCAGAAGTAAGTATTAATAGTCCTTCTTATAGGGGTGTATTTTTAGAATTTTTTTCAAGTGTGGTTTTTAAAGAAGGAATTTTAACCTTACATTATCATTTTTATACCTTAGAAAAATAAAAGTTTCACCTTTCCATATAATTTGCATTTCTTCTAAAAATAAATGTTCACTTGCTATGTTTATGTTAATGTTTTCTTTGTTCTATTTTAATCCTTTGACGTCTTTCGTAAAGAAAGTGAATCATTAATAAGATTAGGCAGTTTAAGTGCAGGTATATGGTATGTGACACATATATTTTTTCTCATGCTTTGATCCTGGGAGGGCCTATCAAAGGCATATAAAAGGAAACAAATAATATATATTCTACATATTTAATGATGAAGGTTAATGCTAGAACTCCAGAATTTCTTCTAAGGCCTTAGCTGCTTCCCCCTCCCTGCAAAAAACAAAAACTAATGGCCAAGCTCCTCTTCTCCTCTCAACACTCCAGCTTTGTTCCCAGCTTCTTCCTCCATCCAGTGCCAATCCTGTTAACATTGAATGACAGTCAGTGTCTTTCTGCCCATTTCTTGTGAGTCCAGTCTGTCAGTGACACACCTCCTGGGGGTACATCATCATGCCTTGGCTCACAGTATCCCTAGAATGAGCAGTGCTTGTTACTTGATCGCTAATCAGTCCAGAAGGAAGAACCGCAGCCACCCTAGGAGTACAGTAGACTCAAAGACTGCAGGAAATAAGGTAATGCATTGTTGTAACGCTACCCCTGGATGGGCCACTGGATGATTGGGTTCCCTGGTTTCTATTGAAAATGACCCCTCACTCAATACTGTACCCTCTCACACACCAGGCTAGAGGAAAACTTCTTTACAGGTATATAAACAGTATATATACACTGAGGAGCTAAAAGTCACAGTTCTTCATTATTCCTTTTCACTGGGCAGTGGTATACCTGTTGGGGCCCAAAAACAGAGTTGGTGCACTCTCAAACAAGTTTTTTTTAAATTCCACTGGAAAAAGAAGTAATCATCAAATAAATGCCTGGTGGTCCCAAAAAGGTGGGTGATACTGTCTCAGCAGCAAAGATAGTAGCCAGTGGCTTCTCATCACAAAATTCATGAAACGTCTCCTGCCTCTCCTCTGTGTCTTGAACACTGAGCACACGATTAGGTTGCCTCCTGCGGTCTCTAAGGGTGATGGTAGCTGCTCTGATCACTGTTACAGCAAGTGGAGCTACACACATGCAAAAGTCCTCTTCTGCAGCTCACTGGGTCCCTATGCTATAGAACACAATCACCGTGCATGCTCAGAGGGGTTCTCCAGTAACAACAGCCTCTGGAAGGTGCAATAGTGCAACCTCGGGCCTGCAACATGGTGTCATGCCAGCGCTCAGCAGTGTCAGAACTGGACTCCACACGGCACATGTCTCCCAATGTGGAAAACTAACCCAGAGCCCAGACTTTTCAGTCCTTTTCCACCTTTCTCTGGCACTGTTCTCCTGGGACTTGGGTGGCCAATGAGCTATTAAGTAGACCTGTCATTTGTCTCTGATTAAGTAAAGTGCAGGTACACGTTAAATAAGTATGACTGTCCTTATAAATCCATATACTGGGTCCACAGTAAATCACGAGAGCTTGCTACTCACATCATGTGGTTGTCCATTAATCTGCCTCTACAGAGGCCCTGCCAGTGTATATTGATTTATGTGGTCTCCTTACCATGGTGGATATATTGTATCTGATTGACGCACATTGACCTGTTATTTTTGGCCCTGTCAGCCTGAGTGCATGAGAGCCATATCATGATCTGATTTATTACAGGCTAGTGATGCTTTGATATAAATTAATTCACTATAATACAGCTTCAGGGGAAGGACAGTATATTCACATTAAACAGAGGAGGACGGCAGAGAGGGCACATTTTGTGGTTTATGTACATTAACCCCTTACCCTCCCCTTTCCTCACTAAACATATAACTGTAGCTGGACTTGGCTTGCCAGGTCAACTGCTTAGTTATCAACATATAAATAGTCTCTGCAGTAGAAAGAAGGACTTCTGGGTAATATACCCAGTTGTAATGAACGCTCTATACATTAGATCAGCCTTTCTTAACCACGGTTCCTCCAGAGGTTGTAAGGGGTTCCTTCAGCAATGGGCAATGCCTGACTCTCAGATAAGAAACCACTGAAGCCAGTGATCTATTTAGGTATCTGTAAGATAGGGGGTGAGGGTTATTCCCAATGACCACAAATGTAAGGATCATTCTTGCTAGTGACCATCACCAATTCTGACACTTCACTCCTACATGTAAAAATCCAAATTTTTTTGGCAGAAAATTACTCAGAACCCCCAAACATTATATATATATATATATATATATATATATATATTTTAGCAGATACCCTAGGGAATAAAATGGTGGTCGTCGCAACTTTTTATGTCACATGGTATTTGCGCAGCAATTTTTCAAACACGTTTCTTTTTAAAAAAAAAACTTTCATGAATAAAAATAAAAAAACACTAAAGTTAGCCGGATTTTTTTGCATGATGTGAAAGATGATGTTAAGAAACCTAACATGTCATGCTTTAAAATTGCACACACTTGTGGAATGAGGCCAAACTTCAGTACTTAAGAATCCCCATAGGCGACGCTTTAAACATTTTTACAGGTTACATGTTTAGTGTTACAGAGAAGGTCTAGTGCTATAATTATTGCTCTCACTATAACGTTTGCGGCGATACCTCACATGTGTGGTTTGACCGCCGTTTACATATGCTAAAACAAGTCCTTATGCTGAATAGGTATAGGAGAATTTTATGGGATTTTTAAGGTGCAAAACAAGGTACAGTGATCTCGAGGAATAGTATAAAAAGTTTTATTTAAAGACAGAATAAAAATTGTTAAAAAACAATTATGGCAAGTACGTTTCAACACAATTTTATGGATACAGCAGTTTGAATGGAATTCCCAACATGTTTCGCCCATATTCCAGGTTTCTTCAGGGGATGCTGTCCATTTGATGTACAAGCCTTCCAAGTCTCTTGAAATATTGTATACTATGATCAAACAACTATATGGTTAAAGATGTCTGCCAGCATCAAGGAGACCAAAGGCTATAGTTGACCATAGGGGGCATTCAGGGACCAGAAAACTAAGTTTTGCAGTGAACCCAGGGACACAGACTCTCTGTGCAGCAGGATACTTGTATCTAAAGTTGGCGCCCTGCAGTAGCATATATGTCCCTGTGGTTCCAGCAGCTAGAACCACAGGGACATATATGGCTGCTGGAACCACAGAGACATATATGCTACTGCAGGATGCCAGCTTTAGATACAAGTATCCTGCTGCGCACACAGTCTGTGTCCATGGGTATTGAATTCACTGCAAAACTTAGTTTTCTGGTCCTTGAATGCCCCCTATGGTCACCTATAGCTCTTGGTCTCCTTGACGCTGGCAGACATCTTAAACCATATAGTTGTTTGATCATAGTATACAATATTTCAAGAGAC
The DNA here is from genome assembly GCA_029206835.1 of Rana muscosa. Taxonomy (NCBI): domain Eukaryota; kingdom Metazoa; phylum Chordata; class Amphibia; order Anura; family Ranidae; genus Rana; species Rana muscosa. The sequence continues at coordinate 71,098,693 of JARGYO010000094.1, read as the reverse complement.
TTGGAAGACTTGTACCTCAAATGGACAGCATCCCCCGAAGAAGCCCGGAATATGGGCGAAACATGTTTGGAATTCTATTCAAAGTGCTGTATCCATAAAATTGTGTTGAAACGTACTTGCCCGCTGTGCCTGCTGGGAGGGGATACTTAAGGGGCAGACGTCATTGTCCGGGGTCGGTCGTTCGCCTCGTGGCCCTCCTGGCGCGAGGTATGTGTGTGTGATTCTGGTCTCGGGCCACGTTGGCCCGAGGCTACATCGCTTTCGAGTAGGCCCGGCTATGCTGGCTGGGGCCTACATCTTAAGAGGGGATCCCAAGCTGTCCGTCCACAAAGGGGAGGAAGCTGCCTTGATGAAGGAAACCGGGGGAGAACCTGCCCTGGAGGAGACTGGCAAAACGCTGATGTCTCGGGTGAGGCCTGGTGACCTTGTTGAGGAGGGATCCAATCTACTAAAAGCCCTGCAGTTCGCTGGATCGGCTTAAAGGCTCTCTTACTGTACGGCTGAAAGTTTAGGACTTTAAAATCCTGTGGTAGAGGATTCCTGGACTATCCATTTAACTATCTCTAAAGAAGGTCTGTGGCAGAGACCGACTCCATCTTGAGCAGTCTGTGGCAGAGGCTGTCTGGTTACTGGTTCGTGCATCATTCTGGCTGCTAGGCCATGTGAGAGGGGACTATCCGGGTGAGCATTACCCACTCTACTGAAAGAGGGGTGAATGATTGAAAAGAACTTTGAACTGACTTGTGTATTCTGTACCGCGTGCCTGAACCTTCCCCTACTCTTCTCCTACCTTCTACTTTCTCTCAAGTTTTACTGCAGAAGAAAATAATAAATCCTGACTGTTGAAGGTTTTACTTTTGTTTGGACATTGCAATTAATATAGACCCTCCTACCCTGATAACGAAGCTAAAGAGGTAATGTGCAAACCCAAAAACAGACCAGCAGCTCCTACGGGGGTAGTGCTACACGTGGGGGCTCGTCCGGGATATTTGCTGTTGCCTCTGACAACCGCAATACTGTTTTTATGCTTTTGGCAAGTCTGCCATTGAGAAAGTGTTGGACTGTGCTTTTAACAAGAGAAGTAGGGGTCAAGGAGTACAGATCGCTTGCTAGCTGCGTAGTTCATGGGCGGAGCCAGAAAGAAGAAAGCCTGCGAACTACGTGCAAAAAGAACTAAACTGGGAGGAGTTCCCGCCATCTGCATGAGACACGTGAGTGTGTTTGGCGCCAAAGACCAGAAGTTGCCAGATTAAGCAGCATGTCTTCCTCTCCATGGGCAACTGCCATATCAGGGCCTAGGATGGTTTCCATGCCCAATGCTGTGGGTACCACACAATCCGGAGCCCCGCTTACAGATACGGGGATCCGGCTAAAGCCAAGAGGATGCTTTGCGCTCTATACGAGCAGAGATGTGGAGGCCCTGGGCATGCTTTTTATCGGGAGTACTGGATTGCAGGCACCGTTACTCCAGAGGAGGTCGTCTTAGCCCCCCGCGGTACAACCCGCGCACCTTGCATCTGCTACAGCAATTGAGTCTGGAGTAAATGTCGCTACCACTACGGAGCCACCAGCGGACATCGCAGCGGACGCTGCCACCGCCACCACCTGTGCTTCCATCCCGCCTGCGAAACGGAAGGTGGGCTACGTTAAGGCCGTCCGCGGACAAGGCCTACCCCAGCGCCTGCCAGAACCGGACCTCGTGAGCGGTGAAGTCTCCGAGAAGTCCACGATAGGAACCGGTAAGGAGACGGTGGAAGGAGTGACTGGAACTGTTCTTGTTTATTTGGCGGGCCAGGGGAAAAAGTTCATACCCTGTGTTCCCAGGGACATGACAAAGGCCATTAATATAGACTTTCCTACCCTGACAACGAAGCTAAAGAGGTAACGTGCAAACCCAAAAACAAACCAGCAGCTCCTACGGGGGTAGTCCTACATGTACAAATGGAATCATGAACAAAAAGTGTATAAAAAGGAGAACTCGATCATGTTTTTTTTTTTTTACTTGGTGTAACTTTTACTTGAACTTCATATTTTAGCCTTGAAGTTCAGCAGGCTGCTGTATACATCTCACTTAGGGATCAGTAAATAAAATCTCCCCCTTAACAACCTTCAAGGAGAGGGAGACTCCATTGCCTGATGGGGCCAAGCAGACTGAAGCAGCCTGTGAGCGTTGCCATGGAGAGGCTCTGGATTAGGCCTCAGGCCTTTCTAAAATAGAAAATCAATAGGAATCAAATCCATTTAGACTAAAACTAAAAGCGAGAGTGCTAATCCGCCGGATATCAAATCAAGCCTCGTTACACAGCCCAGAAATTAGGACTAAATTTCTCTTCACTTATCTGCATTCAGCACTTTGCCAGCGCCTGGCCTGCAAAAATGCCTTTATTGATTACTTTATGGAGATAATTTACCAAAAACTGGGTTTTCTTCACAAGACAAAATTCATTCAGAAATGAAAACAATGGCACTACTATGAGAAGAAAAAAATGGTTTACGATTTCACCAGTCACATGTGTCTTCTGGTCGTTTTATCTTATATCATATATAATAAGGTTATATCTTATATCTGTAGCAAGGTGTCACTTTTGCACGTAGCTTACGGGCTACAGTTTGTGCCTATCAGGAATGTTGCTCCCTCCAGGGTACGTCTTATGCTAGGCTACTAACGTTGTTTGGTTCAGTTATTGGATAAAGCATTGTGGGTATTGTGGCATCAGAGACAAGACTCTATTGGCATGGATAGAACTGAGACTACATTACCCAAAAGACCACTGTCCTACCAAAAGTGCATGGCGCCACACGCGGCCTGCTAGGAGAACTTATTTAAGGCAAGGCGGGGCTTTTATTCCGTCTCTCAGGACGCCATCTTCAAGCCGGCAGGAGGCCTGTGTTGAGGCCTGGAGTGAGCGTGCTTAGGCCGGAGAAGCCTGGGCCTAAAGTACGGAGAGAGGATCACCTGATGGAGGGATATCTGTCACAGCCCTGCTGATCGGAACAGGAAGAGGGACCGCTCTACACTCCACAGCATCTAGAGTCACTCATCCATCGGCACCTCGTGGGCGACTGTGCAGCGGACCAGGGACCACGACCTGCAGGGAGGCTGAGAACCAAGAAAGTTTCAGACGGAGCATACCGGTGAGCCGAGGCCTCATTTGGCGAGAGGGCACCTGCCCCCCAACATAACTAACTGGGTTGCAGGAAGGTGACTTCCATAGTTTCACTTGTACTCGTGGGCAACTGCAGTGCCATAGGTGGAGACACTTTACGCCCGGGAGTGATATAGCGCTTTGGGAGAATCAGCGTTTCTATTGCCTTTATACTGTATACTTCAAGTGTTCATTCTTTCTTCACCTTGTTTGTTGGATTACAAATACTCAAGTGCACCAACAAAGCTAGCCAAAGATTACTGGAAACTGTTAGGAACACTCATCAGTTCAGATCATTGCTTAGGTTGATACAACGGGACACGCACCAGTTGAGCTGCCCACTAGGGGGAGCCAAATCGTTTATTGAACTCACATGTGTAAGCTAACTGTTTGCATTCATTTTATTATCATTGTGCTATTTCAGTGAGCTGGGTGGGACTTGGTGGAGAGGTACCCCATTGCTGTCATCATTGCGTTGGGAGATTCCTCCACCCTGTGCTTCCTCTGGTCTGACCCTTAAATTGTTATGCATATGTATGTCATTTGATTCTCACAGGGACCTGTTTGAGTCAAATGTTGCTTGTGTAATCTCTATTCTATTTTCTCTACCAAGTAAACATATTACCTTTTGGTTGAACTGCATATTGTGTGGGACTCTGTCTTTTGCAGCTGTGTGGCAGATAAACCACACTAAGGTAACAATATTTAACTACATTTATTGTTGTGTGGTATCATTGTGGCCCTCTATAGCCTTTTAGGGGTCCACAATCACATTGTTGTCCAGTTGTGCCAAGGGGGAATCGAGCCAAATTACAGGGGTGGATAGGCAGAGTACAGACCCAAACATAAACCAGCAGCTCCTACGGGGGTAGCGCTACACGTGGGGGCTCGTCCGGGATATCTGTGACTGCAATCAAAACTCCCCCTAGACAGAACCTCTACCGGCACCAAAATGGATTCTGTTGCTGCTATAGCGTGGTGCAAGGAGGAAAACTCCCGCTCAGACTGCAGTGTGGTACTTCAAATTCCAGGAGAGTCCTGGGGTGAAGAACAGTTAAGTCAAGCCATGAAGACACTGTCCCCAGACAGGAAAGCATGGGTGATTGCTGTAAAGACAGACACAGGGACCCCACATACTTATGCATTGATTGAGTGGAAACAGGAAATCCCAGAACACTTCAAGGGCGCAAGTGTGAAATTGGCCAACATGGGAGAACTTGATGTAATACACCCAGAGGCACCGAAAGAAGGCCCTGCCTCATCCAGTCAAGCTGACTCTAGCAAACCAGACGTTCCTGCCAAGTCACCTCTGGCCATCATTGGGCCCGAACTCTGTGCTGTCCTTGGGGAATTTGTTGCAATGTGCCAAAAGGATCCCCACGCATACTCGGCTGCTGGTTACAGGAAGCTCAGGATTTTTTCTGGAAGGCAACCAGTACCTTCAGCGGAAGACAGTTTTGAAGAGTGGCATGACCAGGCTACCCAAGCGTTGGATGAATGGGACATACCAGAGCCGCATAAGAAGCAGAGGATCCCAGAGAGTCTGATGGGACCTGCCCTGGAGGCCATTCGCAACCTGAAGCTCAGTAAAAAAGACTGTACTGCCCAAGACTACCTAAGCATTTTACAGGATGTATTCGGTCGCACTGATAAAGTCGCCGACCTCGTCTACCAAATGGAACACTCTTATCAGAAAGGGAAAGAAGTTGTCAGAGTACATGAGGCGCCTAGACAAGATCATACACCAGATCCTGTTGAAAAAGGGGTTAGACCCTTGGAAGGTGGATGAGATCAGAGCAAAGCAAGTTTTGAAAGGGGCCCAACCTTTAGACCCCATTACCCTTTTGTTGAGAACCCGGCAGGATGGTGGTATCTTGAAGTATCCAGACTTGATGCAGATTGTCAGGGAAGAAGAGGTCATGTTGGAAAGAGTCAAAAACCTGAATTCGCTGCCGGAGTCTGAGTGATAAATGCTGATGATGGTGACCCTCAGGTTGAGCTTCTAAAGACTCAAGTGTCCCAATTAATAGAGATGATGTCCATACTGACCAACCAGCCAACTGTTCTGCCAAGTGGAAGCACTCCAGAGGAGGCCAAGAAGTCTCTCTGCTCTAATGTTGCCCAAGTGCAGAAACCAAGGAAACTGATAATATCCGACTCCTCCACAGTTGAAGCAGATTATCGGGAAGTATGTCCAAGCCCGGAGAAAGCTGTAACACAGTACCGCAAGCCGGCGGAAAACTCCAGAGGGCCCTGGTGAAGGAGTCGACCGGGTGCCCACCAGTTTCAGCTAACTCCACAAAATCCAACGACGCGAGGAGACCGCATCGGGAGTCCCGTCCCTCGCCTAGGGCCCCGTTGTTGCCTCTGAGTGATCTAATGTTTCCCGCTCCATAACCCAACCTGCCCGGCGACCGAGAGTCAGTGCACACCAGACCCAACAGGGGTTGAAATCCAGTCAAAGTTCCAGAAAGAAAGGAGTAAGGGTACAAACTACTGAACCTGGTAAGCAGGCTCCTCTCTGGAAGTTTCCTGCCAAGTTAGTGGGGCCCTCCCCAGTAGTCTCAATCCAGGTAGAAGGGATTTACACCAAGGCCCTCCTGGATACAGGGGCTCAAGTGGCTCTCCTGTACAGAGACTTCTATGACAAGCATCTTAAGCACTTGCCGCTACAGAAGTTGGAAGAACTGGAGATATGGGGCGCTGGGACTCAAAACTTTCCCTATGATGGTTACTTACCAATCAAACTAACTTTTGACCCCTCAGTGGCAGGAGGAACAGAGACTTTCGACACCTTGGCAGTGGTCTGCCCTGGCCCAGCAGGGGCTAGTAAAGGTTCCCTCATTATAGGGACCAACACTGATCTAGTTAGGAGACTACTAACACCTCTGGCCCAAGAGCAGAGTGCTTCAACTGCAGGAGTGCACCCCATGCTGAAACAGGCATACCAGCACCTAGTACTAGAACAGAAGGCTCCAGCAGAAGGAGTAGGCAAGATCTGGCGTTTGGATAGGGGAGAGAGAGTGCTGCAGCCCGGGGAGGTAACTTGTCTGAGAGCGTCTGTCAAGCTTACTTGGAAGCAACCAGACCCCTTTATTGTCCTTGAAACAGACCAACGGAAGGAAGGAAAGGGGATAGAATTAATCCCGAAGTGGTTCCATTGAAGGCCCTGTGGAGGAATCATGGGAAGGTCTCAGTGAGCGTTCGCAACACGGTCACCTCACCTGTGAAGGTACCAGCCAGAATGCTGTTGGGCCAAGTGAACGCAGCCACCCCAGTTGCGCCATCTGACTTGAAGAAGGAGAAGAAGGGTGAGATCCCAGTAGAGAAGTTCTAGCCAGAAGACACCACCCTTCCACCAGAATGGAGAGAAAGAATTAAAGCCCAGCTCGCCCGATGGCAGACTGCATTCTCCAAGAACGAATTTGATGTAGGGTGTGCAAAGAGTGCCACCCACAAGATCCGTCTACAAGAAGACAAACCGTTCAGAGAAAGGGTCAGACGGGTTCCTCTGGGGGACTTGTAAGACCTACGTGAACAACTGGCTGAACTCAAAAGAGCGGGGATCATCAGAGAATCCAGGAGCCCCTACGCTTCTCCAATAGTGGTGGTGCGGAAAAAAAATGGTTCACTAAGGCTGTGCACAGACTACCGAACACTGAACAGAAGGACCATTCCTGACCAGTACACCACCCCCCGGATAGAAGACGCCCTGCAGAGCCTGTCAGGGGCCAAGTAGTTCAGTGTGATGGACCTGAAGAGTGGGTATTACCAAATCCCCATGCATCCTGAGGATAAGGAGAAAACTGCCTTCATTACCCCAGTGGGGTTCTTTGAGTTTGATCACATGCCTCAAGGGTTGTCAGGATCCCCGGCCACCTTCCAAAGGCTGATGGAGAAGACAGTGGGCGACATGAACCTGATCGAGGTGCTGGTGTACCTGGACGACATCATAGTGTTCGGCAGGACTCTAGAAGAGCATGAAGAACGGTTGGAGAAGGTCTTGAAGAGACTTCATCAAGAAGGCCTGAAGCTCTCCATCGAGAAGTGCCAGTTCTATCAGTCCTCGGTCCACTACCTTGGCCACATTGTGTCTGCCGAGGGGATAGCCACAGACCCTGAGAAGCTGGATGCCGTCACCTTTTGGCCAAGACCCACTAATGTGACCGAGCTTCAGTCATTTCTGGGATTATGCTCCTACTACCGAAGATTTGTAGAAGGATTTGCCAAGATAGCCCACCCACTCAATGAACTACCGAAGCGTGAAGGAGAGGATGATGTCCCAGAACCAGTCAAACCTGTGAAGCCCACAGTAGGGCCTAGAAAACCTAAAGAGTCCATCCAGAATCAGTGGACTTCAAAGTGTGAGGAGGCCTTCAGCCAGCTGAAAAAGAGCCTAACCACTGCCCCAGTCTTGGCCTATGCCGACACCACCAAGCCTTACGAACTACACGTCGATGCCAGTCGAGATGGGCTGGGCGGGGTGCAATATCAAGAACATGATGGACACCTACGGTCTGTTGCCATGTGAGTCTGAGTTTGGTCCCCGCTGAAAGGAACTACCCCACGCACAAGCTTGAGTTCCTAACCTTGAAGTGGGATGTGCTGGATAAATTGAGAGACTACCTCTACGGGGCAGAGTTTGTGGTCAAGACTGACAACAATCCACTCACCTACCTCCTCACTACAGCCAAACTGGATGCCACCGGACATAGGTGGTTGGCTTCCCTCTCGGGTTTCACCTTTAGTCTGAAGTATCAACCGGGAGTTGGGAACAGGGATGCGGACGCCCTCTCAAGAAGGCCTCATGGCCCCAGTGACTCCACAGAAGAGTGGACTCCGCTGACACCAGAAGGAGTGCGAGCCTTATACCAGGGAGCTGAACGTCAGGCTGGAGGAGGTTTCAGGGCCGAAGAGATTGGAGTTTCTGCTGCTGGAGTACCCAAATGTTACTGCAATGTGACCCAAGTGGGGGATGAAGGCCTGCCGAAGCTGTCGAAGAAGGACCTGAGAAGGGACCAGTTGGAAGACCCTCTGGGTAACTTGGCATTGAAGGCTTTGGAGAATCAATTCTCTGATATGCTCCTCACTGATTCCCCAAAGGAGGCTCGTCTGCTACACCGAGAGTGGGATCGACTGCAGTTGCATCAAGGGGTGGTCTACCGAAGGGGCCCCTCTGATGGTCTTGAAGAAAAATGGCAGCTGTTCTTACCCAGAAAACACAGAGATACAGTGCTCACGGTCCTCCACGATAACCATGGCCATCTAAGGCCTGAGAGGACTTTCCATTTGGTGAGGGATCGATTCTACTGGCCCTGCATGCGGGCTGAAGTCGAGGGTTACTGCCACTCCTGTCTTCGATGTATCCAAAGGAAGACTTTGCCTTCCCGAGCCGCCCCAATGGGCCATCTTCGGAGTCAGGAACCCATGGAGCTGGTGTGCATTGACTTTCTTTGCCTGGAGCCTGATCTGAGTGGACAGGGAAACATTCTGGTGGTGACTGATCATTTTACAAGATATGCTCAAGCATTCCCAACAAAGGATCAGCAAGCATCAACAACAGTGACCAAGGTCTTAGTAGAGAAGTTCTTTGTTCACTATGGCTTGCCCCAGCATATCCATACGGATCAAGGGAGAGACTTTGAAAGTAGCCTTATTAAAAGACTTTTAGACCTATTAGGCATCAAAAAGTCCAGAACCACTCCTTACTACCCTCAAGGGGACGCTCAACCTCAGAGGTTTAACCAAACTCTTCTTGACATGTTTGGAACTTTAAGCTCAGAGAAGAAACAACACTGGAGCAAACATGTAGCTGCCATTGTTCATGCCTATAACAATACTGCAAATGATGCTACAGGATACTCTCCCTATCGTTTAATGTTTGGACGAGAGGCTTGATTACCAGTCGACCTGGCCTTTGGCATATCTTTGGATCACACCTCAGCAACCTCCCACAGAGGGTATGTTGATCGGTTGCGAAAAAGCCTGAAGACCACCTATGACAAAGCTCAAGCTACCTCGGACAGGAGGGGACTGAGAAATAAAAATAACTTTGATCTAAAAGTCTGAGTGCAGGATCTGCAACCAGGTGATAAAGTACTGTTGAGAAATCTGGAAGTCCCTGGCAAACACAAATTGGCTGACCGCTGGAAGTCACAGCCTTATGTCATCTGCAAGCAACTATCAGGGCTCCCAGTATACCAGATCAGGCCTGAAGGGAGTGTAGGCCCCTTAAAGACTTGGCATAGAAATCACCTGCTGCCCCTCTCAGAGGCCGTTCACCTGCCACCAATGTCAGATTTACAGACGACTCCCTCAACCTCTCAAGGGTCTCGGCCAGTCACTAGGTCTCAGTCTGTACCTCAAGATGTGGAGAATGAAGACCCTGAGGATGAAGAGGTGGAATCAGACTGGTTGTGGTCATCTCAACTACCAAGGCGTACGATCCCTCCTTTGTCCTCACCTAAAGTGACTGACATGGGGACTCTCAGACCAGAGGCCCCCGAGTTTGTGTCTCAAAGTATGCTTTCTGATGACCTGGATTCCCTGACAATGGAAGACCCTGGAGAGGTTCCATCCCTTCCAGAAGGAGACCTGGAGGCTGTGGAAGAGATAGTGTCCTGTGGGCCAGAGCAAGAAGAAGAAGAAGTTGCAGAGGACACAGAGTACCTGAGACCTTAGCACCTAAGGAGCAGAGAGAGAGAAGAGTCATTCACCCACCCAAGAGACTGACTTACGATCAATTGGGTAAATGCTCTGAAGAGGCCGTGTTTACCTCAAAAAGAACAACTGAAATACCTGGTCCTTCCAATGTACATTTGGTGGAGGACAACCCCAACTCACCCCTGGCACATCTGGTTGGGCCATTCCCGTTAGGGTGGCCTGTAGGCAGAACAACCTCCTCTCCAAAGCATGGTGGGGGGTTCCTCTGCCTAGTTCTTATGAAAATGTGAATTGCCTTATTTCTTGTATTCACTAACTGGTCCTTTTTCTCCTCGTGTTTCTGAACAAAGCATGTAACAGGTCACAAACTGCTGCTGTCTTTGGGGACCAAAGATTTTAAGTGGGGGGAGTGTGTAACAAGGTGTCACTTTTGCATGTAGCTTACGGACTACAGTTTGTGCCTATCAGGAATCTAGCTCCCTTCGGGGTACGTCTTATGCTAAGCTACTAACGTTGTTTGGTTCAGTTATTGGATAAAGCATTGTGGGTATTGTGGCATCAGAGACAAAGGCTCTATTGGCGTGGATAGAACTGAGACTACATTACCCAAAAGACCACTTCTACTACCAAAAGTGCATGGCCCCACGCACGGCCTGCTTGGAGAACTTATTTAAGGCAAGGCGGGGCTTTTGTTCCGTCTCTCGGGACGCCATCTTCAAGCCGGCAGGAGGCCTGTGTTGAGGCCTGGAGTGAGCGTGCTTAGGCCGGAGAAGCCTGGGCCTAAAGTACGGAGACGGGATCGCCTGACGGAGGGATATCTCTCACAGCCCTGCTGATCGGAACAGGAAGAGGGACCGCTCTTCACTCCACAGCATCTAGAGTCACCCATCCATCGGCACCTCATGGGCGACTGTGCAGAGGACCAGGGACCATGACCTGCGGGGAGGCTGAGAACCAAGAAGGGTCCAGACGGAGCATACCGGCGAGGCAGGGCCTCATTTGGTGAGAGGGAACCTGCCCATAACTAACTGGGTTGCAGGAAGGTGACTTCCATAGTTTCACTTGTACTCGTGGGCAACTGCAGTGCCGTAGGTGGAGACACTTTACGCCCGGGGGTGATATAGTGCTTTGGGAGAATCAGCTTTTCTCTTGCCTTTATACTGCATACTTCAAGTGTTCATTCTTTCTTCACCTTGTTTGTTGGATTACAAATACTCAAGTGCACCAACAAAGCTAGCCGAAGATTACTGGAAACTGTTAGGAACACTCATCAGTTCAGATCATTGCTTAGGTTGATACAACGAAACACGCACCAGTTGAGCTGCCCACTAGGGGGAGCCAAATCGTTTATTGAACTCACATGTGTAAGATAACTGTTTGCATTCATTTTATTATCATTGTGCTATTTCAGTGAGCTGGGTGGGACTTGGTGGAGAGGTACCCCATTGCTGTCATCATTGCATTGGGAGATTCCTCCACCGTGTGCTTCCTCAGGTCTGACCCTAAAATTGTTATGCATATGAATGTCATTTGAAGCTGTAGGAGTAAACTGTAGCTTGGAGACACAAGAGTCCTTCCAGTGGTGGTGTGAAGTCCGGTCACAAGCCTTGTTCAGTGGGAGCCAGACAGACAGGTGCAGAATCTGGATCAGGTTCAAGGTTGGGGACAGGCAGAAGTCGATAACATGCTGGCGGTTGGGTATTAAATCAGGAAGCAGAGACGTAGTCATAAATCCAAGCCGGGTCGGTAGCATAAACAAGAAGCAAATATAGCAGGCAGGGGTTATCCAATAGAGGGTCAGGAACAAGGTTAGCAGACATGGACTAGAATCAGGAACACAGGAACCAAAGCTGAAGACAATCCAGCCAGGCAGACTCCGTTTAAATAGGCTGCTGGGCGCCAGAATCTGTGGATGCGTGCGTATGCCTACGTGTATGCGCATGTGTCCGCATTTATGCGTTGACGTGGGCATTCCAGCCCTTGCTCGTCTTGGCCTTCTATCCTCGTGACTCTGCACATGCGTACAAAAATTAGCATCTGCTGCATGAGATCCCTGACACCCAGTGAGGCCTAAAGTGCCCCAATGAGACTTGCTGATGTTTAGGTCTTGGACCCTCCATCACTGCAAATGTGCAATAGGCCATGTGACAACCTGATCCAAGGGGGTGGTACACCCTGAGTTGCACTCCCGCTCCGGCCAGGTCAAGGGCACCTGGGCCCGGAACACCGGAACGCCAGAACCCAAGCTGAAGGTGCGGCCGCGTCCTCCAGACTCTGAACCCCGTGGTAAGGGCGTCCGCCCCTTTTATCCCCTCTCCCTTTGCGTCAAAGCGGGTTCCCCGCCCGCTGTACCAGCGCCAGGGGAGGACAAAAAGGCACAGTCTTGCGGTGTGAGTTCAACCCCGGCCCCGGGCAACAACACCACATGTAGGCCGCAGGGAACCTCACACCACCAGAGTCCTCCAAGAACCATAAAAGGGTCTCAGATTCCCTAGCAATCAGTGCATCTGGGTTACACTACCACCCAGATGCTTCCCCTAAATTCAAATACCTGCTACAACAGTAATCAGCAATATTATTCACTGTCACTGCTGTCATTATTCACAATTCACTACTGGCTGGGGAGGGGTTAACATCTTGGGGTAATCAAGGAGTTAAGTGTATGCCTAACAAGTGTTAATGTGTATAATATGTGCCGCTTTTTACTAAAAATCTCTTAAATTAAAGTTAACGTTCCACTTTGGGCAAATAATTTTTTGTGAATCTATTGCCAAGTTTCTCTGCCTCGCAATTGGCAGCAATGCTGACCATCTGCTATGTGTGCACCTTCAGTTTGCCTTAGGGCTAGCTATCAACAGCCCAACAGACAACTGAAGGGGAAGTCACACATATTTGGTATGGGAGTGTACACTTGATGTTTATCCTAGTCTTGAAGAAGGGGGCATCCAAGGACCCCCGAAATGTGTTGGTATGTTTTAAAAAAAAAAAATTTTAACAAAATAAAGGACAAATTTTCAAATATCATGCTTCCAGATCTTTTAGGTGTGGCTCCTACAAACTTTGACTTATCATATATCTTGCCTATCTTATATCTGACCAGGAGCTTCTATTTATATTCTGCAGTTCACTATGTCTTTTAATGAGAGAGAAGGCCTTGTTCAGAGGCTGCTTTCTACAGACATCAGTCTGAGTATTAATGAGCTCAGGAAGTTATCAGTACTGCCAGATCTGATGGGAACATCACAAGTATCTGCTTGTTCTCTATATTTCACTCATGATCTCCCGAGCCTGACAGCTCGTCTACTTAATGCCGGTGGCAGGAAAGAAAGATGTCCATTAAAGTGACCAATCACTTTACTAGTGGAAAAAAAAAAGATTCTCACTGGACACTACAAGAAAGTTTTGCTTGGAGGTTTTTTTTTTGGGTTTTGAATGGATAGATAGATCACAATATTTAGCAAGGCCAAAGCCAGTATTGAATTCCCCTTTAAAGGTGCATGTGTATATGGAGTGGGTGGCAGTGCCCAGTCCTGGTCTTTCTTGACCTTCAGCTGGAAGTCTGGCCTACTAGACAATCCCCATGGTAAGCACCATGTTTGGTATTTCATCAGACACTGGCCGTGGTCTTCACATTGGGCCTTCCCCCATTCCTTCCCCATAGTTAGCCAAAACACGTACCTGTAAGGGCACTCACTTTCTGTCTGTAGTGCTCACCCCCAAGGGGGCCGTTGAGAATATGCCAAGGTCTTCCTTCCAAGTACAGAGTCTGCCTGCCACAGACATAGTTTCAAGCACACCGACAACACAGGCTCAGTCTAGGACACATATGTAAAACGCAAGGCCCACGGGCCGAATCCAGCCCACAAGGCCTTGTCATGTGGCCCTCGCACCCAATTTTGCAGCCTGAACATGGCCGAACTGCATCCTGCCACCTCTGGCTCTTACCCTCTGCTCCAGCTCCCACTTGTAAACACAGAAGCTTTCTGTGTTTACAAGGGACAGCTTTGCTTTGAGATCCCTGCACGCACTCACAGTGGGGAAAGATTTCCAGAATCTTAGAGAGAAGTAGGCTATTAGACAAATTTAGTTAGCTTCTCTGTTAAAAGTGGAGCAGGGGTTGATTATTTAGGGTTCTTTAGTGTCTTAGAGGCTACTTTTCTGCTACCTCTGGAAGTATAGTGGGAGGGAGAGCAGAACAGGCAGTCTGAATGTTTATGGAAATACAGCCAATCCCTGGGGAGGTGTGTCCAGAAGGAGAGCCCATAAATATTCTGAGGCCTGGCAGCCAGCAGCAGAGTTCAAGGGTCTAAGGGTCTAACTTTCTAGATGATACGCTTTGTGCAGGGGGCTCTGCCCCTGGGGCAGAGAGCGAGGGAAAGAGAGAGAGAGAGAGAGACAAAGGAGCCTTAGCTTAGCTTGGGGGCCTACCGAAGAGAGCCTAGAGGTCTAGGGACTTAGCAGAGCCAGAGGAGAGTTGATGTAGGAAGCCCAACTATTCTGGGGAATGAGTGAGTACGTGATCCTGCTATAAAGAGGAGAATAGACTATGGGGTGTTTTACCAAGCAAGTGTAGTGCAGCCAGGAGTTGTGCAAGATAGCCAGGAGTTGTGCAGATCAGTCTAGAGAATACAGTGCAGCCTGAGGTCGTGCAATACAACCAGAATTTTGTACAGAACAGCCAGAAGCCTAGCAGTCCTCAGGTTATACAGATTGGGGTATCCCATACTCCCCATGACGATCCAAGTTCCTATTCACAGTAGAAACCCTAAAATAAACCTCTAGACTTATTCTTGAGCCAAAGGATAAATTCTGAAAATGCTGTGTGCCTGGCTGTGCATGCTGTGACTGGGAGAAATAGGCCCAAATAGGCTCTTGTGGGGTTAGCGCTACCTATCCATTCTGGATGGACTGTCCCTTCACGTTACTAAACCATGTATAGTGAAATAAAGCAATAACCAATCTGCAGCTCTTCTTTTTTTTTAGGCTCTGATGTCCCAGATTTCTCTACCTCTGGGCGCTGTGTGTGGGATTCAAAAAGATTCTATCAAGATTAACCAGTTCACAACCAGAGGTGCTCAAAGCTCAGCCCATGTCTATTAAACCTGGTCTGGTTTAATAGACATGGGCCTACACAGGCCCATCCACAATTATACAGAACCACCCCCACCCAATGACTCAATTACTAATGTATTCATTTCCATACAACTACCACTTGATAAAAAAAAAACACTGGTTGCATATTTCGACTTTATTGATGTTCTTTTTTGACAACCAAATTGGAGTACATGGATGATTTAATAAATTAGAGGGAAAAAAAGATTTAAGGGTGAACTCTATTGTAATGCAAAGATGTATTCCTTTAAAAAGAATGGCATGTTTTTTTTTTTTTTTATATATATATATACAGATGATTGATTGATGATTAATTTAGTATTTTCTTGGAAACCATCTGCCCTTAGCTCAGGCATGCATGCAGGAGGGTGTGCTTAGCAGAGAACCCCCCCCCCCCCCCAAGATGTCAGGGATGATGTAAAAAAAAAGTTTAAAACAAGTAAATTTAATAAAGTTTCCCATACCTCCCAACTTTTTGGGATGGGAACGAGTGACACCTATGAGCAAAAGTATGCAGGCATAGGACACACCCCTGCCACGCCCCCTTAAAGGAGAATTATACAAAAAAATCCTTAGTTAAACCCCCAAGTGATTTTTACCACTACTATTGCTTTATACTTCAGAAATTTACAAATGCAGCAATTTAGAATTTGCATGAAAGGTTTAGCACTTTTTTGAAAGT
The DNA here is from genome assembly GCA_029206835.1 of Rana muscosa. Taxonomy (NCBI): domain Eukaryota; kingdom Metazoa; phylum Chordata; class Amphibia; order Anura; family Ranidae; genus Rana; species Rana muscosa. The sequence continues at coordinate 71,083,090 of JARGYO010000094.1, read as the reverse complement.
TAAATAGTGCATTTCATATACGACTATATGGATCAGACCAAAATGAGGGACACATGAGGAGGAAAGAGGGACACCCCAGAGGCTTGAATCCTTCTCGTCCTTGTCTTGCGAGACAATGCTCGCAAACCTAGTCAGGAATTAAAAAAAAAAAAAAAGCTTGTATTGCGAAACGCTTGTAAACTGCGTTACTCGCAATCCAAGGTTTTACTGTACATTGTCTTGGCAACAGGCTTAAAGTGGTGTTCCGGGATTATTTTTTTTTTAAAGCCAGCAGCTACACATACTGCAGCTGCTGGCTTTTAATAAATGGAGACTTACCTGTCCTGCAGTCCCTCGATGTCGGCACCGCAGCTGATGTTTCCCATCAGCTGTCGGGTGCTGCCGTCGCCATTGCGGGTAAGGGAACCCGGCAGTGTAGCCTTTCGGCTTCATGCCGGGAACTATACTGCGCATGCGCGAGGCCCGCTCCTCTCTCCTATTAGCCCGGTGGCCAGGGGAGGAGGAGGAGGAGGGAGCCCCGCGGTGACGTCACGGCCGCGGCCAAACTCCCGGAAGTGGGAAAGGATACCTGTCTTTGACAGGTCTCCTGTCCCCCCCTCCCCCCCGAAAGGTGCCAATTGTGGCACCGGAGGGGGGGGGGGAATCCGATGAGCGGAAGTTCCACTTTAAGGTGGAGCTCCGCTTTAATTCTTGGCATTTTATAGATCCCAGTAATGGGCAGGAGGTATACATAGTGCATGCCCCGTACACTGTACATGCTCACAAACTACAAAAAATTGCTAGGATATCGTTTTTGACAAAAAAAGAATCGCTTTCACCAAAACAAACCCAACATCCTGGACATTTTCTTCAATTTTTGAGTTTGCTCCTGGGAAAAGTCCTCCTTGCAGTGGAGCTGTGCCTGCACTGGAAGGGTTACATGCTCTTTGAGGTTATAATCTTAGAGTGGCAGGGTGGACCGACGCGTTTCACAGTATTTACGCTTCAATTTCAAAATGCGTCGATCCACCATACAACGCTGAGATTTTCACCATGCGTTTGCTGCATCAAATTTGATATGGCCACTGCCATCTCTTTTCTTGTGGTTTATATAATATTTTAATCATATAATAAAGTGTGTTATATTTTATTAATTGTGTGTTATAAAGTCCCAATTTCTTTTCTCCACCACGATATTTTGTGGTTTTGGAGAAAGATTTTTTATAATGCTTTTCCAATAAGAAGTGGTGCCATAGGAGGTTCAGGATAGGACGGCATTTAACCCTTGCAGTGCAGACGAAGGCAAGGGAGAACCTATACTTTTCCCAGAGTTCCGCTTTAATGGTAAAGATAATAAAGGAGCAGTTTACCATTATTGTCCAAGCATTCCATAAATCCTTGATAACAATAGGTTCATCTTCCTCATTCTTTTCCCATGTTACATATAGAGGCGACTGACTGATTGATTGATGTATTGATGCTCTCTTGCAGGGGAATACGTGGAGGGGGTCAGTGACCAGGACGTCATCCTGATTCATTCCTGCCGGCAGTGGACAACGGTGACGGCTCACAGCCTTGAGGAGGGACACTACGTCATCGGGCCCAAGATAGACATCCCACTCCAGTATCCAGGTATAGCAAGGATCTGATTTCTTGAAATAATTAATAATTATAGCATGAATGACATACTGTTCCTTATACCTGCACGACCTTTTCGCTGCCAGAGCCATTTTTGCTTTTTTTTTACACACGATTAAAAATCATTTTAGGCCTGAAGATTACACAAAACCCCCAAACATTATTTATTTTCTGAAAGCAGACACCCTAGAGTCAGTGATGGCGAACCTTGGCACTAGACATGTGCAATTCGTTTAGTTTCTAATTCGTTTTTCACGAGTTTAGAGAAATTAGTTAATTCCGAAATTTCCGAGTTTTCGAATTTCTGAAATTTCGAATTTCCGAAATTCCGAATTTTTCAATTTCCGAATATTCGGATTTCCGAATTTTTCAATTTCTGAATTTTCGGATTTCCGAAATTTCAAATTTCCGAATTTCCGAAATTCGGATTTTCTAAATTCCGAAATTCGGAATTTCAAATTTTCGGATTTTCGAAATTCGGAATTTCGGATTTTCAAATTTCCGAAATTTGAAAATTTGAAAATTTCCAAAATTCGAGATTCGAAAATTCGAAATTGCAAAATTCGAAAATCTAAAGATTGAAAATCTAAAGTTGAATTTCCGAATTCTGAATTTTTATAGTTTCTGAAAGTCAGAAATTCTTTTTTTTTCGTTTTTTTGCTTTTTTCGGAAATTCTAAAAATGAGTTTTTTTCGTTTTCAATTTATTCGTTATTTTTGGAAATTTGGAAATTCGAAAATTCGGAATTCAAAAATTCGGAATTCAGAAATTCGGAATTCCGAATTTCCTGAATTTCCGAAAAAAGCAAAAAAACGAAAACAAAAAAAACACATTTTTTGAATTTCCGAAAAAAGCAAAAAAACAAGAAAACGAAAAAAAATGAATTTTTCGGCAGTGCACATGTCTACTTGGCACACCAGATGTTTTGGAACTACATTTCCCATGATGCTCATGCACTCTGCAGTGTAGTTGAGCATCATGGGAAATGCAGTTCCAAAACATCTGGGATGCCAAGGTTTGCCATCAGTGCCCTAGAGAATAAAATAGTGGTAGTTCCAATTTTTGATGTCTCTTCCTATTACCGCAAAGATCTAGGAAATGCAAAATTTTGGTAAAAAACACACTAAAGTGAACTTTAGGGCAAACGAGCGCAATAATTTACCCAAATTGTTGGTAAAATATATGGTGTATAAATACGAGGTTGCACCGAATAAACAGATACCCAACATGCCAAACCTTACATTTCTGTGGGCCTGTGAAATGGCGACACACTTCAGTACCCTATATAGGAAACGCTTTAAAATCCCCCTATAGGTCATCAGTTTAGTGTTACAGAGGAGGTCTTGTGCTAAAAAGATTGCCCTCACTCTGGCATGCACGGTGATAGAGTGCATCCGGAAAGTATTCACAGCGCTTCACTTTTTCCACATTTTATGTTACAGCCTTATTCCAAAATGGACTAAATTCATTATTTTCCTCAGAATTCTACAAACAATACCCCATAATGACAACGTGAAAGAAGTTTGTTTGAAATCTTTGCAAATTTATTAAAAAGAAAAATATCCCATGTACATAAGTATTCACAGCCTTTGCTCGATATTTTATTGAAGCACCTTTGGCACCAATTACAGTCTCAAGTTTTTCTGAGTATGATGCTACAAGCTCGGCACACCTATTTTTGGGCAGTTTCTCCCATTCTTCTTGTAAAGGAGTATTCACAGCATTTGCCATGACACTCAAAATTGAGCTCAGGCGCATAACTTTTCCACTGATCATCCTTGAGATGATTCTACAACTTGATTGGAGTCCACCTGTGGTAAATTCAGTTGATTGGACATGATTTGGAAAGGCGCACACCTGTCTATATAAGGTCTCACAGGTAACAGTGCATGTCAGAGCACAAACCAAGTCATGAAGTCCAAGAAATTGTCTGTAGACCTCCGAGACAGGATTGTATGGAGGCACAGATCTGGGGAAGGGTACAGAAAATGTATGCAGCATTGAAGGTCCCAATGAGCACAGTGGCCTCCATCATCTGTAAATGGAAGACTTTGGAACCACCAGGACTCTTCCTAGAGCGGGTCACTCGGTCAAACTGAGCAATCAAGGGAGAAGGGCCTTAGTCAGGGAGGTAACCAAGAACCGGTGGTCACTCTGAAAGAGCTCCAGCATTTCTCTGTGGAAAGAGGAGAACCTTCCAGAAGAACAACCATCTCTGCAGCACTCCACCAATCAGGCCTGTATGGTAGAGTCACCAGACAGAAGCCACTCCTCAGTAAAAGGCACATAACAGCCCGCCTGGAGTTTGCCAAAAGGCACCTGAAGGACTCTCAGACCATTAAAAATAAAATGTCATCTCTGGTCTGATGAAACAAAGATTGAATTCTTTGACCTGAATGGCAAGTGTCATGTCTGGAGGAAACCAGGCACCGCTCATCACCTGGCCAATACCATCCCAACAGTGAAGCATGGTGGTGGCAGCATCATGCTGTGGGGATAGTTTTCAGTTGCAGGATCTGAGAAACTAGTCAGTATCGAGGGAAAGATAAATGCAGCAATGTACAGAGACATCCTTGATAAAAACTTGCTCCAGAACGTTCTGGACCTCAGACTGGGGCGAAGGTTCATCTTCCAACAGGACAACGACCCTAAGCACACAGCCAAGGTAACAAAGGAGTGACTATGGGACAACTCTGAATGTCCTTGAGTGGCCCAGCCAGAGCCCAGACTTGAACCTGATTGAACATCTCTGGAGAGATCTGAAAATGGCTGTGCACCTACACCCCCCATCCAATCTGATGGAGCTTGGGAGGTCCTGCAAAGAAAAATGGGAGAAACTGCCCAAAAATAGGTGTGCCGAGCTTGTAGCATCGTACTCAGAAAGACTTGAGACTGTAATTGGTGCCAAAGATGCTTCACCAAAGTATTGGGCAAAGGCTGGGAATACTTATGTACATGGGATTGTTTTTTTGTTTTGTTTTTTTTTTTTTTACATTTGCAAAGATTTCAAACAAACTTTTTTCACATTGTCATTATGGAGTATTGTTTGTAGAATTGTAAGGGAAAATAATGAATTTAATCCATTTAAAAATAATGCTGTAACATAACAAAATGTGGGAAGAGTGATCTGCTGTGAACACTTTCCGGATGCACTGTAGGTAACATTACTGACATATAATCACACACATAGGTTGGACTTGATGGACTTGTGTCTTTTTTCAACCTCACCTACTATGTAACTATGTAACCATGTGATGATTTTTTAGTGACAGGTTCTCTTTAGGCGGACGCTCGCCTCCTTCCCCTCCACCTGCCAGAATCCCAGGTCCCAGGCCCACAGATGGGCAAGTGGAGTCCAAAATACCAGTGTTAATTTTGTCGACTAAAACATTTTAATCGACTAACTTAATACCATTTTAGTCGACTAAAATACTACTAAAACTAAAACAATTGAGATGACTAAAATACAACTAAAACTAAAATGGCATTTTAGTCAAAAGACTAAAATGGGACTAAAACTAAAATGCAATTTTAGTCAAAAGACTAATGCCCCGTACACACGACCGGTTTTCCCGTCGGAAAAAGTCAGATGAGAGCTTTTCGTCTGGAGTCCTGGCCGTGTGTATGCTCCATCGGACTTTTTCCCACAGGTAAACTGCCAGAAAAAAAAAAGAGAGCAGGATCTCTTTTTTCCCGTCAGGAAAAAGTCCTAGCGGGAAAACCGTTCGTCTGTATGCTTTTCCGACGGGAAAAAAAAACATGTATGCTCGGAAACAATTCGACGCATGCTCCGAAGCATAGAACTTAATTTTGTCGGCTCATCGTAGTCTTTTACGTCTCCGCATTCTTGGCAGTCAAAAGTTTACCGGACTATTGTGTGACCGTGTGTATGCAAGGCAGGCTTGAGAGGAATTCCGTCGGGGAAACCATCGTTTTTTTTCCGACGGGAAAACCGGTCGTGTTGTGTACGAGGCATTAGACTAAAACTAAATTGAAATTTGACGTCAAAATTAACATTGGTCTGCAGTGCATGTTCATACCTCAATAACATAAATAATAACATATTAGATTTTTCAATCCAGCAGTATATAATGAGTTTGGAAATTGTAGAGAAATGCTTGACCACTTCCCGCCTGGTCAATAGCATATTGACGTCCAGGAAGTGGTTCTGTTATCCTGACTGGGCGTCATATGACGTCCAGCAGGATAACACGCCGGCGCGCCCGTGGGGGGCGCGCAGGGCGGCGATCGCGGCGTGTCAGTCTGACACCTCGCATCTCCGATCGTGGTAAGAAGCCTTTGTCAGAGGCTTCTTACTACGTGATCAGCTGTGACCAATCACAGCTGACCATCTCGTGAACCAGGAAGTGCCAGTAAACGTCATTCCTCAATTCGATCGGCAGCTCTCCCTGTCAGAGGGGGGGGGGGGGGTCTGTGCTAATAATCAGCACATTGATTATAAGCACAGCCCCCTGAAATGTACCAATCACCTGCCAACCAGTGCCGAGCAATGTACAAAAATAAAATCTTGCCAGTGCCCACCACAGTGCCAATCACTGCCCACCACATTGCCAATCACTGCCTACCACAGTGCCAATCACTGCCCAACAGTAACACCTGTCAGTACTTATCAGTACCTCATCATCAGTGCTGCCCATCAGTGCCACTTGTCAGTACCAATCAGTACCGCCTATCAGTGCCAATCAGTGCTGCCTGTCAGTGCCCATCAGTGCCGCCTGTCAGTTCTGCCTATCAGTGCCCATCAGTGCTGCCTATCAGTGCCCATCAGTGCTGCATATTAGTGCCGCCTATCAGTGCCCATCAATTCTACATATCAGTGCCTCCTCATCAGTGCCCATCAGTGACACTTTATCAGTGCCCATCAGTTCCGCCTCGTCAGTGCCTGTCAGTGAAGGGGAAAACAAAATTTTATGACCGAAACTAAAAAAAAACGTTTTTTTTCAAAAATGTTGGTCTTTTTTAGTTTGTTTAGCAAAAAAAAAAAAACGCAGAGGTGATCAAATGCCACCAAATGAAAGCTCTTTTTGTGGGAAGAAAATGACAAAAATTTAGTTTGGGTACAGTGTTGCATGACCGCGCAATTGTCATTCAAAGTGTGACAGCTCTGAAAGCTGAAAATTGTCCTGGTGCAGGAAGGGGCGTAAGTGCATGGTATTGAAGTGGTTAAATAATGCATTACAATTTAACTACACCTATTCGATTTTAGAAGACTAAAATTAGTTTTAGTCGACTAAAATGTACTGGAGATTTAGTCGACTAAATACGACTAAATCTAAAACTTTTGCAGAAGACTAAAATGGGACTAAAACTAAAATGGCATTTTAGTCTTAATGCCGCGTACACACGATCATTTTTCCTGTTGAGAAAAATTACATTTTTCCCTTTGGACGAGAAAAACGATCGTCTGTGGGCTTTTTGTCGATTTTCTCGACGGGAAAAACGTCATGAATCACGACGAGAAAAATTAAAACATGCTCTAATTTTTCTCGTCGTGATTCCCGTAGTTTTTTTCCGCGGCAGTTTTCCCATAGGGAAACACTGCTGCGGAGCCCACACGGTCGTTTTTCTCGACAAAGAGAAAAATGTCGGGAAAAACGGACGTGTGTAGGGAACCAAGCCGTTCCCTTGTTTTTCCCGTCGATTTTCTCGACGGTGTTTTCACCGTCGAGAAAATCGATCGTGTGTACGCGGCATAAGACTAAGACTAAAGCTAAATCGAAATTTGCTGCCAAAATTAACACTGCAAAATACATGGCAGGGAGCCGTTACCCTGGCCCCCAGGATGTGTGGAAACAATCGGGTGGCAGCCCAGTCACCTGAATGTTTCCACCTGATAGGCAGGAGTCTTCTTGTCAGTTTTACACACAATCCTGGCTGCAGCCATCGTGTGAAACTCTGTTGTCAGGTCCGTACAGTGTACGGACCTGGCAGCGATATGGCTAAAGGGGTATGTTTTGTTGCAGACTAGTAATTTATTTTATGATGACGGGGCAGTTTATGATTTAACACTGGAGGCGAGAGAAATTGCAAAATTACTGTTATGGTCATGTCTGCATGTTTACAGGAAGTCTGGTAATACATCCTTTTGATTAAACTATTCATCTTACATGATCATCCTAATAAAGGACATAATACAACATCTTTATCAAACACCTCCACAGATCAGTATTTATGAATGGAATCTGTAAAGCACTACTTGCAGGCTTCATTCATGCAGAAGCCACTGTCAGCATTCTTAAAGTGGTTGTAAACCCACTTTTTTTTTTTTTTCCTTTTTGGCCAACCTGTAAGAGAAAGGCATAATGAGCTATTATGACTAGCATAATAGCTCATTATGTACCACTTACCTTAGATCGGGGCCCCCGAGGCAGTCCGCATCCCTCTGTCCAGCCGCAGACATCACTGCGGCGATAGCCGGAATGTTACTTCCGGGTATCGCCGCACCAGCCAATCACAGCGCCACTCCGGCGCTGTGATTGGCCGGAGCGGTGGAGACGTCACTCTGCGCATGCGCGCGAGAGTGTTTCCATTCGGCTACGCCCAGCGATTGCTGGGAAGTAGCCGATTTTGTGAATGGGATTAACCCCATGAATGCGCCGTTGTCTACGGCGCGCATGCGCTGTAGACAGCGGCGCCTGTCTTTTTAGTAAATATCTCCTAAACCGTGTAGGTTTAGGAGATATTTCTTGCACCTACAGGTAAGCCTTAATCTAGGCTTACCTGTAGGTGCAAGTTAAAAAAGTGGGTTTACAACCACTTTAATACAGAGATCACTTTTTTGCACTTATCGAATAGATACAACAAAACATCTTCAATTTAGCAAATCAGAGAATCTCATTGGTATGGCTTATTTACTCGTTGAAGCTGTCTACACACTAGTAGAGATTCGATCAAAATGTTTTGCTTCAAGAATGTTAGTTTGATCCTGTGTGCAAGGATCATCCTCTTACAGGATTATCCTCATAAAGGACATCATATAAAATCTTTATCAAACACCTCCACAGATCAGTGTTTATGAATGGAGCCTGCAAGCACTGCTTTCAGGCTTCATTCGTGCAGAAGCCACTCTCAGCATTCTTGATACAGAGATCACCTTTTTGCACTTATCGAATGGATACAACAAAACATCTTCAATGTTATATTTAGCAAATAAGAGAATTTCATTGGTATGGTTTAGGTACACATTAAACTTGGCTATATACTAGTAGAAATTAGTTTGAAATGTCTTACTTCAAGAATGTTCGTTTGATCCTGTGTACAAGGATCACCATGCAATAGGATAAATGTATGGACAGCCGCACTCCAAAAACCGTTCAGGTAGCCTTTAATTAAAACTGCAAAGCACTACAAGTCACAGCAGACAAAATGGGGGCACAACTGACATGTTTCGCACTGGGAACTAGTGCTTAGTCATAGCTGCTATGACTAAGCACTAGTTCCCAGTGCGAAACATGTCAGTTGTGCCCCCATTTTGTCTGCTGTGACTTGTAGTGCTTTGCAGTTTTAATTAAAGGCTACCTGAACGGTTTTTGGAGTGCGGCTGTCCATACATTTATCCTATTGCTTGCTTTGTGCATTGCCTGCACCCATGGTTTCCGAGAAGACATTGAATGCCTGATTGCACCCTCCTAGAGCGGTATCTTTTTCTCTCTACAAGGATCACCATGTTACAGGATTATCCTCATAAAGGACATCATAGAACATCTTTATCAAACACCTTCATAGATCAGTATTTATGAATGGAGCCTGCATGCACTGTGGAACTACAGCTATTTTATTCCCCAGGGTGTCTGCTTTCAGAATTTTTTGGGGGTTTTAATTAATCTTCGGGCCTAAAATCATTTTTTACATAAGCGTGCAAAAATTAAAAAAAAATGTCTCTGGGACAGGAGTGGTTTTCTTGGAACCTTGGGCTCTGGATGTTACCTGTTCTCCCTGGTCCACAATACATATAATTTTGGGTCCTGCAGGACCTATCTTGCTTTTTCTGGAGCCTAGGCTTCTCACCGGTGACTCTCATTTGACCTTGCCGCTCGCTCGCTGACATTAATAGCTGAGATGGCGGATCATGATCAGTGCGTTCAGCTCTTTTTGTCTTCTGATTCATTGGATGGGAAAACCACACAATGACAAAAGCTTTGTCTGCTCCAGGAACCTCCAGCTCTCTGTGACATATTAATTACAACCTTTCTCTGGCAGCCAGAGAGCACGCCTTCAATAATTAGACCTTCCAGCTGTGACATAATAAAAATCATATTACTGCTGGTTATCGCTCGCTCTGGGAGCACTTCCTGTTGAAGACGGGATCTGTGCAATAAATTCCAGAATGGAATGGGATACCACCCTGCCCAGCTCCACGGTGACTCCATCTTGTACGGGGCTAAATGTGTCCTTCAAAGTAAAGGCTTAAACCTAAAAACATGAATGTAAGGCATTGCAGCTTACTAGTTCTTAGAGGTGGTGGCTGCATTCGTTTTCCTTTTTCAGGCTTTTTTTCTTTTTTCACCTGGTAATCTGGCCAGTAACAGACTTCCTTTTCACCTTTTTCTCCACTATGTCCATGGAGGTAGCCACAAAGGCTGGATCTCAGACATCTATGTCAAAAGAAAACCAAGCGCTGCTCCTATACTAGTATTCAATAAACTGTTCTTACCAATAAATAATGAATACACTCAATAAATATCTGATAAATGGCTATACATATACAGTAACTAATGTGAATAAAGAAAAAGGACTTTGTAACCACGAGCAGACCGACTTATTATTAGCACCTCATCCCTTAGTGAGGTAGATACGAAAGGATTAATTGGGATTTTTAAGGTGCAGAATGAAATACAATAACATAAAATATGATATATAAGATATTTTTTTTTAATTTAACCACTTAAGCCCCAGAACCAAAAAGGAAGCTAAAGGACCAGGCCCCTTTTTGCGATTCGGCACTGCGTCGCTTTAACTGACAATTGCGTGGTCGTGCGACGTAGCTCCCAAACAAAATTGGCGTCCTTTTTTTCCCACAAATAGAGCTTTCTTTTGGTGGTATTTTATCACCTCTGCGGTTTGAATTTTTTGCGCTATAAACAAAAATATAGCGACAATTTTGAAAAAAATTCTATATTTTTTACTTTTTGCTATAATAAATATCCCCCAAAAATATATAAAAAAACATATTTTTTCCTCAGTTTAGATACAAATTCTTCTACATTTTTTTGGTAAAAAAAATTGCAATCAGCGTTTATTGATTGGTTTGCGCAAAAGTTATAGCGTTTAGAAAATAGGGGATAGTTTTATGGCATTTTTATTAATTTTTTATTTTTTTTTTACTAGTAATGGCGGCGATCAGTGATTTTTTTTCGTGACTGCGACATTATGGCAGACACATCGGACTCTTTTGACACATTTTTGGGACCATTGTCATTTTCACAGCGATTAGTGCTATAAAAATGAACTGGTTACTGTGAAAATTACACTGACAGTGAAGGGGTTAACCACTAGGTGGCGCTGTAGGGGTTAAGTGTACCCTAAGAAGTGATTCTTACTGAAGGGGGGCGTGGCTACACGTTACACATCACTGATCGTCTGTTCCGATGACAGGGAACAGACGATCACTGACATACCACGAAGTAGAAGGGGGAAAGGTTTGTTTACACTCACCTCTCCCCGTTCTTCAGCTCTGTGACCCGATCGCGGGACACCGGCGGCGATCGGGTCCGCGGGTCCCGCGGGCTCGGTCACGGAGCTCAGGACCGGGTTAAAAAAAAACTTTAAAAGCAATAACACTCACAGAAGCATGTATCATGAGGTTGGATCGCTGCCTCAGCGTGCGTTCTATTTACCAGAAATTACGTCAATACTCGTCCCCGCTTGGCGCGTTTCGTCCCTCCCACTGGGCGTCTTCAGAAGCCAGAAGCGGCAGTGACTGGCTCACTTATATATTTCACCTCCCTCCTCCTTCTCAATACACCTCCCACTACACCTTGTTAGGCCATTTCCTCTCCCTCTGTTGTTACCTCACTTCCTGTTTTTTCCTTGTGACCGGAAGTATATAAACCCGCCATATTTATAAACGCTCAGTAATGCTGAGAATGGCCGATTTACTACTCGGTCGCAGTTGCCATCTTACTTTACCCTCTAGTTATCTAGTATGCCCTTTATAAAGGGCATATATATTTTTCCATCTTTTTTTGATACAATTTGAATAACAGAAGAAATTTATTATATGACCATAGCGCGGGAACACTACCGAAATTACCTATTGGACCTAAAATATGGCTAATTTTGTTTATCTCCATTACATGGTGGATTGATGGGTCTAGTATTTTTATACAATAAAGGATTAAAGGGGTTGTAAAGGTACATGTTTTTTCACCTTAATGCATTCTATGCATTAAGGTGAAAAAACATCCGAGGATTAGCGGCCCGCCAGCCCCCCCGTTTACTTACCTGACCCCTCGAAAGTCCTGCGCCGTGAACGCGCTGGCTTCTAGGCCGGGCTTCTCAGCTCATTCATTGGTTGATTGATAGCAGCGCAGCCATTGGCTCCCGCTGCTGTCAATCAAGTCAATGACGCGGCACGCCGGGGGCGGGGCCGAGTGATACAGTCGGCAGCTATAGCCGCAGGCTGTATCACGGGAGCGTGCCCGCAAGAACTAACCCCCATGGGAGAGAGCTCCCATGAAGGGGGTTAGTCCTTGCGGGGAGGAGCCGAGAAAGCCGCAGAGGGACCCCAGAAGACCAGGATCGGGGCCACTCTGTGCAAAACGAGCTGCACAGTGGAGGTAAGTATAACATGTTTTTGTTATTTAAAAAAAAAAAAAAAAAACGGGAACCTTTAAGTGTCCCTTTAAGTTCTTTGTACTTTCTTTTAAAGCCTATCTAAACCTAAAAAAAATGTTTTTATATTGTAGCTTACCCGTCCTTAGGTGGGCCATAGATGCGATTTTTCTTCCTGCAACCACGGGTTTCTGGTTGCAGGAAAGGAAATCGCTTGATTCACCTATCAACACAATGAGTATTGATGGAGGAATCCCCCCTACAGGGCTATTGTGTTCTCCTGGTGGAGGGGGGGGGGGGCACGGGGAGCCATCCATGCTGGGAGAACACAGTGCTTATTGGTAGCGGCTTTAGCCATTGGCAATAATTGCATGCCAAAAATCCAACATGCTGGTTGGTTCCATCAATCGACTTGGGTACATTCAGCCTGCCTATAATTGGTTAGAATCTCAGCCGGTCCCTCCTGAACCGGCCGACTCATCTATGGCCAGCTTTAAATCTGGTGGATGCAGACCCTAAATATTAGGGGACTGCCAATCATGCCAATTTTATGGGTTAGTCCTACCTAGACACTACTCATAATAATGCAGGTACCCTCCAACTCGCTGTCCCTATCTACAGTATGTAATGCTTAGATAGGAGGGAGGCAGCGGTGGCATGTAGAGGAACCGATACCTCCTTCAGGTAGTCGCTGAATGCCCACTTCTCCTCCTCTCCCTCCCGCAGACTTTCAGCGGCTGCAGGAGGGAAATGAAAGAAACTAAACTAAATTAAAATAAAAGAACAAAAATAAAAAACTACTGACACCAGTGGCAGAACTACCAGGGTCGCAAAGGTCGCAATTGCAAATGGGCTCTGGCGTTCCGCCACTGTGGGGGGACCCCAAGATGGCAGGAAGGTGGCCTGCTGCGGGACCGTAACAAAGGGTCCCACAATGGGAGTAAAGGGCCCCCGGGATCAGTGGGAAGGGGGGCCCTTCATGGTTTCTTGCACTGGGACCCTGAAGGTTCTAGTTACACCTTTGATATATATATATATGTATATCTTTTGGTTTAATACCACTTCAAAGCTGAAGATTATTCTGCTTATATTTTGCCTTCCCTGCGTCCTCCTTCCCCCTCATCAACATGCTATTTTTTTTTTTATAAATCCATTCTGTTTTCATTACATACCTTTATTTTACATTCAGTGATGTCATCACTGTGTTTCTGTGCTTCTCTATGCAATGCAGGTAGATCGTGGCTGATGGGAGGGGCCGGCAGTATACTGTACTTAACTTCCTGCAAACATCACAACACCCTGCCTCACTACTCCCTTCAGCCCTAATGCAAGCAGTGGGCTGGCTCTTGGGAGGAGGTATGCGAATATCAATGGGTGGATTTACATGTAGTAACACCCACATGTGATGCTGAACCTCCATGATTGAAAGAACTGAAATCCGATGAATGAAAGGGGTGGGGCCAGAGACAATCAGATCGGGGAGGAAAGGCCTCCAGCCAGGGAATTAGGTGAGCTCTGACTTATTGCAGCTTCTAATGCACATTGTGAGCAGTTCACAGTGTGCAGTGAAATCAGAGTAAGCCATTTCATTCCAGAAGAGGAGTCTGTACAACTGTGCAAGACTGAAGGGAAGCCAGGAGTTTACGTTTAAGATACGACAGGATTGCAAATTAGTGGGGTGAAGGTCTCTCTTTAAAAGCAGCGCTCTTCCTATGTACTGCCTGAGATTGGAAGAAGTGATGAAATCCCGGTCATCGTCTGATCATGGTAATTTTATCCGGCCACATGCCGAGTGACTAATAGGTCAATCACACTATCACTTCCCATCAGTCGGCAGATCCGACCTGATTATTGCCATGGCAGCCGTCGCCATCACCCGTCCGTATGATGCAATACTTCCAGCCTTGTGTGCAATGAAGGTGAAGGGTTTCTCGGAAATTTGTGACAGGCGATTAATCATTTGTTATTTTTATTCAATAAGCGGAAGTGATAAGGGGACAAATGGACTTCCATTCACAGATACAGCCAGTTTATTTATAACTTATAGAGTGCTGACACATGGAACTCAGAATATCGATCCCTTATCGGTGTCTGTCGTCCTAAGGAGATTACAGTCCAAAATTTTACATTTTTAGAGCAAATTTTTGAGAAATTTCCATTCCAGAACTTTGTAGATGGTAGAAGAATAAGCCCACAGTCCTCAAATGTATTAGAGAGCATTCAAACTCCATGCATCTAGTGTGGGAAATGAGCCGAAGGCACCCCAGCTCCTTCACAGAATTAGGGATGAGAGAAATCAACTTTGATGAAAGTTTGTAAAAATTGAGACGTTTTAGAAATTTTTTGTTTGAAATTTTTGTCGAAATGCATTGGAGGGGATGGAGGCTAAATTAAGGAGGTGTTTAACCTTGTGCCGCGACAGCATAACGCATGGGTGCAGTGGCAAGGAGGGTGGCCCTAACACCCACAAAATGCACATAAACATCCATGGGGGCTGAGTTTTCTGTGCTGAGACTGCGCTCACTGTGTGCTCCCAGCACAGTGACTCGGCTGACACCAACAGGTCCTGGTCTCTAGTTATGGTTAAGCGCTGCCAGGGATGGCCCCCAACAGGTCCCGGTCTCTAGTTATGTTTGAGCACTGTCAGGATGGGCTCCCAACAGGTCCCGCTCTCTAATTATGATCGCGGGCTGTTGGGGCAGGCTCTCGACAGGTCCCGGTCTCTAGTTATGGTCAAGCTCTGCCAGGGAGGGCTCTCAACAGGTCCTGGTCTTTAGTTATGGTCGAGCGCTGCCTGGGAGGGCTTCCAACAGGTCCCGGTCTCTAGTCATTGTCGAGCGCTGCCAGGGAGGGCTCCCAACAGGTCCCGGTCTCTAGTTATGGTCGAGCACTGCCGGGGCAGGCTCCCACCAGGTCCCAGTCTCTTGTTATGATCAAGTGCTGTCGGGGCAGGCTACCAACAGGTCCCGGTCTCTAATTATGATCAAGTGCCGTCGGGCAGGCTCTCAACAGGTCCCGTTCTCTAGGTATGATGAAAGTCTGCCAGGGAGGGCTCCAAACAGGTCCTGGTCTTTAGTTATGGTCAAGTGTTGTCCAAAAGGGCTTCCAAGAGGTCCCGGTCTCTAGTTATGGTCGAGCGCGGCCAGGGAGGGCTCCCAACAGCTCCCCATCTCTAGTTATGGTCGAGCACTGCCGTGGTGGGCTCTTAACAGGTCCTGGTCTCTAGTTATGTTTGAGCGCTGTCAGGACAGGCTCCCAACAGTTCCAGGTCTCTAGTTATGGTTGAGCACTGTCGGGGCGGGCTCCCAGCAGGTCCTGATCTCTAGTTATGGTTGAGCACTGCTAGGGCGGGCTCCCAACAGGTCCCGGTTTCTAGTTATGGTCAAGCACTGTTGGGGCGGGCTTCCAACAAGTCCCGGTCTCTAGTTATGGTCAAGCTCTGCCAGGGAGGGCTCCCAACAGGTCTCGGCCCCTAGTTATGGCCGGGGCGGGCTTCCAACAAGTCCCGGTCTCTAGTTATGGTCAAGCTCTGCCAGGGAGGGCTCCCAACAGGTCTCGGTCCCTAGTTATGTCTGGGGCGGGCTTCCAACAAGTCCTGGTCTCTAGTTATGGTCAAGCTCTGCCAGGAAGGGCTCCCAACAGGTCTCAGTCCCTAGTTATGGTCGAGTGCTGTCGGGGCAGGCTCCCAAGAAGTCCCTGTCCCTAGTTAGGGTCGAGCGCTGCCAGGGGGGGCTCCCTACAAGTTCTGGCCTCTAGTTATGGTCGAGCGCTATTGGGGCAAGCTCAAAATCATGTGACTAATGTGGTAGCCAATCACAGTGGTCAAGTGATTGGCAAGTCTGTCATATTACCCCACAGTTTATGGTGGGCAGGGGGAAAGCAATTAAGGGTTCAATGGGCTTTTAAGTGACTCTGTCAGAAAAAATTGAGAGCTGCCATTGTTGGGCCTCTTTTGAAAAATTATAGTGGTCTGGCTGTCTGGCAGAACAAGCATGTGGTAAATGAGTTTTATAAAAGTGTTGTAATTACTTATCTCTATATTTTTTCTGGGTCAGAGATTTAAAGGAAGCTAAAGCATCAGAATGATAGCCCATGAACTAACATTCTCCTGTTTGAAGAGGTTAAGCGGTGTTCACAAATTTTGGGTCCTGCAGCGAGTTACATTCCTCCACTGGTTCTCTTCCCCAGAGTATGGGGTCAAGTCCCTATTTCTTCCCCCAAAGAAGCCAATGTCCAAAACACTTTAACTCCAACAGAGAGTTTATTTTCTATTTGCTGCGTAGTAGATAGAGACAGGTGGATGAAAGAAGGAATAGTATGAGGGATTAGATCCAGGCACAAACAGTAACCTCATCGCCACTCGATCCCGAGTGGGTTTAGCTCACCCGGATAGTCCTCTCTCACAGTCCTAGCAGCTGGTGTGGAGCTCGAACTGTATAGCAGCTTTGCTTAGCACAGAACATAGAACTTGTGAGTCTCTACCAGCGACTCCATAGAACATAGATGGGAGTACCTTCGCTGCGTTGCGGCCCCTATCAGGGGAAGATGTCCCTCTAAGGGAGTTACCAGAGGCCCATCCGTCACCGGGTTGATGCTGCTCCGGAATCTCCGGATGGGTGACCTCCCCGGCCTCCTCACCTCAGATGCGGGTCCCCTCGCAAGGCGGCACCCTCGGATCACTTCGCCCTCGCAGGACCCAGTCGAAGTTACTGGGCCCCAGGCCTACGATATAGTACCTCACCCCTACGATATAGTACCTCACCCCAGGCTGAAGGTGCCTGGGATGGACCCCAACTTCATTCCGGTCAGGCCTAGGGCGCCTGGGCCAAAACCTTTTGAACCACCTGCACCCAGGCCTAAGGTGCCTGGGTGCGTGAAGAGAGAATCCTCGAAGACCTCGTGGCGAGGGCGTCTCCCCCTTTTATCTCCTCCCTTCAACACCACGGCGGGTTCCCCGCCCCAGCCGTACCATCTCCGGAAAGGGACAAAAAGGGTAGCACTGCGGCAGTGATTCTACCTTGAGCCTGTAGGTACCCCGCCACCCACAGGCCAAGGAGAATAATACACCACCCAATCCTCCACGAATTACAAAAGGGGTCCAGAACCTTCACAATTACACACCTGGGTCACACTACCCCCAGGTGTACCCCAACTAAATTTAAAGACCCCGCTACATACTCCCCCCTGTGATTTGACGCTGGTCCCCAGCGTCTGGTGCAACCCCATGTCTCCCAAGGAGTGATGACATGGAGCGAGCCTCAGAGGCTATCCCTAAAAATTTTGAATCCCGTGTGTGCCAAGACCTGCTCAAGGGGAAAGGGAACTATAAAACAATAAAACTTTTGTATAAAACATCTATCATGTACACATATACAATCCCTCCCGTCACTGTCTAAGAACCACCCCATACTCAGTAGTCTTGACCGACGAATCTCCTGCAGAAGGGAAACAAAAAACAGACAACATCCTAACATCATGTGAAAATTTGGAATGAATGGGTCCATCAGCCGAGGGACCCATTTGCTCCAACGAGTGTGGTGTAAAAGTGTGCAGAAAAACAAACGTTGCACAACACTGCCACCTGGTGACAGCGCCGCGGTAATGACACTTGGTGCTCCTTCATTCTTCATGCGTCCCTACACTAATTCTACCCCAAAGTCTGTCCTTGATTCGTAGGAAAAGAGAGTGGGAAGAAAAAAAAAAACAAATAAAAAAACAGGGTATTGTTCAGACGTTCTAGCAAAGGCTCTTCCAGGAAAATTTGTAGCTGAAAACATACTCATGAGTCTCTCCTCACAAGTAAAACCTCAGATCAGGTAAGAACAATGGCTTCAGATGCTTATCAAACACTTCGACTGAATATTCAACATCCTCTCCCTCCTTTCTGCAGATAAGCACTTTATCAGCATGAATATGGCGCCCCAACTTCCAGTCCGCTCTGCAGTCCTTGAATTTCTTGGACACAGGCGGCGAACAGGACAAGTATCGCCGGGCCTGAGGCACTTTGAGCTTCTCCCAGACAAATTTGTCGTACCATCTCTGTCGCAGGACCTCAACTTCGTAAAGTAAGTCCCTAGGCAAGTAGGGATACTACCATCCGTACTCACGGGCGACTCTCTGGGAGAAAAGTCGTTGCAATCTGGCCAAAGTAGGCATGACATCCCGCTCACCTTCTCCCGGCTGCACGATGGCCTCCGGGTGCCGAGGTACCTTCACTACCTCGGGTGGCTTTGCCTTTGGCGCACGCAATGACGCGCGCTGCATTCCCCACAACCAAAGCAGGTGATGTTGTGGAATGTGGAAAGTCAGTCGGAGGACTAGACTCCCTCCTGAGCTCCGGGGCCTGCGCCCGGGTGTGCTGTCTTCTATGGACATAGGAGAATCCTGCGGTTTGCATAGCACAGGTAGCGGGCGTTTGTCCCAGCCCTTCTGGTGAAACAGTTCATCTATTTCCCCATCATCCCCACAGTCCGACAGCGATTCCAGGTCGGAGGTGTCATACATCTCGGCGGGAAGGTAGTCTTTAGTAGACGGAGAACTACCCTCCCTTGCGGGCTCCACCTCCAGTGGACCCCCGACTCCTCCAAACACCAACACAGTCCCAGCCGCTGGCTCACCTGGACCTTTTTCAGCACTGGGATGTCCAGGACTCTTCCAACCGGATCCATCCAGGTCCGGCAAGCGGCGGGGTGAAGCTCGACCACGACCACAGGAGGCCTGCACCAGGCCTATCTTCCTCTTCGGAGGTGGCAGCAGGGAATCTGTGGTGACCGAAGCAGCATCCTCGGATTTTTCTCTCTGTCTCTGGTTGGGCAGTCCCGTCGCCCTGGTCAGCGCGTACGGGGACCTCCGCAAAGGCCTGAATCTCCCCTTCCGGAGTGGTGGTACCTGTGATGCAATTGAGGCGAAGGGCCCGGGGCCTTACTGTGGATGATTCAACCTCAAACAGAAATTCTTTACACGCTTCACAACGCCCAAATGGCTTTAGTTGGACCACCAGTCCCGAGCATCCGGGACAGATCACACCGAGGGCCTCCGTGTCTCTGCATGAGTACAAAGCCAACTGTCCTCGGGGCCTGAGTCTTATCCCCGTGTCTGTAAGGGGAGCAGCAAAAGCAGTCATCTTCGTGGGGTATGATACCGGCATCCACAGGGAGCTTGAGGCCATCCCGACCACCTGCTGCTCCATCACACGCTGACCACGCGCCGGAGTCTCCACGTGTATCTCCACATATGGCCAGACTCCTTCCACGACTTGCACGTTTTCGCGGGCTTCCCACAGTCCCCGCCCACGAATTGCGCAGTCATGGGGTGCCTCATGGCGCAGTGCAGCAAACACCCCCACATGTAGTACGTCACACGGCTGGGCTTTTCCCTCTTCCCGCTCTTTCTTCATGGGCCTTTCCCGTCTTGGGGTCATTTCCACGACTTCGAGCACAGGGACGCACTTTGGCCAATCACATGGCCGACCTGCTCGGACCTCCTCCGGGCAGCAAAGTCCAGACACAGCCATTTCAAATTTCAAAGTCAACACACATTTTATCCCGGACGAGCCCCCACGTGTAGCGGCCTCACCCCATCTCCTTTTGCTAGGGGTATGTCACATGACAGGGTGAGATGCGCTACAGCCCATGTCCTCCCCATAGCTGTGGGTGAGGTGAAGGCCAGTATCAGTACATTCCTCGGGCCAATGTGTGTTAGTTATGAAGCTCAGTCCTGCTATGCTGAAACCTCCCTTGCTCCCATTAACCAGAGTCCATACACCGATGCAGGGTCCAACACTCGTTTATTATACTTCCACAACAAACAGTTCTTTCACAGCCGATTAGTTGCGACCCATAACATAATGCAAACGGTGGGATGAGCAGGCCGAGGCACTATCCTGATTTCAATCTAAACCCCTGTGGTTTTACCAGGGGTTATAGCAGCTTTGCTTAGTACAGAACATAGAACTTGTGAGTCTCTACCAGCGACTCCATAGAACATAGATGGGAGTACCTTCGCTGCGTTGCGGCCCCTATCAGGGGAAGATGTCCCTCTAAGGGAGTTACCAGAGGCCCATCCGTCACCGGGTTGATGCTGCTCCGGAATCTCCGGACGGGTGACCTCCCCGGCCTCCTCACCTCAGATGCGGGTCCCCTCGCAAGGCGGCACCCTCGGATCACTTCGCCCTCGCGGGACCCAGTCGAAGTTACTGGGCCCCAGGCCTACGATATAGTACCTCACGCCAGGCTGAAGGTGCCTGGGATGGACCCCAACTTCATTCCGGTCAGGCCTAGGGCGCCTGGGCCGGAACCTTTTGAACCGCCCGCACCCAGGCCTAAGGTGCCTGGGTGCGTGAAGAGAGAATCCTCGAAGACCTTGTGGCGAGGGCGTCTCCCCCTTTTATCTCCTCCCTTCAACACCACGGCGGGTTCCCCGCCCCAGCCGTACCATCTCCGGAAAGGGACAAAAAGGGTAGCACTGCGGCAGTGATTCTACCTTGAGCCTGTAGGTACCCCGCCACCCACAGGCCAAGGAGAATAATACACCACCCAATCCTTCACAAATTACAAAAGGGGTCCAGAACCTTCACAATTACACACCTGGGTCACACTACCCCCAGGTGTACCCCAACTAAATTTAAAGACCCCGCTACATATGTAATGACAGATCATATGACACTTAGATTGCACACAGGTGGACATAATTTCTCCAATTATGTGACTTCTGAAGGTAATTGGTTGCACCAGAGCTTTTTATGGGCTTCATAACAAAGGGGGTGAATACATACGCACATGCCAATTATCATTTTTTTTATTTCTGAAAAATCGTTTTATGTATATATTTTTCTAATTTTACTTCACCAACTTAGACTATTGTGTTCTGATCCTTCACATATAATTCAGATTAAAAAAACATTGAACTAAAGGCTGTAATGTAATAAAATAGGTAAAAAGCAAAAGGGGGTGAATACTTTTCCAAGGTACCATATAACCAGCTTGAGACAAATAAAGACTTCAGGGGGAATGATGGGTCCTCTGGTAATTGTCACAGGAGGCATACTGCTTTCCAGTCCCTAAAAGGTTTGGTGGGCATCTTTCTACTTGGTATCCACCAAGGGTGAAATATCAGTTTTTGTGTGTATTGAGCCTATCAGGATTTTGGTTTGGCCATTGTTTGTAAAATCAGTGCTCTGCCTCCCCCTTCCAGTTGCCAAGATGACCACAAAACCACAGAACGGGGTAAGACGAGGCCACACTGATATCATAATTGCGGACTCATCGTTTTCTCCCCCGGATTACTTAGCTCGGATCTCGGTCGCGGCTCTGCGCTGGTATTTTAAGGGCTCTGAGATCATCGCCATTGAGTGGAGACTTAATGAGTCTTTCATTGTGACATTGATTCACCCTCGTGAATTAATAATGTGAAATGTATCCAGGATGAGCTGGGCCCGAATCTCGAGGAGCTGCAGAGTGGAACGTGTTAACCTCACTTACCATCTCCATTCATAAAGCCATCTCACTGTGATAAATGGGTCTGTGTCTCTGCACATTTCTCAGCAGCCAGGCCGCGCTAGGGCCTCATTCACCACATCACTTTCTGCCGCCTGTAGGATTTCTGTATACTAACAAAGTTCATTAGTGAGCTAAGGACCAGAGTCTGCTGATTTCAAAGTTCTGTTTCAAATGCAACTTTATGCATTGACATACCCCCATAGACCCAATATATCTGGACAGTATGGTAACCAGCTAACTTGGCACCATCCACAGGCAGCTTAACTCTTCAATAAAACACAGATGTTGAATCCAATACAATTTCACTTCAGACAAGTGCAGTACTGAGGAGGTTTCTTCTTCGAGTAATATTTTATCTGTTGTTATGTATACATACAAACACATACATTCTTTATTATAAAGTATGTACACATGATAAATGATTCCCACAGCATTGTGGGCTTTCTAAAGATATAGCCTGGCAACCTGCTGTGTGGCTGGCTTTGTCACCTTATGCTTTGTACACACGGTCGGAATTTCCGATGAAAAAAGTCAGACGGAATTTTTTCATCGGATATTTCAACCGTGTGTGTGCGCCCCATCGGACTTTTTCCGTCTGAAATTCCGACGGAGTTAGAAAGAGAACACGTTTCCATCGGAAATTCCGTTCGTCTGTATGGAACTCCGACGGAGAAAAAAAACATGCATGCTCAGAATCAAGTCAACGCATGCTCGGAAGCATTGAACGTCATTTTTCTCGGCTCGTCGTAGTGTTGTACGTCACGGCATTCTTGACGGTTGGAATTTGGTGAGACAGTGTGTATGCAAGACAGCTTGAACGGAATTCCGTCTGAAAAATCAGTCACAGTTTATCCCGACGGAAAATCCGATCGTGTGTACAAGGCATTAGAAGAACCATCCGATAAGGGAGGAGTCACCTCTCTGACCCATTCATATGTGAAGCTATTGAACTCCGTAAATTAAAAAAAAGTTTTTTACAACAGAGGAGCAAAGGAAGAAACTTGAGGATAAATGTGGAACGGAGTTGGGTCAAATTCAACCTGGGTAAAGAGTCAGTCAAGCCAGAGCTGATATGTCAGTTTTGTGTAGGTGCCAGAGTGTTGAGTCAACCTCCCTTTCTGGAGAAATGCATATCTGATTTGAACATCTCGGGTATTTATGGGAAGCCAAGAGTGGAGATTTCACAACACTGTGTTAATTGGCTCTGAGCTCCCACAATTCCTGAGGGAACAGACTTCATTGTACATTTACATAATACGCATTTGCTTCATCTCTTCTCATTCTAAGCTAATCAATAATCTTTAGCCAATAAGACCTCAGCCTTTCATTTGTCCTTGTCAATTCTAAAGAGCTTGTCTGGACAAGGGGTTCATTGAGTGTTTACATTCTGAACTTTGGATGAGTTGCAAGTTTGCCATTCCAGTAGTAGCTTAGCCAAAGGGATTATTGATTCCAGTGACCAATGATACAGCTTGATTAGGGCTTACTGGTAAAGGTAAACTTCCCTAGCCAAATGACAATTCGTAAACTTTGTGTCACCTAACCGGCCACCATGGAAGCCTTAAGCAATTGTCTACAGGATAGATATTACAAGGCTTCTTTTTATTATTTACAATAAGGGAAATTATAGTCATTATAGTCAGGTAAGGTGGGTTTAATTTAGTCACAGATATTTTAAATGTTAGGCTGAGGGTTAAGCGTTTAGATCAGTCATTCTCAACTAGTCACTCCTGGGTTCCTTCAGAGGTTGCCAGGGGTTCCTTGAGCTGTGGTTGTGTGGCCTTTCATCTGATGGTGCCTACGTAGTTGCAGGTCCAATGCCACTTAGCAGAGCCAGCAGCATTACACCAATTATATTTTTCGTTGTGCTGTCTATAGGGGTGGCATTCTGGGGCATTCTTCCCACTGACCGGCAATGTAAGGGGCATTTTACCCACTGACCACTAATGTAAAGAGCATTCTTCCCACTGACCACCAACGTAAGGAACATTCTTCCCACTGACCACCAATGTAAGGAGCATTCTTCCCACTGATCATCAATGTAAGGAGCATTCTTCCCACTGACCACCAATGTAAGGAGCATTCTTCCCACTGACCGCCAATGTAAGGAACATTCTTCCCACTGATCACCAATGTAAGGGGCATTTTACCCACAGACCACTAATGTAAGTGTAGCACTACCCCTGGAGAAGCTGCTGGTTTAGTTTGGGTCAGTACTCTGTTTGCAACCCCCTTAATCGGCTCAGACCCTCCCTTGGCACAACTGGTGTAACTGGCAATTGTGAGTCCCACTGAATGCTGGGAACACAATTTGGCATATATAAATATATATCACAATTACAAGTAAGAATATGGTTACCTTTCTTGGCAGAACAGTCTCACGGGAAACAAAGATACTCCAACAAAATGTCTTACTTAACCAAGGGCAACTTTACTTGGTATGAGGAAAAAACAGTATTACACATATGCATACAGTTGACTCAGCAGGGCCCTGCAAAAGTCAATAAGAATAAAGACAAAAAGGATTTCTAAACCAATGTTAAATCTACTTATAATCTAATGAAACAAGTATAGTGCTCGCGAGCTCCCCCTAGCGGGCAATACCACCCGATGTCCCGTAATATTAGTTCCAGTCAGTCCTGACAATATCACTACACAAGTTCCTCAATGGTGGGAGTCTTCGCTAGCAACGTTGGTGCACGTTATACTTGTAATCCAAAGGGAATGAAGATGCAACTAAACCTTCACAATGTCTGTGGAAGTGAACTTTCAGTTAGTATAACTCTAATCCAAACCGCGCAGTCACCACGCGCTGCACTATGTCCTAATGTGCGTGTGGCGTACTATTCTGCTGCTGATGGGCCTTCAAGAGTCAATGGGCCTAGAAACAGTTGTAGAATCTGGGCAGGTGCCCGCTCACCCGAACAGGCCTAATCCACCTGAGTTTCCTTGCTGCTGGCACTTCTATCCGTGGCCTCTCCGCAACATGCAGTCTCCGGTCCCTCTCTCTCGGCAGCAGTAGATGTCAGCCGACGGACGACTCAGGTCTCTGGGAAGCACGAGCAGGACACACAGAAAGTGATCACCCTCCTGGCTTGGTGATCCTCCGCAAGGTTGTAGGCCCAGGCTTCAGGTCTAGTCCACCTGGCAGCAGGCCTTACACACACGCCTTGCAGGGAAGAGGTGAAGATCCCAAGAGCCCGAACAAAGCTCCTCCCCTCCTTTAAGTAACCTCTCCCACAAAGCTCCGCGGGGATGCAATGCACTCTGGGAGAACTGCATTGTGGGTACCATAGTCTATTACCTACTCATGTCAATGGTGTCCCGTTCTCCTGGTACCGCAAGTTCCACAATGCATTGCTTCATAATGTTGATGACAGTCTTATATTACATTACACACTGCCACCCCGCTACACACTCCCCCCACTTTAACTCTTTGAGAGAAAGAAAACCAACGATTGCAGGATTGTAAATGTTGACAGTCACCACATCCCTAATTATATGAAAAACTAGAAGAACCCCCTTTGGAGGTGGGACTTTGAAAGTGACTGACAACACACAGAGGTATATCAAAAAATATATATGAATTTAATCAACGAGTATAAAGACATAATTACAAAGACAGTTTCTTATTAAAATACATGAATTAAATACAGATTCACAAAAAAATGTTTGTATTCAAAAAAGAAAGAAAGAACATAACATTTTATAGTCCGACCCGACAGCTGTTTCGGTTACCCTTCTTCGGGGGATTTGTAGACATTAAAATCGGGAGTTGTAAATATTTCCAGAAGTAGTTCGACATTCCATGCAAAAATAGGGCACGTGTGTCGCTGTGTATATGGAGCGAGAGAGAAAACGCACCACAGAAAAAGGCTGGAGCAGGGTCCAAAAAAAACTTTCATACGAGGGTCCCCAAAAGGTGACAGACGATGGAGCTAAAAAGGACTCTAAATAAAGAGTCTAGGTTTCAGTAAACCTTCATTTCGAGTAGACAAGAAGAAAACAGCAACTCCTATCAATTCAAGAAAGAATCTCTCTCATATCTGAGAGATTGCATAAATTATGCATTCCTCTGGCAGTAGAGTGAATTGTATGAAGTGTGGCTATCTTCTAATTATTGAGGGAAATACTGTGTAGCTCCTCCAAAATGTAAACTGGTGCCGTGTCCTGTGCCCGTATAAACGGAGATTTGCACGGGCACAGGACAATTCACTCTACTGCCAGAGGAATGCATAATTTATGCAATCTCTCAGATATGAGAGAGATTCTTTCTTGAATTGATAGGAGTTGCTGTTTTCTTCTTGTCTACTCAAAATGAAGGTTTACTGAAACCTAGACTCTTTATTTAGAGTCCTTTTTAGCTCCATCGTCTGTCACCTTTTGGGGACCCTCGTATGAAAGTTTTTTTTGGACCCTACTCCAGCCTTTTTCTGTGGTGCGTTTTCTCTCTCGCTCCATATACACAGCGACACACGTGCCCTATTTTCGCATGGAATGTCGAACTACTTCTGGAAATATTTACAACTCCCGATTTTAATGTCTACAAATCCCCCGAAGAAGGGTAACCGAAACAGCTGTCGGGTCGGACTATAAAATGTTATGTTCTTTCTTTCTTTTTTGAATACAAACAGTTTTTTGTGAATCTGTATTTAATTCATGTATTTTAATAAGAAACTGTCTTTGTAATTATGTCTTTATACTCGTTGATTAAATTCATATATATTTTTTGATATACCTCTGTGTGTTGTCAGTCACTTTCAAAGTCCCACCTCCAAAGGGGGTTCTTCTAGTTTTTCACTTTAACTCTTTGGTCCTCAAAGGCCTCGTACACACGACCGATTTTCTCGTCGTAAAAAACACGTCGTTTTTTTCGACGAGATTCTTGTTAAGCTTGTCGATTTTCTCGTCAAGCTTTCTATGCGTACACACTGTCATTTCCCAATTTCCTCGTTGTTCTCCGCGCTCACGTCCAGCACGTACGACGGCACTATAAAGGGGAAGATCTTTTTTCTTGGCGCCACCCCTTGGGCTGCTTTTGCTGATCTCGTGTTACCGCGTGTGAAGTAAAAGTTTGGGAAGAGACGATTCGCGCTTTTCAGTCTTCGTACTTTTCAGATCGTTTTCTGCCGTTCAGTTTGTGCTTGTGGGTTCGTATCTTGACTTTCAGGGCGTCTAGGCAGGTCGTATCTGTTTTACAGTGCGTTCTTGCCTGTTCGTTTCTGATTTTCAGTTCGTTATTCATAGGCCTTGCTGTTCTAAAGTGCGTTCTGTTCTGTACGTTCTGATTAGACGACCGTTTCCTAGCCATGTCGCCTGGACGTTCTCGTCGTCAAGTTCGTGCTGTGCGTGCGCTTGGTGTTGGTCTGCTTGTTTTGGACCAAGGCCAGTCCATGAATGGTGTGAGGAGGAGTTCATGGACCAAGAATTGGTTGCTCCAGCGGGACCAATTCTGCCACATGCCTCTGCTGCGGGAGATCGTCGAGAATAATCCTGAGGACTACAGGAATTTTCTGAGGATGTCTGACCCCGTTTTTCAGGAACTGTTGGCTTTGGTGTCCCCCTATATTACCAGGAAGGACACCGTTATGCGGGAAGCCATCAGTGCTGAGCAGAGGCTCATCGCCACGTTGCGTTACCTGGCGACAGGGAGAAGTCTTCAGGACTTGAAGTTCACCACAGGCATCTCCCCCCAGGCTCTGGGCCTCATAATCCCAGACACCTGTTCTGCCATCATCCAAGTCCTGCAGGAGGACTATATTAGGGTAAGTTTGCTCCCTTAACATCACATTTTAGGTATTACATGTATGCTAATGTATTGTATTTCTTTCATCCTTCCCTAATTACCATGATTGTAATATGCTGAGAATGTCCCCTTTGTCCCCATGCATGTTGGAAGCTTTAGATTGCCCCTTTTTTCTCCTCCCTAAATATTTCCCTTCACTAACTTTTCCAGCAGGGGCGCCTGTTGCTCCAAATGTTGGGGGGTTCAAACCCCAATTTAGGAAATAAACTTCCTCCTTTTTTGCTCTGTTGCCTATTAAACGCCCCCAGTTGTCCCCTCCTATGCAGCCATTTAGTCCCCTCTAATGTAGCCAGTTTCCCCCCAGCCCTGCACTTACCTTCTTGTGGTCAGCGCCATCCTTCTTCTGTCCTTGATGTCTTCTCCTTCCCTTCATGTTGCATCAGCCAATCATGTTACCATTAAACAGACTTGGTGAACATGATTGGCAGAGCAGCCTGTCAGTGTTTACACAAGGAATGCCCCCCTCCCTGCGTCCCCAATTTTTCTTTGAGGAAGCCAATTACATCCCTCAGGTTGTAATTTGCAAGACTATTTTAATACCTGTTTCTGCTCTGCAATTTTAACCCCCTAAATGCCGCAATGATTCATATGTCGGTCGCTTTACAAGAGGCCATCCACCTGAATAGTGTGCGGCAAAGACAATACATAGGTTCATGCAACGCATGAACCTATGTATTGTTCTGAGTGATGGGCACAGGAGAGAGGGGACAGTGCTCCAGCGCCCACTCTGGACGCACCGCCACTGCAATGCTATCCTGTGGCCAAACACATCTCCCCCCCCAAAATAATTTAGTAATGGCCCATCAGAGGGGGTGATGAATATGATAAATGAGCCTTCCATTATACTTTTTTTTTCACACCTTAATAAACGTATAATTAGATTGATGTTGGTCTCTAATTTTTTGGGATAGAATTTCCTTGTAATGTATGACTTTGTTTTTCTAATATTATTTCATCTTGTTTCACTCCACAGCTTCCTTCCACGCCACAGGAATGGCAGACTGTGGCATCGGAGTTTGCCACGCGGTGGGACTTCCCCAACTGCGGTGGTGCCATAGACGGGAAGCACGTCCGCATCGTGCCGCCACCCCGTTCTGGGTCCTACTACTACAACTACAAGGGGTTTCATAGCATTGTGCTGATGGCGGTGGTGTCAGCACGGTATGAATTCCTCTATGTTGATGTAGGGAAGAATGGCCGCATGTCCGATGGGGGATCCTTCATCCAGACCGAGTTTGCCCTCCGTCTCCAGAGTGACGACCTTGCATTGCCACCGGATGCAGGGAATATTGAAGGACTCCCCTTTGTTTTCTTGGCTGATGAAGCCTTTGGACTCGGACGGCATCTTATGAGGCCATTTCCACAGAGGACCCTGACCCCAGAGAAGAGTGTTGTCAATTACCGGCTGGCCAGGGGCCGAAGAGTCGTTGAAAATGCCTTCGGCATAATGGCCAGCCGGTTCCGCCTTTTTATGACTTCCATCCACTTGGCGGGCTACAAAATAAACTATGTAGTGTTATGCTGCTGTGTGCTACACAACTTTCTGAGCCAAAAATCAAATTCCTATATGGCCTCAGTTTTGCCAGAGGCTGGACTTTCCCCTGCAAATCCCCTTCCGGGCCTGGAATCTGCCCGTCTTGGCTTGCCCCCCCAAAATGCCCGTGTGGTTCGGGACAAATACATGGAGTATTTCACGGGTAGGGGGGCAATTCCTATGCCAGCCTATGTCTAAGTATCCCAATAAAAATCTTGTTTAAACCTTTAATTATTTGTTCTTTCCTGTCTCCTAATTTGTCTTTGTGCATTTGTAGTGGCAAGTGTATTTTACTTTAGTAAATAACAACCATTTCACTATGTTACCTTACAAAAGAACCAAATAAGCTTAGAGGGTATTATAAAAAGAAGCTACACGTTGTTTGTGGTCAAATATTTTACTCTGTGCACATTCTCTTCATTTTTTTTTTTTTTTTTTTACTTTGGGGTTGGCCTGGCCACAACCCGGCAATTTTTGGCTTATGAAAATACAAAAATATCAGTTGCATATCAAAAATTACAACATTGGATACCTCTGAGCAATCGGAGACATTCACTTACACAAACTATGTCTCTATGTGCCCGTCCTAATATGGGGTCCTGCCACCCCTTGCCCAGCCAAAAATTGAATATGCACACATTTTTTATTTTTTTCATATAGGAAGTTTACAATCCTGATCCCTATTGTCAACATGTGCTATCTGCCATCAGGGGTGATCAATGGACGTGTTTTGGGGGTGCATCCCCTTCCTCAGTTCACCGACTTTTGATACGAGGAAGGGGTTGCACCCACAAAAGACGTACATGGATATCCCCTGATGGCAGATAGCACATGTTCACACACTGTGTGCATATTCAATTTTTGGCTGGTTTGTTACTCAAAAAATTAGAAAAAATTATAAAAACAAACATGTAAAAACAAATGTGTTTGGATGGCTTATTGAATTCTCCCCAAAACATCGAGAATGTCTTTAAATGTTTGTTCCATCACATGGATTCTTTTTTTAATTAGGTCCAGTTCCGTGCTACATTCCATCACTTGCTGGATGAGGCGGAGGGCACTGTCAGCAGAGAACCGTGTGCTATCCTTCACAACATTTACATCCCCTAAAAACCCAAATTTTTTTTTTATAAAACTCTGCAGGCCTACCTCGCTTACCTTAAGCTGTGGTGTCAGATACTGACCTGTTGTGGTGACCAGATCCACAACGTCATCCACCTCTCCTTCCTGCACTTCTCCTTCCTCCACCTCAACTTCCTGCACATCTTTCGGTTGTGGGTCTTTGGGAGTTTGGTGTTGTTTGGAAGTTGTGGGGTGCATGTGCTCCCTGGAGTGTCCTCCTCCCAGTCTTCTCTCCCCTATGAGAATAAAACCAAAGGTCTATTTATCACACTGTAAATCTCCTTGTTAAACTAAAAACAGGCTAAATTGTTTGGAAGTGGGATACAAGTGTGTGTTTGTGCGGAATTTAAAGAAGAATGCATTATTTATGACCCCAAATATGTTTAGTATTCACATTTAGATGTAATTTTTTGGACATGTAGGCACCACAAAAATTCTCTGATGCACCTGTGTGGGACACCCAAAAAAGGCGGGTCTGTTGGCCCACACTATAGTGCTCCAAAGTACAGATGTGGAAGCAGCTGCTGAGTGTCCTCTCCTTTACACTGATTAAAGTTTGCATTTCATTCTCTTTACAAACACATCATCTAGACTTAAAAATTATCCACAATACTTGATCAAAAATGGCAGATGTCTAATTACTTTTGTGGCTCTTAAATAAGCCAAAACCGCGGATAGTGGCCGAACGAAGTGTCGGTAACGTAACGAACGATTACTGTGCCCAACCTAGTTCAAAATATTACATTTTGGAAGGGAGTACAATATGATAAAAAAAAAAAACATGTCAGTTTCTAAAAATATTAATAGCAGAAACGTCGTCATTTTACTTACTTTTAGCGAGCATCCTCTTTATGATCCTCAACTGGTCTGGCTCCCTCAGTTTGAGGTCTGACCACCTCTTTCTGAGCTGCTCATTTGAGCGTTTCACCCCGAACTTCGCCCTCAGACTCTTCACAACTTTAGTGAGGATTTTGGCCTTCCTTCTATTTGGTTTGCTATACGGCCCATGCTTGGCATCATAATCAGCCTTGACCAAGATGTCCACCATCTCCGCCATCTCCGCCAAAGACATATTCGATGCCTTGAATCTCCTCCTTGATCATGACGTGTCCTCGGTCTCCGGGCTTGTCTCCTCGCTAGTTGCGGAATTATCAGACACCTGCTGTAACTCCGCCATATCTGTCTGCGCGCCGAAAGAGAAGGGGCGGGGAAAAGATGTAAGTTAGAACGTCATGGGCGGGCGACGTGTGCGGAGCGACGTGTTCGAATTTTGACGCATGCGTGGTGTGTATATAGCAAACACACATGTGACTATAGTACGTTCGGTGTGCGGAGAGAGGAGGTCAAGTGACGGACGTGCGAACGAAGGTATGTGATTTTGTGACTTGTAAAAATTGTTGGCCTATACTGTCTTGAGATTGTTGGAGGATATATATGGTGACTAGGATGTTAAGGAGGTTAGACTGTTTGCCTCACATTATTTAAATATAATTTATTTTACTTGCAGATACAATATGAATGTCTTTATTAGCGACAAAGAGTTCCTGGCGGAATTTATTGACCGGGTAAGGGAGCTGCCGGCTCTGTGGGAGACGAAAAACCCCATCCATAAAAAAAAAGGGGTGAGAAAAGCAGCGCTGGAGAAGCTGCTCCCATTTGTGCATACCAAGGTGCCCACAGCCACAGCAAAACAAGTGGACACTAAAATTGGGAGCTTGAGAGGTACCTACAGGACTGAACGCTCTAAGGTGCTGGCTTCTCAGAGGTCAGGAGCAGCAGCAGATGATGTTTATGTCCCGATTTTGTGGTACTACAACAGGATGTCCTTCCTGGATGACCACATTGAGACAAGGCCATCACTCTCCACTCTTCCCCCCAGACTTCCCTGCAGCCAACCTGAGCCTTCTCTGGAGCAAGAGGAGGCAGCCATCCTGGATGATCCTGATTTGTCCATCTGGAGCCAGGTATAGTATTAACTGAAAATGTATTGGGATAAAATTAATGTTTCCCAAATATGTCAGGATGAGAAACATACATTATTTTGTATTCCACAAGTGAAATCAAGATCTGTAGACATTATTCTGCACTTAATTGTGTGGTAAATAGTCAAGCTGATGTAGTGGTAAATTTAAAGCAAGGATTTATGCATTTACATTCTAATTGCTTCCATCAGGATTACAAAGTTTGATGCAAAGATTAAACCAACATATTAAACTATGTTCCTTTTTCATACACAGGATGAAATCAGCCAGGAGGAGGGTCTGGAAACTGTCAGGCAGGAGGAGGAAGGGCCCAGTGGCAGCCAGGAGGTGGCAGGGCCCAGTGGCAGCCAGGAGGTGGCAGGGCCCAGTGGCAGCCAGGAGGTGGTAGGGCCCAGTGGCAGCCAGGAGGTGGTAGGGCCCAGTGGCAGACAGGAGGTGGCAGGGCCCAGTGGCAGACAGGAGGTGGCAGGGCCCAGTGGCAGACAGGAGGTGGCAGGGCAAAGGAGAAGCACCAGATCCCAGGTGCCTCCCATCCGGCTTCACAAAAGAGGCAGGAGGGACAGGACCACCAGTGAGGCAGCAATGGCCCTTATTAAAGAGGCCCATGCCACCCTCAAGGAGCCCACATCCCCTGAAGAGGCCATTGCCGGCCTAGTGGAGGCTAAGTTCAAGGTGATGAGCATGGAGCAACGCCTCCTATGCGAGCCCCTGCTCATCACCTTGCTCAACAAGGGGGTGATGGAGAAAATTACACCCAATACCGCCATATGTGAGGTGGCCCAACTGACCCAACCTCAACCTCCACCTCCACCTTCCTCTTCTGCCCCACCCCCTTCTGCTACACCTCCACCTTCTGCCCCACCCCCTTCTGCTACACCTCCACCTTCTGCCCCACCCCCTTCTGCTACACCTCCACCTTCTGCCCCACCCCCTTCTGCTACACCTCCACCTTCTGCCCCACCCCCTTCTGCTACACCTCCACCTTCTGCCCCACCCCCTTCTGCTACACCTCCACCTTCTTCTGCCCCACCCCTTTCTGCTACACCTCCACCTTCTTCTTCTGCCCCACCCCCTTCTGCTACACCTCCACCTTCTTCTTCTGCCCCAGCCCCTTCTGCTACACCTCCACCTTCTTCTTCTGCCCCACCCCCTTCTGCTACACCTCCACCTTCTTCTTCTGCCCCACCCCCTTCTGCTACACCTCCACCTCCTCCTCCTCCTCCTGACAGGAGTACCCCTCCAGTGGGCCAGCCTCCAGCCAAACGAAGAAGGAAGGCTGCAGGAAAGGCTTCAGGAAAGGCTGCAGGGAAGGTTGCCAGGAAGAAGAGGAAGTGATGGCCTTGCTTCATTGTGGTCGGACAGAAGGCAGCCTGTTGTAGTACCACACACTTGGGACATATATCTCACCTGCTGCTGTTCCTGACCTCTGGGAGGCCAGCATCAGATTGTGTTCAGAAATGTGGGCCTTCTCAAGCTCCCAATTTTAGTGTCCACACAGGGTTGCCGTGTGCTCTGGGGTCCCTGGGATGCACAAATGGCAGCAGCTTCTCCAGCGCTGCCTTCTCTTTATTTAATTTATAAACATGAATAAATGTGTTTTTTGTTTAAGTTCATACTTGACTATGTGTATTTTTAAATAAACAAAATCAAGCTTTGGAGTAAGCAGATACATTTGACTGACAATAAAAGGCACAGATATCACCCCCCCCCAAAAGAATAACTAAATCTGATTAGCACAAAAACATGGTGGGAAATTTAAATAATATAGATTCCAAAATTAAATGGGAGATCGCTATCAAAACATTGAGAAATTAGAATTAACATCATTTTGAAAAATCTAACCATTTAAATTATTCCAAAAAACTTGCACGATATAATACACATAAATCTTATAAAGAGCAGCATGAAAAAGGTTAAAAATAAGGCATAACTCTGTGTGAATATCAGCAGCAAAAGAAGGTCACTCGTTTTGATTAATGTAACATTCTAACGAAGATTTCAATGCAGAACATTTAAACGATGAAATATTTATGAGCGTGACGAATATGCTCTCTCCATTATGAAGGCTTGTTTTACCAGAAGATGCGCTCCCGTCTCATAGTTGCTTGTGAGCATGCGCGCTTTTGGAAGAGTCGTAAAAGCATACACACGAACCATTTTCTCGTCACAAAACAGGCCAACGAGAAACACGACGAGGAAATCTGGAATCCTGACGAGAAAATAGAGAGCAGGTTCTCTATTTTCTCGTCGAGATTCTCGGCAAGTTTCTCGTCGTAAAACCATACACACAAACGTTTTTCTAGACAAAAAAACTCTCGCGGCACTTTTCTTGACTGTTTTGGACGAGAAAAACGGTCGTGTGTACGAGGCCAAAGACATCTAAAATCTTAGTTCTGTAACACATTTTAGACTCTAAGCGGTTGCATAAGACTGACAGAGGAGCCTCCCACCAATTGTCATATGATGGGGAGCTGTCCTGTCCACAGGCTACCTCAACTGGAGTAGCCCGATCAGTTGTGCCAGGGGGTGAGCTGGGGTTGCCTTCCACCAAACATGCAGTGGAAGGACCAGGTACATCAGATGCTCTCCTAGCAGTGGAAAAAACTTCTTCAGAGCATTCACCCATTTGGTTATATGTCAGTCTCTTGGGAGGGTGAATGACTATTTTCTGTCTCTACTCTCTAGGAGTTGGTTCATCCAGGCCCCTAAATACTTCTGTTTCTCTGGCCCTGCTACCTCAGAAGGGTCCAATTCTGTTTCAGAAAGCAAGGGAGCCTCTACAGGGTCTTCCAGTGGCAAACCGTACAGGTCATCCACTACATCCTCCGTGGGCACACTGCGTGGCACAAATTCAGGAGCCTCTGGGCGAAGAACCTCACTATTGGCTGCCTCTGGGGTTGATGGCGAGGTGATCATAGGCTCCGGCACTTGAGAGGGCCACAACCATTCAGATTCCATGTCTTCTTCTTCAGGGTCTTCGTCTTCTATATCAGGAAGAGTCGACTGAGACCTGGTGACTGGTCTAGAAACTCCAGAATTTGAAGGGGTTTCCTGGGGCACTGCTATGGGAGGAAGGCGAACTGCTTCCGAAAGAGGCAACAGATGGTTTCTA
This sequence comes from Rana muscosa, assembly GCA_029206835.1. Classification (NCBI taxonomy): domain Eukaryota; kingdom Metazoa; phylum Chordata; class Amphibia; order Anura; family Ranidae; genus Rana; species Rana muscosa. Next base: position 71,047,626 of record JARGYO010000094.1, on the reverse strand, counting down.
TGCCAAGTCTTTACTGGGCCCACACTCCCCTCTGGCCTGATCTGGTATACCGGAAGATCCAGGAGTTTCTTGCAAACAACATACGGCTGGGGTCTCCAACGGTCAGCTAATTTGTGTTTTCCTGGAATTCCTAGGTTCCTTAGGAGTACCCTATCACCTGGCTGTAGGTCCTGTATCCGAACCTTGAGGTCAAAGTTTCTCTTATTCCTCTGTCCTCTTTGGTCAGAAGTGGCTTGGGCCTGCTCATAGACCAACTTCAAACTCTTCCTTAGACGATCCACATACCCCTTGTGGGATGTTGCTGAGGTGTGATCCGACGAAGTGCCAAAAGCCAAATCCATGGGCAGCCGAGCTCCTCTCCCAAACATCAGGCGGTATGGGGAGTATCCAGTCGTATCACTAGTAGTGCTGTTGTAAGCATGTACTATAGCAGCCACATGCTTGCTCTAGTGTGACTTTGGCCTGAGCTCAAAGTTCCCAGCATATCCAAAAGAGTCTGGTTGAACCGCTCGGGTTGAGCATCCCCTTGTGGGTGGTATGGGGTTGTTCTGGTCTTTTGGATGCCTAGTAGATCTAACAACTTCCTTATTAGTCTGCTCTCAAAGTCTCTTCCCTGGTCTGAGTGGAGGTGTTGTGGTAGACCATAATGCACAAAGAATCTTTCTACTAACACTTTGGCTACTGTTGAGGCCTTCTGATCCTTAGTGGGGAAAGCCTGAGCATATCTGGTAAAGTGATCTGTCACCACTAGGACATTCCCCTTTCCAGTCAAATCAGGCTCCAAGCAGAGGAAATCAATGCACACCAGATCCATGGGTCCTTGACTTTGTAGGTGGCCCATTGGGGCGGATTGACGTGGCAAGGTTTTCCTCTGGATACATCGGGCACAAGAGCGGCAGTACCCCTCAACTTCAGCCCGCATGCAGGGCCAGTAGAACCTGTCTCTTACAAGATGAAAAGTTATTTTGGGCCCCAAATGGCCATGACTGTCATGGTGGGCATTTAAGACCATTTCCCTGTGCTTGGCGGGTAGAAACAGCTGCCATCTTCCTTCCAGATCACCAGAAAAGGGGCCCCTTCGGTAGACCACCCCTTGGCGTATCTGCAACCGGTCCCATTCCTTGTGCAGTAGCCGGGCTTCTCTTGGAGAGTCTCCTAGAAGTAACTCAGGACGTTGGCCCTCCAAAGCCCCCAATAATATTTTCCCCAAAGGGTCTTCTAACTGATCCCTTCTCAAGTCCTTCTTGGATAACTTGGGCAAACCCTCTTCTGCAACCTGGGTCACATTAAAGTAGCATCTGGGTACTCCGGCAGCTGAGACCCCAATTACATAGTTACATAGTTACATAGTTAGTCAGGTTGAAAAAAGACAAAGTCCATCCAGTTCAACCATAAAAAAAAAATATCGTACAATCCCATATACCCAATTCTATACCCACAGTTGATCCAGAGGAAGGCAAAAAAAAACCAGCAGAGCATGATCCAATTTGCTACAGCAGGGGAAAAATTTCCTTCCTGATCCCCCGAGAGGCAATCGGATTTACCCTGGATCAACTTTACCTATAAATGTTAGTACTCAGCTATATTATGTACTTTTAGGAAAGTATCCAGGCCTTTCTTAAAGCAATCTACTGAGCTGGCCAGAACCACCACTGCAGGGAGTCTGTTCCACATTTTCACAGCTCTTACTGTGAAGAAACTTTTCCGTATTTGGAGATGAAATCTTTTTTCCTCTAGACGTAAAGAGTGCCCCCTTATCCTCTGTGTTGACCGTAAAGTGAATAACTGAACACCAAGTTCACTATATGGACCCCTTATATATTTGTACACGTTAATCATATCCCCCCTTATTCTCCTCTTCTCAAGAGTGAATAAATTCAGTTCCTCTAATCTTTCCTCATAGCTGAGCTCCTCCCATGCCTCTTATCAGTTTGGTTGCCCTTCTCTGCACTTTCTCCAGTTCCCCGATATCCTTTTTGAGAACTGGTGCCCAAAACTGATATCTCTCTCTCTGGAGTCCATACCTCTCTTAATACAAGAAAGGACTTTGCTCGCTTTGGAAACCGCAGCTTGGCATTGCATGCCATTATTGAGCTTATGATCTACCAAAACCCCCAGATCCTTCTCCACTACGGACCCCCCCAGTTGTACTCCCCCTAGTGTGTATAATGCATTCATATTCTTAGCCCCCAAGTGCATAACTTTACATTTATCAACATTAAACCTCATCTGCCACATAGTCGCCCAATTAGACAGTGCATCGAGGTCGGCTTGTAATTTGGAGACATCCTGTAAGGACGTTATTCCACTGCATAGCTTGGTGTCATCTGCAAAGACAGAAATTTTACTTTTGATCCCAGACCCAATATCATTTATAAAGATATTAAAAAGTAAGGGTCCCAGCACTGAACCTTGGGGTACACCACTGATAACCTTAGACCATTCAGAGTAAGAATCATTAACCACTACTCTCTGAATTCTGTCTTTTAGCCAGTTTTCTATCCATTTACAAACTGATATTTCCAATCCTGTAGACTTTACCTTACACATGAGCCGTGCGTGCGGAACTGTATCGAACGCTTTTGCAAAATCCAAGTATACCACGTCCACCGCCACCCCTCTGTCCAAGGTTTTACTTACCTCTTCATAAAAAGAAATCAGGTTTGTCTGACAACTTCTGTCTTTCATGAATCCATGCTGTCTGTTGCTTAAATAGTTTTTTTCCAGCAAGAAGTCATCTATGTGGTCTTTTATTAATCTCTCCAGTATCTTCTTCGACCCTTGATCCTCCCCTGGACTGGAGCTCTGTTCCCTGGTATAGGGCTCGCACTCCCTCTGGGGACAGTTGGGTCCACTCCCCCGGTAGATGGGGAGGGACATGGGACCTTCTGGAAAGGGCATCCGCATCCCTGTTACCTACTCCTGGCCGGTACTTCAGGCTGAATGTAAAGCTTGAGAGAGCAGCCAGCCACTTATGTCCCGTGGCATCCAGTTTGGCGGTGGTTAGAAGATAGGTGAGTGGATTGTTATCTGTCTTGACCACAAATTCCGCCCCATACAAGTAGTCCTTCAGCTTATCCACCACTGCCCACTTTAAGGCCAGGAATTCCAGCTTGTGTGTGGGATAGTTCTTCTGAGCAAGTGTCAGACTCCTACTCACATAGGCGACGGGTCGTAGGTGACCGTCATGTTCCTGGTTTAACTGGTTAAAAGCTTCTTCACACTTGAAGGTCCACTGAACCTGTATGGACTCTCTGGATTTCCTAGGGCCCTGGGAAGGCTTTAATGGCCGGGCTGACTCTACTTCATCCTCCACTTCTTCATTCTTCAGAAGCTCGTTTAACCACTTAACGACCGCTCACTGTATATATACGTCGGCAGAATGGCACCGACAGGCACAATCACGTAGAGTGTACGTGATTGATTTTGTACAGTTGGGGGGTCCAATCGGACCCCCCTTCTGTACAGTGAGCGGTGGCTAAGTGTCCGGGAGCATTCCGGGATGAGGGGGCAGCCATTCGTTTCTGGCCACCCCCTCGCGATCGCTCCCGGCGAATGGAAATGCCCCCTCTGTCTGTTTCAGACAGAGGGAGCAGGAGGAAGTGATGTCATCTCTGGTGCGGCGCTCACATATACCGAGCGCCGTACAAGAGAAGATATCAGGTCAGTGCACACAACACTACACTGACACCAGGACACATAGGGACATAAATCGCCCCCCCAGGCCCCCCCAGACACCCCAGATCACCCCCCAGCCCCCAGTCACAGTGTCACTGATTGCAGTGACCATTTATTTAGTGATCACTGCAATCAGTGACATTTGTGACTGTAAAAGTGTCACCAAAGTTTAGTCTTAGGTCCAGTGTAGCCCCCTAACCCCCCCTAATAAAGGTTTAACCCCCTGATCACCCCCCAGATAACCCTTTCACCCCCTATCACCACTGTCGCTTAGCGATCATTTTTCTGATCGCTGTCTTAGCGTCAGTGATGCCGATCGGCAGCCAGTAATTTTTTTTAGGTTCGCTGCAGGTTTTTATAGCGTCAGGTACCCCAATATATTATCTAATAAAGGTTTAACCCCCTTGATCGCCCCCCAGGTAACCCTTTCACCCCCTATCACCACTATCACTAAGCGATCGTTTTTCTAAACGCTGTCTTAGTGTCTGTGATGCAGATCGGTAGCCGGTAATTTTTTTTAGGTTCGCCGCAGGTTTTTATAGCGTCAGGTACCCCAATATATTATCTAATAAAGGTTTAACCCCCTTGATCGCCCCCCAGGTAACCCTTTCACCCCCTATCACCACTGTCGCTAAGCAATTGTTTTTCTAAACGCTGTCTTAGTGTCGGTGATGCAGATCGTAGCCAGTAATTTTTTTTAGGTTCGCCGCATGTTTTTATAGCGTCAGGTACCCCAATATATTATCTAATAAAGGTTTAACCCCCTTGATCGCCCCCCCAGGGTAACCCTTTCACCCCCATCACCACTGTCGCTAAGCAATCGTTTTTCTAAACGCTGTCTTAGTGTCGGTGATGCAGATCGGTAGCTGGTAATTTTTTTTAGGTTCGCCGCAGGTTTTTATAGCGTCAGGTACCCCCATATATTATCTAATAAAGGTTTTAACCCCCTGATTGCCCCTAGTTAACCCTTTCACCAGTGATCACCATATAAGTGTTACGGGTGACGCTGGTTAGTTAGTTTGCTTTTTATAGTGTCAGGGCACCCGCCGTGTATATAACCCAATAAAGGTTTAACCCCCTGATCGCCCGGCGGGTGATATCAATTAGGTTTTAGCGTCAGAGAGGGTCTGAGTCACACCCCAGGCAGCGTCAGGTTAGTGCCAGTAACGCTAACACCCACGCGTGAAGCATACACCCCCCTTAGTGGTATAGTATCTGAACAGATCAATATCTGATCTGATCAGATCTATACTAGCGTCCCCAGCAGTTTAGGGTTCCCAAAAACGCAGTGTTAGCGGGATCAGCCCAGATACCTGCTGGCACCTGCGTTTTGCCCCTCCGTCCAGCCCAGGCCACCCAAGTGCAGTATCGATCGATCACTGTCACTTACAAAACAAAAACACACATAACTGCAGCGTTCGCAGAGACAGGCCTGATCCCTGCGACTCCAGTGCTGTAGGAGGTGATTTCACCACCACAGTTAAAAAAAAAAAAGCAAATATGCCGAAGCATTGGGGCAGCAGGGGCAGAGGAGCGATTTTGCTCCTAATGCCGCGTACATACGGTCGAAATTCCGACGGAGGCTTGCCCGTGGAAAAGTCCGACCATGTGTGTGCGGCATACCTTTTTTGCGGGAGGATGCCCCCATGCTTCGGCATATATAAATGGTGCATGTATGCCCATCATTGGAAGTGGGTGGATGAAGGGCGGTATTCTAATGGTGGGCATACCCACCGATCAATCTCTTTTTTCGTTCAGCCAACTGGCTGCATGAAATAAAAAGATTACAATACATGTCCAACAAGGACCAGCAACGTACTGGTATGTTGCTGGACTTTGAATGTTTATACCAGAATGATGCCTGCGGGTTTAGGTATCATCTTGGTATCATTCTTTTCAGCCTGCGGCCGGCTTTCATGTAAAAGCAATCCTAGTGGCTAATTAGCCTCTGGACTGCTTTTACAAGCAGTGGGAGGGAATGCCCCCCCCCCCCGGATATAAAAAGCGCCATTGGGAAATTGGGAAAGCATTTTATCACACCGATCTTGGTGTGGTCAGATACTTTGAGGGCAGAGGAAAAATCTAGGGTCTAGAAGACCCCAGTTTTTTCAAAAAAAGAGTATCTGTCACTACCTATTGCTATCATAGGGGATATTTACATTCCCTGAGATAACAATAAAAATGATAAAAAAAAAAAATACTTGGAAGGAACAATTTAAAAATAAAATAAAAAAGCAAAAATAATAATAAAAAAAAAAAAAAAAAAAAAAAAAAAAAAAAAAGCACCCCTGTCCTGCCCTGCTCTTGCCCAATGGCGAACGCAAGCGTCGGTCTGGCGTCATATGTAAACAGCAATTGCACCATGCATGTGAGGTATCACCGCGAAGGTCAGATCGAGGGCAATCATTTTAGCAGTAGACCTCCTCTGTAAATCTACTGGGGTAACCTGTAAAGGCTTTTAAAGGCTTTTAAAAATGTATGTAGTTTGTCGCCAATGCGCGTTTGTGCGAAATTTTAAAGCATGTCGTGTTTGGTATCTATGTACTCGACCTAAGATCATCTTTTTTATTTCATCAAACATTTGGGCAATATAGTGTGTTTTAGTGCATTAAAATTAAAAAAAGTGTATTTTTTAACCCAAAAAATGCGTTTGAAAAATCGCTGCGCAAATACTGTGTAGAAAAAAAAAATGCAACACTCACCATTTTAATCTGTAGGGCCTTTGCTTTAAAAATATATATAATGTTTGGGGGTTCAACATAATTTTCTTGCAAAAAAAAAAATGTTTTCATGTAAACAAAAAGTGTCAAAAAGGGCTTTGTCTTCAAGTGGTTAGAAGAGTGGATGTAAGCTTCCTAATGTTGTGTATAAAATGCCAGAACAGTTCAAAACCCCCCCCAAATAACCCCATTTTGGAAAGTAGACACCCCAAGCTATATACTGAGAGGCATGTCGAGTCCATGGAATATTTTATATGTTGACACAAGTTGCGGAAAAACGAAATTTTTTTTTTTTTTGCACAAAGTTGTCACTAAATGATATATTGCTCAAACATGCCATGGCCATATGTGGAATTACACCCCAAAATACATTCTGTTGCTTCTCCTGAGTACGGGGATACCACATGTGTGAGACTTTTTGGGAGCCTAGCCATGTACGGGACCCCAAAAACCAAGCACCGCCTTCAGGCTTTCTAAGGGTGTAAATTTTTGATTTCACTTCTCACTGCCTATCACAGTTTCGGAGGCCATGGAATGCCCAGATAGCACAAAACCCCCCCAAATGACCCAATTTTGGAACGTAGACACCCCAAGCTATTTGCTGAGAGGTATTGTGAGTATTTTGCAGATCTCGCTTTTTGTCACAAAGTTTTGAAAATTGAAAAAAAAAAAATAATATATATATATATATATTTTCTTTCTTCATTTTCAAAAACAAATGAGAGCTGTAAAATACTCGCCATTCCTCTCAGCAAATAGCTTGGGGTGTCTATATTCCAAAATGGGGTCATTTGGGGGGGTTTTGTGCGATTTTGGCATTTTATGGCCTTCGAAACTGTGATAGGTAGTGAGGAGTGAAATCAAAAATTTGTGCCTAGAAATCCTGAAGGCGGTGCTTGGTTTTCGGGGTCCCGTACGCGGCTAGGCTCCCAAAAAGTCCCACACATGTGGTATCCCCGTACTCAGGAGAAGCAGAAAAATGTATTTTGGGGTGAAATTCCACATATAACCATGGCATGTGTGAGCAATATATCATTTAGTGACAACTTTTTGTAATTTTTTTTTTTTTTTTTTGTCATTATTCAATCACTTGGGACAAAAAAAATTATATTCAATGGGCTCAACAGGCCTCTCAGCAATTTCCTTGGGGTGTCTACTTTCTAAAATGGGGTCAATTGGGGGGGTTTTGTGCTATTTTGGCATTTTATGGCCTTCGAAACTGTGATAGGTAGTGAGGAGTGAAATCAAAAATTTGCGCCCTTAGAAATCCTGAAGGCGGTGCTTGGTTTCCGGGGTCCCGTACGCGGCTAGGCTCCTAAAAAGTCCCACACATGTGGTATCCCCGTACTCAGGAGAAGCAGCAAAATGTATTTTGGGGTGAAATTCCACATATAACCATGGCATGTGTGAGCAATATATCATTTAGTGACAACTTTTTGTAATTTTTTTTTTTTTTTTAGTCATTATTCAATCACTTGGGACAAAAAAATAAAAAATTCAATGGGCTCAACATGCCTCTCAGCAATTTCCTTGGGGTGTCTACTTTCCAAAATGGGGTCATTTGGGGGGGTTTTGTACTGCCCTGTCATTTTAGCACCTCAAGAAATGAGATAGGCAGTCATAAATTTAAAGCTGTGTAAATTTCAGAAAATGTACCCTAGTTTGTAAACTCTATAACTTTTGCACAAACCAAAAAATATACGCTTATTGACATTTTTTTTACTAAAAACATGTGGCTGAATACATTTTGGCCTAAATGTATGACTACAATTGAGTTTATTCGATTTTTCTTATAACAAAAAGTAGAAAATATCATTTTTTTTCAAAATTTTCGGTCTTTTTCCGTTTATATCGCAAAAAATAAAAATCGCAGAGGCAATCAAATACCATTAAAAGAAAGCTCTATTTGTGGGAAGAAAAGGACGCAAATTTCGTTTGGGTACAACATTGCATGTCCGCACAATTTACAGTTAAAGCAGCGCAGTGCAAAATTCTGAATTCACCTCTGGTCCTCTAGCTACCAAATGGTCCGGGGCTTAAGTGGTTAAGAGTCTGGCTATCTTGGCAAACCCCTCTACGAACCTCCTGTAATAGGAGCAGAATCCCAAGAACGACCGAAGCTCGGTCACATTGGTAGGCCCTGGCCAGGAAGTGACAGCATCTAGTTTCTCCGGGTCTGTGGCTACTCCTTCCGCCGATACAATGTGACCCAAGTAATGCACTGAGGACTGGTAAAACTGGCACTTTTCAGGGGAAAGTTTCAGGCCCTCATCATGTAGCCTCTTCAGAACCTTCTCCAGCCTTTCTTCATGTTCCTCCAGAGTCTTCCCGAAACACGATGACATCATCCAAGTACACCAGCACCTCTATTAGGTTCATGTCTCCTACCCTCCTCTCCATCAACCTCTGGAAAGTGGCAGGGGCTATTGATAACCCCTGACGCATTTGATCGAATTCAAAGAACTCCACCGGGGTGATGAAGGCTGTCTTCTCCCTGTCCTCTGGGTGCATTGGGATCTGGTAGTAGCCACTCTTCAGATCCATTACGCTAAACCACTTGGCTCCAGACAGGCTCTGCAACGCATCTTCTATGCGGGGGGGGGGGGGTGGTGTACTATCACGGTATAGTTCTTCCATTCAATGTTCGGTAATCTATACGCAGCCTCAGAGAGCCATTTTTCTTTCGGACCACCACTATGGGAGAAGCGTAGGGGCTTTGAGACTCCCGTATTATGCCTGTTCGTTTCAACTCAGATAGTTGCTCACGTAGGTCTTGCAGATCTCCTAAGGAAACTCGTCGGACTCTCTCCCTGAACGGCTTATCCTCTTGCAAGCGAATCTTATGGGTGGCACTCTTCGCACATTCCACATCGAATTCGTCCTTCGAGAAGATCTTCTGCCATCGAGTCAGTTGGTCCCTGGCCCTTTTCTTCCAGGCCAGTGGGAGACTGGTGTCCTCTGCACAGAGCTTCTCCACTATGTCCCCCCTTTAACCTTTTCCCGGTCTGAAGGGCTCACCAAGGTGGCTTGGTTCACCTGGCCCAACATCATCCTGGCTGGCATTCTCACTGGAGCGGTCGTAGCGTTCCTGATGCTCACTGACACCTTCCCATGGTTCCTCTGTAAGGCCTTCAACGAGACCACTTTGGGAATCACTTCTATTCCCCTCTCCTTCTCCTTTGGGTCCGGTTCAAGGAAGACAAAGGGGCCAAACGGAGCAGTGGCTGCCTGCTGATTCTGAGACTTAGTTGCTTGCTGCAGAGAGAAGAGAGTAGGAACACCAGTGGCCGGGCACTCTAGGCAGCGGGGCGCCCTAGACGGCTGCCTAGTTTGCCTAGTGGTAGCACTGGCCCTGCCAACAGTAAAGCATCCTGAGACCATTCATGTGTGGGGTTGCTTCTCCGCCAAGGGAGCTGGCTCACTCCCAATGTTGCCTAAGAACACAGTCATGAATAAAGAATGGTACAAAAATGTCCCAACCATCCAAGAACAGTTTGGTGATGAACAATGACTTTTCCAGCGTGATGGAGCACCTTGCCATAAGGCAAAAGTGATAAGTGGCTTGGGGAACAAAACATCAAAAATTTGGGTCCATGGCCAGGAAACTCCCCAGACCTTAATCCCATTGAGAACTTGTGGTCCATCCTCAAGAGGCGGGTGAACAAAGAAAACCACAAATTTTCCCAAACTCCAAGCATTAATTATTCAAGAATGGGCTGCCATCAGTCAGGATGTGGCCCAGAAGTTGATTGACAGCATGCCAGTGGGAATTGCAGAGGTATTAAAAAAGAAGGGTCAACACTACAAATATTGACTCTTTGCATAAACTTAATGTAATTGTCAATAAAAGTTTTTGACACTTATGAAATGCTTGTAATTATACTTCAGTATTACATAGTAACATCTGACAAAAAGATCTAAAAACACTAAAGCAGCAGACTTTGTGAAAACTTATATTTGTGTCATTCTCAAAACTTTTGGCCACGGCTGTACATTGCATGTTTTATGATTTTGGGGTGGAAAAGCCTGAGGTGCTTGGCTAGGGTACTTCTCCCCTACTGTATGTGCATGTCCACCCTTCTCACTCCGGGGAAGGAACCACTTCCAGAAAACCCTTCATGTATCTCAGCCTTTCTCTCCCCCTTTTCCGCTACACTTCTCTTTTCACACTCCTCTCATACACTTACCTTTCCCTTCTTATCTATGCCTGACTTATGTATTTCTTCTGTTTCTCCCTCTCCCTCTATTCTTATAATGTTTATGAGAAACAGACAAGTTGCCAGGTGTTTTGTCCTTCTATCATAAGGCCCTTGCTCATGGGGGACATCTAGGTGCAGTGAGTCCCACCTGGCACTTTAGAGCACCCAGGAAGGTCAGGTTCAGAGCCCAGCTTGTCAAAGTCTTCGGCAGGCTACAGCTGGAGGAGGCTGAACCCTGCACCTAGTGGTACCTATGTTTAGGACCCTGTACGTTCAGGGATGAATGTCTGGAACACAGGAAGGGATGCACTGTTCCTAGACGGCCCAAATGTGCAAGAGGCCTAAATCCGACCATAGACTGTTCTGCAGGGACCAACCGAGATTCAAACCATGTATGGGCAGGCTGATTGAAAAATTGGACAGGCCGGTTGTACCCAAGTCGATTGATCAATCAACTTGGGTACAACCAGCCTGTCACATTTTTAATGCGATTATTGCTGCTAGCAAAAATCACTGGGTGTTCTCCTGGCTGGGATGGCTCCCCCCCCCCCACTGGAAGAACACAATAGCTCTGTGGGAGGGGTTCCCCCATTAATATTGACTGTGGTGATGGGAAAATTGAGTGATTTTCTTTCCTGCATCCTGTGGTTGCAGGAAAGAAAATTGCTCCATCTATGGCCGGCTTAAGGCTTTGGAGATCATGGTGGGCCTATCACTTCTTGTGATGCAACCCTGAATCCTTGGGTTTACTCACCATCCTACTGGTACACATTATCTCTTTATTACCGGTTGTTGTTTTGTTGATCCCACCTGCACATCTATAGCACCCCAGTTCCCTGTGAACTGAAGTTTGGTAAACTGCGATGCTTCTCAGAGGTTTTTCCAAATCTTAACTCAACTTGTGAAAGTCCATCACTTTGCATGTATGCTGCGTGCAACAGTTCTGCCAGAGTAGGATTTGAATACATTATTCCAACACGTGCATTAATCTGTCACTTGCTGTGTCATTTATCACATTACCAAATGACAGAGGCCTATGGAGTATTTAGGACACTCTTTATGAATCCCCCATGTGTCAAAAACTTGGGTGATATAGAATTTATAAGTGACGCTTGGATATTGTGAAGGTTGTGACAGTGGCACACTGCTGACCAAACTTTGGCAAACACTGCTTGGAGGATTTTCTCGTCAGGCCACCCCCGGTCCCTGAAAGGTACCCGCCTGGATCCGGTGTCCCTGATTCTGCACACTCCGGAGCCGGAGATGCTGCACGCTGCTGGAGGAATCCTTGTGTTCTGGGAAGAATAAATATTTAGCGTGTTTCTCAGAGGATGTGAGCTCAGTAGAATTCAATATTTACTCCGGAAGGAAGACAGATGATAGCCTGAATTATTGCTGGCGTACTCCCCAGGGGAACAGCAAAAGATAATTGCAAGAGCAGGTATAGCGGAATAGGGGACGGGGATCCATTCATTGAAAAGAAATACTACAGAAGGATAATATACAATTTGTACATGAGAATGAAAGAAAACATCCAACATCCTTCCACAAATATACATTCATGTTAAAGAAGTTATATATTACATCGTTTTGACAAATCTACAGAAGATTGAAACATGTAGGGTAAACAGATTATACAAATATTGTACAATCTTTTTGTTACATGCATAGCGATGTATTTTTTTTTTCTTTTTTATTAACCACTTGCTTACTGGACACATATACCCCCTACCTGCCAAGGCGAAATTTCAGCTTTCGGCACTGCGTCGCTTTAACTGACAATTGCACGGTTATGCAACATGGCTCCCAAACAAAATTGATGTCCTTTTTTTCCCCACAAATAGAGCTTTCTTTGGGTGGTATTTGATCACCTCTGCGGTTTTTATTTTTTGCGCTATAAACAAAAAAATAGCGACAATTTTGAAAAAACACAATATTTTTTACTTTTTGCTATTTTAATTACCGGTATCCCAATTTAAAAAAATAAATAAATATTTTTTTCTCAGTTTAGGCCGATACGTATTCTTCTACATATTTTTGGTAAAAAAAAAAAAATCGCAATAAGCGTATAGTGATTGGTTTGCGCAAAAGTTATAGTGCCTACAAAATAGGGGATAGAATTATGACATATTTTTTTATTATTTTCTTTTTACTAGTAATGTCGGCGATCTGCAATTTTTATTGAGACTGCGACATTATGGCGGACACATCGGACACTTTTGACACATTTTTGGGACCATTTACATTTATACAGCGATTAGTGCTATAAATATGCACTGATTACTGTATAAATGTGACTAGCAGGGAAGGGGTTAACACTAGGGGGCGAGGAAGGGGTAAAGTGTGTTCCCTAGGAGTGATTGCTACTGTGGGGGGAGGGGACTGACTGGGGGAGGTGACCGATCTGTGTCCCTATGTACAAGGTACACAGCATCGGTCTCCTCTCCCTGACAGGATGTGGATCTCTGTGTTTACACACAGAGATCCACGTCCTTGTCTGTGTACCGGCCGATCGTGGGTACCTGGTGGACACCGTGGCCGCCAGGCACGCGTATCGGCATCTCAGTGATGCGCCAGGCACGCGCATGCGCCACCGCCCGCGCGCCCCCCAGTGGCCGGAGGATTTTTTTGGGATGAAATGGTAGGGGTACAATGTACCCGTTACCAATTCACATAGGGGAGGGCGGCATCTGGGGGTCCCCTTTGTTAAAGGGGGCTTCCAGATTTCGATAAGCCCCCCGCCCACAGACCCCCACATCCACCGGGCAAGAGTTGTGGGGATGAGGCCCTTGTCCCCATCAATGTGGGGACATCCTCCCCATGTTGAGGGCATGTGGCCTGGTACGGTTCAGGAGGGGGGGCGCTCTCTCGCCCCCCCTCTTTTCCTGCGGCCTGCCAGGTTGCGTGCTCGGATAAGGGTCATTTTTTTTTTACTTTTGGTGCGGGGTTCCCCTTAAAATCCATATCAGACCTGGAGGGTCTGGTATGGATTTTAAGGGGGGCCCCTACGCCATTTAAAAAAAAATGGCACAGGGTTCCCCTTAATATCCATACCAGACCTGAAGGGCCTGGTTTGAAATTTAGGGGGACCCCCACGCATTTTTTTTTTTTACATTTTGGTTTGGGGTTCTCCTTAATATTCATACCAGACCCAAAGGGCCTGGTAATGGACTGGGGGAGGGGGGAACCCATGCCGTTTTTTTCAATTACTTTTATCTGTATTGCCGGGACCAGACAATTCATTATAGCCGCGAGTAGTTTTAAATGACTTTTTTTCTTTTAGAAATTACATTTTGTGCAGGGACTGTTCTAAACACGGGAAACATGCGCTACTTTACAGGCATACTATAGACATACCAGGTACTTTACAGGCATACCAGGTATGAAATTTAAAGGAATATTTTACTTTTATTGTTTCACTTTAAGCATTATCAAAATCACTGCTCCTGAAAAAACAGCGATATTTAAAACTTTTTTTGCATTGATACATGTTCCCTGGGGCAGGACTCGGGTCCCCAAACACTTTTTATGACAATAACTTGCATAATAACCTTTAAAATTTGCACTTTTGATTTTTCACGTTCATGTCCCACAGACTTAACGGTGTTCGCGTGTTCGAACAAATGTTTTGCCTGTTCGCATGTTCTGCTGCAAACCGAACCGGGGGGTGTTCGGCTCATCTCTAATGATAATGTGTAAAAATGACTGCGCTACCAAGAGGGCGGATAGCTGCTGACACTACAATGTGACAAATTGTGTAAAGTTATATGTAATACAGAAGCAGTGTGATGTAGGTCAGAAGGAGGTCAACAGTTGTCAGAATGGGGTTTCAAAGTTAGAAAAGGGTCAACTGAAGTTCAAAAGGAGATCAACTGCAGGTCAGAAAGAGGATCAACTGAAGGACAATAGAAGGTCAACTACAGGTCAGAAGAAGTTCAACTGTATGCCAGAATGAGGTCTGCAAGTTAGAAAGAGGTCAGTTGAAGGTCAAAAGGAGCTCAACCGCAGGTCAGAAAGAGGATCAACTTAAGGACAATAGAAGGTCAACTGCAGGTCAGAAGGAGGTCAACTGCAGGTGAGAAGGAGGGTCAACTGCTTTTCAGAAGTAGGTCAACTGAAGGTCATTAAGAGATCAACCGCAAGTCAGAGGTAGGATCAACGGAAGGTCAGAAGGAGATCAACTACAGGACAGAAGAAGCTCAACTGCAGGACAGAAGAAGGTCAACTGCAGGACAGAAGAAGGTCAACTGCAGGTTAGAAAGAGATCAACCGCATGTCAGAATGAGGTCCTGAAAGTCAGAAGGAAGTCAAAAGTAGGACCAACTGGACTTTGACCAGGCCACGCCCCTAGTTTGTTTTACTCTGCCCCTGGAGCTTAGTCATGGGTGCTGCATGTGAGAACAGCCCACTTCCAAAACTGACATCCACCCATCAAGCCAAACTCATGTCTGCATAACTCCTTTCAAGAGCCGGCCCACTGCGTGCATCGGTGCTGAGCGCCCTCCAGAGGAGTACTGAGGCAGGGGGCTGGTATGTTATCAGGAAGCTATGTACAGCTCCTTGTCGGCCACTCCCACCAGTCATGATCTGCCTGCATTGCACAGAAAAGTAGTGGGAGCCAGTGATGTTTGTTCTAAAATACCCACTTTGTTCTAAAATACGGTATATAATGAAAATGGAAAGGTTTTATTTAAATATTCATTAGCAATTTGATGAGGGAAGAGAAACCAGAGTAGGCAAAAGCTTAAGCAGATTAAACTTCAGATTAACCACTTGCCGACCCGCCACAGTACATAGACTGCAGCGGGGCAGCACGTGTGGGCAAAATAACGTCACGTGCCTACACCGGGTTTAAGAGTGCTTAGCAACCCCCCTGGACCATGGTGCAAATCGCAAATCCCAGTACTTGGGGCCCGGTGATCATGTGATCACAGTGTCAACAAAGTTGTTATGAATGAATTCATTCGTAACAGTTGTGTCGCCTATGCTGTGATTGGCTACAGCTATCACATGGTACCCTGGCAAATCCCAGCACCCTGTACCATGTAATTAGCTATAGCCAATCATAGATTGATAGTGATCACAGCTGTCATGAATGGTTAACCCATTCATGACAGTTGAAAACTTTGCTGTTACAATGATCTTCATTGTAACAACAAACATAATAAGAGTAGTATAGCATCACTTTTTCCACCTGTAGCGGGCATTTAAATTTGGGGGGGAGCATCTGGGTTATTCAACCCAGATGTACTAATTGTTAGGGAATCTGAGAATCCCTTTTGTGGTTCTTGGAGGACTCTGGTGGTGCAAGGTTCCCTGTGGCCTGCAGGTGGCGTTGCCGCCCTGGGCCGGAGTTGAACCTGCACCGCAAGACTGTTCCTTTTTGTCCTTTCCTGGCGCTGGTGCGGCGGGGCTAAATGCCCTGTCCTCAGTAGCTCACCAGTAAATCTTAAGGCCATGTTGTAAATTCTATTGTTCTAAAAAAAAAAAAAAATCGTTGCTGTCCTCCTGCACAAGTTTAACCCTCCTACAACAACTTCTACCATAACCCTACTACACGCAGCTGTCTTGTCCGTTTTTACCTGAGGAAGCACAATGGGATTTTACCAGCCTGAGAAAGCCTGTGTTGGGCATACAGGATTAATTTCAGTGCTGGCTGGGATGACAAGACTCTCTGAGGGCAATAAATCTACATCGCTAAAGCTGGCCATAGATGGTTTGAATTTCGGCCAGTTCACCAGGGAATGGTCGAGATTGGAACCATGTATGGGCAGGCTGAAGGTACCCAAGTTGATCGAATAACTTGGGTACAACCAGCCTGTCGGATTTTCGATTGGGTTTATTGCCAGCGGCTATAGTTTTCCCAGCCGGGGTGGCTTCCACCTTCAGGAGAACACAATATCTCTTTAGGATGGATTTCCCATCAACACTGACTATGGGTGAATCAAGCGACTTTCCATGGGTTTCAGGAAAGAAAATCGCTCCATCTATGGCCGGCTTTAGACAGCTAAATAGGTTTTCCTTAATGAACAGCCTGCAAAGGTTTTTTGTGACTAGCGTCAACAATTCTGAAGTCCCCTCCTGTACATCTGACATCAGCGCCATAATGGGCTCCCTTCCAACCCCAGACCCCATAGCAGCAGCCTGGACTTTGCAAATAATTCTGTCTGTATTGTTAAAGCTCCAGATCTGCACACTTGTTTCCAGTCAAAGAGTCAGAAAGAAATGAAGGCAGGGAGCCAGCGTGAAAGCCAGACAACTAGCATTTTTAGAAGGAGATCAGCAATGGCGGCTCCATCAATCATTAATGGCAGTATAGTAGAATGCAGGCCAACAGATGGAAGGAAAAATCTGGCCTGGATTCAGCTGGCATCATAGACCTCTCTCTCTGCATTTCTTCTGTGCCGTTATTACCATGAAACACCACATGCGGAAAACAGCAGATCAATTAGCAACACGTTAGCAACACAGGGAGCTGTGACAGCTTCAGAGGAGGAATGAAAATTAATTGTATTTTTTCTTTTTAAAACCTTCAGCCAACCCCCTTTTCAAACATTTATTTTTGGATACAGTGGAGAACAGTTCTGATTGTTTTGTCAGCTTTTCATTTTGGTCTATGGTCCTCTTGGGAAGGACTTCTTGTTCCTATGACACCAATGTAAGAAATTTGCAAAATGGGGACAGAAAGACAGAGGTTTAAAAAAAAACACCTTTTACACATATCGGTTATTGGATATTATTTACTCTTTATATATATATATATGTAGCGGGGTCCCAAATTTAACCCCGCTATACCTAAATTTAGGGGAAGGTTCGAGCTGTAGTTGAGCTCAGACCACCTTAATTGTTAGGACATTCTATTTTACACCGCAAGTGTGGCCTGTGGGTGGCGCTGCCATAATGGTCCAGGGTTGAACCGCTGGTATAGTGCTGTGCCTTGGATGTCCTCTCTCGGCGGTTGTGTGGTGGGCGTGGTCGGCCTGCTGTGCACGCCGGGAGAGGATATAAAAGGGGCAGACGCTGCTTGCGGAGGGTCGTCGTCTTCATTCCAGAGTTGGAGTCCTGGTACGTCGTACCTGGCCCTCCTGGCCAGGGGCCCACGTACGCATCAGTCCCAGGCATCTTTAGCCCTGGGGCTGCAGCAACAACCTTGGGCCCAGCACCTTTAGCTGGGGCCCGTGTCCTGGATGGAGAAATCCCAGGGTGCCTCTGGCATGGGGACCCCGTTCTGAGATGAGGAGGCCGGGGGAGGACCCTTCTGAAGGACCGGTGAAAAGTTCACGGAGAAAGAAGGGCCTGGTAACTCTCTGGAGGGATTAGATCTATCCAACACCAGAGGATTGGGATTAACGGTTCTGTGGCAGAGAATCTCCTGATCGCATCTAAAAGGGAAAACTAAAGAAACGTCCGAGCATCACTTTGGCTGCTAGGATCCGCTTTCATAGGGAACTATCCGGGTGAGCTAAGCCTACTTGAGGAACGAGTAGTAAATACATAATTTGTCTTGTGCCTGGACTCATATCCAAACTTTTACTGTCCTGTCCTCTATCCACTCTTTTCTATTCATTGACTTTGCATATAAAGAAATAAACTCTACGTTAGAGTTTACTATTGGTGTGGACCTTGGAGTTACTTGGGGATATAAAGACTTGTCCTTTCATCCTAAGAGACGGGAACCAACTAAAGGGAGAACCTTGCTGCAGGACCCTAGTTTATGACACTGCTCAACCTCTTCACACAAGAGGGTACGGGCACATAGCATGGTGTGCCTTTCCTGCAAGTGAGCCAAAGGCAGGTAAAAGGAGGCAATGGGTGTGCTACATATATATATATTCTCATTAGGTCCATATTTTAATCAGAATGTAGTATTATTATTAATAACATATTTTTTATTATTTTACCCAATTGATGAACTGAAATGGTATGGTTTAGTATTCATTTGAGGGTTTTGTATATTGATTATCTGTTCTATATTACCTGACATAAATTTTTATACTTCCAATACCATTGGCTATTTGGTTTTAAATATGAGGAGGGGATATTGGATTGATATTGGAATGATATGGAGATTTCCTTATGTTTTTTTTTTTTTTTTTTTACATTACTTTGTCAAACATTATCAGCTGGGATGTTGAGTTTGCCTGGCATCAAGATTTAGCACAATTTGACCCCCTCCTGTATGCTCCAATGCATTTCACTGAAAGGGGTGCAAAAATCTTGCCAACGCCACGTCACCGAGATAAATTAACTGGTTCCTGCCTGGCCTATTGTACAATGACGGCTGGGTGGGACCGCTCTTGTTCTGGTAGGACGTCATATTATAGCTCCCATTCCTGCCAAACATGCGCGCCCTCAGGTGCACACAACACGGCAATCGGTGGTGAGCTGTATCCCCCAGACACCGCGCATCACCGATCAGGGTAAAGAGCCATGACTTGGCTCTTTACCATGTAATCAGCTGTGTCCAATCACAACTAATCACATGTAAACAAATGCTGGTGTTCTGCCAAAACAGCCAACTCGTCAAAATCTCCAACCACCTCACTTCCGGTGACTCTCCAGCAGCAGTAATTGCAGATTTCGACAACTTGGCTGTTTTCACAGAACACCGGCAGCGTATACACTCCAGTATACAATGACTTGGCTGTTTTGACAGAACACCAGCTAAGGAGTAAAAAATGTGTCGCTGCCTTGGAGGCGACCATGTTGTTGGTTATTAGCAGGTGAACTAACAATGTCTACCTATTATATCATGTACCATAGTGTATATGCTGCCAGTGTTCTGTGAAAACAGCGAAGTCATCGAAATCTGCAATTACTGCTGCTGGGGAGTAAAGTGGTTGGAGATTTTGGCTGAACACCCTTTATTGGCATTTCATTTCCTCAGTGCTGTCACTGTCTGAGGAAAGGAAAGCCGATAACTGTCTTTCCTGTGACAGGGGACATTTACACTGATAATCAGTGCACAGATCATCAGTGTCCATCAGTGCAGACTCATCAGTGCCCATCAGTGCTGCCTCTTTAGTGGCAATCAGTACCACCTCATCAGGTCTTTTTTAGTTTGTTTACCAAAAGAAAGCTCTATCTGTCTCAAAAAAAATTATAAAAATGTCATGTGGGTACAGTGTGGTATGACCGCGCAATTGTCATTTAAAGTGCGACAACGCTGAAAGATGAAAATTGGCCTGGGCAGGAAGGGTGTAAAAGTGTCCGGTATTGAGGTGGTTAAATAAATAAATGAGAGGGGGGGGGCAACAACTATAACTAAAACTCTTGCAAAATGTTATGGCTTGTTCTTGATTCTAGCCCTTTTCCACTGTGTCCCCTGATTGGATTTCACATCACGTCCTGTCCCTAGAGGGGAAACCTCCCCAGTAAAGACACAGACAGAAATAAAAACCTGGAAGAGGCTGTAGCCCTACCTCGCTCTATCCCAAAAAGAATAAATAGTGTTGGCTGGAGTTAGGCTATTGCACTCCTGGGTGACTTCCTCACCCCACTCCCAGTTCCCGATCCTATGACTTGAATATACTCAGATAATTGCTATAAATCAATAGTTTTGGTCAATGAATTTTCTAGATAGGATTTAATTTGAGTGTGGAATCAAAGGTCATTCATTAAAACAAACTGAGACCGTTTGGGTGTAGTCTTTGCCAGCTGGTGACAGTATGGTAGGACATTGTTAGGCAGTCATCTTAATTGAGTTATCTCTTTGGGCAGAAGAAAGTAAATCAATATAATTGAATTGAATTGTTACTTGTATGAGGCTCTCCCCCAAAGGGGCCGCTAAGAATGACCAGGTTTCCCTTGCTAGAGTACTGTAAGGTACCTGTGATAGGTAGTGTCCGAAGTGGAACTTGTGTGCTGAGGATTCAGGCGAAAACGTAGTCAGGCAGATTAGGTTGGCAACAGATCAGACAAAATGGTACACGATCGAAATCCAGAGAGTGGTCAGGCAGGCAAAGGTCATACACGAGCTGGCAGTGAAGTACAAAATCAGCAGGCTGGAGAGTAGTCAGGAATTCAGGCACGAAAATCAGGATCAAAAAGCAGTCACAACACCCAGGGAGCTATTCCACACAAACGGGCGCTGAGAGATAGCATCACTTCCTTTTTAAGGGCTGCTTTGATTGCCACAGCTGGCAGTAGGTGGGGCTAGTGAGTCCAAGGTAATGTTTAATACTGAGAGGACATTTCCAAAAGTCTAGATCTGCTCAGTAGCGCAACAGGTAAGGCTGCAGCTTTGGGACCAGGAAGATCCCGGTTCAAATACACCCAGGTACATGACAGGGCCCCCTCCCCAGTGGACCCCTCCGGGGGCCTAGCGGGGCTTAGTGGGAAAGGAGGCATGGAAGTCTCGAATAAGAGAAGGGGCATGCAGATCTTTGGCTGGAACCCAGGAACGGTCTGTGACAGGATATCCCTTCCAATGAACCAGATACCGAAGGCCACGACCCTGTCTTCTAGAATCAAGAATCTTGGAGACTTCAAACTCATTTTGTCCATCAACAAGAACAGGAGGAGGTAGCTGTTGCGTTCTGGAGTAGCGATTGAAAATTGCTTTTTTGAGGAGGGAAACGTGGAACACAGGATGCATCCGGAGAGAGGAGGGTAATTTCAACCGATAGGAGACTGGCCCGACTCAAGCAATAATTCTGTAAGGACCAATGAATCGAGGGCCCAATTTGGTAGAAGGTTGTTTCAGTCTCACATATTTGGTTGATAGCCAAACTCTGTCCCCCACCACATATGGAGGTATATGGCGTCTTCGTATGTTGGAAAAAAGTGCATACTTGCCTGCTGACTTCCGTAGTAATAAGCAAATCTTTTTCCAATGTAGCAGAATATTTTTAACCCGCTGATCTGCTGCTGGTACACCAGAAGAAGGCTGAAGTAGGGGAAAAGTCTGAGGGTGATAGCCTAGGGCTGCGTAGAATGGTGTGGTATGAAGAGCACTGTGCCAACGGGAATTAATGGCGAACTCAGCTAAAGGCAAATACTCAGACCAGTTGGAGTGTAAGGCATTGACATAATGTCGAAGATAGGTTTCTAGGGTCTGGTTCATGCGTTCGGTTTGACCATCTGTTTGAGGGTGATGTGAGGTAGAGAGTGAAAGTGTTACTCCCAGTTTCTTGCAGAACGCTCTCCAGAATCGGGAAACAAACTGGGATCCGCGGTCTGAGACGACATTGGTAGGTATGCCATGATATCTCACAATATGGGAAAGGAAGAGAGTAGACAGTGCTTCCGCTGTAGGTAATCCCGGGAGCGGCACAAAATGAGACATTTTTGAAAAGCGATCCACTATGACCCATATAGCAGTCATGCCCTCGGACTTGGGTAAGTCTGTAATGAAGTCCATAGTCAAATGGGTCCAAGGCTGACGAGGTGCTGAAAGTGGTTGTAACAGTCCAGTAGGCAATGTACGGGGTACTTTATTAGCAGCACAAGTTGGACAGGCAGCCACATAGTCAGTAACATCCCTTTTCATATGAGGCCACCAGACATGACGCTGCAAGGTCTTAAGAGTGATGGTGACACCAGGATGACCAGATAAAACACCATCATGTGCCCAGAGGAGTACAGGTTTTCTGAGGCTAGGGGCTATTGCAAGACAGCGGAAAGTTTTTGAGGGTCCATTTGGAAACCGGCAGTACTTATAATGTATCCAAGGAAAGGAATACGGCTTTGATGGAAACTGCATTTCTCAATCTTCGCGTAAAGATGGTTTTCTCTCAGTCGTTGCAATACCTGCTTTACATGCGAGATGTGCTCTAGATGAGTCTTGGAAAAGATTAAAATGTCGTCCAAGTAGATGATCACAAAACTGTTGCTGAAATCATGAAAAATGTCATTCATGAAACGTTGGAAGACAGCAGGGGCGTTACACAACCCAAATGGCATAACCAGATATTCAAAATGTCCATTACGAGTGTTGAATGCTGTCTTCCACTCGTCCCCGTCTTTAATTCGAATTAGATTATAAGCCCCTCGTAGGTCTAGCTTGGAGAAGATAACAGCCCCCTTAAGTACATCAAACAGTTCAAGAATGAGAGGCAAAGGGTAGGAGTCTTTTACAGTGATTTGATTTAACCCTCGATAGTCTATGCATGGTCGAAGACCCCCATCTTTTTTTTCAACAAAGAAAAAACCTGCCCCTACTGGAGAAGAAGAGGGTCGGATAAAACCTCTTTCCAAGTTGTCTTTTACGTATTCCTCCATGGATTTTTGTTCAGGCAAAGACAGGGGATAGGTCCTTCCTTTGGGAAGAGGTGCTCCAGGAATCAATTTAATTGCACAGTCAAAAGAACGATGTGGAGGTAAAACCTCTGCCTTTTGCTTGCAAAATACGTCTGCAAACGCATGGTATTCATGAGGCAAGGTAGGTGGGACGGCGACGGAAGCCAACATACAAGCAGGAAGTCTTTTGGGTTGAGACAAACAGTTTGAATGACAGAACGACCCCCAAGAGGTTAGTTCTCCATTTTCCCAATCAAAAGAAGGGTTATGTTGTTGTAACCATGGGTAACCAAGGATAACAGGCAGAAGTGGAGAATCAATAAGAGACAAGACAACTTCCTCTTTGTGGAGTACACCTACCTGAAGGGTGATTGTCATAGTCTCAAATTTTACAATGCCATCTCCCAAAGGTTGTCCATTCACGGTGGTAATGTTCAGGGGTCTAGATTTTGGAACAAATGGGATATTATTTTTTTTAGCAAAAGTGTAGTCCAAGAATATGCCAGCAGCTCCAGAATCCACAAAAGCCTCACAGGAGACAAGTTTAGAGGGTAAATGGATAATTGCAGGAATGGTAATCTTGGTCTTGGAGGATATACCTGTAAGGTCTAAGCCAGCTCCTCCAACACTGGTTAGACCCTGCCTTTTACTGGACGGGAAGGGCAGACAGATAATAAATGTCCTTTAAGTCCACAGTATAGGCATAGGCCCAATGCACGCCTCCTTTGTTTCTCAGACTCAGTTAGGTGGAGACGGCTTACATCCATGGGTTCCACAGGTGTCTGGGGTTCAACTGAGATTTCAGGTTCTGGCTGAGGTGGTGCTTGGAAGTTAGGGGCCAAACGGTAGACTGGCCGAGGAAACTTGCGAGTTCTAAGTCTCTCTTGGCACCTTTCATGATACCGGACATCCAGACGAACACAGAGCTCTATGAATTTCTCTAGGTCTTCTGGGGAATCCTTATAGACTAATTCGTCTTTGATGCGATCTGCAAGACCTTTTCGGAAGGCTGCACGTAATGCCCTTGAGTCCCAAGTAGTCTCAGCAGCAAGGGTACGAAACTCAATAGCATATTGTGCCACAGACCTGGTGCCTTGTTGCATGTCCAAGAGTGAGTACTCAGCTGCAGAAGCTCTATCTGGCTTGTCAAATACAGTCTGGAGAGAAGCCAGAAATTTGTCAGCGTCTTGCAGCACAGGATCATTGCGTTCCAGATAAGGAGAGACCCAGGCCAGGGCCTTCCCCTTTAACAAGGAAATTACAAAAGTCACTTTGGCAGAAGAAGTGCTAAAGGTCCCAGGGTTGTTGCGGAAATGCAAACGGCAAACATTTAAAAAGCCTCTGCAGTCCTCAGTATTACCACCAAATTTGTCAGGCATAGGAAGTTTGGGTGGTACAGAAGAGGTGGGTTGGATCGTAGCAGGAGTAGGATCCAGAGTCTGGACCGTTGCAGAGGAAGCAGGCAAACAAGATTTAAGCATAGTACAAAGTTCATCTAACTTGGCGTCCAGGGAAGAAAGATGCTGTTCATGAGCTCCAATCAATTGTCCCTGACGTGAAATCGCCTTAACAATCTCACCAGGGTCCACTGTCATTGTGGCCCGTTTGTAATGTAAGGTACCTGTGATAGGTAGTGTCCGAAGTGGAACTTGTGTGCTGAGGATTCAGGCGAAAACGTAGTCAGGCAGATTAGGTTGGCAACAGATCAGGCAAAATGGTACACGATCGAAATCCAGAGAGTGGTCAGGCAGGCAAAGGTCATACACGAGCTGGCAGTGAAGTACAAAATCAGCAGGCTGGAGAGTAGTCAGGAATTCAGGCAGAAGTTCAACACGAAAATCAGGATCAAAAAGCAGTCACAACACCCAGGGAGCTATTCCACACAAACGGGCGCTGAGAGATAGCATCACTTCCTTTTTAAGGGCTGCTTTGATTGAAAATTGTCCACAGCTGGCAGTAGGTGGGGCTAGTGAGTCCAAGGTAATGTTTAATACTGAGAGGACATTTCCAAAAGTCTAGATCTGCTCCGTAGCGCAACAGGTAAGGCTGCAGCTTTGCGACCAGGAAGATCCCGGTTCAAATACACCCAGGTACATGACAAGTACAGAGGTTGCCAGACCCAGACATAGTTCCTAGCACACAGACAAATGTAGGCTCGGTTCAGGGGATGTTTTTTGCAGATTTATTGCAGAAAGTTGAACAGGAACGGGATAAGAGTGCAGGATACTCAAAAACATTAGAAGAAATTAACAGGAGGACAACTTTAGACCGAATCCTCTTGTAACAGCCATTGCTGAGGGTAAAAGGAAATGGCCAGCTAATCTAGGACTCTATATGAGCAAGAAAAAGAGGACAAGGAGTGACCCCATTGGACCCAACCAGAATGTGTCATAGACATGCCTCCATCCCCATGTATATATCTGGAAAGGGAAGGGTTTGGGACTTTACATGAGGCATGTATATGTGCATAATAAAGAGTATCTAGTTGTACATGGGCTAAATGTCATAAATCCCTCTGGGAGTAGGCATGTAGCCATGGAATAATAAGTAAAAATTAATAGAACCAATCAGTAAAATGCAACCAATATAAACACTAATTAATATGCTATAAAGTGTATCATATAAATAATATATGTACATGATTTCCACAAAAATGAATATAATCAATAAATTATAACACATTTAATGTCTTTGATATATATAATTGGTACAGGCAAAAGCAATTAATGAATGAATTTGATACATATACAGGTCCAATAAATTATAATCATCATAATAAATATATAAATTCAATAAAAACTGTAAGAATTCATGATGTGTAAACAAGCTTGGCATGACATCCTAGAGTCAAGACTCGACGCGTTTCATGGCATTATCAGACACTCACCAGGAGTAGGGATGCATAGATTTAGGCTATAAGGTAAGATAGAAAAATAGGTAAATGGATGGATCAGATCTTGTTGGGTATACCAAAGACTCTGTAAGAGGGAACTGAGATCTTATACGTTACCTAGGGTGAAACCCATGTATACATAGTTAACCCAGCAGTTGCCCAAGATGTATATATGAGCAGTTCTAGTTCTTGCGGCAACCACTGGCACTTACCTCCCCAAACACATGCACACCAGAAGTCTTTAGCAAGGGTCCTACTCACAATTTTCATATTCCAGTGTCGCCTTCCAGCTTCCATGTATTATCCTATTGTGATGACAGGATCCCTTCTTAGGTCAGCCTTCACAGGTCATGCCCTCCAGCAAATATCATTCAATCCAGATTCCTTCAGGCCCTCAGCTAAGTACAGGCTAAGGCCAAACATCAGCTCTGTGGTATACAGGCTACATCCCAGGGGCAGCAGCCCCAAGACAAAACCCCTCTGAGCAAACCTCCCAAACATTTATCTACTCCCTCAGCCACATTCTGGGTGCCCCTCTCAGGGATTAGCTGAGAATAGATAAATATTCATAACTTCAATGGTTGACCTTCCTACTCTATTCTCTGGTGTAATCAACCACCAAGCATAGGAAGACCTAACCAGACCTAGAAAACAGATCACTAGTCCACTAAATACAGCTAAAAAACTAAGATTAGTCTAACAAGAGCAGGGCACTACACTTGGACTTTCGAATGCATTTCTAGAGGGATGATTTGGTTGTGCATCAGTGGCAGCGGCCTTAGGGCCATGTCACAATAGCAATCCTGTAACCAGAACTTGCAGTTACAAGATCGCTAGAATATGCAGGAAGGGCTCATATCTGCGTCCCTGCCAAAAACTCTACAAAAGCTACGTTGCTGGTGACAGAGGAACACATACAAGCAGGTAAGTGTTTCATTGTTCACATGTGTCCTCCAAAGTGGTCTTTCCACTGACATGTTCTGGCCATTGACAAGATCGCTATTGCTAGAGTTTCCCCAGTGTGACATGGACCTTGGGGAAACTTGACTTTTCGAAAAATAGGAGGGCTGCCAGTATTGGTCTCTTTCTGAACTTGCAGGTTGCTTGATCACACGCTGATCCCGTAGCCCAACATCACTCAAATGTGAAGACTAATGAAAGACTGTGTATGCAGGGTGTCATGATCTTGCTTGTTGAGCACAGCACCCTGCACTTACTGTGTGTTGATGCAAAGAGCAATGTTGATGTCATCATCAACCAGGACCTTCTTTCTGTCCTTAATGTTGTGTAGTGTTGTGTTGCTGCCTTGCCTTGTGCTGTGAAGCATGTGATAGGGGAGCACTCACACTTGTTAACCCATTCCTGCTCAGCATAGGCCAGTCCCCTTAGACTCACTGGGAATGCTATGGACAAGGAGACCTGTTTTGAGTGCCAATACAGAAGTGTAGCACTACCCCTGTAGGAGCTGCTGGTTTAGATTTGGGCCTTGCATGTTACCTCACCATTCGTTGTCTAGGGGATGAGAGTCTATAGAAAGTTCAATGTCCACACAAGTTATGAATCCTCTTCGTCAGGCTTTACTTCCAAACAAACTTGCATAGGTAGAGGGATGCAGGATCAGGGGAAGGTTCAGGCACACGATACAGATCACTGGGGAAACTTCTAAGCTTCAAAAGTCACACTCACCACTCTCCTTTAAGTGGATATTGCTCACCCGGATAGGCCCCTCTCACTAGCCTAGCAGCTGGGATGATGCACAACCAAATAAATAAATAACAGTCTCTGCCACAGACCTTTAGGACGATTAAGACGAACTGTTCAATAATCCTCTGCCACAGGATTTTAGTACCCGGATATCCAGCCTTAAGCCTCGTACACACAACCGATTTTCTCGGCAAGAACCAGCAAGAAACTTGCTGGCAGAGCTTTCTTGCCGAGTAAATCGGTCGTGTGTGTAGCGGCCCCCTCTCTTGCCTCTCTTTATCAGCTCGTCAGTCTCTTGTCTAGGGGTACCTTAGAGGAGAGAGTGCAGGGTCACCACGCCAAGCCTTCACCGCAGATGTTTGTGTGGTGTAAGCAAAGTTCTTATTTTACCTTCGGGTCGGTGTTCTGCACCTGGAACCTCCAAAGAAAGTTCATTTGAACAATGTCTGCCAGAAAACGAGCCCCACACCATAAAAGTCCAACACTCCTTTATTCTTCTCAATGCACAAGTGAACACAATCAGTTGGACTCCCTTAGAGAACAGAACAGACAAGGAGGCGTGGGTGCGAGTAGGCCCAGACACAATGAACTCTCCACTTTCCTTCCTGAAAGTGGGTTGCGGTCTCCGAGCGAGGGGGAATTTCCTTCCAGGCGGTCTCCGATGGAAGGCTCACCTGTCACCGGCAATATGCTGCACCGGGTTTTCAAGCAAGTGTCTCCCACCGTTCCATTACGCCTTCCGGATTCGGGTACCCACTCCCGGGGTTCCCTACGATCTCCTTCCCTCGCGGAACTCAGTGGTGGGCACTAAGCTCCAGACCTCCATCCGAGTACCTCACCCCAGGCTAAAGGTGCCTGGGATGGAACACGACCTCCGAACGTCCTCTAGGCCTAGGCCGCCTAGGGGACCGACACAAACCACCGCCCACAGGCTGAAGGTGCCTGGGACTCGACCCTGTGACAAAGATGGCCGGCCCCTTTATACCCTCTCCCAGCAAGCACAGCACACAGCAATGGTTCAACCCCAGCCCAAGGCGACAGCGCCACCCGTGGGGCTGCAGGGAACTGCACATCACTGGTGTCTCTGCCAGTTTTAAACACACAGAAAAGTGTATACCTGCTACACTCTCCCCCTGGTAATTTGACACTGGTCCCCAGTGTCTGGAGTAAACTATGCCCTCAACGGCTGGCACAGCCCAGTCCAGAAACCAACTACAAATTGTACAAAATAAACTTTTGAAAACTTGGTCAACTGAAGCAATTGTGTCTGAGCCTTACATGAAAGGGAAGGGAAACAACAACATTTTAACCATAACTTTAGAATCACATTCACATTACACTTTTTCCCACCCATCCTGACTAAGACCCACCCCATTCTCAGTTGTCTTGATGGGATGCTCTCCTGCAGAGGGAAAAAAAGAAAATTAACACACATAAACCCTGACACATGTATTCGTGTAAGAGGAAAGAAACTTCTTCGTAAAGAAATCCCTTTTCTCCAAAGAGTGAGTGTGTGAAAAGTGTTAACGATGCGCAACACTGCCACCTGGTGACAGCGTCGCGGTAACTGCACTCGTGGAACTTCTCTTCTTCTCTTGAGCCCTATCTACCCCAGAGTCCATGATCTCTTGTTGGGAAATTGAAGAACAAAAACAGGAACAGTCCTTCATTCCTCTGGGTAACAGGGACAACAAGCCTCAGAAAGTTCAGCAGCATAAGAAACAAGAATGGAGTCTCTTTCCTCCTACAGATAGAAACGGGGATGGGGCAAAACAAGTGGCTTCAAGTGCTGATCCATGGTCTCCAGATGGTACTCGACATCATCCCCTTCTTTGCGCCGGATCAGCACCTTGTCCGCGTGGATGTGCCGTCCCAACATCCATTCTGCCTTGCAATCTTTAAAACGCTGAGAGGCCTTGGGGGAGCATGCCAGGTACCTGCGGGCATGTGGAACCTGAAGGTGGGTCCACACAAAGTCTTTGTACCAGCGCTCCCTGCACACTTCCACCTCGTACAACAACTCCTTGGACAAGTATGGATACTCTCATCCGTACTCAGCAGCAACCTTCTGGCCAAATAGGCGTTGTAGTCTCGCCAGAGGAGGCATAGTGGCTCTGTCCCCTTCGCCAGGCAAAACTATTGAGTCCGGGTGACGAGGGACCTTGATTACATCTGATCTGGGCATAGGTGCCCGCAACAGCAGTCTCTTTTCCCCGGTCCCAGGTGTAGGGGGTACCGGGAATGTAAGGGCAGGCTGGGGACGGGACCCCTCTTCAGGCGCTGGTGCCTCCACCCGGGGTGTACTATCCCCCGTAGATATGGGTGGGTCCCCGGTTCTGCGGGATGAGGCAAGAGGTACTTTGTCCCAGCCCTTTTCTTCAAACAGTTCATCAATAGCAACATCGTCTCCCACATCCGAGAGCGACTCCAGGTCAGAGGTGTCACACTCCTCCGCAGGCAGGTAGCCCGTAGTGGAGACTGAATTACCGCCTCCTCCCACACACCAAATCTCTCCGCCTGGCTTACCTCGGCCTTTACTTGAAGCGGGACGTCCGGAACTCTTATTGACGGATCCATCCGGGCCGGGCGTAGGCAGGCGAGATGGTCCACCGCAACCGCTGGACGGGGCTACCATGCCGGTCTTTCTCTTCAGCGGTGGACGCTGTGAGACAGTGGTGACCGAGTCAGCATCCTCGGATTTCTCCCGTTGAGTACTCGCGACCTCCTCCGTGGTCGCTGCAGTGCGCACAGGGATGGCTGTCAAAGCAGTGATTCCTCCTCTCTGAGTGGTGCTGCCTGCAACACGGCCGGGGTAAATGGTCCTGGGCTTCTCAACCGCTGGATCTACTTCAAATAGAAACTCCCCACAGGCCTTGCATCGCCCGAATGGCTTCAGTTGGCACACCAGTCCCGAACAACCGGGACAAATCACACCCAGGGCCTCAACGTCCATGCACGAATACAGGGCGAATCGTCCCCTTGGCTTTAGCCGAATCCCTGTATCGGCCACCGGAGCAGCAGCAGTCAAAGACGTGGTAGAAGGATGAAGTGGAACCCACGTTGTTTGTCCGAACATGGTGACTTGCTGTTGGTCCATCGCGCACTGCAAAGTTTTGCGCCAACGTCCCACGTGTAGTCCTTCACACGTATTGGACTCCTCCCCTTTGCTCCAGTTCGCGGGCTTTTCTTTTTTTTCCTTTTTGAGTCACGCCCACGAACTAAGCGGTGGGGGTGTGCCTGGTGGCGCAGTGCAAATAGAAACCCCCACGTGTACTACTTCACACGGCTGGGCTCCCCCCCTCTCTCGCTCTTCTGCGCGGGTCATGTCCACGACTTCGAGCAGGGATGCATTTTGGCCAATAACGTGGCCCACCTACTCGGAACTCCTCCCGGCAGACACGTTCAACTCCGTAGTAACACGAACACCAATCCCGGCCTTGAGCCACCACGTGTAGCGGCCCCCTCTCTCTCCTCTCTTTATCAGCTTGTCAGTCTCTTGTCTAGGGGTACCTTAGAGGAGAGAGTGCGGGGTCACCACGCCAAACCTTCACCGCAGATGTTTGTGTGGTGTAAGCAAAGTTCTTATTTTACCTTCGGGTCAGTGTTCTGCACCTGGAACCTCCAAAGAAAGTTACCTTGAACAATGTCTGCCAGAAAACGAGCCCCACACCAATAAAGTCCAACACTCCTTAATCCTTCTCAATGCACAAGTGAACACAATCAGTTGGACTCTCTTAGAGAACAGAACAGACAAGGAGGTGTGGATGCGAGTAGGCCCAGACACAATGAACTCTCCACTTTCCTTCCTGAAAGTGGGTTGCGGTCTCCGAGCGAGGGGGAATTTCCTTCCAGGTGGTCTCCGATGGAAGGCTCATCTGTCACCGGCAATATGCTGCACCGGGTCTTCAAGCAAGTGTCTCCCACCGTTCCATTACGCCTTACGGATTCGGGTACCCACTCCCGGGGTTCCCTAGGATCTCCTTCCCTCGCGGAACTCAGTGGTGGGCACTGAGCTCCAGACCTCCATCCGAGTACCTCACCCCAGGCTAAAGGTGCCTGGGATGGAACATGACCTCCGAACGTCCTCTAGGCCTAGGGGACCGACACGAACCACCGCCCACAGGCTGAAGGTGCCTGGGACTCGACCCCATGACAAAGATGGCCGGCCCCTTTATACCCGGCGGGTTCCCCGCCCCACCATACCGCTGCCGAGGGAGGACAAAAAGGGAGCACAGCACACAGCAATGGTTCAAACCCAGCCCAAGGCGACAGCGCCACCCGTGGGGCTGCAGGGAACTGCACATCACTGGTGTCTCTGCCAGTTTTAAACACACAGAAAAGTGTATACCCGCTACATGTGTATGCGGCTTTCAGGTTTCTCGTCAAGAAAACAGGCAAGAATCTTAACGAGAAAAATAGAGAACCTTTTCTCTATTTTCTCGTCGGGATTCTCGTCGGCCTGTTTCTCGTCGAGAAACCGGAGTGTGTGTACACTTACCTGTCGCCGTGGAAACCCACGCATGCTCGAAATGATTTTGACGCATGCGCGGTAGCTTCCTAGGCATAGGTAGGGTGTAGCAAGATGGCGGCGATGGCATCGAATGTGAAGATCGCACGCTCGTCGTAGTCGATGACGTCACCGCGTTCGTGCCATTCAAAAGAACGCCGGTTCTTTTGAAAGGTACGTGTGTACACTCAGCCGGGACAAGATTCTTGTCCAAGAATCTCGTCAGGAAAAACGACGATTTTTTTCCTGACGATATTCTCGGCCGTGTGTATGAGGCTTTACAGTTTAAGAGCCTTTAAGCCGACCCGGCACACTGTAAGGTAACATTAGCTACGGTGCATCCTCCAATAGGGTCACCAGGCCTTCCTCAAGATACCAGCCTTCCGCTTGGTCCTCTCCAGGACAAGTCCTCCCCTGGTTTCCTCCATTGAGTGGCTTCCTCCCGCAGGACAGACAGCACAGGATCACCTTCAAAGTGTAGGCCCTAGTCAGGACAACTGGGCCTACCCGGCAGAGACGCAGCCTCGGGCCAACATGGCTCCGCGACTGAAATTCCAGCACCACACACCTCGAGCCAGGAGGGCCACGAGGCAAAGAGAGCCCCGATAAATGGCGTCTGCCCCTTAAGTACCCTTCCCCAGCATGCTCAGTGGGGAGACCACTCCCACTGAGCTGTTCCCGGGAAAAATACCCAATACACTTTGGCCTGCTTGTGTTCCAACATTGGCCTGGGGTGGTAACGCCACCTACAGGCAAACAGTGGGAAGTCCTTCCAAACACAGCCATAGCTGGAACAAAGGCCGATTTAGCCTTAATCATTACAAAGTCTGAGCTAACTATCAGCTCAGACACCCACTAAATTTAACATAACGCCTGATCATCAGGAGCAGGGTGCTACAGAAGCATTCCAGGGAGGCCCCCAGCCTGTCCTAACTGGCACCACCCAGTAGCCAGCTCCATATCTTCCCCAGGCTTTATGGCAACAAACCCCAATAGCAGCCTCACCCAGATAAAGTTTTGTTTTCAGAAGACGTTTCAATCTTAAAGTTAGGAGAAGGAAGGGTCCAGACAGTGGAAAGCCTTTAAACTCTTTTACTGAACCAGTTGATATATATTGCTGCGTTGTAAACAGAAAAACAGAGAAGAGAGCCAATTTGAGGGGCAGTCCATATTTTTAGGAGTTATGAGTCTTACACCCATGCCAAAGAGATGTGAGTAGTCTCATAGATCCTGCAAGACTCCTTCCTTGCTTTTTCTGCTTCTACCCTATGGGGAAGCTTTCAGAAGCTAGATCCTCAAAGAATAAATTTTTGCATGTCCTTGCACTGCTTCCCATGACCAACTCTCCAGGTGGACTCCCACCAGACTATCTACACAGAGCCCTTTACCCAAGATGTCCCACACTGGCAGGAGAGGGGCTGGCACTACCTTACTGTCTATTATGTTACCCCCCCCCCCCCCCTTCTACTGTAGTGGCTACCTAGGCACTTATACTTCTCTACAGGGTTCCCAACCCTAATTATGGTGATATCTAGTTGCCAATTTGGGAAATGACATTTGTCACCTAGGTGACCCTACCCTACAAAGGTGAAACTTGCACCCAAATACCTCCCTGGTACCTCTACTTTATTTCAATGCCATTCCAATGCCCACCCATTTATCCTGCACTGCTATCAGTAATGAACCCATTGTTGTTAGCATTAACATTAAAATAAAATGGGGTTGATTTATTAAAACTGGAGGGTGCAAAATCGGGTGCTGCTCTGCATAGAAACCAATCAGCTTCCAGGTTTTGCAATAAAGAGCCTTCTGTTGTAGTTTTCAAAATGCACTGCAGAGCTGAGATGATAACAGACCCTATCTTTATTATGGCGATCCATTAATCAAAATGCTTGCATTAAAATGCAACAGTATTTTATGAAATAGGCATTGTGATATAAATAATCCAGTACAGCTGAAGGAGGAGTACCCCTTTAAGATCTTCCAAGGACTAATGCTCTCTAGAGTATTTCGTGATTGCCCGCCTGACCCCACAATTGCTTCCAACTGACAAGTGATTTGACACTATGACTAGAAAAGTCATTTGGGCATGCTCCCATCTTATCTGATTAATTTGTAAATGTTGTGATGGTAATGTAAGGTCAGCCCACCACCACCTATCCCCAGCCCCCACTGAACCTTCACATGGGTCTGACCCTAGGACGGCACAGCATGGGGTCTTTTGCTGCCTTGAAGCCATCTGTTGACAGAGCCGAGCTGGGGCTCTTTAACTCATCCAGCTCATCAATACTGAATGAAGGGTAATAAATAAATGATAACGTGCACTCTGTGGATATGGGGATGTGCAGACCCAGCTGAGCACACACACCGTTCTGGCGGGGAACATATGGAGAGTAATATAGAGAGAAAAGCTGTGATTTGCAGACCATCTATAGGTACAACAAGCTTTAGGAGTTTCACAAACATTAAAATAAAACTCTACAATCTAAACCAGGGGTCTCCAATGGCCCTTTGCTTGCCTTTATCAGGCCTAGGGGCAATTTTCCTTCTACTGATAAAAGACACTATTCCTCAAACTGACACCAACAATGGGGCACTATTTCTCTCATTGATGCCAACAATGGGGTACTATTTCTCTCATTGACGCCAACGATGGGGCACTATTTCTCAAACTGACACCAACAATGGGGCACTATTATTCCCACTGACACCAACGATGGTAGAAACTGAATATTTAAGAGTGGTGCTCAGACTTTTCTATTGTCATTGGAGGGCTACATCCTTAATTGAATAATTTAAAAAGAAAACCTCTACGAGTAGGACTTTAAATATCCCTTTAAATGAACACAAACCTATATCAACGCAGTTATTTAAAAGATAAAAAGACATCCGTTCGTTAGGAACATAATATTCTATAAACAGATACAATCTATCACTTGTTTCTTGTTTGTGCACTTCCAGGTAGGGGGCGCTCGGGCACCTCCGGCATGCCACTATTTCTGTTATTACTCACAACAGAAGCCGATCAGCCGTTTCGCAGGTGCCAATGGATATCTGCCAGCATCAGCTGATCGCCAAGGAGACACACTTGACAGAGCTCTGCATATGTAAACAATACAGAGCTCCGTCTTGTTAGCAGGGATGTGCTGGATATTGTTTCCCTGCAAAGCAGGAAATAAAATCCAGCACATCCCTTACAATACTGTTTAATAGGGTAGGAATAGGAGGGTCCTGCTCATGGAGCTTACAGTCTAAGAAGAGCTTACAGTCTTGTGACAGAGTCATGGCACAGAGACCTTCACATCCTCCTTTAGCACCTCCTCTGTTTTTGCAGCATCCCTTGCTCTAACTCATAAGTGTGCACAGCCTATTGCATTAGGGTGTGCACCCCAAAGCTCAAACACACACTACCGATCACTCATCATGTCCATTCAGAAAGGGAAGGGGGCTGATTAATACATTTTTACCAGCCCCTTGCCTCACTCATTCTAAAACATCCCCGCAGCAACAGCCGGCAGGAAAGGAAAAGAGGGAAGCCGGTAGTGCTGCAGAGGGTAGGAGTGGGGAGCCAGGGCAGTAGGGGGAATCTGTGCTGCACAGGGTGATTAGGGTGTGTCTGGGCACACTCGGCACACCCTGTGCACACGCCTATACTCTAACTAATGCTAAGGGAGTGACCAGTAGATACAGTGCTATCCCTAGTCATGTCTCCACTCCTTTGCAGCATGGATAATGGAACATGTAGTTCACAAGCACTTACAGCTGTGGTTATAGCCTCTGTGATGTGTTCATCTCTACGGTGCAAAAGGTTGGTGGTTCAGGTCCACCCAGGGATGCCATGCTTTGCAGCTTACATTGGATAAGCCACTCCTGGACAGCTGCTGTGTTTACTAACTGCATCGTTAGGACTATGCCCAGATGGTGGCTGGGATGCTGTTAAATAGTCTGGAGCCTTGAAAAGACTGTCTTTTCCCTGTGAGGGATTGGATCTGCGAGCCTCAGGGGGCTGCTGCTCCTGGAGTGCTTCTAGACTGGATTCTCGACTGCTCTTTAAAGCGGAGGTTCCGCGGTCCCTCGGTTTTTTTTTTTCTAGGTGCATGTAATGGGGTTACAGAAAACATGTAAGCACTCACTTGTCCTGCGATTGGAAACAACCCCCGTCTATTTCAGTTATAAATTCTGACTTTTATAAATTGATCTTCTTTTTGCCATTTTGCTTGTGGGCACTGTGAAGCCCACAAGCAGAGACTTCCGGGATGCGGTGAATGCATCCCAGCATTCACCGCTGTATCATCAGTATTGTCGGCGAGCGAGCGAGGTTGCCATGATAACGGGTGACGTCATTCAAAGGGCGCCGGGGAAAGAAAAAGATACGCCCACTCCCGCGGGAGGAATACCCGGAAGTCCTGATTCGGAACGACTGATTCACGGTAAGTACAAGCGCAAAAAAAAAAAAACAATAGGCATATGTATATGTATCTGCTACATAGATTAGTATAATATGATGTCAGGATTTAGGGTGAACCTCCGCTTTAAGGGACAGAGCCTATGGACTTATCCTGTCCCAGGATTTGCGAGTAGACCCCCTTTTATCTGTGCAGCAAATTTTATTCATGGTCCCCAGTCGTGAATCTACTGAGTGTTCCAGTCTACCTTCACCTGTGGTTCTACCCAACTACCTTGTGGTTCCCAGCTGTGAGGATATAGACTTTTTCAGGCTGTTGTTACCTACAGTATGCCAAAATCTACGTACCTTATGGTCCCCAGATATGAGTGGTAGACTGTGCTGCTGTTACTATGAGAGAAGTGTCCTCTGTTGATCGTGTTTAACTTTTTAGAGTATCTCAGACCCCATTGTCCTCTCCTGTTACAAGTTTCTTCAAGCAATAAATACAAAATCCCCTAGACTGTTCATTGGAGCCAGAGTAAGTGAAATCATGTGTGGGTGGATGGGTGGCCTCTGCACTGTTGGGGAACCAGTTAAATACAGTGGCCCCTCTGGAGGGTAGTGTTGCACTGGTGACCCTGAGTGGAGATACTTCCCCTTTCGGTGACACATGCTGGGCATTATAGAGTTACCTGCTTCCTGTTGACAGCCTCTGGCACAGGGAAGTCTTCCAGCACCTGGATAATGCTTTACACCTTGAGAAACATTAGGTTAGAAGGCCTTGTCTTTACCTTTTGGAGGATAAAGCAGAAAAAACCCTAAGCTGTTGTCTATGAGCTAAGACTTAATTTGCAGGTCTGAGAGTGAGTGAATGGATGCAAGAGATGCAAAGTAAGTTGACTTTGGAAGATATGACAACACATGTTATACTTAACCACGTTCTTTAGGCACCCCTACCTTTACTATGCCTACGACTCACTGGAGCACCATGGCACACTTTGCATGGTACACTTTCTTCAGCCCACAAAAATGTGTCCTTACCATAAA
Organism: Rana muscosa; assembly: GCA_029206835.1. Lineage (NCBI taxonomy): Eukaryota > Metazoa > Chordata > Amphibia > Anura > Ranidae > Rana > Rana muscosa. Next base: position 71,010,251 of record JARGYO010000094.1, on the reverse strand, counting down.
AGGGCCAGTTGGTTGTGTTTGCCCCCCAATCCACAAATGTTCCCAGGCATCCAACCCTTATGGAAAATCCATCTTTTGCTAGGTGGCCAGTCCAAGCCCAGCCAGTTGGTTGTGTTTGCCCCCCAATCCACAAATGTTCCCAGGTATGCAACCCTTCTGGAAAATCCATCTATTGCAAGGTGGCCAGTCCAAGCCCAGCCAGTTGGTTGTGTTTGCCTCCCAATCAAAAAATGTTCCCAGGCATGCAACCCTTATGGAAAATCCATCTTTTGTAAGGTGGCCAGTCCAAGCCCAGCCAGTTGGTTGTGTTTGCCTCCCAATCCAAAAATGTTCCCAGGCATGCAACCCTTATGGAAAATCCATCTTTTGTAAGGTGGCCAATCCAAGCCCAATGGGAAATAAAAGCAATTGGAAAACTAAATCAGACCAATTTTGCCAATATTCAACTCATTATTTTGGAAATAAGATGATTCATGCCTAATGGTATATGAGACTCTTAGTAGTGGACATGATACATATGATAATATAAAAGCACGCTAAGCGTATACAGCCCTCAGTATTCCCAGGGCTGTGATCGCATGTCAGGAATAGAGGGATGTTGTGAAACTGGACCCAGCTCTTCCCTCCCCCATCATTTTCTGTAAATGGGAGCAATGTGCCCTCTGGAAGCTACAGCCGGGATAAATCAATGTTTAAACAAGGCCTGATCAATAGAGGCTGGCAGCCTGGTACCGTTATCTTGATAGACTCAGGGCTAACACAACTTAGGCCTCTTGTGTACAAACAAAAAAATTTGACTTCTCGTTAACCCTTGAGTCCTAATGTACAGCCATTGGGCGAGAAAACATCAGCAATATTATTTTTACCGCAGTCGGTGGTACGCAAGTGGAAAATCAGGAATCATAAAACATGACTAATAGCAGGAAATGACCAAATATACAGTATAATAACACAACTCCAAGAATGTATGCAAGGGGATGTGCATTAATGGTATATAGTATGTGCGTAAATCCAATCACTAAAACTTCTAATAATCACATACATGTAATTTTCAATTTGTTTATATCTGCAGCTTACATTAATTAAGGTGATCCCTGATGATCCTGCCATGAAGGTCCTTCTTCTAACATTTCCTGTTGTAGGGTGACAACACTCTATATCTGTCCCCCAATGGTGCTCCCGCATTGTCACACTGGCTTACAATGGAGGTTACAAGTGACTGTTTAAACACACATCAGCGTTCATCATTGGAATGTATGTAGACAGGAAATGGTTTCACAGAGGCTGCAAGAGATCAGTAGCACTGTGATGTAACTAATAAGGAAAAAAAAGTATTTTGATAGAAATGGCAATCAAAGTTTATGATGCACAACAGGATTGATTTACTAAAGGCCAATAGACTGTGCCCTTTACAAGTGCAGTTGCACTCTACAAGAGCATTTGCTCCAAAGCAAAGTTCTGCTGAATTCCATCATCCGATCATGTGCAAGCAAAAATGCTGTTTTTAAAAAAAATGTCCTTGCATGTGATTGGGTATTCCTTGCAAAGTGAAGCTTGGCCTCATTTACTAAGCTCTGGCGCTACTGCATTTGCAAAGTGCACAGTTTATTTGCATTTAGTAAATCAACTCCAATGATTTTGTAAACCAAATCTTATTCAGTTAGGAAGTGTAGCGGGGTCTCCTTTAAGGCCCCGGGACTACGTTACCCAGAACCCCGTTCGGCACCCAGAGTGCAATTGGCCACCGCAGAGACTCATGGGAGGGGCTATTTAAGAAGGAGGCGAGGCAGAGGTCGGCCTCTTTGGACACCGCGCTGCAAGCAACAGTTTCTTCCTGTGTGGATCTGCTGCAGTGCAAGGCCTGAAGCCTGGGGCCTTGCGCAACTTCTGAAGAGCCTTCCACCCAACTTCGGAGCCTGGGTGGCATCTGACTTGTCGAGTGAGGACATCAGTTGGATCGGGGACCCGATCGTGACGGACGCTGTGTGCGGAGACACAGCAGGTGGAAGTCCCGGACTGGGATCCCGTCCGGAGTGGTGAGCGAGCACTTGCTCAATCCAATAGACTGTACCGTGTTTAGGCCTATAGACTGCCTTGGCCCACCGATCATTTGTTTGCTGTTCCACTGGAGACCAGTAGCAGGACAGGGTTAAAGGGTCTCCAGTATAGTGTTCCTTGTGACTGCCTACTTTGTGGATTACAAAATACTGTTCATCAAGTGCACCACCGAAAGTTTGCATGCAAAGAAATCCTTTATGAAAAGACTGAGATATATTCTGTGTCAGGCCTGACCAGGGAGGGGAGATAGACTATTGTTTAGTGTGCCACAGGGCGCGTATAACATAATAGCTGCGCGTGGTGGATTACCGCGCTGCGCCATTGTTGTGTGCTATACCAAATGCTGCAGGGCTCTGTAAGCAAGTTGTATGTGTTATGTTCTGCTTATGCCTTCTAATACAAAAGTAAAACCGTTATACTTGATCTCTCGCATCAGTGTGTTGTCTCAGAGCAAAGAGGTTACCCTTACAATACTGTTTGCTTGTGATACAAGTAGAATCCCTAGACTAACTGTGCCATAAGAGACTAGACAAGATTGCTGGGGGTTGGTGGGGCTGTACTCAGGGCCTGAAATCAAACCAGCGGCTCTCTTAACTGGGGGTAGCGCTACACGTGGGGGCTCGTCCGGGATCCTGATACAGCAGGTGAACACACCAAAAGTACCGTCATGGACCCGTCAGAGGTTAGAGTGTGGTGCGAGGCAACTAAGACAGAACCAGAACAGTCGGTGGTCATCAGCCTTCCAGGAAAGGAATGGTCAACAGAGACGGTAGAGAAACTTGTGGTGTCACTGTCCCCAGATCATACACCGTGGGTGATGGACATGAAGTCAGACCCAAACATCTCATATCAGTATGCGCTGATAGAGTGGTGGGACGGAATGCCGGAAACCTTTAAGCGCAAATGTGTGCGCACGCCAGACAATAGAACTTATAAGTTGGCGCACGCAATAACCGTTAAGACAGAGTCATCCCCAACGGGATCACCACAAGGGACACCCCGTGTCTCACCTGAAAGAAGAGAAAGGGTGACGCCCCCGGCGGCACCGGTCACTACCATAGCACCAGAATTAATAAACGCCCTTTCTGATCTGCTGATAAAGTGCCAGAGGACAAACACGGTACATGTAGAGGCTAGTTACCGCAGACTCAAGACATTCTCAGGGAAGCTTCCTGTCCCTGTGGGGGAAGAAGATTTCGATACCTGGGTTGAGCAGGCACTACTAGCAGTAGAGGCATGGGAAGTGCCTGAAGCGCAGAAGAGACAGCACGTGATGGAAAGTTTGAAAGGCGCGGCAGCAGAAGCAGTGAAAAGCTTCCGGTTTGGCAATGCTGATTGCACAGCTCAGGACTGTTTAGCCATGTTACAAGAGGAGTTCGGTAAGCTAGAAAAGGTGACAGAACTAGTGTACCAATTCAAACATACTTTCCAACAGCCGAATGAGAAGCTTTCAGAGTATGTGAGAAGACTAAACAAGATGCTTTGCAAGATCGTGTTAAAGAAAGGGATGTTGCCCCAAGACACAGATGCGGCAAGAATGAAGCAAGTGTTAAAGGGAGCGTTACGCTCGGATCCAGTCTGGCTTCACCTGAAAACCTCTGGAGGGGGAATGTCACTAACTTACTCTGATCTGATAAAAATTATTAGGGATGAAGAGTCACTACAGGTGGATCAACAAGTGATCAAGACACATACCTCTACTACACCAGTGATAGTCAACTCAGTGATGACGAAGGAAAGAGACCCAGAAGTAGACGCTTTAAAATCACAGATGTCTCAGGTGTTAGAGATGCTGACCTCCCTGATTGCAAAAGATTCAAAGGTTCCTGAGAGAGAAGGACCAAAGGAGGAGTTGTTCTCAGACGCTTCAGTGGCCATTCCCCTATAAGATTGGGGGGACGTGATCTGTTTTAACTGTGGAGGGATAGGCCATATTGCAGCTATATGTTCCAGTCCCAAGAAAAAGAAAGCAGATAACCGCAAGCCGGCGGGAAACTCCAGAGGGCCCCGGTGAAGGAGTCAACCGGGTGCCCATCATCTTCAGTGAGCTCCAAACTGACTAAGAAGCCCAAGAAAAGAGAGGACAGAACTCCTCAGAAGAATCACAGTATTCCACAGCGGGAATACACCCCAGAAAAAAGCATAGTGTCCCTCAGCGGGTCTGTACACCCATTAAAAGGAGGGAAATCAATGCATACCAGGCCCAAGAGAGACTTAAGTCCAAAGAGAAATGGAAGGAAGAAAGCCCAAAAGGGAAACGCAAAGATCCAAGGAAGGAGACCCCTTCGAAGCGATATCCAGAGAAGCTGGTGGGTCCCTCCCCAATAGTACCTGTCCAAGTGGAGGGAGTCTACACAAGAGCCATATTGGATACTGGGGCGCAGGTGACCCTGTTGTACCGGGACTTTTATGACAAACACTTAGGCCACCTGCCCATCAAGAAGATAGAGGAACTAGAAATATGGGGTATCAGGACCCAGAGCTTCCCCTATGATGGCTATCTGCCCATAAAACTGACCTTCGACCCATCTGTGGCCGGGAAGGCTGAAGTGTTTGACACCCTGGCAGTTGTGTGCCCTCGGCCGCCTGGAGCCAACAAGAGTTCCTTAATAATAGGGACGAACACGGACCTGGTCCGGAGGCTCCTGACCCCTCTTGCATGCAGGAAAGCCCCCACGGCCACCAAGATCCACCCCATATTGAAGACAGCCTACCAGCGGTTGGTCTTGGAGCAACAGGCCCCGGAAGAGGGAGTGGGGAAGGTCTGGAGACTTGGAAAGAAGGGAGAGGTGTTGCAGCCCGGCAAAGTAACCTGTCTCAGAGCCGCTGTGAAGCTTACTTGGGAGCAACCGGGACCTTTTGTCATGTTGGAACCCGATCCAAGGGGAGAGCACTTGGGATTAGAAGTAATCCCAGAAGTGGTCCCACTGAGGGCCCTGAAGAAGGCCCACTGTAAGGTACCTGTGAGTGTCAGGAATACCACGGATGGCCCCATGCAGATCCCAGCCAGGATGTTGCTGGGCCAGGTGAGCCTGCTACCCCAAATGCTCTGTCGGATGTGGAGAAGATGGGTGAAGGAGGGAATGTTTGGGAGAAACTCTACATGGAGAACCCAAACCTGCCCAGGGCTTGGAAAGCGAGAGCCAAGGCCCAGTTGACCAGGTGGAAGAAGATCTTCTCTCAAGATGAGTTCGATGTGGGGTGTGCGAGGAGTGCCACCCATCAAATCCGCCTCCAGGAAGACAAACCCTTCAGGGAGAGAGTCAGGCGAGTCCCACTAGCAGACCTGGAAGATCTGAGGGAACAACTCGGAGAACTCAAGAGGACCGGTGTGATCCGGGAGTCTAGAAGTCCCTATGCCTCTCCGATAGTAGTAGTCAGAAAGAAGAATGGATCGTTGAGGTTGTGTATAGACTACAGGACCCTCAACAGGAGAACCATCCCTGACCAGTACACCACTCCGAGGATAGAGGATGCCCTACAGAGCTTGTCTGGAGCCAAGTGGTTCAGCGTGATGGACCTCAAGAGTGGATACTATCAGATCCCTATGCATCCGGAAGACAAGGAGAAGACAGCCTTCATAACCCCAGTGGGGTTCTTTGAATTCGACCGAATTCCCCAGGGACTGTCAGGAGCCCCAGCCACCTTCCAACGTCTCATGGAAAAGACTGTAGGAGACATGAACCTTATCGAGGTCCTTGTGTACTTAGACGATGTCATTGTCTTCGGGAGGACCTTGGAAGAACACGAAGAGAGACTGAAGAAGGTTTTGAGGAGACTCAGTGAGGAGGGACTCAAGCTTTCGCCAGAGAAGTGTAGGTTCTACCAATCTTCCGTTAATTATCTGGGGCACATAGTGTCTGAAGAAGGAGTGGCCACAAACCCCGAGAAGTTGGAGGCAGTTACTTCCTGGCCACGGCCTACCACGGTAACAGAACTCAGATCCTTCCTGGGGTTCTGTTCCTATTATAGAAGGTTCGTGGAGGGGTTTGCCCAAATTGCCAGACCCCTGAATGAACTACTCAAGACGGAAGGGGAAGAGGATGACTCGGGTCCCAGGAAGCCGGGAGAGTCAGTCCAAGACCAGTGGAACCTAAAGTGTGAAGAGGCCTTTCAGATGTTAAAAAAAGCCTAACCACCACCCCTGTCTTGGCCTATGCAGACCCAAAGAGACCTTATGAACTCCACGTAGACGCCAGTCATGACGGTCTGGGAGGAGTCCTCTATCAGGAGCATGAAGGACAACTGCGACCCGTTGCCTATGTGAGCAGAAGTCTGACCCCCTCTGAAAATAACTACCCCACTCATAAGTTGGAGTTTCTGGCCCTCAAGTGGGCAGTAGTTGACAAACTTAAAGACTACCTGTATGGGGCAGAATTCACTGTGAAAACCGACAACAATCCTCTTACTTATCTCTTTACCACAGCAAAGCTGGATGCCACAGGACATAGGTGGTTGGCTGCACTGTCTGGGTTCAATTTCAGCCTAAAGTACAGGCCGGGGGCTGGGAATCGAGACGCAGACGCCCTGTCTAGAAGATCTCATGCCCCTACCAGTGATATAGAAGAATGGACCCAAGTGGCACCGGACGGGGTGCGAGCCCTTTGTCAAGGGGCTGAACTTCAAGCCAGAGGAGGCTCAAGGGCAGAAGAGATAGGGGTTACCATGGTAGGAGTTCCCAAGCAATACTGTGGGGTAACCCAGTTGGAAGAAGATAATCTGCCAAAACTGTCAAAGAAGGAGTTGAGATGTGACCAATTGGAAGACCCCATGGGGAGATTGGTCCTGGATGCCCTGGAGAATCAGGATCCAAATAGACTCCTGCGCCATCCTTCAAAGGAAGCTCGCCTGTTGAGGAAAGAGTGGGACAGGTTGCAGGTGCATCAGGGAGTGGTCTACCGAAGGGGCCCCTCTGATGACCTGGAAGACAAATGGCATCTGTTTCTTCCCGAGAAACACAGAGAGACCGTCTTGGTTGCCCTGCATGACAATCATGGACACCTAGGGGCTGAAAGAACCTTCCAACTTGTTAGGAGTCGCTTCTATTGGCCCTGCATGAGGGCTGAAGTAGAGGAGTACTGTCATTCATGTGCACGCTGCATCCAGCGGAAGACTTTACCCCATCAAGCTGCCCCAATGGGCCATCTGCAAAGTCAAGGCCCGCTGGATTTGGTATGCATTGATTTTCTCTGCCTCGAACCCGACCTGAGTGGACTTGGAAATGTTCTGGTGATAACCGATCATTTCACCCGGTATGCCCAGGCTTTCCCCACCAAAGATCAGAAGGCCTCCACGGTGGCCAAGGTACTTATGGAGAAGTATTTCGTCCATTACGGGCTACCACAGCGACTTCACTCAGACCAAGGGAGGGACTTTGAGAGTCGGCTGATCCGGAAGCTCCTGGATTCCCTAGGGATCAAGAAGACTCGAACCTCTCCTTACCACCCACAAGGGGATGCTCAACCGGAGAGGTTCAACCGAACTCTGCTCAATATGTTGGGGACCCTGAATAGCGAGAAGAAACAGCATTAGAGCAAGCACATAGCGGCTATAGTACATGCTTACAATTGTACCACCAGTGATGCTACAGGCTACTCCCCCTACCGTCTCATGTTCGGAAGAGAAGCAAGGTTTCCTGTGGACCTGGCCTTTGGCACCTCCATAGATCATTCCTCAGCCACCTCTCACAAGGGATATGTGGACAGACTCGGACACAGCTTGAAGTTGGCTTATGAACAGGCCCAAGCGGCTTCAGGCCAAAGGGGGGCCCGCAACAAGAGAAACTTTGACCTGAAGGTTCGGATCCAGGACCTGCAACCTGGAGACCGAGTTCTGCTACGAAACCTGGGAGTCCCTGGAAAACACAAGCTTGCAAACAGATGGAGACCTGAACCCTATGTCATTTGTAAGAAGCTGCCAGGCCTACCTGTCTATAAGTTAAAGCCAGAAGGGAAGGTGGGCCCACTGAAGACCTGGCACCGGAACCACTTACTCCCATTTGCTGAAGCAGTTCGGATACCTCCTGCGAGGGACTCTCCAAGCCCAGACTCCATTCTGGATACCTCTAGGCCAAACACTCGGTCTCAGTCCTCTCAAAATAGAGATGTAGAGACCTCTGAACAAAGTGAAGATGAGAGACAGGAACTTGATTGGTTATGGCCTTCCCCAACTCTAGGAACTTCTGCTATAGATCTTCCCCCTACCCGAGACACTATAGACAAAACACTGAATGCAGAAGCTACTGAGTTTGTTCCATCCAGTCCTTTGTCAGATTACTGGGAAGATGCCTGTGACACATACTCAGAGGAGGACCCAAGGGACTCTATGTACCTCCAAGATCCTGAACCAAGTGTTTCAGAGCCAGCATAATCCCTCAAGTCTGCTCCAGAAGAGGAGCCTGTAGTGTCCCAGCCAGAAGTCCCAAGAGAGCAAAGAGCTAGAAGAGTTATAAGGCCTCCTAAGAAGCTGACTTACTCACAAATGGGGAAGAGTTCAGAAGAAACAGTGGTCACTGCAAGGAGGAGTACAGAGCATCCAGTTCCCTCCACTGTTCATTTGGTGGAGGGCAACCCCAACTCGTCCTCTGGCACAGTTAGGCAGGCCACTCATGATAGTGTGACCTGTGGGCAAGGGAATTCAACCCCTCAGTTTTGGTGGGAGTTCCCTTTGCCGACATCGTACACAACATTGTCTAGAATTGTATGTAGTGTATGTTAAAAGTTATCTTTGGGGACCAAAGAGTTTAAGTGGGGGGAGTGTGTAGCGGGGTCTCCTTTAAGGCCCCGGGACTACGTTACCCAGAACCCTGTTCGGCTCCCAGAGTGCAATTGGCCACCACAGAGACTCATGGGAGGGGCTATTTAAGAAGGAGGCGAGGCAGAGGTCGGCCTCTTTGGACACCGCGCTGCAAGCAACAGTTTCTTCCTGTGCGGATCTGCTACAGTGCAAGGCCTGAAGCTTGGTGTCTTGCGCAACTTCTGAAGAGCCTTCCACCCCACTGCGGAGCCTGGGTGGCATCTGACTTGTCGAGTGAGGACATCAGTTGGATCGGGGACCCGATCGTGGCGGACGCTGTGTGCGGAGACACAGCAGGTGGAAGTCCCGGACTGGGATCGCGTCCGGAGTGGTGAGCGAGCACTTGCTCAATCCAATAGACTGTACCGTGTTTAGGCCTAAAGACTGCCTTGGCCCACCGATCGTTTGTTTGCTGTTCCACTGGAGACAAGTAGCAGGACAGGGTTAAAGGGTCTCCAGTATAGTGTTCCTTGTGACTACTTACTTTGTGGATTACAAAATACTGTTCATCAAGTTCACCACCGAAAGTTTGCATGTGAAGAAATCCTTTATAAAAAGACTGAAGCCTCGTACACACGGCCGAGTTTCTCGTCATTAAAAACACATCGTTTTTTTCGACGAGATTCTTGTTAACCTTGACGAGTTTCTCGTCAAGCTTTCCATGTGTACACACTGACAATTCCAAATTTCCTCGTTGTTCAGCGCGGTCACGTCCAGCACGTACGACGGCACTATAAAGGGGAAGATCGATTTCCCTGGCGCCACCCCTTGGGCTGCTTTTGCTGATCTTGTGTTACCGCGTGTGAAGTAAAAGTTTGGGAAGAGACGATTCGCGCTTTTCAGTCTTCGTGCTTTCATGTCGTTTTCTGCGGTTCAGTTTGTGCAGCCTGTTGTAGTACCACACACTTGGGACATATATATCACCTGCTGCTGTTCCTGACCTCTGGGAGGCCAGCATCAGATTGTGCTCAGAACTGTTGGCCTTCTCAAGCTCCCAATTTTAGTGTCCACACAGGGTTGATGTGTGCTCTGGGGTCCCTGGGATGCACAAATGGCAGCAGGTTCTCCAGCGCTGCCTTCTCTTTATTTTTAAAAAAACATGAATAAATGTTTTTTTGGTTTAAGTTCATACTTGACTATGTTTATTTTTTCAAATTTTTATTTAGCTAAGGAGTAAGCAGATACATTTGACAGCAAAAAAAAGGGACAGATCCCCAAAAAAATAATAAAATAAAAATATTAAAAAAATATAGGGTGTAAAATTTAGACAAAAAAAATTAAAATATACAATGGGAGATCACTATCAAAACATTGCCAAATTACAATTAACATCTGTTTGAAAACTAAAAAAAAAAAATATTCAGAAGATCTTGCATGATATAATACACCTAAATCTACTTAAGAGCAGCATGAAAAAGGTTAAAAATATATAGTCATAACTCTGTGGGAATATCAGCAGCAAAACAAGTTTTCATTCATTTGGATTAATGTAACATTCTAAAGAAGATTTCAATGCACAACATTTAAACGATGCAATAATTTACAGCGTGACGAATGTGCTCTCTCCATTACGAAGGCTTGATTTAGCAGAAGATGCGCTCCCGTCTCATACTTTATTCTGAGCATGCGCGCTTTTGGAAGAGTCGTAAAAGCATACACACGAACCATTTTCTCATCACAAAACAGGCCGACGAGAAACACGACGAGGAAATCTTGAATCCTGACGAGAAAATAGAGAGCAGGTTCTCTATTTTCTCGTTGAGATTCACGGCAGTTTTCTCGTCGTAAAACCATACACACGAACGGTTTTCTCGACAATAAAGCTCTCGCGGCACTTTTCTTGCCGGTTTTGGACGAGAAACTCGGTCGTGTGTACGAGGCTTGAGATTTATTCTGTGTCAGGCCTGACCAGGGAGGGGAGATAGACTATTGTTTAGTGCGCCACAGGGCGCGTATACCATAATAGCTGCGCGTGGTGGATTACCGGGCTGCGCCATTATTGTGTGCTATACCAAATGCTGCAGGGCTCTGTAAGCAAGTTGTATGTGTTATGTTCTGCTAGAATCCCTAGACAAACTGTGCCATAAGAGACTAGACAAGATTGCCGGGGGTTGGTGGAGCTGTACTCAGGGCCCAAAATCAAACCAGTGGCTCTCTTAACTGGGGGTAGCGCTAGAGAAGTAAATATATTTCAAATCTAAACTCCAGTCCACTGTATAAATTCACCTTACAGTGATTTGCATTCCCTGTCTAGGAATAAGCGGCAATACTTACCTTCAGTGGCAGCTGGTGGTTTTCTGTTTGGGGGGGGCAGCAAACAACCCCCCCCCCCGGCATTTTCCACATCGGTGGGCACATCAGGGATCGGCGGGCACAGAGCAGCGGGGATCGGCGGGCACATCAGGCAGGGGATCAGGCTGCGGCTGGCATCTGGCAGCGTCTCCTGTGTCCTCTTAGGCATCCAATAGGATCGCCTGACCTCTAAGCCGATTGGGAAAGGGTAACAGACCCGCGCTTCCTCATTGGCGGAGAGGCGATTTAGTGTTGGAACAACAAATATTAATTTGCTTTTCTAACACACCTGGGTGGGCGGGCTCCGAGCGCAATGCTCTGTGCTCCAAGTCCCCCCTACTTTGAAGCCTATTAGAGTCTATGGCTCTAATCAGGTGCTTCAATAAAACACTCCCAACGCTGTAATTCAGGCGCCCGGCGTCCTGAAAGGGGTCGGACGCCTGAATAGGGGGTGGCCGCTGTGGTCTGGATAGATTCATGCTATGCATGAATCTATCTATTAACCATATAGGGGGGTGGTGTGGATAGAGGGGGCACCGCCTGTGCGCCCTTAATGGCCGGGCCACCCCTGCTTATCTCATCCCTACCTCCCGCCAGCTTCCTCCCTTTTTATACAAGCTGTCCCATGAAGCTGCTTCTCTTTGCTGCTAGATTGGTTGTGGCTTCTCCGGGTCATCATGTCTTGCATTGTTTGTGATTACATTAAGGCAGGGGTGCCCAACCTTTTGAAGAGCGAGGGCCACTTATGCGACTTGGTAAGCGGTCGCGGGCCACAATGAGCGCAGCGGGTGCAGATAACAGGTCCGTGTCCACTCTGCATATGCAGACACAGCCTGCTCTACTCTATGGGTCCTCTGATCCGATCAGCCCAAATGGAAGGGAAACGGATCCCCTTCTGTTTTTTTTAGTGGATCGGATTGGAGGTAGGTGGGTGTAAATGGACACAAGTCCATAGAGGTGAATGAAGGGTTTGATTGGGTCTGCCTGAAAAACTGACAGGCGGACTCGATCAAACCGATCGTGTGAAAGGGACCTAAGGCTGCTTTCAAACTGATGCACTGCAGTTTACCCTGACCATGGGTGCAGTGCAGTGAATCTGTGGCTTTCCTGCGGGTTAGCTGCACTTTGCCATAGAATATTATTACAGTATACCCTGCAGGTGACGTGCACTTAATGAAAGCGCACCAAACCCGCAGGTAATAACAGAAGTCTATGGCTCAGTGCAGGTAACCCACAGGTGCACTGCCCTGCACCTGCAGATCAGTTTGAAAGCAGCCCAGTAACTATTGCAGAACAGATATTCCCATATTTACACTGTGATTTTAATAATAGACTGACCTATAAAAATAATCTTCAATTCAGGAATCTCCCTTGCTACAGGTATTGCCGACTGTTGCTGTCCCAGGCGGAGTGCAATTGGTATAACTCCGCCTATGACAGGAGCCGACACTATACAGGAAGCTCAGCCATTCTTCCTCTAGAGCCAGCTCTATTCAGAACACTGGTGCTCTGGGGTGGCGGGTTGGGAACCCGCGATCTGGGATGGCCGACCCACCATCCCAGAGCATATATATATTATATAATATACGTGTGTGTGTGTATGTATGTATATATATATATATATATATATATATATATGTACATCAGGGTCCCCAGAGAGCCCCTCCTTACATCAGGGTCCATAGAGAGCCTCCCCTTACATTGGGTTCCCCAGAGAGCCCCTTCCTTGCATCAGGATCCCCAGAGAGCCTCCCCCTTACATCAGGGTCCCCAGAGAGCCTCCCTACTTACATCAGGGTCCACAGAGAGCCTCCCCTTACATCAGGGTCCCCAGAGAGCCTCCCCCTTACATCAGAGTCCCCAGAGAGCCCCACCTTCTTCAGGGTCCCCAGACATCTGACCCCCCCCCCCCCAGAGGTTCCCCGTGTACCTGGCTGGTCTCCGCTCTGCTATGTGTGAGGCTCACACAGGAATAAGGATTGCGGCACGCAGCGGAGGGGGAGCGGCACGGCATCAGTGCCTAGTACAAGGCTCCCCACATAGCAGGTGGAAGATCTCCCCCCTGCACACATGCTACGGTCGGATATAGGCACAAGGTGGCTCGGAGAGGATCTGAGCCTGCATCGGGGAAACACGTCTGTGATAATGGTGAGCTGCAGGGGCCCTGTTCTTTTTGGGCAGCTGGGTTTAAAATAAGATAGGGGCCTGAAGCTGCAGCTCCAATAGCCCTACGTTAATCCGGCACTGGCTGTAGCGGAGACTCAGGGCTATGGGCCCCAAATTCTGGGCTATAGCCCCAGAAGCCATCCCCTAGTGATGCCACTGCACACATGTCTTCAGAGCTCTCATAATACAAGAAGATTTTAGGGCCATGCACCAAAGGACCTGTGAACCAAAGCTACATCCTTCAGCATTCTCAGTAGGGGCATCTGAGACTCAACATCATCTCTGACCTCTTCCCAGGACCTAGAACCAAAGATACATCTTAGCCTCATCTGGTGTGACTACACTTAAACTCATCACACACCTTATAATCTAGGTGTACTATCTCCTTTAGATCTACCAACAAGTATGTAGTGCAAGGACCTGCCTTATTGGATGCAAATTGATTGGATAGTTTAGGTCCTTATATTACATAGTCTTGGTAGATCTAAAGTTGATTGCATAGAGATTGTTTGGTCAGGTTGTATCGTGCATGGTGGGTCTTACACAGCTTCTTCATAGCACACCTAGTGCTCAATCCTCTATTCTCCTCATCTAGCTCTCACTTTACTTCCTTCATTTACAAACTCTTCTAATAGCACCATTGGAGACATTAGAAACACACACATCTACATGTTTGGAAACTTACTGGAGACTTCTCATTCAAAGCACAGCTTTCAGCTGGTTGATGCATGCTTCACCGTCTCAATTGTCTATCTCCATAAGGCTCGGTTCACACTGCTGCGATGGCAAAGTCATTGATCTGACTTCGTTGCGACTTTGGTAAATTGTGATCCGGTTGATGGGCTGAAATCGCACGTTGGACCAAAGTAGTACAGGAACCTTTTCTAAAGTCGGAGTCAGAGTGACTTGTGTAGGATCAGTTAAGATGGCTCTCATAGGGAAACACAGAATTTGACATGTCATGTGACTTGTCGTGTGAACCCGAACCTAAGAGTCTCCATAATAGCTCGCAAGGTCACTGAAAGTCCCTGTGGGCCCATGGACCTAGCCCTGCCGTCCCTGCAATAGAAACTACCATCCCAGGATCACACATCAGGTCCTAGTAGTCTCTCAACATCAACAAAGAGATGTGGCTTCCTTGACTTTCTTTCAAGAATGTCCTTCAAACCTCAGCAACAGGGGCACTTTCTTGAGATTGTATATACCCTTCGACCAATCAGAAAACAGAACCTCTGTTACCGAACTACAGTTGAAACATAGGTTTAAATCTCTTAGAATCTTAGAAAACCCTGTAAAACTCCCTGACAAGTATACATATGTATGTCTCTGTAGCACTACCCCCGTAGGAGCTGCTGGAAATAATTTTGGGTCCTGCCGTTACCCCACACTTCACCGTCCCAGAACTTAGGAGTCTATGTTGGTAGTTTTGAAAAAGGTGACTGCCAGTCACTTCAGTCTTTTCCTCAATTTGCTTTATTAACCAACTTCAGATAGGGGATAGAGGGATAGGGGAAATTCAGATACCTTGGTTTCTTTCAGATCACGATTCTTGAATCCAGATGACACAGCTCTCTGCCTCTGGTTCTTGCGACTACTGGATAGGCCTCTCACACCTACCTAGCAGCCGGTATGAAGCACGGACAGTGATAACGGACGAAAGTCTCTGCCACAGACTTAAGTGAAAAAGTGGAAATTCCTGGATAATCCCCTGCCACAGGATTGTTAGCCAGTAGTCAGTTAGTTAGGTCAACTGCACAGTACCTGAACCTTTAAGCCATCCGGCAGTACTGTGAGGTAGGTTACTTGGGTGCATCCTCCAAACAAGTCACCACGCCCTTTCTGAGATACCAGCCATCAGCTCGGTCCTCTCCAGCAAATCCTCCCCTGGAATATTCTTTGCTTGAGTAGGCCCCAGACAGGCTTCTGGGCCAACTTGCAGCAGACACATCAGCATAGCCTCCGGTCTGGAGGGCCATGAGGCAAGACGAACCCCGGAGCACATGGCACTGCCCCTTAAATATCCTTCCCCCAGCATGCCCAGCTACAAAGAAGCTCCTGATTGGGCTGTTTTCTGGGAGAAAGAATATTCAATACATTTCAGCTGGCTGTATTTCTCACACTGGCCTGTGAAAACAGTGACACCTACCGGCAACATTGGGAAATACGCACAGACAGCCAAAGCTGGAACAGAAGCAACAATTTACATAGATCAACTCTGAGCTACTTACAGCTCAGATAACCCCTAAATTTACACATAGCACCTACTTGAAAAGTAGCAGGGCGCTACATCTCTATGGCAGGTGTGGTGGTAGTTTTCACACAGAAACAAAACGTTGCTCCAGATCTCCTGTTTCACCTCCACTATCACACGAAAAGTTGCTGGCCCTGCTTGCAGCAGTCTTCATAGAAAGAAAGAAATGTTCTGGTTGGCCGCACTTGTAAAAAAACACCTTTATTGAAAAATTCTTCATAAAATGACATCTCCACAAAACAAAGCAGGGGAATGCAGCATACGCAGATTGAGCTATGCTTAAGTGCTGATTTAGTGTAAAACGCGTTAGCTGTGAATGCTGCATTCCCCTGCTTTGTTTTGTGGAGGTGTAGTTTTATGAAGAATTTTTCAATAAACTTGTTGTTTTAGAAGTGCGGCGAACCAAATTTTTTTTCTTCTTTCTATGTGGTGGTAGGTTGTGTTGTCACTTTCTTTTATGAGATCTTGGTGAGCGAGTGGCAACTCAGTGTACACCCATCAGTCCACATTACAGCGCTTGGGCCTAGAAACTGCACTGTAGGGAGGCAAAGGAAGTGTTCCTCCATATTTACTTATTTTTTTACAGACATGTATTGCTGATAATTTTGGCAGTGCTTTATACTTTGTACATTCACATCAGACCCTGCCCTCAAGGAGACTATAATCAAAGGTCCTTATCTAACATGCATGCATAGTAGACATACTAGGTCCAATTTAGATGGGATCCAGTTAACCCACCATTATAACTGGGAAAAAAGGGGGAAAATACTGCGCTAAACCAAAAACAATGTGCATGCAAGCTGCCAACACTCAAACAAACAAAGTGTACAGGAATGGTGAATAAAAATAGTGTGGCGCTCAAAACAATAAAAATAAGTAAATGGCTACTTAAAGCAATGAAAACAACAGTGCTCTAATAACACAATTATACATGTGAGTCCGCTACAAGGGTATTCAGATGAATTGTCCTCTTTGCGAACTGTGTGATATACCGTGAAGGTACAACGTGAAAATGGAATAAAGTCCCAAATAACAAAAATATATGTGATCATGGATGTCCTTCAATGGATGACCTTCCCACAATGCAGACTGACAAAGGGACTTCAATGTAGAAGATGAATCAAGCAAGGAGAAGACACTAGTTGTTATAGATGGGTACTCTTACCGCTGATGGTGGACCCACCTACCGTACGGCAGTGGGTCTTGCAGGCTTAATGGTCACCAAGACCAAACGGGATGTAACTGGATGTCCTGGGTCCTCACTTGAACTCCAACCGGATGATGAAAAGGTAACTCAAACGATGGATGGTTCTCACATGGGCCAGGTTCCACAGCAATCCGCGAAAAATATAAAGATGGAAGAAAACCAAAAAGACTCAGTCAGATAAGCGCGGGTCCCGCGCTTATCTGACTGAGTCTTTTTGGTTTTCTTCCATCTTTATATTTTTCGCGGATTGCTGTGGAACCTGGCCCATGTGAGAACCATCCATCGTTTGAGTTACCTTTTCATCATCCGGTTGGAGTTCAAGTGAGGACCCAGGACATCCAGTTACATCCCGTTTGGTCTTGGTGACCATTAAGCCTGCAAGACCCACTGCCGTACGGTAGGTGGGTCCACCATCAGCGGTAAGAGTACCCATCTATAACAACTAGTGTCTTCTCCTTGCTTGATTCATCTTCTACATTGAAGTCCCTTTGTCAGTCTGCATTGTGGGAAGGTCATCCATTGAAGGACATCCATGATCACATATATTTTTGTTATTTGGGACTTTATTCCATTTTCACGTTGTACCTTCACGGTATATCACACAGTTCGCAAAGAGGACAATTCATCTGAATACCCTTGTAGCGGACTCACATGTATAATTGTGTTATTAGAGCACTGTTGTTTTCATTGCTTTAAGTAGCCATTTACTTATTTTTATTGTTTTGAGCGCCACACTATTTTTATTAACCCACCATTATATTTTTGGAGTGTGGAAGTAAACCAGGGTCCCCCGAGGGAACCCACACAAGCACATATGGGGAAGTAAGTTGTGACGAACCCTTTGTCCTCAAACAGAACTAGGTCTGCTGTCAATGCTTCCTCTGTTCAGAAACAGCACCATCCCAGACTCTCCAGCCCCCCCAGTCACCAGACAACACCTCAGTGTAGAGTGGCAAACAACAAACTGATTTTATCATCACACATGAACACAACAGATATCTCACTTCAAAACACTTCCCTGCCACCCTTGGAAAACAGGGCGGGTTAAACTATCCAATGACAATGAACACACAGGTCAGGTGTGTTCAAACTTCTCCTCAGTAAACAGTCTTATCCGCAGGGGGCTGATGGAGGAATCCCCCCCCCCTTTCCTCACAGCAAGACACCTACACATCCCATAATAGTTGAGGCAGACAGTCACACCCAAACCATCATAGCAAATAGTCCAACAGCATGAGACAGCACACATTATATATACATATATACAGCACTGAATCTGACTAGTACAGATCATAGTGGGGTTCTCATTCACCCTGTGCCCAGATTAGAGACACAGGGTGATTTACACATAAGAGGGTCCAGGGAAGCTGGATAAGGAGCCTCCAGAACTCTCCAGGGCAAGCTGAGCCGCACAAACCCCCGACCCAAAGTCACTCCTGTCACATAAGTATTTCTTGGATGGTGACAAATGGCGGAGAAGGTAAACAGTGGGTGTTTAAAGTGATTTTGAAACCTATAATTCTCTCCACTTTAAATGATAAGGCTCGACACAAAAAATCAGTATAACGAGCACAGAAATTTGTTTTTAAAATACCTTTATTCTACAGCAATTCAGATCAGGTGATCCCCTAGTTTCTCCTTGTCTCTGCACGACCTCTGTGGTATAGTAAGCTTTCATTTTCCTGAAGATCCACAATGTAGTGACAACGATCGGCTGGCTCATCTGCAGCGTTGTCACCACATTGTGGATCTTCAGGAAAACTAAAGCTTACTATACCACAGCAGATCAGGAAGATCAACTCACTGGCAGAATCAGTAGGTATTTTCACCAGAATTCAAATTATATTAAAAAATCCAAAGGCAAAAATAGTTTTAAGATTGAACTGGGAGGCTTACATTTTTTTTTAGTATGGAAAATAAAAGGTTCAATTTAAATCACCAGGCTAGGTCTACAGCTAGTAGAATATCCTTTATTTTATATATTGCTGCTCCATGTGATTAGATCTCAGTGGTCCAACCATACTTCAAGGCCATTACCATTACCATGGCCACACAGCACTAGAAGAGGCCTAGTCACCAAGCCAATCTCATTTTCCAAAATGGAGATCCTCAGTTGCCCTTTGTTTAAGCCATAAAACATTTCATCTTACACAAGGCTAAGTCAACACAAGTCACTGTGGAGCTACACAAACATTTGCAAAGAATATGAGTGCGTTCAATAAGAATATGACGAGGGGATTGAAGGAGAATTATTGCGTGTATGGAGTGTAGTCATGGTATCTCCTAGTCACAAACCCTTTAAGCCTTCCAAATTCTTTTTTTTTTTTTTTTTATAAACTTGGTGCTGAAAGTAAATTGAAGAATTAAATGCTAAGGAGCACGACAAATGGAAGTCTGATGTCATAGCAACAGAATTATTAGCTTGTCTGGTGCAGGCTCCATCCTATATCCACTAATGACCCAACATTCTTAAAGGGTGTGCAAATCCCTACAATTAACTTCTCTTATTTGGTCACTTTTGGTCAGTTAAATATACCATTAAAGTGTTTTGTTTTATCTGTTCTATAAGAACATAAAATTCCTGTTAATCCTGATGGAAATCCAGTGAGCTGACAACATCCTGTGCCCTCTTCCTGTGTTGCAATCTTATCAGTTAGCATTGCTCCCAGCTATCTCCGCAGACTACAAAACAACTTCCCCTGCTGGAGAAAGGGAGAAGGGGTGTTGTATGAAGTTCTATCACCCCCCCTGTGGGCGGTACCCAGGATGCCTCGCATCGCTAGCAGCTGGGTCACCCCTAAGAATTTAGGTTCCAAGGCTCCACAAGTCTCTCAGCCCAACCAGATACTGACTCGTACACGGAAACTTATTTTACTTTCTGAGGTGTAGCAATGAAACATAACAGTCCATATATTGGCAAAGCTGTAGCCCAAATATTGGCTTACATTAGATGGCCTTGCAGCAATTAGGAGGTATGCGGTGTCTTGTGGCTCATCCCTAATAATGCTCAGTCTTTCTCCTATACTCTAGATCGAATTCCCTAAAATGGTGCCCTCCACTCCCCAGAAGGTAAAGTCAGGGGGAAAAAAAAACAATTTTTTTCTACCAAATAGTTTCAAGCATGGGAACCCCAGAAGAGCTCCTTCCCTGAAGGGAAGAGCATGATGAGCACTCTAGCAGGCCTTTCAATCTTTTTCTGGAGCAGAACATCTTAGAGCCCTGGCTCCACCCCCTTAAATAGCGCTACCCATAGTAACCCCCTTAAAAGGGACTCCTGCTTAACTTTACCTTACTTCATTCCTCCAATCCTCGCCCCCCCCCCAACCATGTTATGAAGAAGAGGAGAGAGGGTGGTATTCTGTTGACCTGTCCTAGGATGACAATGCTGTTCCTCCATGCATACAGTTCTGTGAGTAAGCGTTGCCACCCAAGGACAGGAAGTGTGTTACTGGCATAACCTCCTGTGCTATCTGCCTCTTCTTGTAGATGGGGCAGTGTTCTCATCAAGGAGGTCCACAGGCATTCAGCCATTTTGCCCAAACATTTGGAAAAAAGGGTGTGTGGCTGGTAGACTTGTGGATAGACTTGTGGATGTGGGTGTTGTTACAGGCCCACATTACCACCCCTACATGTTGGTACCACTGATCCCGGTGACTAAGCTCTAGAGTATGCAACATTCCCAGATGGGTACAGTTATACCGCTCGCAGGCAATGTTGCCTCGGGGATGACGGGGAGTGGTATGGGACTTCCAGATGCCACATAAGTGACAGAGTTCAGTCATTATCACAGACTCAAAGCTTGGGCCTTGGTCCAACAGAATTTGTTTCGGGCAGCCATATGGTTGGACAATGTATTCCCAGAAGAGTTTTGCAGTAGTGGCAGCTGTTTGGTTCTTGATGGGTACTACCACCACAAATTTAGTAAAGTGGTCGATAAAGACCAGCACATACTGGTACCCAGAGGGTGTGCTGGAGATTGTCAGGAAGTCTATGGTCACCAACTCAAACAGTTCAGTGGTGGTGATCGTCACGGGTCCTACCTTATGAATAGTACAGTTTCCACACTCTTGGCAGACTTTGTGTACCCAGTGCGACAATGGGGGCTAAAGAAGTACCTATGAACCAGGAAATCTGGCCACCCATTGTGTGGAATACTTGACAGACTTCCAAGATGCGACTGAGGGACCACAACTTGCAGGATGTCCCGCTGCTCAGAAGGGATTTGGGCCTCCCTATAGAGTACCTTGTCACGCAATTCTAGTTGATCCCATTGTCTCAGGATTGCCCAAGCAACAGGAGACGACCATTGACACTCCCGTGAGGTAGAGCTGCACCTGCATGAGGTCGGGGTCCTTTTGTTGGATCATTGCCCCTTCTTCCCGCCCATAAAGTTCCAATGCTCTGACCCCTGGGTCAGAATTCCATTCCTCAATGGCACCTGAGGCAGTTGGTACAGGTAAAACAGAGGCGACCTCTATGTCTTCCAGGTTAAAGTCTACGTCCTCCCCTGGGCACTCCACTGGGAAACGGGACAGAGCTTCAGGATGCCCGTTGAGCTTCCTTGGCTTGTAATGTATCATTTGTTTAAACCGTGCCAGCAGGGCTGCCCACCTCTGCTCTAAGACCCTCAATTTTGCGATCTCCAGGTAGGCCAGTGGGTTGTTGGCCCCAGTGAGGTAATCTGCAAATTTTACAGTGATAGCCCAGACCAGGGCGAGTACTTAGAGCTTAAAATAACTGAAGTTGTGGGGGTTCTTCTCAGTTGACTGTATGCTTCTGCTGGCATATACAATCACTCTCTCTTGGCCATCTTGTTCCTGGGCCAGAGCAGGCTCCAGACCCTTGAGGCTTCCATGTTCCATCCATATATACCCGGAATGGCTGGGTGTAGTCAGGGTGGGCCAGCAATGGGGCTGAGGTCAGTCTTTGCTTCAATGCAGCAACAGTTCACAACAGGCCCAGCCAGGCAGACTCACAGCTTCCAATGACGTGAAGTAGCAGGTTTCACCTGAACCGACAGTGTCTGTTGAGAGATGACAGAATGCGGCCTGACTGTCTCCTGCCCAATGAGGAAGGTTTCCAGAGAGATGTGAAGCTACGCTTCCCCTCCTCATCTGGAACCTTTCCCTATCGCTAACACTGTCCCTAACAGACGGGGTACCTTTGCCTTCCCTACCCACTCGCATAAAGCATGCCAAACTCAGGGGCCAGGGTTTTATATAGACTGCCACACCTAAGATTGGAATGCTGCCCCAGTGACTCAGGAAACCATAGAAGAACCAGGTTCCTCATGACTTCCTCTCCCTCTGCATTGCCGCTGAAGTTGAGTGCCACCTGCAGTAGAGACAGCAGACTGCACCTGCCTACATGCTATTATCAGTTAGCTTTGTCGCTAGTTCTCTCTGTGGACCACAGAACACATTCTCCCTATGTTATGGAAAAGAGAAGAGGGAAAGATGTTTTATAGTCCTAACACTCTTCCTGTCCTGGAGAGACAACGCTACTCCTCATGGAGAGTGAGAGTAAGCATTATCACCTCAGGACCAGAAGCATTTTACTGGCAGGATCGCAAGGTGAAAAAACCCTGAAAAAAAAATGAATGCCGCCACCACATCTAATGCCACGTACACACGACCGTTTTTAATGACGAGAAAAATGCCATTTTTTAAAATGGTCATTAAAAATGATCGTGTGTGGGCTTCAGAGCGTGAAAAATGGCCATGAAAAAATTGGAACATGCTCTAATTTTTCTCGTCGTTTTTCACATCGTCGTTTTTCTCGTCATGAAAAATGGCCGTGTGTAGGCTTTAACGACGTGAAAAAAAATGCGCATGCTCAGAATCAAGTATGAGACGGGAGCGCTCGTTCTGGTAAAACTAGCGTTCGTAATGGAGATAGCACATTCGTCACGCTGTAACGGACTAAAAAGCACAAGGCTGAAAAGCGCGAATCGTCTCTCAACAAACTTTACTAACATGAAGGGTGGCGCCATCCGAATGGAACTTCCCCTTTATAGTGCCGTCGTACGTGTTGTACGTCACCGCGCTTTACTCAAGCATTTTTTTCCACGATGGTGTGTAGGCAAGGCAGGCTTGAGAAGAATCACGTCGAGAAAAATGCAGTTTTTTTCAATGACATTAAAAACGGTCGTGTGTATGCGGCATAAGGACTGGTAGTAGAAACCCAACCATGGCACTGCCTGCATGGAGTTTGCACGTTGTGCCTGCGTGGGTTTCCTCAGGGTACTCCAGTTTCCTCCTACACTCCAAAGACATGTTGGTAGGCTAATTTGCTTCTGTCCAAATTGGCCCTATATGTCTATGTATGAATGTGATTTAAGGACCCTAGATTGTACACTCCTTGAGGGCAGGGACTGATGTGAATGTATGATATATACTGTATATATGTAAAGCCCTGCGTAAGTTGATGGCGCTATATAAGTACCTGTAATAAATAGATAAACATATGTAGCGGGTATACACTTTTCTGTGTATTTAAAACTGGCAGAGACACCAGTGATGTGCAGTTCCCTGCGGCCCCGCAGGTGGCGCTGTCGCCTTGGGCTGGGGTTGAATCATTGCTGTGTGCTGTGCTTCCTTTTTGTCCTCCCTCGGCAGCGGTATGGTGGGGCGGGGAACCCGCCGTGCTTGCTGGGAGAGGTTATAAAGGGGCCGGCCATCTTTGTCACGGGGTCGAGTCCCAGGCACCTTCAGCCTGTGGGCGGTGGTTCGTGTCGATCCTCTAGGCGGCTTAGGCCTAGAGGACGTTCGGAGGTCGTGTTCCATTTCAGGCACCTTCAGCCTGAGGGCGGTGGTTCGTGATGGTCCTCTGGGTGGCCTAGGCCTAGAGGACTTTCGGAGGTCGTGTTCCATCCCAGGCACCTTTAGCCTGGGGTGAGGTACTGGGATGGAGGTCCGGAGCTCAGTGCCCAACACTGAGTTCCGCGAGGGAAGGAGATCCTAGGGGACCCTGGGAGAGGGTACCCGAATCCGGAGGGCGTAATGGACCGGTGGAAGACACTTGCTTGAAGACCCAGTGCAGCATATTGCCGGTGACAGGTGAACCCTTCCATCGGAGACCGCCTGGAAGGAAATCCCCCTTCGCTGGGAGACCGCAACCCACTTTCAGGAAGGAAAGTGGAGAGTTCATTGTGTCTGAGCCTACTCGCATCCACACCCCCTTGTCTGTTCTGTTCTTTAAGGAGTCCAACTGATTGTGTTCACTTTTGCATTGAGAAGAATAAAGGAGTGTTGGACTTTAATGGTGTGGGGCTCATTTTCTGGCAGACATTGTTCAAGGTAACTCTCTTTGGAGGTTCCAGGTGCAGAACACCGACCCGAAGGTAAAACAAGAACTTTGCTTCCACCACACACACATCTGTGGTGAAGGCTTGGCGTGGTGACCCTGCACTCTCTACTCTAAGGTACCCGTAGACAAGAGATAGACGAGCTGGTGAGAAAGAGGGGAGAGTGGAGGCCGCTACACATATTTTATGGGAACAGCTATATTTGCCAAGTCAACTATATAAAATAAATGCTGAGATGAAAATCAGTGAATGGCCGCGTCATCAATTAATTGTGAAACAATCATGTTTGGCTTGAATTTATCTTCCATATCCTGAACCATAGCAACTGTTGAGCTATATCTGATGTCAGCTGGTGGCCTTTTGTTGCATACAACCATTCGCTGGTCCCCCTCTATGCAAAATATAGTGTCCGGTCTCCGGTGTGCATTGAAAACTACAATATATTGAACTTTTTTAGAAACTCCAGAAAATAACCCAAGGCTTTCAAACAACATGGCTATTGTGAGTTGTAGAATAGCTGTAATGTGTTTCCCAGTCTTATATTTCACCCCGACTGACACTCATCACAATGGCAGTCAAACTCTCCGGCAGTTAAATGGCGGTGGATACAAGAACTGGGGGATTATAATTCTTCAGGACCTTGTGAAGTTCTAGGGGGGGAAAATGGTTGTTGTGGTTTATTCATCGGGGCTCAGTCTCTGATGACTTCTCCATGAACCTAGCAGGATGGATTTAGGGATTTAGTATCCAGGAGCTACAAATCAGTCTCAAAAAGTTCATCATCAGCCTGTGAGGTCCAAGCCACACTTACTCAAGTATTGCAATCATGCCTTCTTTATTTATTCAAAATCGTTACTGAGAAAATTTGGGGGCTGCCAAAAGGTTTCCTGTACAATGATCCTGACTTATCCTAGAATGATCCTAACAATGGTGCTCACTTCCAGATACTGTTTGGTACCTGCAGGCATCTGTGTTAGTCATTTGAGAGGTCCTTGCCTCACCATGGGGCCCGGTGGATCCCAGGCCCAGGCTATACATTATATTCTCAAGTCAATATTAAATCCCATCTCTGAGGAAACTTGAAAATGAATTTCACTTTTACTTACCTGATACTTTACTCCTTTGGCAGTTGGCACTCCCCAATGCTCTGGAGGTGGACTGTGCCTTCCATCATGACCCTGCATTGGTCTTGATGACATCAGAACCTTAGACCGCTGGAGTATAGGGGAGAATACCTTGCAGGGAACCGGTCTAGAAACGTAGAGGATTAGGTAAGAAGATCTACTTTAATGAGTCCTCTAGACCTAAGCGAGAAATCAACACTCGCAGTGTGGTTGTAGGCTCATGGCAAGGGATGATTTTTAAGTTTCCCGGAGTTGGGCTTTAATCCCCATAACTCATACTAACTCTCTACCCTCTGTCCCTCAACTGTTAAGAGGTTTTATTGTCCACTGAAGAATGGACTATTGCATGAAAGGGGTAGGGGCAAGTCAATGGTAGATACTGGATGATGCCCAGACAAAGATGGCTCTGTCTTTCTAGAGAGTAAACAGATGAAGACGTATTTGAGAGGTAATAATTACCTGGAACTGTTGACATATTACTTATCAGGCATACATCTACGGTAACATGAAAAATATATATATCTGACGCTAGTGTTGCTTTAGGCTAGGTTACATAGTTACATAGTTAGTCAGGTTGAAAAAAGACACAAGTCCACCCAGTTCAACCATAAAAAAAAAAATATATATATCGTACAATCCCATATAACCAATTCTATACCCACAGTTGATCCAGGTTCACACTTATGTTTCTTCAAGCATTTTTTAATGCATGTTTGTACACACATTGTTGAGGCTTGAAAGCTTTTTGTTTTAGCCAATGGAATTCTAGTTACTAGGAGAAGGAAAAGGCAAGCAATTGCGTGAAAAACGTGCACTATGTGTGTTTCAGGTGTGTTTATAGAAGTCTATAAGTGCTGCTCAGCCATTCACAGGAAGCCTTGTATTTTTATGAATGGGTACAAGGTTTCCTCTGATTGGCAGAGGTGGAGAGGTGAGTGGATGATGCTGTAATCTCCAGCTCAGCCAATCAGAGGAAGCCTTCTATTCATTCATAAAAATACAAGGCTTCCAATGAATAGCTGAGCAGCACCTGACTCGAATGGGAAGTCTCCGTACTGCTGCCACAACACAGCGCGGCATATGGTATGCTGATGCTACTTAGCACCTCCCGCCGCAGTGTGAAAGGGGCCTTACAGTTTATACAGCGCTGACAGCGGCCACATTTCTTAGTAATGGAAATTAGACATGTGCAATCCGTTTTGTTACGAATCAAAATTCAGACAAAATATTTGTTATTTGGGGATTCGGATGTATCCGAATCTCCGAATCACAATAGTAACTGATTTGAACGAATCTGAAATTAATTATCATGAAAAGGACAAATTCATTCATATCCATTGGTTTCATTCGGATACCATAATGTGATAGCTTGGTTCTTTTATTAATGTTTGAAGCATCCTAAATAATGTAATGGCATGATATAAATTGATTCGGATCCATTTGTTTTAATTCTAGTGAGCACAGTGTGAATATTCAAACACAATTCTTTTTTGTATTGGGGTTGAACTTGAGAGACCATTCGCTTAATTTGTATGTGGGCAGCCCAATAGACTACTGTAGATGGGAATGAGGAAATGAATTCAACCTAATAATATAACAAATGAATTCATATTAATTCAGATGAGAGCTGCGCATTTGTCTTTGACTCTTGGATAATCGTCCGATTCATTTTGCATTAACATTTCTCATTATTACAAAAAATGCTCTGCATATGAAATGGAAAGATATTGCAATAAATACAGTAATGTATAAATGCGAAATAAGATGATTGCTACTTATTGTGTTTGGATTTGACGGAGGTGAACCCATCAGAATCTCAGAATCGTAACATAACGACTGAATCCGAAACAGGGGCGGATCCAGAGTCTTTTCTCGGGAGGGGCACTGCCAAAAAAGATGGGTTTTTTTGTGGGAAATTTATCGGGGAAATGGCTGGTGTCGGCGCTTCAATCATCCCGGCACCATGGTTGTTATGGTGTCAGGATGATTGAAGCGCATTATTTATATTATTACATTGTAATATAAAATTAAATAGTTCAATGCAGAATCAGTGGGAGCCCCGAGTGTGTCACTTGCCACCGTCGCCTGCAATTAGTGGGAGCCCTGAGCGTGTCACTTGCCACACGTTGCGGATTGTCACTTGCCACGTCACCTGCCACACCTTGTGGATTGTCACTTGCCACACCTTGTGGATTGTCACTTGCCACATCACCTGCCACACCTTGCTGATTGTCACTTGCCAAATCACCTGCCACATCTGCTGCCTGCACAGTGAGGGCGGAAGTCACTGCAGGAATGCAGGGCAGGCACAGGCGGTGAGAGATGATCTCATCTCTCTGCTCCCCCGCTCCAGGCTAGCTGATTGGCCAGCTGCCACACTGAGCCTGCTCTCTCACTCTCACCTGCACTGCCAACACACTGAGCAGCACGGTCTGCCCACAAACCGCGCCGCCCGCCCACAAACCGCGCCGCAAGCGGAGCCGCCCGCTTTCTTACCCGTCTGTGGAGCCACGCTCTATCGCACCTGCCCGCAGAGCGGGCCGACGTGACTCACTGACGTCACTCGTTGCTAGACGCCAAGCGGCCCACCCACCTCCTCCTCCGCTCCTGGTATCGTGTCAGTGCGCCGCGTAACTACATTAGACGAGTCTCTCTCTCTGCGCCGCTGATCGGCTGATGTGAGAAACTGAGAGAGACACTCAGAGAGGCAGCGGCAGCCGCAGAACAAGTACTGTATATACTCGAGTATAAGCCGACCCGAATATAAGCCGAGGCACCTAATTTTACCCCAAAAAACTGGGAAATGTATTGACTTGAATATAAGCCTAGGGTGTCCATCTGCATGCCTCACTGTGCCCATGCTTCACTGTGCCCATGACTAGACTGATGTTTAACATAGGAGTTTATGGAAGGAGTGCCCGGCTTTGAAAAATCTGTTCTCCCCGGCAGTAGGTCTTCCAGACACCAATCTTTGCACACTTGTAGAGGAGACATGGGGCTACATGTGTGCCAAGGTTGGGGTCCAGGGGACCTACGACCGGCCGGTACCGGGTCCGCAAAGTCACCAGAGAAATGACCATTTAACATTGGAGTCTATGGAAGGGGTGCCCGGCTTTAAAAAATCAGTGCTCCCCGGACGTAGGTCCCCCAGACACTAAACTTTGCACACTTGTAGAGGAGACATAGGGCTACATGTGTGCCAAGTTTGAGGTCCAGGGGACCTATGGCCGGCCGGTACCGGGTCCCCAAAGTTCGGGAGATCAGGCGCAAAAAAAAACAAAACAGAGCAAGCAAGTGAGTGTGACAGATGGTCTCGGGGGGGGGGGCAATTGCCCTGTTGCCCCCCCCCTGGATCCACCCCTGATCCGAAATAAATTTCATTAGTTTCGGATGCATGTGACTCCAACGTTATTGTCCAATCAGCTCATTCCATTTCTCTTTGTGGGTTGGACTAGCAGGGATGACTCAGAGTGCATACGTAATCTCCTGAAATAACAAATTAACACATAAAATTAATATATAGCCAATCTTCCAAAATAATTGCAGAAAATACAAATCAATTTGGAACGACTACATGAAACGAATCCGAATATACAAAACAAATTCTGAAAACGAATCATTCTAACATAACGAATATGATGAAACTAAATGATTTACTTAATGAATGAATACAAAGTGAAACACATTTTTCTGTCGTGCGAATTTCTGGTGAAAATAAGTTTGTAATAGAGGGGAAATCTTCCAATGGGGACACTAGTTCTGGTGATCTGGCCTGGAGTCCCCAAGGAATTCCCTTAAATTGCAGGGATTTCCTATCCCTTCCTGTTTTGATATGGATCAGAAAGTGAAGGGAAATCTAAGAAATGGGACACAGGTGGCGAAAAAAATTTTGACAGGGGTTATAACCCTCATGCCTAGTACATACGACTGTTTTTTCCGACGGTTTTCCCGACAGAATTCCTCTCAAGCCTGCCTTGCATACACACGTTCAGGCAAAAAAACGCTCGACCAAAGCGCGGTGACGTACAACACGTATGACGGCACTATAAAGGGGAAGTTCCATTCCAACAGCACCACCCTTTGGGCTACTTTTGCTGATCCTCGTGTTAGTAAAAGTTTGGTTAGAGATGATTCGCGCTTTTCAGCCTCGTGTTTTTTAGTCCGTTACAGCGTGACGAATGTACTATCTCCATTACGAACGCTAGTTTAACCAGAAAGAGCTCCCGTCTCATACTTGATTCTGAGCATGTGCGGTTTTCTGCCCGTCAGAAAACCATACAGACGAACGGATTTCCCACTCAGACTTTTGGCCTGATGGGAAAAAAGAGATTCTGATCTCTTTTTTTGTCCGGCAGTTTTCCCGTCGGAAAAACTGTGATGGAGCATACACACGACCGGGATTCCAGACGAAAAGCTCTCATAGCAGTTTTCCCATCGGAAAAAACGGTCGTGTGTACGAGGCATCACTTGTTCTATCCACATAAAAAAAATTTTTTTCCTATAGCTCTACTTTAAGGTCTTATACACACAAGATGCTTTGGCCATCTTTCCTAGAAACCTTTCCTCCTGGCAGCGGTGTTTTGGCAGAAAAAAAAAAAAAAGCTTGACACTTGTAAATGTGTGTAATAAGGTTAGGCACGTCAATCGCTTAGGAGTTAATTAATTTAAGTGGCCAGAATAATAATTTATTCTGGCCATTGAAATGAATTAATGCTCAAGCCAGTGGCGGCCCGTTCATACATGGTGCAGGGGTGCCGCCCCCCTAATCTATCTGCCTGACCCCTAATATACATGTAGGGCCAGGGACGCATGGATTCCAATGGGGTTTTTTTTTTTTTGAAAGCACATGATTAGAGCCTGAGGCTTTAATTGGCTTCAAAAAAGGGTGACCTCAGGGCGCAGAGCACTGCGCCCTGAGCCCACCCAGTTGTGTGACAATAGCAAATTAATATTCCCTATTGTCTTCCTGTTTCTCCTCCCAGCCAATCAGGAAGCGGGTCCTAAGATCCAATTCGCCGAGAGGAGAAGCAATCGCATTTGACGCAGAGAAGGAGGAGACACAGGGGAACCCACCATAAAGCCGAGGAGGAGGAGACGCAGGGTGAAGCCGCCAAGGAGGAAACGCGGCCTGCGACCTAAATGGGATAAGTGCAGGGCTGGTGGGCTGACAATCGAGCGTTCGGGGGGGCTTTGTGGTTTGGCCGACCGACCGGGGTGTGGGGGTGGCTGTGATCTGACCAACTGGGGGTGGCAGGCGGATTGTTTGCCGCCACCCCAAAAATGGAGCAACTGCCCCCACTGGCTCAAGAGCTACAGGCGCCCAGCGTTAGTGCGCGTTTGCACGTCAAGCATTTTTTTCAGCCAAAATGACGCTGCTCCTGGTTGCATTGCCAATTATTCTTTTTTTTCTGCCTCTAAACGAATCTAAATGCCTATGTGTGCATGGACACATAAGCTAACATGCAGGGACATTTAGGGGCACAAAAAAAGACGCCGCTAAGAGCCTAAAAGTCCAGTGTGCATGAGGCCTAAAAGTTCAATATTGAGAAGGGTTCACTTTCAAACTTATTGACAATATGCTACTCCCATCGTACATCTAAAATAAGCACTTTTAGAGACCTCTACATCCAGTGGTTCCTTGTTTGCAGTATGGACATTTGCGCAGACGTCAACTACAAAAAGAGACAATTATCATAAACACTTAATAAAGTGACGTCTTATCTGATACCCTTCCAGGAAAATGATGTTTCTCGACACCGCTGACCTAGACTGCGCGTTTATTGCTTAACGGTTTTATTGCATTCAGATCTGGGCCACTTACTGGTTCTGATCATTTTTTCACGAGTGCCCTCAGCCCTCCTCATAAAATAACATTTTTTTTTCCCAAATGCAGGGCTGTCTGGCCCGCAAGTATAACACAATTAATGCAGCACAGATGCCAATCGCTCCCTTCTGCTGCTAGTGAACGCTGTCTATCGGCAGTAGAGGGGCTAACAGCCCTCAATAAAAATAAGTGGTCATTTTCCTGTCCCGAGAGGACACTTATTACCACGAAATGTATCAGTAGATTGCCGGTAATAATGCCCAACCCCCACCCCCGTCTCCAGTCCCAGGCCTGCACACACAGCAAAGTGTAAAAAGCACTAAGATATACAGGCTTGTGGGTGAGATCAAATCATGGATGGTTAAAGCTGAACTCCGGGCACAAAAACTTTCATTTCAATATATTTCTTAATAGCCATAAAGGATATAAATCAATTTTGTGTGTACCAAATGTCTTTACAAATCCAGATATTACCATGTAACAGTGGCAGCAGTGGCGGCTGGTGCTCAAAAAATTTTTTGGGGGGGACGCAAACTGAAAAAAAAACCTCCATTGCAGCCACTGTGCCCATCAAACGCAGCTACTGTGCCATCAAACGCAGCTACTGTGCCCATCAATTGCCACCACTGTGCCCATCAAACGCAGCCACTGTGCCCATCAAGCGCAGCCACTGTGCCCATCAAGCGCAGCCACTGTGCCATCAAACGCAGCCACTGTGCCATCAAACGCAGCCACTGTGCCATCAAACGCAGCCACTGTGCCCATCAAACGCAGCCACTGTGCCCATCAAACGCAGCCACTGTGCCCATCAAACGCAGCCATTGTGCCATCAAACGCAGCTACTGTGCCATCAAACGAGCCACTGTACCCATTAATTGCCGCCAGTGTGCCCATCAATTGCTGCCAGTGTGCCCATCAATTGCCCCTACTGTGCCCATTAATTGCTGCCAGTGTGCCCATCAATTGCTGACACTGTGCCCATCAATTGCTGCCAGTGTGCCCATAAATTGCCGCTACTGTGCCCATCAATTGTTGCCAGTGTGCCCATCAATTGCCGCTACTGTGCCCCATCAAATGCTGCCAGTGTGCCCATCAATTGCTGCTACTGTGCCCATCAATTACAACGCTGAGTGAACAGTGAGCGCCCAGCATGGCGCCCGCTGTTCACCTTTTTGGACGCCTATTAGAGCCTACGGCTCTAATCAGGTGCTTCCAAAAAACACCCCCGAAAAGGGGCCGGACACCTAAATAGGGGGTGTCAGCGGTGACCATAGATAGATTCATGCAATGCATGAATCTATCTATGGTGATAGAGCGGTGCCACGAGAGAGGGGGCGGTGCCCATGCGCCCCTTATGGACGCACTGCCACTGACTGGCTGTGATATCATCGCTGTGCTGTACTTAGCAGAGATGTGGGAGGGGCCCAGCAGCTGCACCCACTAGAAAATTACAGGAGGGGCGGAGACAAGACCAGTCACCCTGCACAAGGAGAAAGAACAGCAGTGAACAGTCTTTATTACAGAGGCAAAAGGGGTTGATTTACTGAACCTGGAGCACTCAGAATCTGGTGCAGCTGTGCATGGTAGCCAATTAGGTTCTAACTTCATTTTGTTCAATTATCGTTATACGGCGGCAGGTCGGCTCACCTGTGCTAATCGCCGTAGCTGTACCGCGGCTCGCTCGCTGCGGGAGCACGCCTGCAGGTCGGGCGGACTCGATATGGACCATTGCGGTATACAGAGGCAGAATGGGGATCTGCCTTTTTAAACAAAGCCGATCCCCATTCTGACAGGAGACATAACAGAGATCTACTGTTCCCAGTGATCGGGAACAGTAATCTCTGTCATGTCCCTGCCAGCCCATCCCCCTACACACAATAGAAGTAAACAGGGTCACTTTTCTAGCGCTTAGGTATAAATAATCCTAGTTAACAATTATAGGAAGTAAGTGTAGCTCCCTGCGGGGTGGGGTGGTGATGGTGGTGGTGGTCCCCTCCGGGGTTACTACCCTTTCTCTCCTCCTCCTCCTCCCCTGCAGCTACACTGGATCCACACTTGGTTAGGTGTGGAAATCCACTGATTAATTACCTTTGGGTCTGCAGCAAAATACCTCTCACGAGTGGACCCCTGATCTCCGTTGTCTAGGCGGAAGTCCCTTTGTAATAATGCCAATGTCCACACAGGTGTAAAACCTAAGCAGCAAGGTTTTATTCTTTTGTCTTGAGGTAAAACTTTGAGAAAGAGTGAATAGACAAAGTAGGGAAAAGGTTCAGGCACGCAACACTTAAGACTCAGTATCTTCGCTACTCAAGCCTGAGTGGGCCTTGCTCTCCCGGATAGTCCCTTTTTAGATCCTAGCAGCCGGAGTAGAGCACCAATTAATCTGTCCCTTATGAAATGGGGATGCGATTGGGAATCCTCTGCCACAGGATTATCCAGTCCCAAACCTCCCAGCCAAGAAACAATGAGAGAAACCTTTAGAATATTGCAAGGCTTGTATCAACGATGATGGATCCCTCTTTAGGTAGACCTCCAGACCTCTCCCTGAGACAGCAGTACTGTCGCTATCTCCCCTGGAACTCCTTTCCTAAAGTTGGGCCCCCTTTCAATGGGCAGCCTGGGATCCTTCTGTGAGGTGTAGGCCCTAGCCAGCCGAGCCGGGCCTACCAAGCAGCGATGCAGCCTCGGGCTAAATGTGCCAGGGACTGAAACACACCTGGCCATGAGGGCCACAAGAGGTGAGGTACGTGGCGAACAACCTCCAGGACCAAGGGGTCCCCTGGAATACCTCACGCCTAATGGCGTCTGCCCCTTATGTACCCTCTCCCAGCATGCACAGCGGGTTGACCACTCCCACTGTACGGCTGCCGAGACAGGATACCCAATGGTGCTGTGATACCCCCTGTGGTTCAACCTGAGCCAGCGGTGACAGTGCCACCTACAGGCAACAGGGAACTATACTGCCAGGCAGCATCACACCCAGAGCAGAAGCAGACTACCCCTAAATTTGTACATAGCGACCCCAAATATTGGGAGGGGCGCTACACAAGAAAAAAAGATCTAATGAATAGTTCTTCGAGCTTAAGCAGCATCCCCCCTCCAGTTAGAACACACTGAGGGAACACATTTAAAGCGGAGTTCCACCCAAATTTGGAACTTCCGCTTAATCCACTCCTCGCCCCCTTACATGCCACATTTGGCATGTAATTTTTTTTGGGGGGGGGGAGTAGGGGCTTAAGTAGGAGTGGGACTTCCTGTCCCACTTCCTCCTTCCGCCCTGGGGTCGCCTAGGCGATTTGTCATATCGCCTTTTGGCGGCCCCTCCCTGTAGGTATCGCCTGTCCATTTAGAGAGCGCTGCGCCGTTCGCGCATTCGCAGTGAGTGCCCGGCCGTTAAGCCGACAGTTGTCACGGCCGGGTGCCCACACTATGAATGGAGGCGCCGGCGGAGAAGGGGGGGGGAGAGGAGCGGAGCTCCGGGCGTCGCGTCGCTGGACAGTGGAACAGGTAAGTGTATGTTTAATAAAAGCCAGCAGCTACACTTTTTGTAGCTGCTGACTTTTAATAAACATAAAAAAAGGCCGGAACTCCCCTTTAACCCCTTGAAGGCCCCCTAGTGTTAACCCCTTCCCTGCCAGTGTCATTTTTACATTGATCAGTGCATTTTTATAGCACTGATCAATGTAATAATGTCACTGGTCCCAAAAAAGTGTCATTTGGGGTCAGATTTGTCCGCCACAATGTCGCAGTCCCGCTAAAAATCACAGATCACCGCCATTACCATTAAAAACAATAAAAAATTTTAAAAAGTCCCTAAATCTATCCCATAGTTTGTAGACGCAATAATTTTTGCGCAAACCAATCAATATATACCCATTGCGATTTTTTTTTTTACCAAAAATATGTAGAAGAATATATATCGGCCTGATGAATAGATACATTTTTTTTATATATATTTTTTTGGATATGTATTATAGCAAGAAGTAAAAAAAAATTTCTTTTTTTTTTCTTTTTTTTTAATTGTCGCTCTTTGTTTGTTTATAGCGCAAAAAATAAAAACCGCCGAGGTGATCAAATACCACCAAAAGAAAGCTCTATTTGTCGGAAAAAAGGACGTCAATTTTGTTTGGGTACAGCGTCACACGACTGCGCAATTTTCAGTTAAAGTAACGCAGCGCCGTATCGCAAACAAAGGCCTGGTCATTAAGGGGGGAAATCCTTCCGGGGCTGTAGTGGTTAAGGTTTGACAAAAAAAAACCTGGAAGCTGATTGGTTTCTATGCAGAGCTGCGCCAGATTTTGCACTCTCCAGTTTTAGTAAATCAACCCCCAAATTCTCGGAGTTCAGCTTTAAAGCAAACCTTTCAGTAACTTTGCAAGTATGCATGGAAACTCCTTAAATGTCATAATATATAGCAATAATAGTTTTTTTTTCCACCGTTCCATTTCAGTTCCACCCTTTGTCATTAAAAAAACATCCTTCAACTCCATTCACTTGCGAACACAACCACAAACTACACAGACTCCAGGATTTACAGAAACCTATAGCTCCAGCATTCTCCATAAGCCCTCAGCTTCCAAGCTGTTCCAGAAACTCTGAAGCCTCGTACACACGACCGAGTTTCTCGTCAAAAAACGACAAGAAACTTGCTGGCAGAGCTTTCTTGCCGAGTAAATCGGTCGTGTGTACGCGGCTATCAGGTTTCTCGTCAAGAAAACCGACAAGAATCTCAACGAGAAAAATAGAGAACCTGCTCTCTATTTTCTCATCAGGATTCTCCATTTTCTCGTCGAGATTCTCGTCAGCATGTTTCTCGACGAGAAAAGTGTGTGTGTGTACACTTACCTGTCGCCGTGGAAACCCGCGCATGCTCGAAATGACTTTGACGCATGCGCGGTACCTTCCTAGGCATAGGTAGGGTGTAGCAAGATGGCGGCGACGGCATTGAATGTGACGAGCGCACGCTCGTCGTAGTCGATTACGTCACCTCGTTCGCTCCATTCAAAGAACCGCGGGTTCTTTGAATGGAGCGTGTGTACACTCGGCCGGGACAAGTTTCATGTCCAAGAATCTCGTCAAGAAAAACGACAAGTTTTTTCCTGACGAGATTCTCGGCCGTGTGTACGAGGCTTAATTTTCAGGGTCGGGCAGCTCCAGAAACTTCTAACTATAGCTCCATTAGGCTCTATAAAAGCTCAGCGCCAAGCTGTTCCAAAAACGTACAGCTCCAGCAGGCTCTGAGGCTTTCTGCAGTCTACTGGAGATGGATGTTTTTAGAGCTGCGTACGTATGAAGCCAGTTGGGGCCGGGGCTGGAGCCAAGAGCTTCTGGAGCCTGTTGGGACCCAGTGTTTCTGGAGCTGAGGGGTTATAGAGCCTGTTGGAGCTAGGGTTATGAGTTTCTTGAGCAGCTCTAAAGCTGAGGGTTTCTGGAGTCAGATGCAGCTAGATGTTTCTAGAACTGCCTGGAGTCAAGTGCTTCCGGAGCCTGATGGAGCTGGTGCTGTTTCTGGAGCTGGAGCCAAGAGCATCTGGGGCCTGCTGGAGCTTAGGGTTTCTGGAATCTGATGGAGCTGAGTGGCTCTTGGCTCCAGCTTCAGACAGCTTTAGAAAACAATAACCCCCAGAGACTCCCTGCTCCTTCTGGCTCCAGAAGCCCTCAGTTCCAGGCAGCTGTAGAAACATCCAGCTCCATCAGCCTCCAGAAACAATTGGCTTCAGAGCTGCTCCAGAAACTCATAACTCCAGCTTCATGAGGCTCTATAAACCTTTAGCTCCAGGCCGCTCCAGAAATCCTAAACTCCAGCAGTCTCCAGAAGCTCTTGGCTACAGCTTCAGACTGCTTCGGAAAACCTCAGCTCCAGCAACACTCAGCTCTAACTCCATCATTCTCCAGAAGCAATAGACTCCAGAAACGCTGACATACAGCAAGCTTCAGAAGCTCTTGACTCTACCTACAGACATGCAGAAGCTCCTGGCACCAGGTGGCTCTAAAAACAACATCTCTAGCCCCTGCAGGCACTATAATCCCTCAGCTTCTGCTTCAGGCAGCTCTAACTGTAATCGTCAGCAGGCACCAGAAGCTCTTGGCTCCAGACAGCTTCAGTAAACCTCAGCTCCAGAAGCACTCAGCTCCAGCTCCATAAAGCTCCAGAAGCCCTCAGCTCCAGGCAACTTTAGAAATCCTAAACTCCAGCATGAACCAGAAGCTTTTGGCTCTAGCTTCAGACAGCTTCAGTAAACCTCACCTCCAGAAACACGCAGCCTCAGCTCCATCAGGTTCCAGAAGCCCTCGGCTACAAGCAGCTCTAGAAATATACAGATCCATCAAACTCCAGAAACCCTGAGCTCCAGCAGGCCTCAGATGTACTTGGCTCCAGCTACAGGAACAGCTTCAGCTCCATCAGGCTCCAGAAGCGCTCAGCTTTAGAGCTGCTCCAGAAACTCATTACTCTAGCTCCAGTGGGATCTAAAAAAAAACTGTTACGTACCATCTGGGAGAGCCTGACGAGTAGAGGGAGACCTCTCGTACAGCCCCGGCTCAAGGACCACTGGAGTTGCAGTAGTGGGCGCGAGAGCGTGGTGAGGTAAGAGCGCCTGCGAAGTCCTCCGTTGGTAGCGGTAGTAGCAGCTGATGAGTAGCAGGACCAGACTGGATTGCTGAGCAGCAGAAGGTAGCAGGAACAGTGGATGCAGGTATGCTGTGGATGCAGGACAGCGGATGCAGGTAAGTTGTAGATGCAGGACGGCAGTGCTGGAGCTACACAGGCTGGAAGCAGAAGACTGGAGCAGAGTCAGACAGGCCAGGTCATACACGGAGGATCAGTCTATTATAAACAGCAGGCAGAGAATGGTCAGAGTTCAGGCTGGTTTTGGCAACAGGAAATCAGGCAGACAGGCAGGAGTTTATCAGGCTCAAGGCAAGCTTAGGCCCCTTTCACACTGGGGCGGGAGGTGCGCTGGCAGTATAGCGCCGCTATACCGTCAGAATTGCAGCGGTATTCGTCCGCTAGTGGTGCGGTTTTAACCCCCGCTAGCGGCTGAAAAAGGGTTAATACCGCTGGCACTGCGCCTCTGCAGAGGCGCATTGCCGGCGGTATAGCCGCGGTTTCCCATTGCTTTCAATGTGAAGGAGCGGTGGAGAAGCGGTATACACACCGCTCCTCTCACCGCTCCAAAGATGCTGCTAGCAGGACTTTTGGAGCGGTCCTGCTAGCGCACCACTCCAGTGTGAAAGCTCTCGGGCTTTCACACTGGAGAAACAGCAGCCGCTGTTTAATGTCGGTTTGCAGGTGCTATTTTTAGCGCAATAGCGCCTGCATACCGCCTTAGTGTGAAAGGGGTCTTAAGGTCAGGACTGGAGACAGCAGCGTGGTCAGGAAGCCGAGTCAAATACTGGATCAGATACAGGCACAGGATCAGAACACAAGGTAAAGCTGCAGATCAGACAGCACTGCACTAGTGCAGCTGCTGTCCTTATATAGGCCATTTGGCGCCAGCATTAGTGGCTAACGTATGCACGTATTTTTGTGCATGTACGTTCGCCTGTTAGAGCTATTGTCCGTTCGCCTGTTAGCGCTATTGTCCGTTCGCCTGTTAGCGCTAATGGGCGTTTGCCTGTTAGCGCTACTATTCCCACGCATAGACCTTAGCCTATGCCTAGCAAAACAGGCACCTGCTAATGCACGTCTGCGCATGTCATGTCCCTGACACCCCCAGCTGTGGGCAACTCCAGAGTTCCAGCAGGCTCCAGAAGCTCTTGGCTCCAGCTCCAGAAACACTCAGCCCTGGCTTCATCTGGCTACATATGTCCTCAGCTCCAGGCAGTTCTAGATACATTCAGCCCCTGTAGAATGCAGAAGACCCCAGCTTTAAAATTGCTCCAGAAAAAATGACTTCCACACTAAACTTTATTTGAAGCAGCCCTTCTCTCCTCTACCTCCAACGTTGCAGGAGCTAAAAACATCCAAACATATATACGGTATGTCACTTTTACTCCGGTATATATAGCAGTCTAGGTCCATATGTCATGGAAAGAACATTATAAATTTAGCTCACACATGAAAATAAATATGGTCTCGCAGGTGATCCAGTTGCTAGCAAGACATTCGATTTTGAGCTCCTTTGCAGATAAGGTCTGAAGCTCCAGTTCTAAAGCCAATCTAAAACTACCTCCAGGTTCCAGAGCGAGCCTACATCATTCATGGCAGCCACTGACATTCTGGAGAAAGTGGGCAGACCTAGAAGGACACGGTACAGTAAAGAGCAATAAGAAGCAGAAGAAAAGGGAAATAAATGTCAATGTAACATAAGAAACAATCAAGATGACAGATGTTCGATAATTTCCCTAGTCCATCCTTTTTCCTCCAGAGGTCACCAGGGGTCCCTTGATCTGTGGCTGATTGACCTAACATTTGGTGGTGCCTGCATAATTCTGGGTCCAAAGCCATTTGGCACAACCAGCGGCATGATGCCAATAATCTTTCAGATGTCTGTAAGGTGACATCATTCTGAACACCACTGAACTTTAATGGCATCACAATCTTAGTTCCTAGGGTTCAATATTGAGTTGGTCCTCCCTTTGCAGCTATAACAGCTTCAACTCTTCTGGGAAGGCTGTCCACAAGGTTTAGGAGTGTGTCTATGGGAATGTTTGACCATTCTTCCAGAAGCGCATTTGTAAGGTCAGGCACTGATGTGGACGAGAAGGCCTGGCTCACAGTCTCCGCTCTAATTCATCCCAAAGATGTTCTATTGGGTTGAGGTCAGGACTCAATGTCTTTATGGACCTTGCTTTGTGCAGTGGTCCAAATCATTTGGTGGAGGGGAGATTATTGTGTGAGGTTGTTTTTCAGGGGTGGGGCTTGGCCCCTTAGTTCCAGTGAAGGGAACTCTTATGACGTCAGAATACCAAGACATTTTGGACAATTTCATGCGCCCAATTTTGTGGGAACAGTTTGGGGATGGCCCCTTCCTGTTCCAACATGACTGCGCACCAGAGCACAAAGCAGGGTCCATAAAGTCATGAATGAGCGAGTTTGGGGTGGAGGAACTTGACTGGCCTGCACAGAGTCCTGACCTCAACCTGATAGAACACCTTTGGGATGAATTAGAGTGGAGACTGCGAGCCAGGCCTTCTCGTCCAACATCAGTGGGTGACCTCACAATTGCGCTTTTGGAAGAATGGTCAACCATTCCCATAGACACTCCTAAACCTTGTGGACAGCCTTCCCAGAAGAGTTGAAGCTGTTATAACTGCAAAGGGTGGGCCAATTCAATATTGAACCCTATGGACTAAGACTGGGATGCCATTAAAGTTCATGTGCGTGTAAAGGCAGGTGTCCCAATACTTTTGGTAATATAGTGTGTGTATGTATGTATATATATATATATATGTAGCACTACCCTCTCCTCTCTAGGGCAAAGAAGAGAGGCACCCATGCCACAAGCCTGTGTCCTCTAGTTTAGAGGTCAGGTGGTGTTTATGTACCTGGGTCCCACAGCGAGTTACCTCCTTCCACTGGTTCCCATCTCCAGAGTGTAGAGACGAGTCTGTACTTTTTCCTCTTTAATAAAGTCAATGTCCAAACCACTTAAACTCCAACGTTGCGTTTATTTTATGTCTTTCCTTGATAGGTAAGAGAGAGTAGATGAGAGATGATAGTTGAACCAAAGCAGATTCAGGCACAGAACTCCCAGATTTATCACCACTCGGTCCCGAGTGGGTACAGCTCACCCGGATAGTCCCTCAATGGTCCTAGCAGCCGGTGTGGAGCTCGAACAAGCAATTTAAATCCTCCAAGGACAAGTTCAGTATTTCCTCGAAGAGCAGCAGCACTCCGCAGGGTCAGTTCTGCAGAGAATATGATCCTTCCCTCTGACAGGTCACCAGGCCTTTCCCGACACAGCAATCTAACTATCACTCATATCTGTTATGGGACCGATCCTCCCCTGGCTTCCTCTTGGTCAGAGCGGATACCCTCACCCGGGCATCCTAGGACTCCAAAGTTCTGCCTGTAGACCCAGTTGAAGGTACTGGGCCTACCTGGAACGTTGCGGTCTCCGGCTGAAGGTGCCCGAGACACCTCAGTCGTGGTACGCACCCCCCACCTTAGGGGCGCACTCCTTTGGGTATTTGTCCCCGGGTCTCTCCCTGAATAATGGCGTCTGCCTCTTTTATATCCTCTCTCAGCATGCACAGCAGGCAGAACCCGCCCACTGCATGGTAGCCGAGAGAGGACATCCAATCGCGCCAATGCAACCTATGGTTGAACCTCGACCCAACATGGCAGCACCACCTGCAGGCCACAGGGAACCCTACATAGGCACATAGAATCAAAGCAGAGTCCAGAACAATTAGAAGGCCCGAGCCATACTAGTGCTCAGGTCATCCCCCTAAATTTGGAGTTGGAGACCCCCTAAATTTGGAGTACCCGCTACATATATATATCTATATATATAAATAATTTTTTATACGGTCATACATCCTCTGTAAGCGAAATAATTGGCTTGTATAGCACATTATATACATTTTTTTCTTAAAAATTGACCTAAACTTAAGTAGTAAAAAAATGCAAGCAGGCAGCTCTTTATTTCTATGTCTCTTCTGCAATAATGAACACTTACCTGCCTGCTCACAGTCTTTTATTAAATGTACACTGAGCTGAGCTGCTCGCTAGGAGAGTTGTAGGTTTTAATAAAATCTTTTAGGTCCGGTCAGCCTGTTACAAGCTTTCCCTGACAGACAGTTGAAGCATTGCCAGGAAAAGTTCCCAGACACTTCTCCAAGTCTTCATAAAACTCCCCAGCCCCGCTCCTTTGTTCCCAGGACAATCCCAGGACATGCTCATTGTCTCCGGGGTATAAAGGCTATGTTTGAACAATGAGCCATTCAGCCAGAGGCGTATATTCTCATCATAAGCCCCAGATAAAAGAACATTCTACCGTGTATTGGAAGAAGTCCCAATATACAGCCAAGCTGTGGTAATGCCTGGTGCATAGGCCGTAGAGGAGTACACTGAAGTATGACCACTCCTGGCTCATAGAATCACTCAAAGCATGTATTTCTGGTGTGCAGATCACTACTTATATATCACTTACAGCGTTCAATCTGTAAAATATCTCACTGTTAACATTTTATCATTTACTTTTTTCCTAGAGATAAATAATTGTATACATACGGTATACTGTAAATTACTTTAGGAGAAGAGTATACAAAACCAATTACATGCACAGTGTGATATATAACTAGAGCTCCTTTTTTCCTCCCTCTCTATTTCTCTTTCTTTCTTTCTCTATCTCTCGTACTTTCTTTCTTTTTCTTTCTTTCTTTCTTTCTCTCTCTTTCTCTTTTTTTCTCTTTATTCCTCTCTCTTTCTCTTTTTTCTCTTTATTTCTCCCTCTCTCTCTTTATTTCTTTCTTTCTCTATCTCTTTTACTTTCTTTCTTTCTTTCTCTTTCTTTCTCTCTCTTTCTCTTTTTTCTCTTTATTTCTCTCTCTCTCTTTCTTACTTTATTTATTTCTTTCTCTTTCTTTCTTTCTCTCTCTTTCTCTTTTTTCTCTTTATTTCTCTCTCTCTCAATGTATTTCTCTCTTCTCTCTCTTTCTTCTTCTCTCTCTCGCTCTCTTTCTTTTTTCTCTCTCTTTCTTTTTTTTCTCTTTCTTTCTTTTCTCTCTCTCTCTCTCTCTCTCTCTTTCTTTCTTTTTTCTCTCTCTTTCTCTCTCTCTCTCTCTCTTTCTTTCTCTTATGTGGTCGTTCTTCTCTGATACCAATAAAGTCCAACTTTCTATAATCTTTTTCAATAAATTGTCAGAATGGATGTGGTACCAGCACAGCCAACTAACTTCTCTTTGTGCTACTTCTTTTTCTCTCTCTCTCTCTTTTCCTTTTCTTTCTTTCCCTCTCTTGCTCTCTCTCTCTTTCTCTTCTTTCTTTTTCTCTTTCTCCCTCTCGCTCTCTCTCTTTCTCTTTTTTTCCTTTATCTCTTTCTCTCTCTCTCTTTCTTTCTTTTTTTTTTCTCGCTGTTTGTCTCTCTTTTTTTCACTCTCTTATGTGGTCGTTCTTCTCTGATACCAATAAAGTCCAACTTTCTAAAATCTTTTTCAATATATTGTCAGAATGGATGTGGTACCACCACAAACAGCCAAATAACTTCTTTGTGCTACTTCTTTCTATCCCTCTATCTCTCTCTCTCTCTCTCTCTCTCTCTCTCTCTCAATCTCTTTCTTTCTTTCTTTTATGTGGTCGTTCTTCTCTGATACCAATAAAGTCCAACTTTGGAAAAAAAGAGAAAGAGAGAGAGCGAGAGGGAGAAAGAGAAAAAGAAAGAAGAGAAAGAGAGAGAGAGCAAGAGAGGGAAAGAAAGAAAAGGAAAAGAGAGAGAGAGAGAGAGAGAGAAAAAGAAGTAGCACAAAGAGAAGTTAGTTGGCTGTGCTGGTACCACATCCATTCTGACAATTTATTGTCAGAATAGAATGTATGCGGTACCACCACAAACAGCCAACTAACTTCTCTTTGTGATACTTCTCTCTCTCTCTCTCTCTCTCCCTCTCTCTCTTCCCTCCCCTCTCTTTCTTTTTTCTTTCTCTCTCTTCCTCTCTCTCTCTCTCTTTCTTTCTCTCTCTCTCTCTTCCTCTCTCTCTCTCTTTCCCTCTCTCTCTCTTCCTTTCTCTCTCTCTTTCTTTCTCTCTCTCTTCCTCTCTCTCTCTTTCTTTCTCTCTCTCTTCCTCTCTCTCTCTCTCTTTCTTTCTCTCTCTCGCTCTCTTCCCTCCCCTCTCTTTCCCTCTCTCTTTCTTTTTTCTTTCTCTCTCTTCCTCTCTTTCTTTCTTTCTTTCTTTCTTTCTTTCTTTCTTTCTCTCTCTCTCTCTCCCCCTCTTTCCCTCTCTTTCTTTTTTCTTTCTCTCTCTTCCTCTCTCTCTTTCATTCTTTCTTTCTTTCTTTCTTTCTTTTTCTCTCTCTCTCTCTCTCTTTATTTTTCTCCTTAACTAATGGTTGATGGATAGATGTAATCCTATATACATATACAGTTATATAATGGAGTCCAGTAGATACTGACGGATGATCTGTCAGGCCCGGTGATGTGACGGTTATCCTACAAACTTTACTCTGCTCCAGCTAGAAATACTTGGGGACAAAGCAGTAATTAGTGGATGACACAATGGGGCTCATTGTCCTCCTGCTGAACACTGAGGTTTGCACTCCTCTAGCAGAGCAGCATGTAAAAAGACGGATAGATGGTTTTCCTGGAGTTGGGCAGACATTCAGTGCAGACCCCCAGACAGATTTTCCCAGAATTTGGCCTTGGACGTGGCAGTGTTCAGCTGCTGGTGCTGAAGGACAGCGAAGGATGTCTCTGGATCTGGACTCTTGTGCCCTCTAGTGGAGACAGAAGATATTGATAAATGGACCCAGGAGAATAGACTAAAAGACCACTCCATGGGAAGAACATATATGAATGCTGAATAGGCTGTTTCTTAATTTGCTTCTCATTAAAAATGTAACAAGCTTGATAAATGGTGTTTGTAACATAAGAGCAACGGTGCTCAGCTCTGGTCCTTAAGGGTTGCCAAC
Organism: Rana muscosa; assembly: GCA_029206835.1. Lineage (NCBI taxonomy): Eukaryota > Metazoa > Chordata > Amphibia > Anura > Ranidae > Rana > Rana muscosa. The sequence continues at coordinate 70,965,658 of JARGYO010000094.1, read as the reverse complement.
AGAGCATGTGTTCTCAACAACCAGGTAGAGGCACGACTGCAATAATAAGTCATTAGGAAAACATTGATTAGCTCACCTGTGAAGGGAACAGCGATTTGAGGACCAAAGTTAAGATTCCGGTCCTAAACACAAGGGAATTGTTTCATTTTTGTTTCTAAACACTAGGTTAACCTCTTAACTACCAGCCTGAAATACCCCTTCTTTACTAGGCCATTTTCCAGTTTTCTGTGATGTGATAGTTTGACTGACAATTACTCCATCATGCATCACTGTACCCAAGTGATTGTTAGATCATTTTTTGAGCCAGTGGTGGTAGTGATGGTATTGTTACCACTGGGTCATCATTTTTACTATATAACAGAAAACCAGGGCCGCCATCAGAAATTTTGGGGCCCCTTACACAGCTTCAGGCATGGGCCCCCTGGAGCAGAAAACCGGGGGGGGCTGCCATATGTCCCCCCCCCCCGAGAGAATTGAGGTCGGGGGGGCTTTGGGCGCTGACGAACATAAAAATAAAAATAAATGTTGAAAAAAAAAAGGGGGGTTGCCATCCGGGCCCCTTACAAGAAAAAAAAAAGGGGGGGTTGCCATCCGGGGGCCCTTACAAGAGAAAAAACAAAAAAACGAAATTAAGAAAAAAAAAGAAAGGGGGGGTTGCCATCCGGGCCCCTGGGGACCTCCGGGCCCCTTACATGTGTACTGCCTGTACCCCCCTGATGGCGGCCCTGTAGAAAACAAACATTTTGAAAAAAACAATTTCCCTTTCTTTCTGTTACAAAACATATCAAATAAATATGCTAGCACAGTACACTCCCAAATATTTTTTATTTTTTTTTGGAAAGTAGACATTTAAAGGTGATCTAAGTTTTTGCCATAATTTTTTTGAAAATAAAGAATAATGGTGCTATTTAGAGGGTTGAAAAATGGAGCTTAATATTCATTAATGTACAGGGCATACGCAGAGGGAAGAGGAGGTAAGGGGATTCATGTACAGGTTGTAGCAGTGTGCGGATGGAGATGAAGGGGTTAATGTGCAGGATAAGTAAGGTGAAGGGTGCGATGTACAGGCACTGCGGACAGGAGAGGAGGGGGCAGTGAAAGGGTTAAAAAAAACAATCCAACAGTCAGATTACAAACCCCCCACCTTGAATCTGCTGTTGCCTACCTCCCTTCTTACCATCACTTCAAGTATTTATTCCTCCTTTCCCCACATTGGAGGAAGGGGAGGGCTCTCAAGTGTAAACAAGGGCAGTGTTTACATTTATGACTGCAATGTTTGGCCATTACAGGGAACACAAGGCACAGAGCCCTTCAGATTGGCTCTATGTATTCTGCCTGTGATCTGCACTGTCTAATAATGACAGCATGATCAAAGGCATTCAAAAGGCATCCTGGCCACTTTCTGCAGTGCCATTTATAAATGCTGCTCTACCTACCTGCTATTTTATTTTTATTTTTATATATCTATATGGCAATAGTAAGGTGCAGAAAAAATTCCAGCAAGCATTTAAAAAGGATCTGACAAGCAATTTTTTATGAAGCCATTAAAGCATCCTACAGCAAAAGCCAGTCTACATGTGCTTTGCCAATGCAGGACAAAACATTGGGGGCACTAACCTTCCTTCTTCTCTAGCAGCACATACTCATCTTTCCTTCACTTCCCCACTGCTCCATTCAGTGTCTTATATGTCTGAATACAAGGGATCAGTGTCGTGTGTGTCTGGGTACAAGAGATCATGTGACTTAGTCCTGCATGAAAGCAGTAGTTAATTGGCCCAGCACTGTCACATGGGGGTGTGGAGAGAGTCTATAGACCTGAGAATGCTCCAGGTACAACTTGGCCCTTAGGGTTCGCTCTTCTCTCTCGTCAGCTTAATGTAGCAGCAGTAAAGCAAAGGAAGATATGTATGAACTGCTGGAGAAAGGGAGATCTTAGAGAACCTGTAATTTTACCCTCCATTGAAAAACCACAGGCAGGGTCGGTGCTACCGCTAGGCAAACTAGGCAGCCGCCTAGGGCACCCTGCTCCATAGGGCGCCCGGCCACTGGTGTTCATACTCTCTTTTCTCTACAGCAAGCAACCAAGTCTCAGCAGGCAGATGGAGGACTGTGTCTGTGTCCCAACTCCTGAATGAATGGAAGCAAGCAAACATTCATTAATGGGCACTGGTAGGCTGCATTGTTGGGCACTTGTAGGCTGCATTTAATGGGCGCTGGTGAGGCTGCATTTGATGGGCGCTGGTGAGGCTGCATTTGATGGGCGCTGGTGAGGCTGCATTTGATGGGCGCTGGTGAGGCTGCATTTGATGGGCGCTGGTGAGCCTGCATTTGATGGGCGCTGGTGAGCCTGCATTTGATGGGCACTGGTGAGACTGCATTTGATGGGTGCTGGTGAGGCTGCATTTGATGGGCGCTGGTGAGGCTGCATTTGATGGGCGCTGGTGAGGATGCATTTGATGGGCACTGGTGCGGCTACATTTGATGGGTGCTGGTGAGGCTGCATTTGATGGGCGCTGGTGAGGCTGCATTTGATGGGCGCTGGTGAGGCTGCATTTGATGGGCGCTGGTGAGGCTACATTTTATGGGCGCTGGTGAGGCTACATTTGATGGGCGCTGGTGTGGCTGCATTTGATGGGCACTGGTGAGGCTGCATTTGATGGGCGCTGATGAGGATGCATTTGATGGGCACTGGTGCGGCTACATTTGATGGGTGCTGGTGAGGCTGCATTTGATGGGCGCTGGTGAGGCTGCATTTGATGGGCGCTGGTGAGGCTGCATTTGATGGGCGCTGGTGAGGCTACATTTTATGGGCGCTGGTGAGGCTACATTTGATGGGCGCTGGTGTGGCTGCATTTGATGGGCACTGGTGAGGCTGCATTTGATGGGCGCTGGTGAGGCTGCATTTGATGGGCGCTGGTGAGGCTGCATTTGATGGGCGCTGGTGAGGCTGCATTTGATGGGCGCTGGTGAGGCTGCATTGTATGGGTGCTGGTGGGCTGCATGTGATGAGCGCTTCATTAAAAAAGGTGGGGGTATACATGGGCAGGGAAAAGGGTGTGGAGCCGGGGAGCATCAGGGTGGAGCTGGGGGGGTCGGCAAAATGAGGTTTCGCCTAGGGTGTCAAAACTCCTTGCACCAGCCCTGACCACAGGTTCACTTTACCCTTCAACACTTCCGATTGGTTTCTACCAATGCTCTCTACATACTAAATGCATGCTCTCTTGACACACTAAAATAAACCTAAAAAGGCAATTGATGAGGGGTCACAGGACCCATCGGGCTGCCTGTATCTTTCTCTAGTCTTCCAATTACTGAAAATTGTGTGAAAGGGGCTCTCTGGCTAGAAGAGCTTCATGAAAAGAACCTTTCTATATAGACTAAGTGTTTGAAGGCACTTAGAACCCCTGTTGTCTTATTACTATTGCCCCAACTGGGGAAATTTGCCGTCTCTATTTGTCCTGATGGTTATTGTCATAGAGAAAGTATAGGGAAATCCAAGAATTTGTGTTGTCTATGGAACAGGAATAGAGGGAAAATCTTCTAATGGGGACCTGTACATTGGGGAGACAAAAAAAAAACCTCTAAACAAATGAATGACCAAACATAGAAAGGTAAATTCTACAGGCCAAGACTCAGCAGTCTTATAAGGACAGTGAAGTTGACCACCTCTGCCTTTGCAGAACAATGACAGTAACGAGGCTCAGAAGACCTTCTAGGCAGGCAGCTTATGTTATAACATTTGAAGACAGATTTTCTTTTTTCCTTTAATCCTTGACCAGATTCTCTCCTCTCTGATTCTTCAGGGAAGTTCAAGCTGTTGGATCAGGACCGGGATGTACGGGAGCCTGTGCAGTATTTCAACAGTGTAGAAGAGGTGGCAAGCGTCTTTCCGGACCGAGTGTTCGTCATGGAAGCCATCACCTTCAGTGTCAAGGTCAGACGTTGAGAAGCCTGCAAGGATATGTGTGTGTGTTGAGGTGTGTGAGCCCAAGAGGAGCATGAGCAATGTGAATTGTGGCCTAATTGTCATACAGTAGTCCTGTAAAACCAATTGTTAAACCAAATTTGCGGCCATTACCACCACAGAAAGTTGCTGGTGTCATAATAGCATAGGCACCGCCAAGAGTCAGCCCCATCATTTTTTTTTGTTTTTGGACAGAGTAATGATGGAATGGCATCTGTGTCCATTTTTTACGGCTATTCCCATCTCTGTTACCATGTCCAGATCTAGGGGGATGTTTGGGGGACTGTGCTCCCCCAGAGTTCAATCATTTAGAGTTAAACATGAGCTATGGCAGTAGAATTATTGCTCTCCCTCCAATGTTTGTGGCGATACATTACATGTGTGGTGCAATCACCATTTTCATTTACATATGCGTGTCAGACCTACGTGTGTGTGTGCGTTTGCATCTGCGCGTGAGCACAGGGGGGGGCAGTGCTTTTAATTTTTTTTTCCTATTTTAATTTCTTTTATTTAACTGTAATTTTTATTATTTCAATACATTTTATCGCTATCATAAAGGTGTGAACAAGACCCTTATGATAGCTTTGGGCAGTGACAGGTACTCTTTATGGAGACATCAGAGGTCTATTAGACCCCTGGTGTCTCCCCTGCCTTCCAAGGCAGCTGATCAAACACAGATCTGTTAGATCAGCTGCTTCCGTGGCTGTAGTGGCCAGAGAACGACAGCTCTGAAGCCAGAAGTGACAAAATCCTGATTACTTCCAGATTTATTCATCACAGAGGAGATCAGGGAATGGATGTTCCTTCATCTCCTCTTTGGGCAGATGACCTAATCACTTACAGCAGTCCTTGGCTCCCCTGGTGGAATGGCAGAGCCCGGGAAGGGCGGCAGGAGGGGGAGGCTCCACAGTGATGTAAAAGGGATCACAGCTGCCCAGATCAATTTTACATGAAAGCCAGTTGCCGCCACAAAAAAATGGCGCCAGCTTCATGGCTGCAACTGCAGCCATGATCTTGGCTTAACCACTTGCTGTAATTAGAAATAAAGGCCTGCACACCACTATTAAACACTTGCTGTTCAGGACGTACATATGCATACACTGGACAGCAAGTGGTTAAAGTATGGTAATGATTCTAGCTGTACACTTATGCCTCGTACACACGACCGGGTTTTCCGACGGGAAAACTGCGATGAGAGCTTTTGGCCGGGAATCCCGGTCGTGTGTATGCTCCCTCGCAGTTTTTCAGACGGGAAAACTGCCAAAAACCGCCGGCAAAAAACAGAGAACCAGCTCTCTTTTTTCCCGTCGGGGTTCCCGACTGACTTTTTCCCGTCGGAAATCCCGGCCCTGTGTACGAGGCATTAAGGGTTGATTTACTATAACTGGAGAGTGCAAAATCTGGTGCAGCTCATGGTAGCCAATCAGCTTTTAATTTCAGCTTGTTCAGTTAAAGTGATACTAAAGCTTTGCTTTTTAAATAACAAACATGTTATACTTGCCTGCTCTGTGCAGTGGTTTTGCACAGAGCAGCCCTGATCCTCTTCTTATTGGGTCTCTGCCATCACTTATGGCACCTCCTCATCAAGCAGTGCCCCCAGAGAAAGCTGCTTGCCCTGGGGGTACCACTGTGAGCTCGCTCCTGAGCCGCTGCTCCATGCGCCAATAAGACTCATAGAGCTGCGGCTCAGCCCCGCCCCGCCCCTGTCTGCTCTCTCCTCATTGGCCCACTGGTTGTGATTGACAGCAGTGGGAGCCAATGGGCTCCCACTGCTGTCTTAGCCAATGAGGAGGAAGAGTCCACATACAGCCCAGGCTATCATGAACGATACTGGATCGGAGGAAACTCAGGTAAGGATTGAGGGGGCACTGCACACAGAAGGTTTTTTAGCTTCATGCATAGAATGCATAGAATGCATGAAGCTAAAAAACCTTCAGAATTTAGAACTACTTTAAGCTGGAAGCTGGTTGGTTTCTTTGCAGAGCTGCACCAGATTTTGCACTCTCCCGTTTTAGTAAATCAACCCCTGATGCCCTGTACACACGATTGGAAATTCCGATGGAATAAAATCCGAAGGAATTTTCCGTCGGAATTCCGTTCAAGCTGTCTTGCATACACACTGTCACACTAAATTCAGACCGTCAAGAACGCGGTGACGTACAACACTACGACGAGCCGAGAAAAATTAAGTTCAATGCTGCCGAGCATGCGTCGACTTGATTCTGTGCATGGGTGTTTTTTTCTCCGTCAAAGTTCCACACAGACGATCGAAAAAAAATAAAACATGTTCTATTTCTAAACTCCGACGGAAAAAAGTCCGATGGGGCCCACACACGGTCGGAATATCTGATGGAAAAATTCCGTCAGACTTTTTTCATCGGAAATTCTGATCGTGTCTACAAGGCATTAGGGTCTATTCATAACTCACACAAGATTCACATAACTTTCACCAAAGATTAACTAATTTTCCCAATTGGATTAAATTAGAAAAATGTGTGAATACTGGGAAAAAGCTGTGTGAATCTTACGTGAAAACATTTATACAGTATATAGACCCATTAATAATTTTCTAAACTGGTGCATAACTGGTTAAAAGGGTTGCATTTTTTAACACGTACAAGGAATTTTGCTTTCACCTAACCTATAACCTAACCTCCTAGAGGTTGTTACAATACTCAAATTTGAGTTTTCAACAGACACATATTTTTCTAGGTTTTTTTATCTGTGTTTTTTTTTTCTTTCTAGGTGGTGTCGGGGGAGTTCAGCGAGGACAGTGAGGTATATAACTTCACACTTCACACAGGAGATGAGCTGACTCTCATGGGTCAAGCAGAGATCCTGTGCGCAAAGACGGTAAAGGAAAAGTCACGTTTCAACACCATCTTGAAGAAACTGGGCAAGACTGGCACACTGGGCAAACAGGTGAAAGGTAAAATGCCCTGTTTGATATGCATGAACCATCGAACAAATGAGAGCCTAAGCCTTCCATTCCAGTGCAAGGGAAGTTTCAGCACCAGGAGCCCGTTGGAGCTACAGATGCAGGAGGGCGAGCACACCATCCGGAGTATTATTGAGAAGGTTCGGCTGCCTGTTAACGTCATAGTGCCTACTCGCCCTCCTCGCAACCCCTATGACCATCACATTATCCGTGAAGGTCATCGGTACAAGCTGGTCAGCATTATCTCCAAAACTGTTGTTCTTTGTTGTCTTCTACGTAAGGAAGAGGTCAACCCCTTCCATTTCTTGCTGCTCACAGACATGCCCCGTTTTTCCCTCCCTGAGGGTCTTCTTTGTGGAGATCCCTATTTTGACAAGTTGGTAAAAGACTGCGCTCTTTACTGCCAGGAACAGAAGTTCAACCCGGATGAGTATTCCAAGGCTGTTCGAGAGACAAAGACTGATTTTGCTGAGGAATGCGCCAGCCCGCGTAAGATACGGGTTTGCTTGCAGGGTTTCTCGGCCGGCTCAATTAACTACACCCGTGAAGAGCTGAGTCAGGGCCTACAACGCTTATCCTTGTGTGTTTACAGCGGGACAATCTCCAATGATAACAGTCCCCAGGATCGTCGAGAGGCCCTACACCAGGGACTGGGATCCTCATCTGACAACTCAGATTTAGATCGGGAGTATATGACACCAGATTGGGTGGAACATGATTTTAGGACTCAGGAACAGTTAGAGATACCCTATGAAGAACTTTGGACAAACCAGAATGTGGAAAATTACTCTGAGCCCAGCAGCAAGCCTGTTGGGCTAGAGAGTGGCAACAAGACCCAACATGACCTTATCTCCTTTGTGACCTCCCCATCTCCTCTTGAGAGCAAGTCGTGTTCACCACCTCCACCAGCCTTAGCTATTAATGAAGTAAAGACAGAAGCACCTCCACCGGTGCCCCCAAAATCTGAAGCAGTAAGTACAGAATCCATTTTCTTCCTAGTCTTAAGCCCTGTACACACGATCGGTTTTACCGATGAAAACAGTCCGATGGACTGTTTTCATCGGACAAACCGATCGTGTATGGGCCCCATCGGTCTTTTTTCCATCAGTGTGAAAAAATAGAACGTTTTAAATTTTTCTGATGGATAAAAAACCGATAGCAAATTCCGATCGTCTATGGGCAAGTCCATCCGTTAAAAAACCCACGCATGCTCAGACTGAATTATGAGACGGGAGCGCTCGTTCTGGTAAAACTAGCGTTCATAATGAAGCTAGCACATTCGTCACGCTGTAACGGACTGAAAAGCACGGAGACTGAAAAGCGCGAATCGGCTCTCACCAAACTTTTACTAACACTCGGTAACACGAAATCAGCAAAAGCAGCCCAAAGGGTGGCGCCATTAGATTTGAACTTCCCCTTTATAGTGCCATCGTACGTGGTGTACGTCACTGCGCTTTGGTGTGGTCGGTTTTTTGACTGATGGTGTGGGGGCAAGACTGATGGAAAACAGTTTCATCGGATTTCCGATGGAAAAATCCATCGGATTAGAATCCATAGGATATCCGATCGTGTGTACAGGGCTTTTTACCGCTGGCATGGAATTTTTGATAGACGTTTGATATACATTTTACATACATTTACTCACCAACTTGTTTTTGTAGTCATGCACCTGTGCTAAAGTACATGCCTTTAGAGAATCATTTCAAGGCTACCAACCAGATATTTTTTTTCCAAAAAAGTGCAAGTGCTGTAATAGCATCACCCTGCCGATATGGACAAACCCTATGATGTAGTAAAAAAGGAAAGTAATTAGGTTTAGTTAAAAACATGGAGTGATTAATATGCTTTTGATTAGTAGCTTCCACCAAAAAAATCAACTTGTCACTAGAACAGAAATGGTAAATCTTCCAATGGGGACACTTGTTCTGGTAACAACTGTCTAAAGGCCCATACACACGATCGGACTTTTTGACAACAAATGTCCGACCGACCTGTTTTAGCGGACAATCCGACCGTGTGTACGCTCCGTCAGACAAACTTTTTTGCTTTTTCATCAGACAAATGTTCGCTGTGAGAACAGACAAACTTTTCGGCAACAAATGTCCTACGTCGGCTAATCCTACCGTGTGTACGCAAGTCCATCGGACTAAAGTCCAAAGTACAAACACGCATGCTCAGAACCAATGCTAAAGATCAGACAACAATAGCAGAAGTTGCCCACAGGGTGGCGGTAAAGAGCTGAAAAAACACGCGATTTGGTGAAAGTTGGCTGAAAAAGTCCTGCCGTGTGTATGCATACCAAGTTCACGGGCAACGCCCTTCGGACAAAAATACACGGAAAAGTCCGATGGATGTCTGATCGTGTGTATGAGGCTTAACCACTTAAGCCCCGGACCAATACGCAGCATAAAGACCAGGCCCCTTTTTGCGATTCGACACTGCGTCGCTTTAACTGACAATTGCGCGGTCGTGCGACATGGCTCCCAAACAAAATTGGCCTCCTTTTTTTCCCACAAATAGAGCTTTCTTTTGGTGGTATTTGATCACCTCTGCGGTTTTTATTTTTTGCGCTATAAACAAAAATAGAGCGACAATTTTGAAATAATGCAATATTTTTTACTTTTTGCTATAATAAATATCCCCAAAAAATATATAAAAAAACATTTTTTTTCCTCAGTTTAGGCCGATACGTATTCTTCTACATATTTTTGGTAAAAAAAAATCACAATCAGCGTTTATTGATTGGTTTGCGCAAAAGTTTTAGCGTTTACAAAATAGGGGGTAGTTTTATGGCATTTTTATTTTTTTTACTAGTAATGGCAGCGATCAGCGTTTTTTTTTCGTGACTGCGACATTATGGCGGACACATCGGACACTTTTGACACATTTTTGGGACCATTGTCATTTTTACAGCGATCAGTACAATAAAAATGCACTGGTTACTGTAAAAATGGCACTGGCAGTGAAGGGTTTACCCATGAGGGGGCGCTCTAGGGGTTAAGTGTGCCCTGATTTATGTTTCTTACTGTGGGGGGGGGCGTGGCTTAGCATGTGACGTCACCGATCGTCGTTCCCTATTACAGGGAACAGACGATCAGTGACAGGCTCACTAGGAAGCACGGGGAGAGGTTTTTTTACACTTACCTCTACCCGTTCTTCCTCTCTGTGACCCGATCGCGGGACACCAGCGGCGATCAGGTCCGCTGTTCCCGCGGGGACGGTCACGGAGAACAGGACCGGGTCGCGAGCGCGCCGCTGGCGGCGCGTTCGCGACCCACGGCTGGGCTCTTAAAGGGGACGTACCTTTACGTCCATGTGCCCAGCCGTGCCATTCTGCCGACGTACATCGGCGTGCAGCGGTCCTCAAGCGGTTAAGCCTGGTACACACAATGAATTTTTTTTCTTAAATTTTTTTGCCTGCTAGTCTCCATATTGAAAATGAAGAGGTTAATAAAGTTATGAAAATTCTCGTACGACAGAATAAAAAAATTCGGAAGTGATGTAATGAATTGTATTGTATTTTCGGATGAAATGTGTACTGATTAAACGAAAATCGTACGATCTGGTATCCTATGAATTTTTTTTTTGTGTTTGTCCCTTTGGATAATTTCACATGAACTGTCATGATCGGCTCTCAAAAGCTGTGTACTAACGATCGGATTATCGTATGCTCGTTTTGAAAGCGGTATCTTTCGTAAGATTTTCTAATCGTGTGTACTAGGGCTTTACTTTGTAGAGAGTTCTTCTAGCTTCCTGATGTGTCTACATGGCAGCAAGTAAACAAAAATTCTTTATATCCTGCGCTATATTTTATTCTTGTATTTTATTCTGGTTTTATATTCTATGTTTTTATTTTTGTCCTGTAGGTAAAGCATGAATGTCGCCTTCTGAATGCCCCACCAGTGCCCCCACGGGACGGCCGGCTCTTCTCCTCATCATCCAGTCCTCCTGTCCCACCACGGCTTCCGAAAGTCCAACTATCCCACACGCAGTCACCCAGCCCCAGCCCCAGCCTTTCCTACTACTCATCTGGGCTGCATGACATGTAAGTAACTACTGGCATGTTGTCATAGCTTTAGTAAGGACCAGCCATGACTGAGATTTGGGTAAAATCGTAATGTTTATTCTAAGTGTAGCGGCCTCACCCCTCTCTCCCCTTCTCGTTCTCGGCTTGTCTTTCTTTGTCTAGGGGTCTCTGCATTGGGGAGAGGGATGAGATACACCACGGCCCATGTCCTCCATAGCTGAGAGGTGAAGGCCAGAAGATTGGGTTTTGTGTAGGTGTCCTAGAGTCAAGTCCAGTACTTCGTCCCTGACTCCTTTGCTCCTAATAACCCGAGTTCCACACAGTGAATAGGTCCAACTCAGTTTTATTCTTCTTGCCAAACAACAAACAGTTTCTTCTACTGAGTAGTAATGAGGAATAGATCGAGGCACAATCCCTTCCCTTCTCCTGCTAACCACTGTGGTATCACCAGTGGAGGGGTAGTCACTGCCACTGACTATATTGAGTAGAACGTGGATTACATTCGCTAGCACTGCCCCTGTCAGGGGAAGCAGATCCGTCCAAGGGAGAAACAGGAGGCCTCTCTGTCACCAGCAATGCTGCGCTGGACTCTTCAGAGAAGTTCCGCACACCAGTCCTCACAAACTCAGACACGGGCACCCCAGGAACTAGGGCCCCCTCGGATTCCTCCACCCTCGCGGAACTCAGTCGAAGGTACTGAGCCCCAGGCCTCCGCCATAGTACCTCACCCCAGGCTAAAGGTGCCTGGGATGGACTCCATCCTCGCTCCGGCCAGGTCAAGGGCACCTAGGCCTGGAACGCCAGCACCCAAGCTGAAGGTGCCTGGGTGCGGCCGAGTCCTCCGACTCCCACTCCGAACCCCGTGGTAAGGGCGTCCGCCCCTATTATCCCCTCTCCCTTTGCGCCACAGCGGGTTCCCCGCCCCGCTGTACCAGCTCCAGGGGAGGACAAAAAGGTACAGTCTTGCGGTGTGAGCTCAGCTCCGACCCAGGGCAACAGCGCCACCTGTGGTCCGCAAGGAACCTCACACCACCAGAGTCCTCCAAGAACCAGAAAAGGTTCTCGAATCCCCTAGCAATCTGTGCATCTGGGTTACACTACCACCCAGATGCCTCTCTTAAATTCAAGTACCCGCTACACTAGGTTATTGTAATGCTGCCGGTGTTCTGACGAGCTGGTTCCTCCTATTGATATGGTCCCCCCCTTGACTGCGCAGGCCCAATCCGAGGCGACGGAAATCTCTGAGGTTTAACAGCTGTTCGGCAGCTGCAGACGCGCTCGCACCCATTGCTTAGTTACACACGCCGCTTTCTTCTTCATGCCTCTGTATACAGCAAGGGGCGGATAAGATATGATAATATTGAGCAGTGCGATTTGTTTGTTTATACACGCCGCTCTATACAGCAAGGGGCTGTATAGAGCGTTGTGTATAAACAAACAAATCGCACTGCTCAATATCACATCTGATCCGCCCCTTGCTGTATAGAGCAGCATGAAGAAGAAAGCGGTGTGTGTAATGAAGCATCGGGGGCGAGTGCGTCCACAGCTGCTGAGCCTATGGTTCCTCCTATCGATCTGGTTCCCTCTTGACTGCGCAGGCGCAAGCCGAGCTGATGGAAATCTCCAAGCTTTAACAGCTGTTCGGCAGCGCCTGCGCAGTCAAGGGGGGAACCATATCGATAGGGGAACCAGCTCGACAAGACACTTATTTATGAAAAAAAAAAGATTGCATCATTATTTTGATTATTTTGTCTGGGCATGACTCCCAAGCCTGAGAATTGCTACAAATTTTGTCTTGCATCAAATCTTGCTATCTCTGGTTCCTTAGTGTACATTACAGTATCTAAAAACAGTGTACTGTTTGTTTCATACAGATAAGGTATCTCACAAAAGTGAGTACACCCCTCACATTTTTGTAAATATTTTATTCTATCTTTTCATGTGATAACACTGAAGAAATGACACCTTGCTTCCATATAAAGTAGTGAGTGTACAGCTTGTATAACAGTGTAACTTTTCTGTCCCCTCAAAATAACTCAACACACAGCCATTAATGTCTAAACTGCTGGCAACAAAAGTGAGTACACCCCTAAGTGAAAATGTCCAAATTGGGCCCAAAGTGTCAATATTTTGTGTGGCCACCATTATTTTCCAGAACTGCCTTAACCCTCTTGGGCATGGAGTTCACCAGAGCTTCACAGGTTGCCACTGGAGTCCTCTTCTACTCCTCCATGATGACATCACGGAGCTGGTGGATCTTAGAGACCTTGCGCTCCTCCACCTTTCGTTTGAGGATGCCCCACAGATGCTCAATAGGGTTTAGGTCTGGAGACATGCTTGGCTAGTCCATCACCTTTACCCTCAGCTTCTTTAGTAAGGCAGTGGTCATCTTGGAGGTGTGTTTGGGGTCGTTATCATGTTGGAATACTGCCCTGCGGCCCAGTCTCTGAAGGGAGGGGATCATGCTCTGCTTCAGTATGTCACAGTACATGTTGGCATTCATGGTTCCCTCAATGAACTGTAGCTCCCCAGTGCCGGCAGCACTCATGCAGCCCCAGACCATGACCCTCCCACCACCATGCTTGACTGTAGGCAAGACACACTTCTCTTTGTACTCCTCACCTGGTTGCCACCACACATGCTTGATGCCATCTGAACCAAATAAGTTTATCTTGGTCTCATCAGACCACAGGACATGGTTCCAGTAATCCATGTCCTTAGTCTGCTTGTCTTCAGCAAACTGTTTGCGGGCTTCCTTGTGCATCATCTTTAGAAAAGGCTTCCTTCGGGGATGACCGCCGTGCAGACCAATTTGATGCAGTGTGCGGCCTATGGTCTGAGCACTGACAGGCTGATCCCCCACCCCTTCAACCTCTGCAGCAATGCTGGCAGCACTCATACATCTATTTCCCAAAGACAACCTCTGGATAGGACGCTGAGCACGTGCACTCAACTTCTTTGGTCGACCATGGCGAGGCCTGTTCTGAGTGGAACCTGTCCTTCAGTTTATTTATTGTAGTTGTTTTTTACCATACTTTTTTCACTATTTTTTTTCTTTTATAAAAAATAATAATCATGTAGCTAATGAGACAGCCGGTAAAGGTCCAGTCTAGTTGAATGGATCTTCTGTAACCCTCAAGAATCATTTAAAGCCTATTGCACCCTTGGAAAAAAAAAAAAAATCACCTAATTTCACTTTCCCCATTGACTCCAACACATTTCCAACAAAATGGTTGACTTTCAGAGACAACTCCCAATTTTGAAATTTTTGGGGACATGAAAAATCAGAAATGTGCTCATACCTAAAAAGAGGAGATGTAAAATAAATATTTCCCTGTATAGATCATAAAGCATCCCATACATAGATTCACTATATTGTCAAAAGTATTGGGACACCTGCATATACACGCACATGAACTTTAATGGCATCCCACTCAGTCCGTAGGGTTCAATATTGAGTTGGCCCACCCTTTGCAGCTATAACAGCTTCAACTTCATCCCAAAGGTGTTCTGTCGTGTTGAGGTCAGGACTCTGTGCAGGCCAGTCAAGTTCCTCCACCCCAAACTCGTTCATCCATGTGTTTATGGACCTTGCTTTGTGCACTGGTCCAAATCATATGGTGGGGGGGGGGGGAATTATGGTGTGGGGTTGTTTTTCAGGGGTTGGGCTTGGCTCCTTAGTTCCAGTGAAAGGAACTCTTAAGGTGTCAGCATACCAAGACATTTTGGACAATTTCATGCTTTGTGGGAATAGTTTGGAGATGGCCCCTTTCTGTTCCAACATGACTGCGCACCACTGCACAAAGCAAGGTCCATAAAGACAAGGATGAGCGAATTTGGGGTTGGATGAACTTGCCTGACCTGCACAGAGTCCTGATCTCAACCCCATAGAACACCTTTGGGATGAATTAGAGCAGAGACTGGGAGCCAGGCCTTCCTGTCCAACATCAGTGTCTGACCTCACAATTGTGCTTTTGGATGAATGTTCAACCAGTTCCATAGACACACTCCTCAACCTTGTGGACAGCCTTCCCAGAAGAGTTGAAGCTGTTATAGCTGCAAAGGGTGGGCCAACTCAATATTGAACCCTGCGGAATAAGACTGGGATGCCATTAAAGTTCATGTGCGTGTAAAGGCAGGCGTCCCAATACTTTTTACAATATAGTGTATCTCCGAAAATATTGGTTGGAGACATACTTGCCTGTCCTTGTACAAGGAAGTGACTTGTGAGGACCTTAATGCCGCGTACACACGACCGTTTTTCATGACGAGAACATTTTAATTTTTTTATTTGGTCATTAAAAATGATGGTGTGTGGGCTCCAGAGCATTTTTCACGATGTGAAAAATGACCATTAAAAATTTGGAACATGCTCTAAATTTTTCTCTTCGTTTTTCACGTCGTCATTTTTCTCGTTATGAAAAACGGCCGTGTGTAGGCTTTAACGATGTGAAAAAAACGTGCATGCTCAGAAGCAAGTTATGAGACGGGAGCGCTCGTTCTGGTAAAACTAGCGTTCATAATGGAGATAGCACATTCGTCACGCTGTAACGGACTGAAAAGCGTGAATCGTCTCTCAACAAACTTTACTAACATGAGGATCAGCAAAAGCAGCCCAAAGGGTGGCGCCATCCAAATGGAACTTCCCCTTTATAGTGCCGTCGTACGTGTTGTACGTCACCGCGCTTTACTCGAGCATTTTTTTCCACAATAGTGTGTAGGCAAGGCAGGCTTGAGAAGAATCACGTCGAGAAAAACGCTGTTTTTTTCAATGACATTAAAAACGGTCGTGTGTACGCGGCATAAGGCAACAATCATCTGTTTGTATAACTGCTCAATATGCCATTGTCACTAACAGATGACAACCACCCCAACCTATAACTGGCCTTTGCAACATGGAGCACATGGAAGGGCAATGCACATTAAAAAACAAACACAATTTCCTAGCTCACTTACCAGTCAGCCTGCAACAAACCGAAATTACACTGTCTAAGAGTTCACATTAAGAATAAGAGGCTTAGTCGCACACATTTACAAATATATGTGTAAGTTGCAGCCACATCATGGTGCCCCACTGTACTGCAGTCCTAACTCTATAATTTTATGAGTCTCCTGAATTGGAGCACATAAATAATAATGGATAGATTAAGGGCAGGTGTGCCTGGTGAGGGCCCACCCCTCCTTAAAGGTACAGGGATGCATGGGACACCCAGCAAGGGCACAATGGCATCCCGTGAATCTCCTCACCAATTCACCAACTATATAAACAGATGGAAACAACCCCAACTTATAAGTTGCCCATTGAGCAGTACCCGACCCTTCCCTCTATATCCTGGCACATGATAAGCACATACTTGCTCCAGTTTGGACACTCACTAGCGAAAAATGATACAGTTGCCATTCTCTTAGATTCCACATTCCATAAAAACATTCTGGTATTATTTTTACCGCTGCAGGTTCCTCCTAAAGCCTCGTACACACGGTCGGACTTCAAACAAACTTTTCCGTGGATTTTTGTCCGAAGGGAGTTGGCCGGGCACACCCATAGCATACACACGGCAGGACTTTTCTGCAAACTTTGTCAAAACTTTCCCAACATCACGTGGTTTCTCTGCTCTTTACCACCACCCTTTGGTCAACTTCTGCTATTGTTGGTTGATTTTAACATTGGTTTGGGCATGCTTATTTGTCCATCGGACAAAAGTCCGATGGATTTCTGTACACAAGGTCGGACTTTGCACCATCGGACCTTTGTTGCCGAAAAGTTGGTCCGTTTGCAGAGCAAACTTTTGTCCGATGAAAACCGAAAAAGTTTGTCTGATGGAGCGTACACACGGTCGGATTTTTTGGAAAACTTGCTCATTTTGAAGTTTGTTGGCAAAAAGTCAAACCGTGTGTACGGGCTTTTACATGCAAACCGCACAAGGAAGCTTGCTTTGCTCACATATTAAATAGTTCTCTCACAGTCCCCTGTAACTTGTGATATGACAGCAGTCTCTAACAGTTCTTTGGAGTGTGGTGAAAGTGTCTTACATGACAGTGTCTTGCCCTGCACAGCATTTTCTTGATGGGTCTTTTGTTACATGGCATCAGCAGGATTTAGGCAGTATTTCATATACAAACTCTGGGGATTGGATCTGTTTGTAGGCTACATCTATAGGCCCGTGGTTTTGGAATGGGATTTCCAACACGTTTAGGTGTGATGGTCAGGTGTACACAAACTTTTGTATACTGTAATTTGTATGTTTATTATCACTTTATTGTAAAACCGATATATATTCTTTTATCTTCACAGATCAGGAAATCGTAGTGGCAATTGTTCACCCTCCCCAGATTCCTATTCTTTATACTGCTACCCTTGTACCTGGGGAGATTGCAAGGCAGGAGATGCATCAAACCGGCAAATGTCCAACAGCATGGCCTCCACTGCCCAGCCCACGCAGACATCCTGGTCAGATTCTTGGGCATATGCGGACACCGGTCCGAGTGTGGCCAGTGGTCGCTCTACCCCTCTACTGAGCACAGACACCACTATTAAGACTTACTACAGCTGTCCCAGGTTGAAGCCCCCACAACCCCAAAAACGCTTTGCCCCTTTCGGAGCCTTGAACCCTTTTGCCAATCCAGCCTTTGCCTCTACTCCTCCTTCCTCCGGAGAGTGGTTAGATCCTCTAGAACATGCTAAATCCTCTACATCTTCCGTCTCAGATGTCCTGGATCCCTTTGATGTCAGTACTAGTCAAAGCACATCCCCAGACTGCTCTTCCATTGGGTCGGAGCTGCGATTCATTCCCGAACCTGTATTTAAAGGTGGAGGATCAGGGACTTCTCCTGCTCCACCACCCCGACCAGCAAAAGGGTTTGAGACTGAAAATATTGTAATTAGGAGCACGGCCCCAATGTCACCTACCATTGTAAGAGGAGCAGAGGGAGGGATCACTAGAGTTTATCTTACTCAAGGTGTCATTGAGGTGCCACCAATCTCATCCAGGAGTAGCATGGATGCATCCTCCTCTCACACTCCTGGTGCCCCCAGAGCCCCTGGAGACCCTACAGCTTGGAACCCACCACCTGATCTATCAGCCCTGTCAGTGGAGGAAGTCTCAAGGTGCCTCAGGTTCATCGGACTGTCTGAAGACGTAGTGACGTTCTTTGTGAGGGAGCGTATTGACGGCAGCATCTTCGTCCAGTTGACAGAGGAGATCCTTTCGGATGATTTCAAGTTGACTAAACTTCAAGTTAAAAAGATTATGCAGTTCATCAAAGGATGGAGGCCTAAGATATAGATGGCAATGGACAATGGGCTCTTTTTAGCCTATATAAAGAAGACTGTGAGGTGTAGATAAAGTTACAGGGCACAGGCTGGGTTATTTTTATCAATAGACTTCCTGACTTTTCAACTTTTTCCATATTTTGCGGACAATATTTGTTTATAACTAATAGGTCCTCACAAAACGGTATACATAGCACAATTTGCACAAAAATGTAACACAATGTTGAAGGCAACAACTGCTAAAGGTTTAATATTGGAGCTGTGTATTAAATATTGAAAATGGCACAACTACTGGAAATGTACTATATTTTAAAGATGATGTTGCATGAGATGATTTGGTTCTTCTTTTAGGTCAGTCTTTCAGAGAGTATTGCAAATACAAGTAATAAGCAATTAGGACCTGTTCTCTGGTTATTTTTGCCTTGGCCATGTGTTGGATCGTAGATACAGTATGCAAAAACATCAAACATATTGACATGGTATTGATGACAGACACATTTTTGGTACAGTGAGGAAGGGTTAGTATTGGACATGTCTTGTACAACTGTCACAGGAAGAGAAGGAAAATCCCCCAAATGGGGTCACAGAAGAACCTGGCAGAGATTTTTACTCTTCAGCCTCGTACACACGGCCGAGAATCTCGTCAGGAAAAAACCCGTCGTTTTTCCTGACGAGATTCTTGACAAGAATCTTGTCCCGGCCAAGTGTACACACGCTCGATTCAAAAGAACCGCCGTTGGATGGAACGAACGCGGTGACGTCATTCGATGCCGTCGCCGCCATCTTGCTACACCCTACCTATGCCTAGGAAGCTACCGCACATGCGTCAAAGTCATTTTGAGCATGCGTGGGTTTCCACGGCGACAGGTAAGCGTACACACTCTCGGGTTTCTCGTCGGGAAACAGGCCGACGAGAAAATAGAGAGCATGTTCTCTATTTTTCTCGTTGAGATTCTGGCCAGTTTTCTTGACGAGAAACCTGAAAGCCTCATACACACGGCCGGTTTTCTCAGCAAGAAAGCTCTCCCGGCAGTTTTCTTGTCGTTTTTTGACGAGAAAACTGGCCGTGTGTACGAGGCTTTACTCATTCATAGCCAAAAAAATAAAAACGATGGTTAGAGTTAGACTTTAAATTCTCTCTTCAAATGAACCAACTTAACATATTTCATCTAAAACCAAATTATAATAAAGCATTTTTAAACCCAATATCAAAAATGTAATATAGTACAGTTTACTAGACTTTAGATGTGGTGGGTGCAATACTTCTCTTTTTTTTTTGTTGTTTCCTCTATTTCAAACTCATTTATCCTGCCAGTGACATTCTTCTTGTTCCTGATTGACCACAGTCACTCACTGCAATGTATTCATGGAAGAGCAGCGATGTCATCCTAGGCTGCCTTCCCGATTTAGACTGGAGATGCCTACTATTTTGTTACAAATGCCATTTCATGGATTTACATACCTCCTTAGACCCAGTCTCCTGCTGACTTGGCACCACCATTCACAGGCAGCTTAACTCTTCAGTTAGACTCAGAAGTTGAATCCAATGCAATTTTACTTGAGATAATTGTAGTACAAAACATGTTTTCCAGTTATTTGAATATGTGAATACCTAACACTGACTGAGGGAACATGGAAGAAGTGGGGAGGGTCTAGCTAGGACTAAACTAACTAGCACTAAACAGGAGGGGTGGACCCAGGATTGCACATTGGATTTCTGGTAGGAGCAAGTATTTTTTTTGTACTTGCAAAAATTGTACTTAGCCCGAGAAAGGAAAACTAAAGCATCCACTACATCTATGGCCCGTGAACTGCAATATATGTTTACGAGGGGTCTTCAAACAGTTTCGACACACTAATATACAGTGGTTATGGAAAGTGTTCAGACCCCCTTATATTTTTCACTCTTTGTTATATTGCAGCCATTTGCTAAAATCATTTAAGTTCATTTTTTTTCCTCATTAATGTAAACACAGCCAGGGCCGCTGATAGGGGGGACCACCAGCCCTCCTGTAGGGGGCCCAGGCACACAGGGGGGCCCGGACAGCAGGAGGATCGGTGGAGCAGAGAATAAAGAATGACAGCGTCTCTCACCCAGCACCTCAACTCTCCATCTCGCTCCCTCACCTAGCAGCTTTCAGCTGCTAGGTGAGAGACACAGGGCTGGATTTAGGGGATGCCGGGGTGGGTTGTTATGCCCCCCCCCCTGGCCGGCCGCAGCTGAGCTCCTTCCCCCGCCCCCTCCCCACCCGCACTCACAGCTGGGATGAGGAGACGGCAGCTTGGAGCGGTGAGAGAACAAGTGCCAGCGGGAGGTGTGCTGTGTTTTGTTCACCCCTCCTGTCAGAAGAGCACTGGTCGTTACAGTACATGAGACCAGGTCGCTCTTATTGTAGATCGCATGGCACTGTACACACACCGCCCCCTATCCACATTTGTTGCTGCCGTGCCGGGAGGTGAGCACTGAGCAGCCTTTAGAAGAGATGGGGGCGCTGTGTGTGTGTGTGTGCGTGCAGTGCAATGCAATCTACAGTAAGAGCGATCCGGTCTCATGAACTATAAAGACCAGCACTCTTCTGACAGGAGGGGAGAACAAAACACAGCACACCTCTTCCTGGCCGTGTTGGCATTGGCAAATGTAATGGGGATTTGGGGATGGCGATATGTGTGAGGAGAAAGAATGGGGGGATATGTGCTGGGAGGAGAGATTGGGGGGGGGCAGGGGGGTAATTTAGAGGGGGTTGTGCTAGGAGGGGGGATTTTTGTTAGTAAATTTGTGCACGGGGGCCCCGTCAGGTAGGCTGTACGGGGCCCTGTGATTTCTATAAGCGGCCCTGCACACAGCACCCCATATTGACAGAAAAACACAGAATTGTTGACATTTTTGCAGATTTATTAAAAAAGAAAAACTGAAATATCACATGGTCCTAAGTATTCAGACCCTTTGCTCAGTATTTAGTATTTGCACCCTTTTGATCTAATACAGCCATGAGTCTTTTTGGGAAAGATGCAACAAGTTTTTCACACCTGGATTTGGGGATCCTCTGCCATTCCTCCTTGCAGATCCTCTCCAGTTCTGTCAGGTTGGATGGTAAACGTTGGTGGACGGCCATTTTTAGGTCTCTCCAGAGATGCTCAATTGGGTTTAAGTCAGGGCTCTGGCTGGGCCATTCAAGAGCAGTCACGGAGTTGTTGTGAAGCCACTCCTTCGTTATTTTAGCTGTGTGCTTAGGGTCATTGTCTTGTTGGAAGGTAAACCTTCGGCCCAGTCTGAGGTCCTGAGCACTCTGGAGAAGGTTTTCGTCCAGGATATCCCTGTATTTGGCCGCATTAATCTATCCCTCGATTGCAACTAGTCGTCCTGCCCCTGCA
Source organism: Rana muscosa (assembly GCA_029206835.1). Taxonomy (NCBI): domain Eukaryota; kingdom Metazoa; phylum Chordata; class Amphibia; order Anura; family Ranidae; genus Rana; species Rana muscosa. The sequence continues at coordinate 70,944,084 of JARGYO010000094.1, read as the reverse complement.
GCCGAAAAACACCCCCACAGCATTATGCTGCCACCACCATGCTTCACTGTTGGGACTGTATTGGACAGGTGATGAGCAGTGCCTGGTTTTCTCTACACATACCGCTTGGAATTAAGGCCAAAAAGTTCTATCTTGGTCTCATTAGACCAGAGAATCTTATTTCTCACTATCTTGGAGTCCTTCAGGTGTTTTTTTTTTTAGCAAACTCCATGCGGGCTTTCATGTGTCTTGCACTGAGGAGAGGCTTCCGTCGGGCCACTCTGCCATAAAGCCCTGACTGGTGGAGGGCTGCAGTGATGGTTGACTTTCTACAACTTTCTCCCATCTCCCGACTGCATCTCTGGAGCTCAGCCACAGTGATCTTTGGGTTCTTCTTTACCTCTCTCACCAAGGCTCTTCTCCCCCGATAGCTCAGTTTGGCCGGACGGCCAGCTCTAGGAAGGGTTCTGGTCGTCCCAAATGTCTTCCATTTAAGGATTATGGAGGCCACTGTGCTCTCTTAGGAACCTTAAGTGCAGCAGAATTTTTTTGTAACCATGGCCAGATCTGTGCCTTGCCACAATTCTGTCTCTGAGCTCTTCAGGCAGTTCCTTTGACCTCATGATTCTCATTTGCTCTGACATGCACTGTGAGCTGTAAGGTCTTATATAGACAGGTGTGTGGCTTTCCTAATCAAGTCCAATCAGTATAATCAAACACAGCTGGACTCAAATGAAGGTGTAGAACCATCTTAAGGATGATCAGAAGAAATGGACAGCACCGGAGTTAAATATATGAGTGTCACAGCAAAGGGTCTGAATACGTAGGACCATGTGATATTTCAGTTTTTATTTTTTAATAAATCTGCAAAAAGTCAACAATTGTGTGTTTTTCTGTCAATATGGGGTGCTGTGTGCAGGGCCGCTTATAGAAATCAAAGGGCCCCATACAGCCTACCTGACGGGGGCCCCCGTGCACAAATTTACAAACAAAAATCCCCTCTCCTGGGGTGCTGTGTGTACATTAATGAGTAAAAAAAATGAACTTAAATGATTTTAGCAAATGGCTGCAATATAACAAAGAATGAAAACTTTAAGGGGGTCTGAATACTTTCCGTACCCACTGTATATCACTTACTTAAAAAAAGTGTCGAAACTTCTTGGAGAACATATATATATATATATATATATATATATATATATATATATAGGGCTCGAGTCCTGCGGGAACGGCGTCCCTGCAATTTTTTTCACAGCAGGAATGCCGTTCCCTTTGCAGGACTCGAGCAGCCGAGCCGATCCTTCACTAAGCGGCGATGTGCGGGATGGCATGACGTGTGATTAGCAGCTCGGTGCGGTGCAGGGTGGGGTCAGGTGACGTGCCTCTGTATGGTGATAGGTGGATCCTGTATGCCGGGGATAACAAGGAAGTGATCGCAGTCCATGGCGGAGAGCGGCGGTCACCTGGCACGGAGAACACTCAGTTAGGGAAGGACAGGACATGTTCAGCTGGCTGGGGAAGGAGAGCGGCTCCGGCCGTCAGCAGCAGGATGTTCACCAGACGGTGACGGGCGGCCTGCAGGCTCTGTACACCGGGAAGGTGCTACCTCTGGAGGAACATTACCGCTTCCATGAATTCCATTCCCTGGCCCTGGAGGAGGCCGACTTCCAGAACCGGCCTATGGTGCTACTGGTGGGACAGTACGGGGAAGACCACCTTCATCAGGTGATAGCTCCCAGGGGGAGGGGTGTGTGAGGCCCCTGGTGGGAGGGGGTGCGCAGTGCTGAACCCCCTGAATGGAGGGGAGAGGTCATTGTAGGAGGGGGGCCTTAGATGGAGGTGATCATTGAGGGGGGGGGCCCTGGAAAGAGATCATTGGGGAGGCCCCTGGAGAGAGGTGATCATTGAGGGTGGGGGGACACAGAGGGAGTGGAGCTTGGGTGGGAGTTCGTGCGTGCGTGCCCCTGCATTTCTGTCAGATAATGCACCACTTCGCCTAAAAATTACTAATGTTTAGGCATTCTCATGTTTATATTAGTCTGTCACAAAAAAGGTCAATATTATTGGCACCCTCAATGTAATATTTGGTAGCACACCCAAATAACTGAAATCAATTGCTTCCTGTAACCATCAATGAGTTTCTTACACCACTCTTCTTTCGCCAACTGCTCCAGGTCTCTGAGATTGGAAGGATTTTTTTCCCAACTGCTGTTCTGAAATCTCTCCACAGGTGCTCTATGGGATTTAGATCTGGACTCATTGCTGGCCAGTCCAATTCTCTCCAGCTCTTTGTCTTAAACCATTTCTGATTGCTTTTTGAAGTGTGCTTTGGGTAATTGTCCTGCTGTAAGACCCATGACCTCTGATGGAGACCCAACTTTCTGACACTGGGCCCTACATTGCACCCCAGAATTCTTTGGTAGTCTTCAGATTTTATAATGCCATACACACGGTCTAGACATCCAGTGCCTGAAGCAGCAAAGCACCCCCCCAAAAAAAAACATCAGTGAACCTCCACCATGTTTGACTGTATTCTTTCCTTTAAAGACCTCATTTCTTTTTCTGAAAACATCAGATTGATGAGCTTTACCAAACATTTTGTTTCATCTGTCCACTGCACTTTCTCCCAAAAGGATTTTGGTTTCCTCAGGTAAGGTTTGGCAAACTCTTTGATCGATTTTTCTGTTAATTGATACAGGTGAGTTTAATTACAAGAGCTTTACAAACTTGGAATGAAATTATTTCTTACATTTTTGAGAAGGTGCCATTCATTTTGTCCAGTCCATTTTTGGACTTTTGCGCCAGATTTGGCTTTTTTGTTTCTCCACGTTTTTGTGTCATACCAATAAAACAAAAGAAATAAACACAAAAATACCTAAACGTTTGTAATTGCAAAAATTTTCCGGGTGAAGTGGTGCATTATCTGACAAAAATGCTGAGCTTCCAATATTTTTGGCCGTGACTGTATATATGTTTTTTTTTTTTCCCTTGGATTTAAATATATCTAAAAGCACAACTCTGTGCATATGAAAAAAATAAATAAAACCAAATTGTCCGCATCCCCCTCCGTCTGCTTATAACAAAAAAAAAAAAAAAAAAAAAAAAGGAAAAAAAACTATTGCTTGTTTTGGGAAAAGAGGTTGGTCTAACACACAGCAATATTCACCTTAATCCACAGTCTCATGATCTTCCTCTCTGGAGGTTGTCAAAACCAGTCAGTTGTAGCCACTCATCATGCAGTCTCGTTCGTGCCCCTCTCACCAACATCATTACGTCTGCTCTGTAATCAGTGCAGGACAAGCGGCCATTTCATTTGGGTAAGGCCCTGTTCACACGGGGTGATTAGTTGCGTGCCCCGTACAGGGCCATGTGTTACCCGTACGGAGATGCTTGCAACCCCATGCGGGCCGTCCTATAGATGTGTATTGTGACACATGGCCGCTGTGTCCCACTGGGACATGTGTGCCGGTCCAGCGGCATGCCCCTGAATGCACCCACCTGTGCATCCTTGTACCGTTAACACATGGTGCTGTACAGGGCACGCAACTAATCTCCCTGTGTGAGAGGGGCCTTAGCTGCTGTCTTAGCTGCTGGTAGGAGTGTGCTCCCACATTTTCAAGTCCCTTGTCTGGTAGACTCGCAGTGGCATAAGAGGATCAGCAAAGCACAGGCATTTGTTCAAAACTGCTAAGCAAGAAGTCGCACCAGCATATGCATCGAGCAGAAATTGATGAATGGAGCTTAAACTTCGAGTTTCTAAGGGACAGCCAAGAAACCCTAAGGATATAGAGAAGATCTGTAAAGGAGAGTGGACCAAAAACCCTCCTGAGATGTGTGAAAACCTGGTAGCCAACTACAAGAAATGTCTTACCTCTGTGCTTGCCAACAAGAGTTTCTCCACCAAGTACTACAGTTGAGCTCAAAAGTTTGCATACCCTGGCAGAAATTGTGACATTTTGGTAATAATATTGAAAATATGATCATGGCAAAAAACTGTCATGAAGCCATTTATTATAACATAGTTTTTTTGGATCCTTTTCAAATCATAACAGAAAACACCCAAATGGCCCTAAAAAAAAAAAAAGTTTACATGCCCTGGAATGTTTGGCCTTGGTACAGACACAGAAGGTAGCGAGCACACACAGGTTAACCACTTGAGGACCACCGCACGCCGATGTACGCCGGCAGAATGGCACGTCCCCTTTAAGAGCCCAGCCGTGGGTCGCGAGCGCGCCGCTCGCAAACCTGGTCCTCTTCTCCATGACCGTCCCCGCGGGAACAGCGGACCCGATCGCCACTGGTGTCCCACGATCGGGTCACAGAGAGAAAGAACGGGGAGAGGTAAGTGTAAACAAACCTCTCCCCGTGCTTCCTAGTGAGACTGTCACTGATCGTCTGTTCCCTGTCATAGGGAACGACGATCAGTGACATCACACGCTAAGCCACGCCCCCCCACAGTAAGTAAACCACATCAGGGCACACTTAACCCCTACAGCGCCTCCTCCTGGTTAACCCCTTCACCGCCAGTGTCATTTTCACAGTAACCAGTGCATTTTTATAGCACTGATCGCTGTGAAAATTACAATGGTCCCAAAAATGTGTCAAAAGTGTCCGATGTGTCAGTCACGAAAAAAAAACACTGATCGCCACTAGTAAAAAAATAAATAAAAAAAAATTATAAAAATGCCATAAAACTACCCCCTATTTTGTAAACGATATAACTTTTGCGCAAACCAATCAATAAACGCTTATTGCATTTTTTTTTTACCAAAAACTATGTAGAAGAATACATATCGGCCTAAACTGAGGAAAGAAAATGTTTTTTTTTATATATTTTTTGGGGATATTTATTATAGCAAAAAGTAAAAAATATTGCATTTCTTTCAAAATTGTCGCTCTATTTTTGTTTATAGCGCAAAAAATAAAAACCGCAGAGGTGATCAAATACCACCAAAAGAAAGCTCTATTTGTGGGGGGAATAAAATAATGCCTATGTTGTTTGGGAGCCACGTTGCACGACCGCGCAATTGTCAGTTAAAGCGACGCAGTGCCGAATCGCAAAAAGGGGCCTGGTCCTTTTGCTGCATATTGGTCCGGGGCTTAAGTGGTTAAAATGGCAATTAAAAGGTAAATTTCTCACACTTGTGGCTTTTTAAATCACAATTGGTGTCTGTGTATAAATAGTCAATGAGTTTGTTAGCTCTCACATGCATGCACTAAGCAGGCTAGACACTGAGCCATGAGGAGGTAGAAAAGAACAGTCAAAAGACCTGCGTAACAAAGTAATGTAACTTTATAAAGATTGAAAAGGATACAAAAAGATAGCCAAAGCCTTGAATATGCCAGTCAGTACTGTTTAATCACTTAAGAAGTGGAAAATTCTGGGCTCTTTTAAAACCAAGCCAAGGTCAGGTAGACAAACGAAAGATTGCAACCACAACTGGCAGAAGAATTGCCCAGGATACAAAGAAAAAAGGGATTTTTATAACAGCTTACCTGTAAAATCCTTTTCTTGGAGTACATCACGGGACACAGAGCGACTTAGTCATTACTAATGGGTTATATAGATTACCTTCAGGTGTTGGCACTGGCCAATTCCAAACCGGAAGTACCCTCCCCTATATAAGCCCCTCCCACCCGGGAGCACCTCAGTTTTGTAGCCAAGCAATAAGTGTCCCAAAAAGAGGGGTGGGAGCTCTGTGTCCCGTGATGTACTCCAAGAAAAGGATTTTACAGGTAAGCTGTTATAAAAATCCCTTTTTCTTTTTCGTACATCACGGGACACAGAGCGACTTAGTCATTACTAATGGGACGTCCCAAAGCAATGCCAAATGAGGGGAGGGATACATAAGCTGGGCGCCATCAGGCATGAGGATCTTTTGCGGCCTGCAACACACTGCGCCCAAAGGCGACATCCTCCTGACTTCTAACGTCTACCTGGTAGAATCTAGTAAACGTGTGTACCGAAGACCATGTTGCGGCCTTACATACTTGAGCCAGGGAGGCCTGGTGATGCACTGCCCATGAAGTTCCAACTGCTCTTGTGGAGTGCGCCCTAACTTTGAACGGAGGCGGTCTCTTTCTCAAGCCATAGGCTTGTATTATGACCTGTCGAATCCACTTGGCTAAAGTGGATTTTGATGCTGCCTGACCCTTTTTAGGGCCTTCCGGCAGAATAAACAAAGTATCCGTTCTGCGAATCTGAGCAGTGGCTTTTAGATAAGCTTTAACTGCTCTTACTACATCCAAGGAATGTAATAACTTTTCCTCTACCGAGCTAGGTTTGGGGAAAAAAGAAGGAAGAACCACATCTTGGTTCAAATGAAACCTCGATACCACCTTAGGAAGAAAGGCTGGATGAGGACGTAATACTACTCTGTCCTTATGGACAACCAGATATGGCTCCTTACAGGACAAGGCGGCTAATTCCGATACTCTTTTAGCCGAACAAACGGCTACTAAGAAAATCAATTTCCTGGTGAGAAGAACCAAGGAAATGTGTTGCAATGGTTCAAACGGTTGTTTCTGTAGAACTGACAGAACCAGGTTTAAGTCCCAAGGACATATGGGAATACTAACCGGAGGGCTAATACGCATCACTCCTTGTATGAAAGCTTTGACTAATGAATGCGAAGCCAAGGGCCTTTGAAAAAATATTGACAAGGCCGAAATCTGACCCTTGATAGTACTCAAGGCCAGCTTCCTATCTACAGCCCACTGTAGGAAGTCCAAAATCCTCCCTATCACGTACTTACGTGGATGCCATTTCTTGGCCTCACACCACTTAATGTACGCTTTCCAGATCCTATAATAGATCTGCCTGGATACCGGCTTCCTGGCATTGATCATGGTAGATACCACAGAATTAGAGAGCCCTCTCTTTTTCAGAATGTGGGCTTCAATAGCCAGGCCGTCAAACCTAGGGCTGGTAAGGAAGGGTGGTATATCGGTCCCTGCGACAGCAGGTCCGGACGATGTGGGAGGGTCCAAGGACTCCTCACTGACATTTTTACAATCTCCGCGTACCATGCCCTTCGGGGCCACGCTGGAGCCACCAGAATCACTGGTTTCTTTTCTACCCTGATTCTACGGAGTAATCGCGGTAACAATTGTGGCGGTGGGAATGCATATATCAGCTTGAACTGATTCCAAGGGAACACTAGGGCATCCGAGCCGCAAGCTAGAGGATCCCTTGTGCGAGACACAAATCTGTCCACCTTTGCGTTGAATCTGGATGCTAGCAGATCTACATCCGGTGTTCCCCACCGCTGGCATATTGCCTGGAAAACCTCGGGGTGAAGAGACCATTCCCCCGGGCATAATTGTTGGCGACTTAAAAAGTCCGCTCTCCAATTTTCCACTCCTGGGATAAAAACCGCGGATATGGCTGGGACATATTTTTCTGCCCACTCCAGGATGCAATTTGCTTCCCTCTGGGCTGCACGACTCCTGGTGCCACCCTGGTGATTGATATATGCCACTGCTGTGGCATTGTCTGATTGAATTCTGACAGGGGACCCTTGGAGTTTGGATGTCCATGCTACTAGGGCATACCGGGCTGCTCGTATCTCTAAGAGATTGATGGGCAGGGCCTTTTCTGCTTCTGACCACTTGCCCTGGAGAGACCATTGCTCCAGTACTGCCCCCCAGCCTATGAGGCTGGCATCTGTAGTGACTACCTTCCAAGAAACCGGACTGAAGGGTTTCCCTTTTTCCAGATTCTGGGGCACCAACCACCAATGGAGGCTCTTGCGAACGGAAGGGGACAGGGACATTGGTAAGTCTAAAGCCTGAACTTTTTTGTTCCAGGCTGACAGTATGGCCCTTTGCAAATTCCTTGAATGGAATTGACCGTAGGGTACCGCTTCGAATGAAGCCACCATTTTTCCCAGCAGCCTCATGCAGAGGCGTATGGATGGTTTTCTTTTTGTACCCACTAAGTGGGTCAAATCTTTTAAAGACGACACCTTCTCTGGAGGTAAGAAAATCTTTCTCTGATTTGAATCCAGCCTTAGCCCTAAGTATTCCAGACTTTTGACTGGTCTTAGAGCTGACTTGTCCCGGTTGATAATCCAACCGTGATATTCCAGATACTTGATTGTCTTGTGAATAGCTACTTCCAGCTTTTCCACTGAGTGGTCTATTAGTAGCAGGTCGTCTAGATATGCCATTATCGTTACACCCTGTGTTCTTAGATTGGCCAATAATGGGGCCAGAATTTTTGTGAACACTCGTGGTGCTGTGGCCAGACCGAAAGGTAAGGCTCTGAACTGAAAATGGCGCCCTTCTACTGCAAAGCGTAGAAATTTCTGGTGGGCCGGAAAGATGGGAATATGCAGATAAGCATCCTTTATGTCGATCGAGGCTAACCATTCCTGCCCTTGTAGGGCGGTGGCCACCGATCGGATCGACTCCATCCGAAAAGTCCTGATATTTAGGAACTTGTTTAGCCCTTTTAGATTTAATATGGGCCTCACGTCTCCATTTGGTTCGGGGACTGTGAAAAGGTTCGAGTAAAACCCGAATCCGCTTTCTTCCAGGGGAACCTTCATGATTACACCTTGGAGCAATAGTTGTTCTAGTGCCAGAAGGAGGGATCCTCTCTTTTGGGGATCTCTTGGCACGTTTGACCTCATAAATTGGGCAGGAGGAGTGCCTTTTAACTCCAGCTTGTATCCCAGACTTACTGCGGAGAGCACCCATCTGTCTCTGATGGTGTCCCGCCAGGTCTCTGTGAACAACTGAAGTCTTCCCCCCACCCGATTGAGTGGGGGCAACGCTTCATGCCTTGGGGGGAGGTTTTGTACCTCTCTTGATCCAGGGCTTCTTGTTACCCTGTGATTGTCCCTGATTTCTGCCCCCTGAATTTGACCGCGGAGGCCGTCGGAACTGCTTCACAGCCGATGTGCCCGGGACTGGAGAAGTAGGCCTCTTAAAAGAAGGACTTCTACCCTTGTTCTTAACTGGTAAGAGTGAACTTTTACCGGCAGAAATTTTCTGGATATATTTGTCCAGATCTTCTCCAAATAAGCGTTCTCCATGAAATGGGAAGCTAACCAGCAGTTTTTTACAGGGAGCTTCAGCAGACCAGTTTTTGAGCCACAGAAGCCTACGCATATGTCTATAGACAGCGTAAAGCGGAAGGCCTGTTGGATTGTATCCTTTATGGCGTCCACCGCAAAACACAAGGCTCTAGGCAGGTCAGCTAGGGCAAGAGCCTGCTGATCTGGTAAGTCCCTTAAGACTTGTTTCCACTGATCTTTCACTGCTTGGCAGACTCCAATCGCTGCTACCGCAGGTTGTGTCACCATGCTTGCTGTAGAGAAAGCAGATTTTAGTAAAGACTCCAATTTTTTATCTATTGGGTCTTTGAACATTGGAACATTATCTACTGGACATGTCAGTGATTTGTTAACAGAAGAGATGGCTGCGTCCACTGTAGGGACCCTCCATTTTTTTATGAACTTATCCTCCATGGGATAGATCACCGGAAATCTCTTGGGGGGAGCAAATATTTTATCAGGATGCTCCCAATCCTGGTAAATAAGCCCTTCTAATAAAGGGTGGATTGGGAAGGAACAGACAGCCTGGGGAGCTTTTAGCGACCCCAGCGAGGAAACCGTAGTGGATGGTGGTTCCGCCAGAGGCATTTTAAATGCTGATCGGACCATATTAGTCAGAGACTGAACCCATAATCTTTCAGCCTGAGATGCTGAGAAAGGTTCTTCCACTGTTGATTCCTCCATAACTGAATCAACCTCATCCTGATCCCCTTCAGGTAGGTCGATCTCTGTGTGGGGCTGTTCCTCCACTAACAGGCACTCTGAAGGAGGAGAAGGAGATCGGACGCGCTTTTCCTGAGACAGGGAAGCAGCGATCAATGCTGTTAATCTCTCTTCCAATCCTCCCAGAGTTGAGGATAAAACCTCCTCTGTTATATATACAGGAGCAGGTGGACTGGGGACAGCCGCAGCACCAGGCATTCCTGCGGGGTTTCTACGGCTACTGACCTCTGAATTCTCAGGGGAGATTGGTGCAGTACAAGCATGCCCAATATCCTCAGAGCCCGATGGAGACCCCTTTGGCTTCCTGGAAGATCTATTTCCGGAGCGTCTGGACGACATATCCTTTAAGCACAAAGCTGAGGTATTCCCGTCGTCATACACCAATTTTGCTGGTAATAGTCTAACAAAGTTGCTGCTATATACCAGCTGGTGTCCACTAAAGTGCCTTTCTATGGGGATGCCTGCATCAACCGCCTCTGTGTGCCACTGTTTGTTGCTAGCTCTGTTTGCATCCAGCTGACACTTGTACTGTGTCTTTTATCCATGCTGGGACGCCTGCACATGCGCAGAAGCGCCGCGGCGCGCATCGAGCGTCATCCACCCGCCCCGCCCCTTTCCTTTCATAGGAGGCGCGTGCGCGCGCCCGTGCGCCATTGGCGCCCTTTTCGAAATCAAACAGGGGACTAGGAGCCAGGGCCCTTTTTGCCGGAGGGCCTGTGCGGTGGATGAGCGCAGCAACAGGGCAGAGGAAGTGGATTCCCACAGAGAAACTTACCAACTGCCTGGATCTTTTGACTTGAGAAAACCAAAGATCCACATGACAAGAAAAATGGACTACAGCGGCCTCTAGTGGTTTAACACAGGTACCGCGGTCCCTTTTTTTTTTTTCTTGACTACTATTAAAATTTTACATTTTCAGTAGTTACAGGCAAACACAGATATTTAGCGGGAATACCGTTAGGTAACAGACAGAAAGACAAATTAGGCTTGGGGGTCCCCCAATAGAACCAAGTTCCTGGGGGCCCCCACTTACCTGATCCCCGCCGCAGGACTTTGTTTGGTCCACAGAAGTCCAAACTTCACCTATCACGGCAGGCATTGTAATTAAACCTTCAGGGACCGGGTTCCCAAGGATTCCACTCCCCTGGACCTGTATAGCACCCTGCACAGACAACATCTTGGTCGTGGGTATGACCAGAGCTCTGGATCCCAGGGTCCAGCCCTCCTAAGAGAAGCATTACAGGCAAAACCTTGCTCTTCTGCTGCAAGGCCCGGGTACCGACCGTTTAGCTATGAAGCTTTTTTGGTGGGATCCGGAACAGCTTACTAAGGCCCAAAAGAACCTGTACGCAAGCCCAGTGAAAACACATGTTACTCTTTGGCCAACACCTTAGACACTGGCAAAAAACTGAGGTGCTCCCGGGTGGGAGGGGCTTATATAGGGGAGGGTACTTCCGGTTTGGAATTGGCCAGTGCCAACACCTGAAGGTAATCTATATAACCCATTAGTAATGACTAAGTCGCTCTGTGTCCCGTGATGTACGAAAAAGAAAACCCACAGGTAACCTCAGGAGAAATACAGGCTGCTCTCCAAAAAGACGGTGTGGTTGTTTTTAACCACTTCCATACCGGGCCATTGTAAAATGGCACCGGCAGGAACCCTCTCTCCCTCTGGGTGGACGTCATATGACGTCCTTGACTTTGTGGAGGGATATCTGAATGATGCCTGCAGCTAGAGGCATCATTCAGATATCCTTCTCTTTTGCCGGCGATTCTGCGCACTATAAGAACGATCATAACGGCGGTTCCGACGCTTAATCGTTCTTATAGGCAGCGGGAGGGGGCATCCCCCTCCCGCCGCCGCCATCCAGTGCTTCTCTGGGCTCTCCCGTGCCATCGAGGGCCCGGAGAAAGATTCGTCCGGCGCCGGTGGTTGGTCACATGACGAGCATAGAGACCGTCTATGACCGTCGGAGGCCTGGGCGCTATGTCATGACGTCACGCCGGGTTCCCAAATGGTAAACAAAGCCATAATTGCGGCTGTCAGCCTGAGATCGGTGATTTATTTTTCCCGATCTCATGCTTTCCAGCCTGGAGGAGAGATGTGGGGTCTTATTGACCCCGCATCTCTCAATAAAGAGGACCTGTCACACACATTCCTATGTTTACATTCCTTGTAATAGGAATAAAAGTGATCATAATTTTTTTTTTTTTTTAAAGTGTAAAAAAAAAAAAAATTAAGTAAAATTAAAAAAAATAAAATTATTATTTTTTTTTTTAACGCCCTGTCCCCAATAGCTCGCGCTCAGAAGCGAACGCACACGCAAGTCCCGCCCACATATGTAAACGCCGTTTAAACCACATGTGAGGTATCGCCGCGTGCGTTAGAGCGCATGCAACAATTCTAGCACTAGACCTCCTCTGTAACTCTAACCTGGAAAAATGTTCAAAGCGTCGCCTATGGAGATTTTTTAAGTACCGAAGTTTGGCACCATTCCATAAGTGTGCGCAATTTTAAAGCGTGACATGTTAGGTATCTATTTACTCGGCGTAACATAATCTTTCATATTTTACAAAAAAATTGGGCTAACTTTACCGTTTTGTTGTTTTTTAATTCATGAAACCATTTTTTTTCCAAAAAAAAGGCGTTTGAAAAATTATTGCGCAAATACCGTGCGAGATAAAAAGTTGCAACGACCGTCATTTTATTCCCTAGGGTGTCTGCTAAAAAAAACATATATAATGTTTGGGGGTCCTGAGTAATTTTCTAGCAAAAGAATGATGATTTGTACATGTAGGAGAGAAGTGTCAGAATAGGCCCGGTATGGAAGTGGTATAAAAAGCCCGGTATTAAAAGGGTTAAGGAGCACAATTCAATGATAGTTGAACAAAAAAGAGCTGCATGGTTGAGCTGCCAGAAGGAAGAATTTACTGTGCCAATGCCACAAAAAAGCCCAAAGCTTTTTTGTGTGGAACTTGTGCAGTAAAGGCTTCTTTCTGGCAACTTGACCATGCAGCTCTTTTTTGTTGAAGTATCATCGTATTGTGCTCCTTAAAAACAATCACACCGTCTTTTTCCAGAGCAGCCTGTAACTCTCTCGAGGTTACCTGAGGGTTTTTCTTTGTATTCCGAACAGTTCCTGTGGCAGTTGTGGCTGAAATCTTTCTTGGTCTACCTGACCTTGGCTTGGTATCAAGAGATCCCCAAATTTTCCACTTCTTATTAAAATGATTGAACAGTACTGACTGGCTGATTTAAGACTTTGGATATCTTTTTACCGTATATACTCGAGTATAAGCCGACCCGAGTATAAGCCGAGGCACCTAATGTTACCACAAAAAACTGGGAAAACTTACTGACTCGAGTATAAGCCGAGGGTGAGAATGCAGCAGCTACTGTGAGTGGAAGAGGGTCAACAATGCCCATTTGCCCGCCTCACTGTGCCCATTGCAACTTCACTAAGCCACTTGTCACTGCCCATTGCCACCTCACTGTGCCCATTGCAACTTCACTAAGCCAATTGTCACTGCCCATTGCCACCTCACTGTGCCCATTGCAACTTCACTAAGCCAATTGTCACTGCCCATTGCCACCTCACTGTGCCCAACCTCACTGTGCCCCTAAAATTGAAATTGAACATTGTAAATTGTACCTGAAAAATATTGAGAGGCTGCGGGCGTCCATCGTTTAAAACTCGCAGTCTCTTCCTGGTCCCTTCCATGATAGGCGGAACTGTGTCTGCTTATCACGAACGTTCTCTCATCCTCAGGGATGGGTGAGAATGAGACAACGTTCGCGATAGGCGATTCTCAGCAGACACAGTTCCGCCTATCACGGAAGGGACCAGGAAGAGACCGCGAGTTTTAAACGATGGACACCGCAGCCGCTCAATTTTTTTCAGGTACAATTTACAATGTTCAATTTCACTGACTCGAGTATAAGCCGAGGGGAGGACTTTCAGCCCCCAAAAAAAGGGCTGAAAATCTCGGCTTATACTCGAGTATATACGGTATATCCTTTTCCATCTTTATAAAGTTTCATTACCTTGTTACGCAGGTCATGGCTCAGTGTCTAGCCTACTTAGTGCATGCATGTGAGAGCTAACAAACTCATTCACTGTTTATACACAGACACTAATTGCGATTTAAAAAGCCACAAATGTGGGAAATAAACCTTTAATTGCCATTTTAACCTGTGTGTGCCACCTTCTGTGTCTATACTAAGGCCAAACATTCCAGGGTACGTAAACTTTTCATCAGGGCCATTTGGGTAATTTGTGTTATCATTATGATTATAAAAAGAGCCAAAAAAATATGTGATAATAAATGGCTTCATGTGATCACTATCCTTGAATAAAAGACAGTTTTTTTTTGGCATGATCAGTCATATTTTCAATATAAATGCCCAAATTTCACAATTTCTGCCAGGGTATGCAAACTTTTGAGCACAACTGTAAGTCATGTTTTTCTTGGGGATCAAATACTCATTTTACTCACTGAATTGCAACTCAATTTATAACATTTGTATCATGTGTTTTTTTTTTTTGAGGGATTTTGGTTGACATTCCGTCTCCATCATATAAAATACACCTATGATAAAAATGATAAACCCTTAATTTCTTTGTAAATGGACAAATTTACAAATTCTGCAGGGGATCAAATCATTATTTTCTCCACTGTATAGCCAGTAAAGTGACTGGCCTGAGGTGATATACAGAGATGAAACAAATCCTCCTACGTACGTTGTAACTGTTTATCTGCAGTCTGCTCATCTCTACAGCCAAAGTCCAGAATTTACAAAGCTTGTCTGAGCGGTCAGAAAAAAAGGGGACGGAGAGCTGAAGTTACCACAACCATTTTAAACACATGAGCATTAAACTGAAATACATATAACCGCTTAACCACTTAATATGCACCAATATGCAGCATAAAGACCAGGCCCCTTTTTGCGATTCAGCACTGCGTCGCTTTAACTGACAATTGCGTGGTCATGCAACGTGGCTCCCAAACAAAATTTACGTCCTTTTTTTCCCCACAAATAGAGCTTTCTTTTGGTGGTTTTTATTCTTTGCGCTATACACAAAAATAGAGCGACAATTTTGAAAGAAATGCAATATTTTTTACTTTTTGCTATAATAAATATCCCCCAAAAATATATATAAAAAAAAAAACATTTACAAAAAATATCCCCTGTTTTGTAAACGCTATAACTTTTGCGCAAACCAATCAAACGGCAATTGCGATTTTTTTTTACCAAAAATATGTAGAAGAATACGTATCGGCCTAAACTGAGGAAAAAAAAAGGTTTTTTTAATATATTTTTGGGGGATATTTATTATAGCAAAAAGTAAAAAATATTGAATTTTTTTCAAAATTGTCGCTCTATTTTTGTTTATAGCGCAAAAAATAAGCCACAGAGATGATCAAATACCACCAAAAGAAAGCTCTATTTGTGGGGGGAAAAAAGGACGTCAATTTTGTTTGGGAGCCACGTCGCACGACCGCGCAATTGTCAGTTAAAGTGACGCAGTGCCTAATAGCAAAAAGGGTTAATATAAAAAGCAATCAGCGCACATATGACTAAGAAAACTACTGCAGCTGAACACCAATAGGTATATCACACAATGACCCAAGCAAAATATATAAAAAATAACAGTGCAGCGCAATAAATGTCCATATATGGTGAACAATGATGAAAAAGATGTACTAGAGAGGTCTGATAGTATACTTCCTCATACAGTATATAACTTGTCTATCCAATGTAAGGAAAATCTGCTTACTGGAACAGATGGACCTTTTGAATGAACAAGAGATCAAAAACGCTTGTTTTCCACCATGAGGGGAAGATGATCTCAGATGTAGAAAGGATCCAGCAAAGTGGTAGGCACAACATCAAACGTGGAGATGATATGTGAAGAAAGAGAGGGGTTTGGAAACGTTCTGAGTGTAGACTGATAGTTTTTAATCCAAAATTGGCATAGAAGAACAGATAAAAAAAATTCAGATAAAAACAGAGAGCACAACAAGAGCCACTGGGCACTGATGTGCTGTAGTAAAATCAAGTGACAGTCCAAAGTATGTGACAGCTGCTGATGTTACCAAGTGGCATGTACTCATAACAAATAGTTTTGTGATACAGCAGCTGGTGCAAGTGGTCACAGCTAATGGCTGGAGGATGACACGCTGAGTGCTGGCAGCAAAATGTACTAGTTGGAGCAAATCCACAACACCAGGTCTCTAGCAGTGCAAGCTCCACGAAACAAAAAACAGGCAATGTAATGCAATATAGGCGGCGGTGCGTGCCGCGGACACAGCCTGGAAAACAATATAGGCGGCGGTACGAGCCGCAGACACAGCCTGGGACAGACGCGGGTGATGTCACCGAGGTAAGCTCCTCCCCCGTACGTTACGTCCAATGGGACTTCGTCAGCGGTGGGTGGAGCTTACGGCGTCACCCTCCATCCTAATAAGCTAACAGCGTTGCCATGGAGAGCGTTGTGGGGGCGGGACGGCCGGCAAACAGTCCCGAAAATAAAACCCCACACACATGTACAGTAAGCTACTGTTACTGGCTAGGCACAAGCTGATGGATAGCAAATAAACAGGAATCCCTGTGTATTGTATATGAAATTTTTGCATAAGATATTTTTAAAGTGACAAACACCCACGGCTGTCCCATGCCTAACAAAAATGATAATAGTTCTATTCAAACAATTAAAACAATACATAGGAAATATACCTAATAAAACAATTAAATGAAGCATATAATTATTTTTTTTTATAGAAGAGGGGGACCTCCTCTGTTCCATAACACGAAATGAAAAATAATGATAATAAATGTGAATGAAAAACTGTCCACTAAAATACTGATATGAAACAACTAGCTTATTTATCAGAGATAAAGCAGTTAAGATCGAAGTCAACATTGAGGCCCCCGGCACGAGTACCTGGGTCTCGTGTATCCAAAAAGACTCTCGTTGTCTGATATAGTTACCACCTCTCCAGTGGGGTCTTACTCTTTCTATGCCCCAAAATCTGAGGCATTTGGGGTCTCGGTTGTGAAAAAGACGAAAATGTTTGGAGACATTGTGAGTTCTAACACCATTGATAATGTTATTCACATGTTCTCCAATGCGAACATGCAGCGGTCTGGAGGTTCTACCAATGTAATGTAATCCACAATCACATTCAAGGGCATAAACTACCCCCACGGTATTGCACGTAATAAGACTTTTGATTGAGTACGTTTTGCTTGTGGTAGGGGCGGTAAAGTCTTTTCTCCGTTTGATGTTACGTTTGCATTTTTTGCATGCTGGACACCTACCACATGCGTAAAAGCCAGTCATAAGAGGAAAAATATGACTCTCTTTTACTACTTACTGGAGGGTCAACCACACTCGGGGCTATTACATCCCTCAGTGTGGGTGCCCTTCTATAGATAAATCTGGGACAAGACGGAATAATGGCTCCCATTATTCTATCCTTTTTCAAAATGTCCCAGTGCTTCATGATGATTTTTTCGAATTTTTTATGTTGAATATTATAATCCAAAATAATTCTGAGTTCCGTATTGGCTGGATTGGGTGGCACCTTGAGTCGAGAGCCCACCACCAAAGATGTTCTATCAATCTTGCCGACCTTTTGAATTTCACTAGAGATGTCCTCCTTATTATAGCCTTTTTGTATAAATCTTTCGGCAAGGACGTCTGATTGCACAAAATAGTCTGCCTCAGATGTGCAATTGCGCCTCAACCGAATGAACTGGCCTCTAGGTATGTTGCATAGCCATGTTTTGTGATGGCAACTATCAAGGGGTATGTACCCATTCCTGTCTGTCTGCTTGAAATGATTTTTAGTTTTGAAGACATGTCCATCTCTGAAAATTTTCAGATCTAAAAATGTTATACTTAAAGGATCAGCATTCCAGGCAAGTCTGATATTTTTGGTGTCGCCATTCAGCTTGGACATGAATAATTGCAGACTAGTCATATTTCCCTCCCAAATAATGATCAAATCGTCTATATAGCGATAATAGCACTTTAATTGAACTGGTCTGTCATTAAAGATAGTTTCTTCTTCCCATAGTGACATGAACAGGTTTGCCACACTAGGAGCAAAACGTGCTCCCATGGCAACTCCAAGGGTTTGAAGAAAAAAATCTATGATCATACCAGAAATAATTTCTGGCTAAACAAAAAAGTGCATCCACAAGGAAATCAATCAATAAGGGAGGAAAGTCGGAAGCATCCAAGGCCCATTTGACTGCCCTAATGGCATCCTGATGGCCGATGATGGTATACAATGAGCCCACGTCCACTGTTACCAACAAACTGTTGGCACTGGCGGGCGTGGACTCAACCACCTGTATAGCATGTCTAGTGTCTTTGAGATAAGCGGTGGTTGAACAAACCAACGGTTTGAGAAAATGGTCAATGTATTGGCCCAGGCGTACGGTGACCGAATCAATTCCATTTACAATGGGTCTCCCAGGTGGAACCTGGGCATTTTTATGCACCTTGGGTAGGAAATATATGATCGGTCTCCTGCACGCACTGGGATCCAAATACAGAGCCTCTTTTTTAGTAAGAACACCACACATTTTACCTCGCTCAACAAGAGCTTGAAGTTCATTTTGCTAGACAAATACAGGGTCCTTGGTCATAAGTTGATATGTGGAATGGTCTGGCAATAATCTATTCATTTCATTGTCATAAAAGACCTTACTCATAACAACCAATCCACCCCCCTTGTCGGCCGGTCTTACTACGACATTTTTATTTTTCTCTAATGTGGCAATGCCCATTTTGAGATAGTGAGGATCTCTCACTTTCTTGATCTTCATACGGTCCAGGTCGGTGGTGACCATATTTTTGAAAACTTCAATATGTTTATGGTCATGTTTGGGAGGGTTGAAAGTGGATTTATTAGCAAGATGTGAGTGAAATTCTGAAGGTACTGAAGGAACTGAGGTGGCAGTGAAGGCTCCTGATTTAGAAAGGAAGTGTCGTTTAATATTGAGCGTTCTTACAAACTTTTGCAGGCTAATATAAGTTTGGAATTTGTTGAAATTCCGAACTGGGCGAACTTAAGTCCTTTATCAAGCACCCCAAGTTCCTCCTCTGACAAATCCACACCACTGATGTTAAATACTCCTGCTCCTATTATCGCCTTTGCCTTTTTAACTCTTCTTCCGGGTCTTCTTCCTCTCTTGTTCGTCTTTTCCCCCCTTGTTTGGTTCCTGGGGGGGTGTGACCCCAAGGCTCCTCCCAATGTGGTTGTGGTTGGCGTTGGCCTAAAAAACTTTCACTTAGAGGGTTGGTTTCATGAGATAGTGGAGCAAAGCGATTGTGGATAGGAATCTGATCATGATCAGTATATGGATCATTATTCCTTAAATGGTCTGGATGTCTACCATAGGAGTTCTGGTAATACAAGTTGTCCCTATTGGGGGGACCATTAGGGACATAATCCCTGTTGGAACCATGATCCCACCAATTATTGTGTTCATAAGGGGGTGGATGATGGTAAGGAGTACCTTTACCCCGCCCCCCTTTGTTGGGATGACCCCTGCCATTGGGGCGTCCCCCACCTTTTTTTATATGCTTCATTTAATTGTTTCATTAGGTATATTTCCTATGTATTGTCTTAATTGTTTGAATAGAACTATTATCATTTTTGCTACGCATGGGACAGCCGTTGGCATTTGTCACTCCACCCACCGCTGACGAAGTCCCATTGGACGTAATGTACGGGGGAGGAGCTTACCTCGGTGACGTCACCCGAATCTGTCCCAGGCTGTGTCTGCGGCTCGTACCGCCGCCTATATTGTTTTCCAGGCTGTGTCCGCGGCACGCACCGCCGCCTATATTGCATTACATTGCCTGTTTTTTGTTTCGTGGAGCTTGCACTGCTAGAGACCTGGTGTTGTGGATTTGCTCCAACTAGTACATTTTGCTGCCAGCACTCAGCGTGTCATCCTCCAGCCATTAGCTGTGACCACTTGCACCAGCTGCTGTATCACAAAACTATTTGTTATGAGTACATGCCACTTGGTAACATCAGCAGCTGTCACATACTTTGGACTGTCACTTGATTTTACTACAGCACATCAGTGCCCAGTGGCTCTTGTTGTGCTCTCTGTTTTTATCTGAATTTTTTTTTATCTGTTCTTCTATGCCAATTTTGGATTAAAAACTATCAGTCTACACTCGGAACGTTTCCAAACCCCTCTCTTTCTTCACATATCATCTCCACGTTTGATGTTGTGCCTACCACTTTGCTGGATCCTTTCTACATCTGAGATCATCTTCCCCTCATGGTGGAAAACAAGCGTTTTTGACCTCTTGTTCATTCAAAAGGTCCATCTGTTCCGGTAAGCAGATTTTCCTTACATTGGATACACAAGTTATATACTGTATGAAGAAGTATATTATCAGACCTCTCTAGTACATCTTTTTCATTATTGTTCACCATATATGGACATTTATTGCGCTGCACTGTTATTTTTTATATATTTTGCTTGAGTCATTGTGTGATATACCTATTGGTGTTCAGCTGCAGTAGTTTTCTTAGTCATATGTGCGCTGATTGCTTTTTATATTATTTCTGCTAGTTATCACATTTCTTTTAGCAGCACATATGGATGTTTTTCAGTTTTTGGAACATAGAGAGGTTAAACTCAGTGAAGTGTTTTCAGACACACCCACACCTACTCACCCGGATGACTTATCCGTATGTTTCAAAAAAATAGGATTTTTATAACAGCTTACCTGTAAAATCCTTTTCTTGGAGTACATCACGGGACACAGAGCGGCATAGTCATTACTATGTGGGTTATATAGATACCTTCAGGTGCTGGCACTGGCAACTTCCAAAACCGGAAGTACCCTCCCCTATATAAGCCCCTCCCATCCGGGAGCACCTCAGTTTTGTAGCAAAGCAATAAGTGTCCCCAAAAGAGGGGTGGGAGCTCTGTGTCCCGTGATGTACTCCAAGAAAAGGATTTTACAGGTAAGCTGTTATAAAAATCCTATTTTCTTTCTCGTACATCACGGGACACAGAGCGGCATAGTCATTACTATGTGGGATGTCCTAAAGCAATGCCCAATGAGGGGGGGGGATACACCATACATAAGCTGAGCGCTATCAGACATGAGGATCTTTTGCGGCCTGCAACACACTGCGCCCAAAGGCGACATCCTCCTGACTTCTAACGTCCACCTGATAGAACCTAGTAAACGTGTGTACTGAAGACCATGTTGCGGCCTTACAGATTTGAGCCAGGGAGGCCTGGTGATGCACTGCCCATGAAGTTCCAACTGCTCTCGTGGAGTGCGCCCTAACTTTGAACGGAGGCGGTCTCCTTCTCAAGCCATAGGCTTGCATAATGACCTGTCGAATCCACTTGGCTAAAGTAGATTTTGACGCTGCCTGACCCTTTCTGGGGCCTTCCGGCAGAATAAATAAAGTATCCGTTCTGCGAATCTGAGCAGTGGCTTTGAGATAAGCTTTAACTGCTCTTACTACATCCAAAGAATGTAATAATTTTTCCTCTACTGAACTAGGTTTGGGGAAAAAAGAAGGAAGAACCACATCTTGGTTCAAATGAAACCTCAATACCACCTTAGGAAGAAAGGCTGGATGAGGACGTAACACTACTCTGTCCTTATGGATAACCAGATATGGCTCCCTACAGGACATAGCGGCTAATTCCGACACTCTTTTAGCCGAACAAATGGCTACTAGAAAAATCAATTTCCTGGTGAGAAGAACCAGGGAAATATGCTGTAATGGTTCAAATGGTTGTTTCTGTAGAACCGACAGAACCAGGTTTAAGTCCCATGGACATATGGGAATATTAACCGGAGGGCTAATACGCATCACTCCTTGTATAAAGGCTTTGACTAGTGAATGCGAAGCCAAGGGCCTCTGAAAAAATATTGACAAGGCCGAAATCTGACCCTTGATAGTACTCAAGGCAAGCTTCCTATCTACAGCCCACTGTAGGAAGTCCAGAATCCTACCTATTACGTACTTACGTGGATGCCATTTCTTGGCCTCACACCAGGCGATGTACGCCTTCCAGATTCTATAGTAGACATGCCTGGATACCGGCTTCCTGGCATTGATCATGGTAGATACCACAGGATTAGAGAGACCTCTCTTTTTTAGAATGTGGGCTTCAATAGCCAGGCCGTCAAACCTAGGGCTGGTAAGGAAGGGTGGTATATCGGTCCTTGCGAAAGCAGGTCCGGACGATGTGGGAGGGTCCAAGGACTCCCCACAGACATTTTTACAATCTCCGCGTACCATGCTCTTCGGGGCCACGCTGGAGCCACCAGAATCACTGGTTTCTTTTCTACCCTGATTCTGCGGAGTAATCGAGGTAACAATTGTGGCGGTGGGAATGCATATATCAGCTTGAACTGATCCCAAGGGAACACTAGGGCATCCGAGCCACAAGCTAGGGGATCCCTTGTCCAAGAGACAAACCTGTCCACCTTTGCGTTGAATCTGGATGCTAGCAGATCTACATCCGGTGTTCCCCACCGCTGACATATTGTCCGGAAAACCTCGGGGTGAAGAGACCATTCCCCTGGGCATAATTGTTGGCGACTTAGAAAGTCCGCCTTCCAATTCTCCACTCCTGGAATGAATACCGCGGATATGGCTGGGACATATCTTTCTGCCCATTTCAGGATGCAATTTACTTCCCTCTGGGCTGCACGACTCCTGGTGCCACCCTGATGATTGATATATGCCACTGCCGTGGCATTGTCCGATTGAATTCTGACAGGGGACCCTTGGAGTTTGGATGTCCATGCTACTAGGGCATACCGGGCTGCTCGTATCTCTAAGAGATTGATGGGCAGGGCCTTTTCTGCATCCGACCATCTGCCCTGGAGAGACCATTGCTCCAGCACTGCTCCCCAGCCTATAAGGCTGGCATCTGTAGTGACCACCTTCCAAGAAATCGGACTGAAGGATTTCCCTTTTTCCAGATTCTGGGGAACCAACCACCAACGGAGGCTCTTGCGAACGGAAGGGGACAAGGACATTGGTAAGTCCAGGGCCTGAACTTTCTTGTTCCAGGCTGACAGTATGGCCCTTTGCAAATTCCTTGAATGGAATTGACCGTAGGGTACTGCTTCGAATGATGCCACCATTTTTCCCAGCAGCCTCATGCACAGGCGTATGGACGGCTGTCTTTTTGTACCCACTAAGTGGATCAAATCTCTTAAAGACAACACCTTTTTTCGAGGCAAGAATATTTTCCTCTGGCCTGAATCTAGCCTTAGCCCCAAGTATTCCAGACTTTTGACTGGTTTTAGGGCTGACTTGTCTCGGTTGATAATCCAACCGTGAGATTCCAGATACTTGATTGTCTTGTGAACGACCACTTCTAGTTTTTTCACTGAGTGGTCTATCAGCAACAAGTCGTCTAGATATGCCATTATCGTTACACCTTGTGTTCTTAGATTGGCCAATAATGGGGCCAGAATTTTTGTGAACACTCGTGGTGCTGTGGCCAGACCGAAGGGTAAGGCTCTGAACTGAAAATGGCGCCCTTCTACTGCAAAGCGTAGAAATTTTTGGTGGACTGGAAAGATGGGAACGTGCAAATAAGCATCTTTGATGTCGATCAAGGCTAACCATTCCTCCCCTTGTAGGGCAGTGGCCACCGATCGGATCGACTCCATCCGGAAAGTCCTGATATGCAGGAATTTGTTTAGCCCTTTTAGATTTAATATGGGCCTCACGTCCCCGTTTGGCTTTGGGACTGTAAAGAGGTTTGAGTAAAACCCGAACCCCCATTCTTCCAGGGGAACCTCCATAATTACTCCTTGGAGCAATAGTTGTTCTAGTGCCAACAGGAGGGACTCTCTCTTCCGGGGATCCCTTGGCACGTTTGACCACATAAAATGGGAAGGAGGAGAGTCTTTTAACTCCAATCTGTATCCCAGACTTACTGCGGAGAGCACCCATCTGTCTCTGATCGTGTCCCGCCAGGTCTCTGCGAACAACTGGAGTCTTCCCCCCACCCGATTGAGTGGGGGCAACCCTTCATGCATTTGACTTTGGGGGAGGTTTTGTACCTCTCCTGACCCAGGGCTTCTTGTTACCCTGCGATTGTCCCTGATTTTTACCCCCGGGATTTGACCGAGGAGGCCGTCGGAACTGTTTCACAGCCGATGTCCTAGGGACTGGAGAAGCAGGCCTCTTAAAAGAGGGACCTTTAACTCTGTTTTTAACCGGCAAGAGTGTACTTTGAAGCCCCATACACACTATCAGTTTTCTTGCAGGTTTTTCTCTTCAGGTTTACCAAAACCATCTAATATGAGGTCAAACCTTAAGAGTTTCAATTCGTATGCAATCAGGCAGGCCCTTGCACTACATGGTTTTGGTAAACCTGAAGAGAAAAACCTGCAAGAAAACTGATAGTGTGTATGGGGCTTTACCGCTGGAAATTTTCTGGATATATTTGTCCAGGTCTTCCCCGAATAAGCGTTCACCATGAAATGGGAAGCTAACCAGCAATTTTTTAAAGGGAGCTTCAGCAGACCAGTTTTTGAGCCATAGAAGCCTGCGCATATGTACTACAGACAGCGTAAGGCGGGAGGCCTGATGGATTGAATCCTTTATGGCGTCAACCGCAAAGCATAAGGCTCTAGGTAGATCAGCTAGGGCAAGGACCTGCTGATCTGGCAAGTCCCTTAAGACCTGTTTCAACTGATCCTTCACTGCTTGGCAGACCCCAATAGCTGCTACTGCTGGTTGTGTCACCAAGCTTGCTGTAGAAAAAGCAGATTTTAATAAGGACTCCAATTTTTTATCTATTGGGTCCTTGAACATTTGGACATTATCCACTGGACATGTCAGTGATTTATTCACATAGGAGATGGCTGCGTCCACTGTAGGGACCCTCCATTTTTTGATGAACTTATCCTCCATGGGATAGACCACCGGAAATCTCTTGGGGGGAGTAAATATTTTATCAGGATGTTCCCAATCCTGGTAAATGAGCCCTTCCAGTAAAGGGTGAAGTGGAAAGGAGCAGACAGTCTGGGGAGCTTTTAGCGACCCCAGCGAGGAGACAGTAGTGGTTGATGGTTCCGCAAGGTGCATTTTAAATGCTGATCGGACCATGTTAGTCAGAGACTGAACCCATAATCTTTCAGCTTGAGATGCTGAGAAAAGGTTCCTCCACTGTTGATTCCTCTCTAACAGAATCAACCTCATCCTGATCCCCTTCAGGCAGGTCGATCCCTGTATGGGACTGTTGCTCCGCTAACAGGCACTCTGAAGGAGGAGACGGAGATCGGGGGTGCTTTCCCTGTGACAGGGAGGCAGCGATCAATGTTGACAATCTCTCTTCCAATCCTCCCAGAGCTGAGGAAAAAACCTCCTCTGTTACATACACAGGAGCAGGTGAACTGAGGACAGCCACAGTACCAGGTACTCCTGTGGGGTCTCTACGGTCACTAACCTCTGAATTTTCAGGGGAGACTGGTGCAGCAGAAGCATGCCCAAGATCCTCAGAGCCCGATGGAGACCCCCTTCGCTTCCTGGAAGATTTAGTTCCGGAGCTTCTGGACGGCATATTCCTAAGCCCAAAGCTGAGGTATTCCAGCCGTAATACACCACTTTTACTGATAATAGTCTAGCACAATTGCTGCTATATAACAGTTGGTGTCTACTAAAGTGCCTTTCTAGGGGATGCCTGCATCAACCGCCTCTGTGTGCCTTTTTACTGTTGCTAGCTCTGTCTGTGCACTTCAATAGCCAGCTGTGATTGTGCTTTTAAACACGCTGGACGCCCGCACATGCGCAGTAGCGCCGCGGCGCACACCGAGCGTCATCCACCCGCTCCGCCCCTTTTTCCAGATCGCCTCTATATATAGAGGCACGAGCTCGCGCACGCGCGCGGGCACGTGCGCCTTCGGCGCTCTTTTTTGAAAAAAAAAATAAGGAGCTAGATGGGAGCCAGGGTCCCTGCCGCAGGGCCCGGGGATGGATGAGCGCAGCAACAGGGCAGAGGAGACAGCTTCCCAGCAGAGAACTTGCCAACTGCCTGGATTTGATTTTGGAAGAAAAAAAATCCACATTACAAGAAAAAGCACCATAGCGCCTCTAGTGGTTAACACAGGTACTGCGGTCTTACATTATTATTTTTTTTTTTTCTTGCCTACTATTAAAATTTTTACATTTTCTCAGTAGTAACAGGCATGCACAGAATATTAGCGGAAATACCTTAGGTAACAGGCAGAAAGACAAAATAGGCTTGGGGGTCCCCCAATAGAACCAAGTTCCTGAGGGCCCCCACTTACCTTTTCCTCGCCGCAGGACTCTGTTTGGTCCCACAGAAGCCCAAACTTCACCTATCACGGCAGGCATTGTAATTAAACCTTCAGGGACCGGGTTCCCAAGGATTCCACTCCCCTGGACCTGTATAGCACCCTGCACAGAAAACATCTTGGTCGTGGGTATGACCAGAGCTCTGGATCCCAGGGTCCAGCCCTCCTAAGAGAGGCATTACAGGCAAAACCTTGCTCTTCTCTTTGCAAGGCCCGGGTACCGACCGTTTAGCTATGAAGCTTTTTTGGTCGGATCCGGAATAGCTTACTGAGGCCCAAAAGAACCTGTACGCAAGCTCAGTGAAAAACACATGTTAATTCTTGGCCAACACCTTAGACACTGGCAAAAAACTGAGGTGCTCCCGGATGGGAGGGGCTTATATAGGGGAGGGTACTTCCGGTTTTGGAAGTTGCCAGTGCCAGCACCTGAAGGTATCTATATAACCCACATAGTAATGACTATGCCGCTCTGTGTCCCGTGATGTACGAGAAAGAAATTGGGCTTTGCCTTTGAAAAGAAAATTAAGGCATGGTGGGATAGTGCTTCATTTGAGCAATATACCAAAAATAAACTTATCCCCAGACGTCTAAGGTGGGATATCCCACCTAATGATGGCCTTCTGGATGAGGATTCTATGCGAGAGTGGCAAAAATTTTTTTGCCAAAAAGGTCGAGATTTAATTGACCTTCTCCTCATCAGAAAACATAGGAAAATGAAGATTCTTGATAAACAAATAGAAGAGCTTAAACTCAAAATTGAGCCGTTCCAAGAATCTCCAGATTTTTCTAAACTATCAGGTGAACTTAAAAATAAGATGTTTAAGTGGGATAAGAAATCACAGGAGAAAAAGAAAACTAAGTACATTAGGGACTTTGCCAGGGGCAAAATCTTTAAATAGCAATCTAAGGTTCCTAACCCTGATGTGGGACCCAATAATGTGCCGCGTCCTCACACCCCGCATATCCCTACCCTTTCCACTCCTGTCATTTCTAGAATCCCACCTGCCAGGAGTCCACCAGCTCGAGGTGGGGGACGCCCCAATGGCAGGGGTCATCCCAACAAAGGGGGGCGGGGTAAAGGTACTCCTTACCATCATCCACCCCCTTATGAACACAATAATTGGTGGGATCATGGTTCCAACAGGGATTATGTCCCTAATGGTCCCCCCAATAGGGACAACTTGTATTACCAGAACTCCTATGGTAGACATCCAGACCATTTAAGGAATAATGATCCATATACTGATCATGATCAGATTCCTATCCACAATCGCTTTGCTCCGCTATCTCATGAAACCAACCCTCTAAGTGAAAGTTTTTTAGGCCAACGCCAACCACATTGGGAGGAGCCTTGGGGTCACACCCCCCCAGGAACCAAACAAGGGGGGAAAAGACGAATAAGAGAGGAAGAAGACCCGGAAGAAGAGTTAAAAAGGCAAAGGCGATAATAGGAGCAGGAGTATTTAACATCAGTGGTGTGGATTTGTCAGAGGAGGAACTTGGGGTGCTTGATAAAGGACTTAAGTTCGCCCAGTTCGGAATTTCAACAAATTCCAAACTTATATTAGCCTGCAAAAGTTTGTAAGAACGCTCAATATTAAACGACACTTCCTTTCTAAATCAGGAGCCTTCACTGCCACCTCAGTTCCTTCAGTACCTTTAGAATTTCACTCACATCTTGCTAATAAATCCACTTTCAACCCTCCCAAACATGACCATAAACATATTGAAGTTTTCAAAAATATGGTCACCACCGACCTGGACCGTATGAAGATCAAGAAAGTGAGAGATCCTCACTATCTCAAAATGGGCATTGCCACATTAGAGAAAAATAAAAATGTCGTAGTAAGACCGGCCGACAAGGGGGGTGGATTGGTTGTTATGAGTAAGGTCTTTTATGACAATGAAATGAATAGATTATTGTCAGACCATTCCACATATCAACTTATGACCAAGGACCCTGTATTTGTCTATCAAAATGAACTTCAAGCTCTTGTTGAGCGAGGTAAAATGTGTGGTGTTCTTACTAAAAAAGAGGCTCTGTATTTGGATCCCAGTGCGTGCAGGAGACCGATCATATATTTCCTACCCAAGGTGCATAAAAATGCCCAGGTTCCACCTGGGAGACCCATTGTAAATGGAATTGATTCGGTCACCGCACGCCTGGGCCAATACATTGACCATTTTCTCAAACCGTTGGTTTGTTCAACCACCGCTTATCTCAAAGACACTAGACATGCTATACAGGTGGTTGAGTCCACGCCCGCCAGTGCCAACAGTTTGTTGGTAACAGTGGACGTGGGCTCATTGTATACCATCAGCGGCCATCAGGATGCCATTAGGGCAGTCAAATGGGCCTTGGATGCTTCCGACTTTCCTCCCTTATTGATTGATTTCCTTGTGGATGCACTTTTTTGTTTAGCCAGAAATTATTTCTGGTATGATCATAGATTTTTTCTTCAAACCCTTGGAGTTGCCATGGGAGCACGTTTTGCTCCTAGTGTGGCAAACCTGTTCATGTTACTATGGGAAGAAGAAACTATCTTTAATGACAGACCAGTTCAATTAAAGTGCTATTATCGCTATATAGACGATTTGATCATTATTTGGGAGGGAAATATGACTAGTCTGCAATTATTCATGTCCAAGCTGAATGGCAACACCAAAAATATCAGACTTACCTGGAATGCTGATCCTTTAAGTATAACATTATTAGATCTGGAAATTTTCAGAGATGGACATGTCTTCAAAATTAAAAATCATTTCAAGCAGACAGACAGGAATGGGTACATACCCCTTGATAGTTGCCATCACAAAACATGGCTATGCAACATACCTAGAGGCCAGTTCATTCGGTTGAGGCGCAATTGCACATCTGAGGCAGACTATTTTGTGCAATCAGACGTCCTTGCCGAAAGATTTATACAAAAAGGCTATAATAAGGAGGACATCTCTAGTGAAATTCAAAAGGTCGGCAAGATTGATAGAACATCTTTGGTAGTGGGCTCTCGACCGAAGGTGCCACCCAATCCAGCCAATACGGAACTCAGAATTATTTTGGATTATATTATTCAACATAAAAAATTCGAAAAAATCATCATGAAGCACTGGGACATTTTGAAAAAGGATAGAATAATGGGAGCCATTATTCCGTCTTGTCCCAGATTTATCTATAGAAGGGCACCCACACTGAGGGATGCAATAGCCCCGAGTGTGGTTGACCCTCCAGTAGTAAAAGAGAGTCATATTTTTCCTCTTATGACTGGCTTTTACGCATGTGGTAGGTGTCCAGCATGCAAAAAATGCAAACGTAACATCAAAACGGAGAAAAGACTTTACCGCCCCTACCACAAGCAAAACGTACTCAATCAAAAGTCTTATTACGTGCAATACCGTGGGGGTAGTTTATGCCCTTGAATGTGATTGTGGATTACATTACATTGGTAGAACCTCCAGACCGCTGCATGTTCGCATTGGAGAACATGTGAATAACATTATCAATGGTGTTAGAACTCACAATGTCTCCAAACATTTTCGTCTTTTTCACAACCGAGACCCCAAATGCCTCAGATTTTGGGGCATAGAAAGAGTAAGACCCCACTGGAGAGGTGGTAACTATATCAGACAACGAGAGTCTTTTTGGATACACGAGACCCAGGTACTCGTGCCGGAGGCCTCAATGTTGACTTCGATCTTAACTGCTTTATCTCTGATAAATAAGCTAGTTGTTTCATATCAGTATTTTAGTGGACAGTTTTTCATTCACATTTATTATCATTATTTTTCATTTCGTGTTATGGAACAGAGGAGGTCCCCCTCTTACTTCTATAAAAAAAAAAAATTATATGCTTCATTTAATTGTTTTATTAGGTATATTTCCTATGTATTGTTTTAATTGTTTGAATAGAACTATTATCATTTTTGTTAGGCATGGGACAGCCGTGGGTGTTTGTCACTTAAAAATTTCTTATGCAAAAATTTCATATACAATACACAGGGATTCCTGTTTATTTGCTATCCATCAGCTTGTGCCTAGCCAGTAACAGTAGCTTACTGTACATGTGTGTGGGGTTTTATTTTCGGGACTGTTTGCCGGCCGTCCCGCCCCACCACGCTCTCCATGGCAACGCTGTTAGCTTATTAGGATGGAGGGTGACGCCGTAAGCTCCACCCACCGCTGACGAAGTCCCATTGGACGTAACGTACGGGGGAGGAGCTTACCTCGGTGACATCACCCGCGTCTGTCCCAGGCTGCGTCTGCGGCTCATACCGCCACCTATATTGTTTTCCAGGCTGTGTCCGCGGCACGCACCGCCGCCTATATTGCATTACATTGCCTGTTTTTTGTTTCGTGGAGCTTGCACTGCTAGAGACCTGGTGTTGTGGATTTGCTCCAACTAGTACATTTTGCTGCCAGCACTCAGCGTGTCATCCTCCAGCCATTAGCTGTGACCACTTGCACCAGCTGCTGTATCACAAAACTATTTGTTATGAGTACATGCCACTTGGTAACATCAGCAGCTGTCACATACTTTGGACTGTCACTTGATTTTACTACAGCACATCAGTGCCCAGTGGCTCTTGTTGTGCTCTCTGTTTTTATCTGAATTTTTTTTATCTGTTCTTCTATGCCAATTTTGGATTAAAAACTATCAGTCTACACTCAGAACGTTTCCAAACCCCTCTCTTTCTTCACATATCATCTCCACGTTTGATGTTGTGCCTACCACTTTGCTGGATCCTTTCTACATCTGAGATCATCTTCCCCTCATGGTGGAAAACAAGCGTTTTTGATCTCTTGTTCATTCAAAAGGTCCATCTGTTCCAGTAAGCAGATTTTCCTTACATTGGATACACAAGTTATATACTGTATGAAGAAGTATACTATCAGACCTCTCTAGTACATCTTTTTCATCATTGTTCACCATATATGGACATTTATTGCGCTGCACTGTTATTTTTTATATAATAGCAAAAAGGGGCCTGGTCTTTAACCAGCCAAAATGGGCTGGGGCTTAAGTGGTAGACCCGCTTTTTCCTTTTTAAGCAATCTAGGCAAACCATCATCCAGCAATAAAATGCACCATGAATGTCTTTAACAAGTCTGCTCTTTGTTTTTTTACTGTGTGCTTTTATTTGAACAAAATTTTCAGACTGCAGCAAGGACTGCAATACATCCAACAGCACGTCCTCTCCATCCACATAGCAATCCTTTACTAGTAAGGATTTAGTAAAGCACTAGCTCTGGCACTGTTGTTGCAACCCAAGAACTTGGCTATTTAAAGGACCTTTAGTATGGACAGCTACTGTACCTAAATAGATATAAGGTTTTAAAATAAAGGTGATTTCAAGGGGAGATCTTTTGGTAGGATAACGTAATCCGTGTGATTGTACTTTGACAAAAATAAAAAATAAATTTCATTTTAAAAAGGTGAACAGTAAGCTAATACAAGGGTTCTACGAAATGTTTCCGCACTTTTTTTTTAAAGTTTCGCAGCCATCTTTACCACAGCGTGACAACTCTTAAGGCCCGTACACACAATCTGATCATCCGACGGGAATTGTGTGATGACAGGCTGTTGTCGGAAAATTCGACCATTTGTACGCTCCATCGGACAATTGTTGTCGGATTTTCCACCAACAAATGTGGGATAGCATGCTTTAAACTTTCCAGACAACAAATGTGTGTTGTCGGATTATCTGATCGTGTGTACACAAGTCCTTCAGACAAAAAACTCCAAAGTACAAATACGCATGCTCAGAAGCAAGGCTGACCATAACACATTAGCAGAAGTTGCCCAAAGGGTGAGTGAATAACTTGTATAGCGCTACAAATGCGAACTAAATCGCCTCAAGTTGCCCAAAGGGTGGCACTAAAGAGCTGAAAAACCACGTAGTTTCATGTTTGTTGGCCAACAATTTTTTACCGTTTGTATGCAATTCAAGTTCCTGGCCAACGCCCTTCGGACAAAAGACCTACGCTTTGTCCACAGAAAATCAGATCGTGTGTATGAGGCTTTATACTAAACTGCAAGGTCTGGGGGCGTGGCCAGGACGGGCATGTGAGCAGCTGCATCTCACAGAGCTTACCCAGATTTAAATATGTTCCCAGCTCAGATTCACAGTTACATGGACACCAGGCATCTCCGGTACCTCTTGTGACCCCACTGCACCCCCCGGTATGCTTGGATCCGTGACAGTTACCCAGGGAAAGGGCAAGGAGGACATTCAGCGTCCGGAGATCCAAAATGGCACCGCCGCGGGTCTCCAGCAGCGTGGACCGTGTGCCACAGAGAAGCCTAAGGATTCCATGAGTAAAGCTCCCAAAACCCCTAAGAACACTGGCGGGGATCCCCCCCTAAGGACATGTGGTACTATGCACAGAAGCTGGCAGGCTCCCTGGTGATCACACAACCGGGAGAGGTGGAGGTTGGAACTGAGAGGGGGAAGCTGCAGAGCAGGAGGAAGACATGACAAGAGGCGCAGATACAGACCTAATAGTGACACAGACAGAGGAGATGACAAGACAGTGGAGATAAGGAATCTGAACAGCTGACCCAAGTTGTGATTCTGAAAGCAGTTAATAAATATACCGACTTGGTTAACACATTGCAGGATCGCTTTGGTGGACTGAAGGAGGAAGTGTCTCTGATGAGACAAGATCTGCAAAAGATCTGGGAGAGAACCACTGCTGTGGAATGCAGGATAAGTGACATAGAAGACAAACTCCCCCCCCCCCCCCCTATTGATCAGAGACTCACACTCCAATGCCAGGCTGGTTACAGCGATCGATCGACGTGCAGATGATCTTAAAAACAGGCTGAGACGCAGCAATGTGCGCATCGTGGGTCTCCCTGAAAAATGGAGGGTAGAGACCCTACTGAATTTGTGGAAGGATGGCTGCTGGAGGTCTTTGGGAAGGAGTCATTTACTGCACTATACGTGGTGGAGAGAGCACACAGAGTCCCCACGAGGCCGTTGCCACCAGGGCACCCTCCTCACCCCATCTTGGCATGCATGTTGCATTACATAGATAGGGAGATCATCCTGTGACTGGCCCGGGAGAGGCAAAAATACACGGTTCAATGGGGAACATATCTCCTTTTACCCTGACCTTTCCTCTGATGTTCAGAAATGCAGGGCCTGCTTCACTGAAGTGAAAAAAAGGCTGCAGAAATTGCAGGCACCTTGTGCGATGCTCTACCCGGCAAGGCTTCAGATCACTGCAAGAGGTCAGGCCCATTTCTTTGAAAGTGCTACAGATGCCACTATGCTCAGTTATGAATGATGACTGACTGTTCATTCAGAAAAGGGCTCCTTCCTCCACTCTCCATCCTGACAGATTGAGAACAGAGGGGGCGGAGGAGCACGGCGGGGAGACCGGAGCAGAGCACGGCGGGGAGACCGGAGCAGAGCACAGCGGGGAGACCGGAGCAGAGCACAGCGGGGAGACCGGAGCAGAGCACAGCGGGGAGACCGGAGAACCCCGGACTGCCCAAGTATTGGATTAGGCATCGGAGCGTGGTTGGTTGGAATCGGCACCGATACTGGTATCGGGACAACCCTACTATCGGGAATGACATATGGGTCTTCGCAGAGACCAAGGCCTTGCAATATATGATTTGGGTCCTGACTAATGCAACAAACCAACAGATTACACACACTGAGTTTAGAGTGCCGTTGCACTCCATGGTTCAACTTGTTTGGAACTATCTTTATGGAGCAGTACAGAGAATTAAAACTGCACTGTGAGCTGGCTTGCCAGATAGACTAGTCACATGACACACCTTTTCCAATGAAAATATAAAAGTGCAGAAACTTTTTGAAGAACCCTCCTCTAAAAAATATTTGTTATTAATTAAAAACTTAAGTATATACACTGCTCAAAAAAATTTAAGGAACACTTTGAAAACATATCACAGGGATATGCAATTAGCGGACCTCCAGCTGTTGCCAAACTACAAGTTCCATGAGGCATAGCGAGACTCTGACAGCAGCAAGCATGACACCCAGAGGCAGAGGCATGATGGGACTTGTAGTTTTGCAACAGCTGGAGGTCCGCTAATTGCATATCCCTGACATATCAGATCTCAATGGGGAAAAATATCATGCTGGATATCTATACTGATATGGGCTGGGAACAAAACGAAAAGAATGCCACATCGTTTGATGGAAATAAAAATAATCAACATACCGCGGGCTGAATTCAAAGACACAAAGAAAAAAATATGCAGCTGGTTAGTCCATTTTGCTGAAATTTCATTGCAGCAACTCAAAATTGTACTCAGTATGGCCCCCACGTGCTTGTATGCATGCCTGAAAACGTTGCGTCATGCTCCTAATGAGACGGCAGATGGTGTCCTGGGGTATTTCCTCCTAGATCTGGACCAGGGCATCACTGAGCTCCTGAACAGACCGAGGTGCAACCTGATGGAGTCAGATGGACCAAAACATAATGTCTCAGAGGCGTTCTATTGGATTTAGGTCAGGCGAGCGTGGGGGCCATGCAATTGTATCAATTCCTTCATCTTCCAGGAACTGGCTGCATACTCTCACCACATGAGGCCGGGCATTGTCGTGCACCAGGAGGAACCCAGGACCCACTACACCAGCGTAGAGTCTGACAATTGGTCCAAGGTCATTTGGTAGGCCTCTGGCAGTGCTCATCCTGTTCCCTTTCACACTAGCGGACCGTATGTCCGCTTTTTCATCCGTTTACGGATGAAAAAGGGACATACATTGGTCCCTATGAGATAGCGGGTGTCAGCGGATGAACATCCGCCAACACCCGATCTCCTCCGTGTCCGCAATCCTCCGATTCTGCAGACGGAGGAAAATCCTATTTTTCTATCCGTCTGCAGAGCGGATGAATACGGACAGACGGTCCGTGTTCATCCGATCCCCCCCATAGTGGAGAGCGGAGATCTGACAGGGCGGTCCCGCCCTGTCATCCACCGGCTCAGCGGAGCGATCCCCCCTGAGCAAGCGGAGGTTCACGGATCCGTCCCCTGTGAAAGGGGCCTAACTGTCTCCTGGAATCTCCTCCAAGCTCTTGAGACTGTGCTGAGAGACACAGCAAACCTTCTAGCAATGGACACGTATTGATGTGCCGTCCTGGAGGATTTGGACCGCCTGTGCAAACTCTATAGACCAGTGGTTCTCAACTCCTGTCCTCAGGACCCACTAACAGGCCAGATTTTAAGTATTACCTTGGTGAGATGCAGACTAGAATACTGCAATCCCTGAGCAGCAAATTATATCACCTGTGATGCATTTCAGTTACCTTGCAAACCTGGCCTGTTGGTGGGCCCTGAGGACTGGAGTTGAGAACCACTGCTATAGGGTCTAGGTCAGGGATATGCAATTAGCGGACCTCCAGCTGTTGCCAAACTACAAGTCCCATGAGGCATAGCGAGACTGAGAGCAGCAAGCATGACACCCAGAGGCAGAGGCAGAGGCATGATGGGACTTGTAGTTTTGCAACAGCTGGAGGTCCGCTAATTGCATATCCATGGTCTAGGTATTGCCTCGTGCTACCAGTAGTGACACTGACCCTAGCCAAATGCAAAACTAGTGAAAAACAGTCAGAAAAGACAAGTATTGAAAATGAAAGTGAACAGGAGAGAAGCTGAAAAAGATAGAGAATCCAGGAAGTTGTGAAAAGAGATGGCCAGCAGACACACGGCAATCACAACATGAAAATTTTACATGCAAGATTGTTTGTAATACTATGTTGATGTTATAAAAATGAAACTGTATGCTATGACCATGGAACTCAGGACCTTCAGGAAGACTGGACATTGGCAAACAAAAACCTGTAGACCAGCCCAGGGTATAACCCCTCTGCCAGCATGTTGTAGCAAAGCAGTATGAGGCTGGGTTCACACTGCCGTGCCAATGCGGCTCACAGCAAGTGGCTGGTGCATCCATATTCTCCGTTTCAGGCCCAAATTTTTGCCTGAATTCAGACCTGAAACAGAGCCAAAGACACACAGGACCCCTGTGCAATGCGCTCCGCAGCTGCCCCAGAGATATGAGAGGTGGTCAGTCTCCTGTCATGCGAATTGAATGCAGGAAACCTACCTCAAAGTGTTACTAAACCCAGAAGCCTGCATCCACTATATTTGGTCTCCCACAGTGC
Source organism: Rana muscosa (assembly GCA_029206835.1). Taxonomy (NCBI): domain Eukaryota; kingdom Metazoa; phylum Chordata; class Amphibia; order Anura; family Ranidae; genus Rana; species Rana muscosa. The sequence continues at coordinate 70,907,824 of JARGYO010000094.1, read as the reverse complement.
ACAGAAATACAATTATTTTAGTAAATATAAACAGCTAAATACCTTTTCTCATCAGCAGTATACGCAGTCTTGCGACTTCTATCAGTGTCTGGTTAAAGCTTGTAGCAGGAGTTTTCATTCGCCTCTGACTGTCCTATGAGGCGGCAGCAGGGCCCCTAACCCTCTGTCTGTATAGTGCCGATTGGGCCTGTGCCGATCACATGCACCCTTCCAAGAAGGGAAAAAAAAACAAAAAAAAAACACTAGCAATACACACAAAGCTGAACATGTTCAGAGTGTCCCCAAGGATTTGTTCTATAAGGAGATGGATTGGGACTGTGGAAAAAGGGGAGGATCAGAGAAGACAGGACCAAAGCACTAGCATTAAAGTGCATGTCAAAGGACCACCCAAATGTACCCCCAAACCTCCCTCTCCAAGTCATATGCTAGGTTTATTATTTTCCCTTTACAGTGTCCTTGTAGCAAGAAACAGCTTTTCTTTATCGTACATCACGGGACACAGAGCGGCATAGTAATTACTATGTGGGTTATATTCCACCTTCAGGTGCTGGACACTGATGTAATCAATTAGACAGGAAGTTCCCTCCCTATATAACCCCTCCCATACTGGGAGTACCTCAGTTTTTTCAGTGTCTAAGGTGTTGGTCACAAATGAAGATGTGCTGAGGAGCTCCACTGGAGGGATCCATGCTGGATTTAAATGGCCTCCATTTTTATTTATTTTTTACTATTTTTTGTAATGTTTTTTTTACAATGCTTTGTTGGGGTGGGTGTATGGTCTCAGTGTATTTTTTATTTACAATTATTTTTGTTTTATTATTTATTGCAATTTTTTTTTTTATTTCTAGCCCTGTTGGGGGGCTTTGGTGAGATATCAGGGGTCTTAACGGACCTCCGACATCTCCCCTTTGAGACAGAGAAAGGGACTAAGGACACAGATTCCCCAGTCCCTTTCTCAGCTGCACTGAAAATGAATGGAGAGGAGACAACGGCTGCTCTCCATTCATAAACTGAAGCATCGTAAACACAGAGGTTACAATGTTTCAGTTATATGAATGAACAGAGTCAGTAATCACTGACTCTGTTCATTCGGAAAAGGTAAGAGCCGGGTTTAGCGGCTCCTACCTCCGCTCTCCATCCTGACAGAGGGAAGCAGAGGAGGATATGGAGGGTGACACAGAGCTGAGGACAGCAGCAGCGAGGAGGGGGGAGAGCAAAATAACAGAGGACAGCAGCAGCATGGAGGGGGGGGGGGGGGGGGGACACACGGAGCGCACGGGGGAGAGCAGAATAACTGAGGACATCAGCAGCATGGAGGGGGGACACAGAGCGCACAGGGGAGAGCAGCACAGATGGGGGAACTGGAGTAGGATACAGGGACAGTCAGCGGTGATCGTCTCCTCCTTGTAGGTTGCTTGCACCTTCCCACTCCATCCATTACTGCAACAGTTTATTCTGCTGGTTGGGCACCCGCATAAGCGGTTTTTTCTCCTCCTAAAAAAAAAAAACTCTAGGAGTATAGGTTAAAGAAAACTATAGGAGTATAGGTTTCTAGAAAAAACCTCCACAGGACCCCTCATCCTGGTGCTGGCTTCAGGCTAGCCAAACGCACAACTGCTGGGATGCACGATTGCTGGTGCACGTTGCTAACGCACAACAGCTAAATCGCATGGTTGCGGAAAACGCACGTCTGCAGAGGATAACCTCCTCTTTACCAGTCCACATGTTGACATAAGATACATATGTTTGGAATGTACAAATTGCATGTGGGGTAAAAAAAAAAACAAGTAACAGAACATGTCTATTGTTGATCACATAAAAGATACATGTTTCTGTTTGTATGATTTTACATAGTCGCATGAGGATGCTCAATCATATTAAAAGTGCTTAAATCTCACGGAGAGGCTTGTTTGCACAGAAATGCCTAAAATAGCATAAAAATGCTTGATTGCATAAAGATGCTGGATCACACAAGGTTGCCTGATCTCACGAGTCCTTGATTTCCCAAGGATATGTGGTCACACAGAGAGGCTTGTTTTTACAGAATGGCCTAAAATCGCATAAAAATGCTTGACTGCATAAAGATGCTGGATCGCACAGGAGTGCTTGATAACACGAGTCCTTGGTCACACAAGGGTACATGTCTGCACAGTAGTGCTTAAAATGCATAAGATGTTTGATCGCATAAAAGATGCTGAATCGCATAAGGATACATGATCGCCTAAAGTTGCATAATGAGGCATGATAATTTAAGTTTGCTTAATTATACAGGATTCCTTGTGTTCACATAGGAATACGCGTCTGCATGAGCACATGTGGCATAACACGGTCTCAAACGCATGCTTGCTTGCAAGATGGTCGTTCCATAGCACACGTGCTATATGTATGCATGGTATACAGCGCACACTTTTTTTAGGTTGTGCTTAAAACATAATTTGTATGAATTCATGCTTCAATGAACGCTCGTTTCCATAGAGGCATATGGCTTCCACATATGGGGAGCCATTTGCATATGTGTTTATTTACATGGGACTGCAGATGTCTGCATTTCACAGGAGAGCAGCACCTCTTCCAGTTGGTGGTCTTGCCCCTTGGGGTTAGCCACCATGCCCGGGGTTTACAGGGTGCTAGGGCCCGCCTCTAGCAGTAAAGGCCCAGGGTATAGCAGTAATGGCATACCAAGGCAATCTGCTGCTGATGGATCAGTCAGTAGCATGGCTGGACCCAAGTGTGTCCAGCATAGTCAAGTATCTGGAACTCCTGGGTTAGGATCCCAATCTAAAAGTACCTTCTTGCGTTTTGGTAAGAAGCCTGGAATGTTTGGGACACAGCCCAAAAAGGAGAGGTTTTTGCCTCAGACAAAGGCAGCGCTATAAGAAAGCTGGTCTAATGTGGTCAAGGCAAGGAAGAGTTCCTTACGTTTGCCTTTTGCTTAAAGTGGTTGTAAACCCACTTTTGCAGCTTGCACCTACAGGTAAGCCTAGACCAGGCATATGCAATTAGCGGACCTCCAGCTGTTGCAAAACTACAAGTACCATCATGCCTCTGCCTCTGGGTGTCATGCTTGCTGCTGTCAGAGTCTCGCTATGCCTCATGGGACTTGTAGTTTGGCAACAGCTGGAGGTCCGCTAATTGCATATCCCTGGCCTAGACTAAGGCTTACCTGTAGGTGCAAGAAATATCTCCTAAACCTACACGGTTTAGGAGATATTTACTAAAATCACAGGCACCGCTGTCTATGGCGCATGCGCGCCGTATACAACAGCGCATTCATGGGGTTAATCCCATTCACAAATTCGGCTAAGTCCCAGCAATGCTTGGGCTTAGCCGAATTTGACGGCTCCTGCGCGCAGTCACGTCTTCGCCGCTCCAGCCAATCACAGCCCTGGAGCGGCGCTGTGATTGGCTGGAGCGGCGATACCAAGGAAGTAACATTCCGGCTATCGCTGCAGCGATGGCTGCGGCTGGAGAGAGGGACACGGACGGCTTCGGGGGCCCCGATCTAAGGTAAGTGGTACATAATGAGCTAGTATGCAAGTCATACTAGCTCATTATAGCTTTGTCTTGCAGGTGGGCTATAAAAAAAAAAAGTATATGGGTTTACAACCACTTTAAAGGTGCTAGGGAAGATGGTCGCTTCTTTCAAAGGGGTTCCCTATGCTCAGTTTCTTTCAAAACTGCTATAAAACATTATTCTGGCAGCCTGGAATAAGTAGATCCTAACCTAGCATTATCCAAAGGGTCTGGTCCCAGGGATACGCTGGAATCTTAGTTGGTGGTTCTTAACCAAAAGATTGGCAGAAAGGAAGATCCTTCATGCCAGTTACCTGGGAGGTGGTGGCTACGAAGGCTGGCCTCTAGGGATGGAGGCCAGGCCTGGAAGAGACCAGTGCCGAGGGGAAGTGGTCAAGATCCAAGTGAGCCTTATCCGTCAACATTCTAGAGCTACGGATGGTAGAGTACAATCAGACACCAATGATTTACTTTGTATACCAAGAAGGCACTAGAAGTCACGCAGCCAGAGGGAAGTGAACCATGTTCTGGCTTGGGCAGAGGAGCTTGTGCCTTGCCTATCGACAATCTTCATTACATGAAGTGGAGAATTGGCAGGCGTTTCTCTGGAGCCGTCAACAATTGTTCTCGGAAGAATGACCTCTACACCCCGACTTTTTTCTGGCCAAATGCCAGAGAAAAAGGGTATCCCGGACATAAAATTTATTGGCGTCCAGGTTCAACAAGAAGTTGGACAGCTTTGTGTCAGGAACAAAGGATCCACTTGCATGTGGGACAGATGCGTTGGTGATCTCATGGGACCAGTTGTCACTGGTTTATGCATTCTCTCCCCCAGTGCCGCGACTATGCAACATCTGAGGGGAACGGAAGCCGGCCTAATGGCTCCGGCATGACCCAGACAACTTTACTGTGCAGGAATCGTAAGGGTGGTAGTAGAGGACCCAGGGTCCCTTACATCTTGTCCAGACCTACTTCTCAGGGGGTATTCCATCCCGTCTTGCAAACATGGGAATTGATGGTCTGGCTGTTATAGCCCACATTCTTGAGGATCGGGGTTTTCACAATCAGTGCCAAATTACCTTGATTCATACAGGAGAGCTGGCCTCCAGGACCATGTATCAAAGGATAATGAAGGCCCATGTTCCTGGTGTGAAACCAAGGGGTGGCATCCTTGGAAGTATGTCATAGGTAAAGTTCTTGCCTTCCTACATTAGGAAAGGAGATGGAGCTAGCCTTAAGTTCCATCAAGGATCCGATTCGGCCTTGTCAGTATTTTCAAAGGCCGCTTGCTTTGCACTCTTTGATCCGGGCCTTTATACAAGGGATAACGCATATAAGTCCGCCAGTTAGGTCGCCCTTTTGCTCGGAGGATTGAGTCTAATTTGGTCGGCTTACAAGGTCAGCACCTTGGGCCGATGCACCATATATCCTAACAAGGGAATTGGTGTTCTTGGTTGCAGTAGCCTCCGCAAGAGAGTTCAGTATTGGCAACTTTTTTTGTATAGAGCCATACTTAATTATTCTTAAGGATAGGGTGATGTTAAATCTTCACCCGGCCTTATTTCCTAGAAGGATCTAGTTTTCATTTCAATCAAGATATTCTTGCCTTCCTTTTTTCCAGAGCCTTGTCCTGCTGAAGGAATGGTTATTGCTTCCTCTCAATATAGATGAGCAGTTAAAGAGCTATCTGAAGGTTTCAGATATAGGACATTGACGTTTTGAGTGTGCTGACAGAAGACCCTAGAAATGGGCAGGCAGCGTTCAAATCAGCTATTAAAATGGTTACACTCTCTCGTTAGAATGAGAGCAATCAAGGCCTATCTGAAGCGGCTGCTCAGATATGGAAAACTGATGTTGTTTCACTACCGGGAGGCCCCAGGAAAGGGCAGGCAGCGTCTAAATCAACTGTTTTCAATGTTGATCCATCAGGTTATTATTTAGGCTTGTGGTTAAAGAGAGGGTTCCCCTATTTCTTTGAGTGCACCCCAACAGGATAGTAAGCGCTTTTATGCGTGGTGCATTACCAAGCCTTTATGACGCAGATTTGCAAGGCCGCAATTTGGTCACGGTGCATACGTTCACTAATTTCTATCAGGGGAAATTAAGACAGCAAGAGGATGCCGCTTTTTGGCGCAGTATGCTGCAGGCAGCAGTATAGGTCATCACGTCTGATGGCGGTCTGCGTTATTTGTGTCTCCCTCCCCTCAGTAGGCATTGCTTTAGAACGTCCCACATAGTAATTACTATGCCGCTGTGTCCCGTGATGTACGATAAAGAAAATAGGATTTTTATAACAGCTTACCTGTAAAATCCTTTTCTTGGAGTACATCACGGGACACAGAGCTCCCGCCAATCTTGTTTGTGGATATTGGGACAGTTATTGCTTTGATACAAAAAACGGAGGTACTCCCAGTATGGGAGGGGTTATATAGGGAGGGAACTTCCTGTCTAATTGATTACATCAGTGTCCAGCACCTGAAGGTGGAATATAACCCACATAGTAATTACTATGTAGCTTTGTGTCCCGTGATGTACTCCAAGAAAAGGATTTTACAGGTAAGCTGTTATAAAAATCCTATTATATTCCCAGTGATGTCACCAGGATAGCAAAAATCTTACAGCAGCTGCGAGAAGGTCATTTCCTGTCCAGGAACTAAAACTCCTAAGAAAAGACACCTCTTCAAAGCCATGTTTTTCCACTAAAACCAATCTAGACTACCCCTTAAGAAAATCAGCCACGGCACAAAACGGAAAAGAAACGTTTTATTAATCATGCCCATAGTGGAACGGACGCATTGCTGGGGTTTAGAAACATAGGTTTCCTCATCCATATTGGACATTCGAGTTAAGTCTTTTAGCCAGCGCTATAAGTGCAAAAATTAAACTCCATTCAAGAAAAGCTTCTTCAAGGCAGAACACAGTGCCTGAGCAATCGTAGATCTAAGGCACGTACGGCTTCTAGCCTTTCCTCTTCTCCGCAGCCTCCTTACAATCACGGGTCTCAAGGCTCAAACACTGGACACAGCTACCATGTGGGTGGATATAGTTAGTGGTGAAACTTCTTGCTGGGGTCGTTGGCGTGGTCAAGCAGTAGCTGGCAAGGTGTAAACTGACTTCCATACACACTTTCATATTTCCTCATCTTCTCCACGATACCCTTTGCTCCATAGGCGTCTGTGTATCTGAATGGACCTGTGTGAAGCAGATACAAAGGTTTTAGAAGTAAAGCAAAAATACATACATACATTCTATATGGAAGATATGAAAAATAGCACCTTTTAAAGTGAAGATTTGCTGTCTTACAAGGAAGTTAGAATTGTGCCTAAAGGGTACTCGGAGCAATGTACCTTTCATCTCAAATTCCTCCTGATAAGAGTGCCTAGGCCAGTGATGGCAAACCTTTTTGAGCCTGAGTGCCCAAACCGCAACGCAAAACCAACTTATTTCTTTCAAAGTGCCAACACAGAATTAAACCTGCCAGCGGCTCTGTACAGAGGATGGGACTGATCATCCCTCTCTGAATGAGCCCTAAGGAGGCCAAAAACATACGCATTGTGCAACATACACTGACCTACCTGACCATTGCAATGACACATGCAATGACACATGCAATGACACCAATGAGGGGGGTAAAACGTTTCCCAATGACACTAATAATGAGGCCAAATAACAGCAATGATGGGGCACAAAGTTTCCCAATGATACCAATAATGATGGGGCACAATGATTCCCAGGAAATTTTTTATTTTGGGGGTTAATCTGGATCCTAGACACAGGGCCAGGATGAAGGAGGTGAAACCAGGCAGGAAGGAGTTGAAGGGGGAAGGTACCTACCAGCAGTTGGTACAGGTATTACATGGCTCAGGTCAGCAGGATGTACAGAAGCAGGACTCCACAAACAGAACTGATCTACACATAATGTCCACATCTCACCTGTCTCCAGTGTCTGTCTCCCAATCCGACAGCTCATTCCCGCCCGCACGTCACCCTTGACTCCAGCCGCATGGGAGCAGTGTTCTCTCTAGCACACCCACCCCAGACACATCACTGCTGGCCCCAGAGACTTGTGGGAGCCGCGTCTTATCATTCACGCCCACCTCAGACACGTCACCGCTTGTCCTAGAGACCTGTGGGATATGTAGTTCGATGGGGGGGTGCGGTGTGGCCGAATCAGCTTCTATGGATGGATGGGCGGTCAGTGTGTGCTTTTCTCCTAGCGTGCACACAGACGGCTTGCCGTGCCGGGAGCGGCACACGTGCCACATGTTCACCATCACTGGCCTAGGCACTCCTGTTCTGTAGCCGCCGAGCTGTATATCTGCCGTGTGAGATCTAAGGCACTTCCATCTGACTGCTAATTTCAGGAGATTTGATGATGCCGCCATTGTGTGCTGCTCACTGTTCTCCTTGCTGGAGAGGAAGCTCTACCTGAAGACCTGCAGTGAAAGGAATTCCCTGCTTCATCTATTCTTTGGATCTGTGCTTCCTCCACCTTTCCTGCGGCTTCTTGAATATAACCCTACCAGTCATCAGATCACCAGTAATCAGAGGAGAGCTTCTCAACATAAGGAAGCAATAGGGCTGGGCGATTTTCCCCCCAAAAAAAATCTGCGATTTTTTTATAAAAAACTCGATTTACGATTCGATTTTTTTTTTTTATTATATTAAAGTGCATCAACAAACAAAATTGCAAAGGCAAACCCTTTCTCTAACTGCAAAGTCAGTGTGCAACAAACACACAATATATTCCAGCGCTCATGGAACATACATTATTAACTATTGAAAACTCTTGAAACTCTGTGTGTGATTCCTTCTGTCCCAGCCTTGCTGCGATCCTGGCTCTGCATCCTTTTGTGTTGGAGGGCCCTCCACACGCTGGTCTGCCTGTTGTCCATCATTCAAGGTACTGTGCTCACAGGGAGATCATGCCACAGGCTTTGTTTTGACTTTTTTAACCCCTCCTTGCTCCACGGATGTCACTGCAAGTTTAACAAGTTTGTCACCACTGGCAACTGGAGAGTTAAGATTCATTTGCCCTCTGCACATTTGGGATTGGATCCCTCTCTTTATTGTGATAAATGGACTAAGCTTTTTTATCAATTCTTCAAGAGTTTTCAATAGTTAATAATGTATGTTCCATGAGCGCTGGATTATATTGTGTGCATGTTGTGTATTTTGTACTTCTGGGTACGGATTTTTTCTTGCTGCGCTGGATCCTGTTTTTTCCCCCTTTTGGATACTTTGTACTTCCCAAAATATTTGGGATTTTTTTCTTATTATTATCATCCATTATATTTTTTTCTTTATCCACCAATTTAGCGCTTGTGACCTTTTGTTGTTTTTTGCAGTGTGCAACAAAGATTGTTAAACATCCAAATTATTAATACTGTATTTGGATTTAGCTAACAAAACAACAAAAAATCCTGAGGTTACTCTTAGTTGAATTGAACTGTGTCCGTGCCTCACTGTGCCCGTGCCTCACTGTGCCCGTGTCTCACTGTGCCCATGCTTCAATCACTGTGCCCGTACCTGATGCAGATTTTCATGGTATACGGATTTTACTGCTACACCGGTGGCCATTCCAGTATTCAAAAGCCGCGCCTCCTCCTCGTCTGTGATAGGCGGAACACTCAATTTCCCAGCATTCAGTGTTCCGCCTATCATGGTCATCCTCATAACACAGACGAGGATGAGAGGATGAGAGGATGTCCGTGAAAGGGTGAATACTGCCTGCTGTGAAATTGAGTGTTCCGCCTATCACAGACGACGAGGACTCGGGAGGCGCGGCTTTTGAACACTGCAATGGCCGCCGTCTGTCTGCATGACACGCTGATCAGGTAGGCAGAGGGCGGCTACAGCGAGTAGATGTAATTGGGGTAACGCTGCCCAGTGCCATTCCGGATACGCCCCCTGCAGTCCTGCTACGGAAACTTTGAAGGGAAAAAAAAAAAAAAATGAAAAAAAATCTAAAAAAAAACGATTTTCTTCAAAACTGAATCGATTTGAGCTCAAAACTCGATTCAAGATTAAAATCGATTTTTTTCCCATCCCTAGGAAGCAAATCCCAGCTTCCACCAAGATAGCCACCTCTACTTCAATACATGGTGCAGAATATAAAAAGGCATGGTACAACAGCGATAGTGAAAAGATTAGTTGCAGGGAGACCACTGTTGACCAGTCCTTATCCTCCGCTTGCCTCTTTTAGTCACAGATTTAATTTAGGACCTCTAACATATGTACATGTTCATTTATGTTAAATATGAACATTAAATTAACCCATAAAAGCACCTAAAAATTTGACTTGGGATCAGCCTTTTGTAGTTTACTACACAGAGGTAAGCCAAGTTTTTCAGCCCTTTTTTTAGGGCTGAAAGTATACCCCTCGGCTTATACTCGAGTCAGTACCTGAAAATCTTCTTATTCCGCGGCCGGTGTCCATTGTTCAAATCTCGTGGCTTTCTTCTGGTCCCTTCGGCGATAGGCGTTTCCAGCAAACACTGTGTTGAGTGTTGCGCCTATCATGGACGTTCTCTTGTCCGACGTCCATGATTGGCGGAACACTGAACACAGTGCCTGCTGGGAAACAGTCCGAGAATGAGAGGATCTCCGTGATAGGCGCAACACAGTGTTTGCTGGAAACGCCTATCACAGAAGGGACCAGAAGAAAGCCGCGAGAGATTTAAACAATGGACGCCGGCCGCGGAATAAGAAGATTTTCAGGTACACCGACTGACTCGGGCACAGGGAGGCTGAAATGGACACCGTAAGGTGGCAATGGGCTTATATACTCGAGTCAATACGTTTTCCCAGTTTTTTGTGGTAAAAGTAGGTACCTCGACTTATACTCGAGTATATACGGTAAGTGTCCTTATTAAAAGTCAGCAGCTACACTGTTAGTAGCTGCTGACTTTAAAAAAAACAAGCTGCACCTCCGCTTTAAACGCTAGTTATACTGCGTCAGGTTGGCACGGCTGTGCAAATCACCGTAGGCGTACGTCGGGTCTTTAAGATGCTATTGCAGGCGCGCACACCCGCAGCGTGCCCCCGGAGGTGATGCTCGTGACAGAACGAGGGTGTGTGTAAACATACAAATCCCGATTCTGTCTTCGATACCCTTTTATGAATTTCCTTGAGTGAATGTTTCCTGCTGACAGTGTTTGCCTCCCAAGCAGATCTGCTGCACAGAAGATGCTAATAAACCAAATACGATCTTACCTCCAAGGCATGGTGGGAAGCCCAGGCCAAACACAGCGCCGATATCTCCCTCAACTGGATTGCTCAAGATACCTTCCTGCAAGCACATGATGGCTTCATTCACAAACCGGGTAATCAGACGCAGCTGGATGTCCTCATCAGATGAGCTACAAGGAAAATAGAGTCAAAAAGTGCCAACATCACTCAAAAACTAAATTTGAGATTTACGTGGTTGCAAGTTGAACATTCCTGCTTCCTAAAATGTTACTAAACCCAGGACCCTGCATTCGCTATATCCGGTCTCCTACAGTACACAGAAATGCAATTATTTATTTTAGTAAACAAACTGCTAAATACCTTAGCAGTATATAGCAGTCGTGTGAATTCAATCAGTGTCTGGTTAAAGCTTGTGGGAGGAGTTTTCATTCTCCTCTGACTGTCCTATGAGGCTGCATGACCCCTGACCCTCTGGACAGCGCCGATTGGCCCTGTGCTGATCACATGCACACTCCCAAGAAAAAAAAAACTAGCAATACACACCAAACTGAGCATGTGCAGAGTGCCCCCAAGGCTCTGTTCTATCAGGAGATGGATTGGGGTCTATAGAAGGGGAGGATCAGAGAAGACAGGATCAAATGGCCTTTTTACACAATGCAGGGATTAACCCCTTAGGTTCCACAGTGAGTATAACAAGCATGCTTTACTGCATATACAGACTGATTTTACTGTTGTGGGTTTAGGAACACTTTAAAGCATTTGTTACCCCAACATTTCATTTTCCTGATATGTGCCTGCTGTACCATGTACTTGTACGAGAAAGTTTCTGGTTTTCTTTGTATTGCTTTCCTTTATATGAAATCCCTGGTGTTCCTGCCAGTCTCCTTGCTTTCCTATTAAAAACTGACCACACTAAGCTGGAGAGCACCTCCTGGTCAGGTCTCTGGTAACTCCATGTACTCTCCTCCAATGATCAGATTTGTCCCGACACCCCCCCCCCCCCGCACAGCCATTCACTGGCAAGCTCAGTGTACTGCTGCTTCTCCTCCCCCCAGCTCTGATGCAGCTGAGAACAAAGGGAATGTGATCATTTATAAGAGAGGAAAAAAAAAGTATTTATAATGTATTTTTATATCTATACAAAAATGTTTTGAATTTCATTTCCATTTAAAATGAATGGGTTGTTTTACAAGGTGCTCGCTTACAATCACTTTAAGTGAACTCATAGAATAAGATATCCACCAGAACGCCTAGTTCTTCCTCACCACCACCTGGGATTCTTCCGTTTCAATATTTTTTTATTGGTTAATGAAAACATTGAAATGTAGTGCAGTGCAAATAAAAAACGCAAAATCGACCAGAAGATAATATAATATACAGATGGAAATGCATGCGAGAGAAAGAGATAAAATGTGATGGTGGAATAGTAATACAAATTGGTAGGCTTGTGTTTAAATACAGTGGGACATTTGTGTATATGGATGCAATATTCTAGGATCTAAAAAGGTATGCAACATTTTCAAATTCAATGTCTTCTACTACATGGAAGAGATGAAAGAACAGATTAAGACGAGTAAGCAGAAAGATAGCTGGAGGAAGTAAAAAAAAAAAAAAAAAAAAAAAAAAAAAAAAAAAAGGGGGGGGGGGGGAGAAATGGGAAATGGTAGGAACAGGAAAAAGGAGATGGAGGCAGGCAAGGAATTATTCTCCCATCACTTTCATAGTCACTGACTCTTTGTGATGTAGAACAAATATTTGTGAAATTGAACTGTACGGAAGTAAAGCCTTTATTATATTGCTGTAGGAGGGATACAAGCTACAGTGAGCAACCTTCATCACTAAGGGCTCTAAGGCCCCTTTCACACATACGGACCATTTGTCCATTTTTCATCCATCATTTGACGGGTGAAAAACAGACAATGCATTCCTATGGAAAAACGAATGATCATCTATTTTCATCCTCTTCCGTCAACATCCGTTTTTTTTTTAAACTGATGAAGCCTCATTTTTCATCCGTCAAAAAAACGGAACGGACGTAAACTGACAAATGGTCAGTTCTTCGTCCGTTTTTGCAATGGTAGTGGATGTAAAGAAAAACAAAAAAAAATAAATAAAACTGATGAAAAACTGAAATGAACGGTCCGTATGTGTGAAAGGACCCTAAGCCCCATACACACGGTCGGACTTTTTGACAACAAACTTCAAAATGAGCAAGTTTAAGAAAAAAAAAAAAAAAAAATCCTATCGTGTGTACACTCCATTGGGCCAAATTTTTGGGTTTTCATCAGACAAAGGTTCGCTCTGCAAACGGACAAACTTTTCGGCAACAAAAAGTCCTACGGTGCAAAGTCCTATCATGTGTACAGAAATCCATCAGACTTTTGTCCGAAGTACAAACGCGCATGCCCAGAACCAATGTTAAAATCAACCATCAATAGCAAAAGTTGACCAAAGGGTGGCGTTAAAGAGCAGAAAAACCACGTGATGTTGGGAAAGTTTGCAGAAAAGTCCTGCCGTGTGTAAGCTATGGGTGTTCCCGGCCAACTCCCTTCGGACAAAAATCCACAGAAAAGTTTGTTTGAAGTCCGACCGTGTGTACGAGGCTTTAGAGATACTGGAACTCAGAGAGAAGTGTAGGACCACATGAGGGCAGCACTTTGCCTTTCTAAAGCCTCATACACACGATCGGATTTTATTCGGACATAGCGTAGGACTTTTGTCTGAAGGAACTTGTCTTGCATAAAAACGGCAAACTACGTGGTTTTTCAGCTCCTTAGCACCACCCTTTGGGAAACTTCTGCTAATGTTGTGTTATGGTGAGCATTGCTTCTGTTCTGAGCATGCGTGTTTGTACTTTGGAGTTTTGTCCGATGGACTTGTGTACACACATTCGGAAAACGCCTGTCATCACACAAATCCCATTGGATAATCCTATTGTGTGTATGAGGCTTAAGATTAGTGTTGGGTAGTAGGAAAGGAACACCTGTTCTTTTTCACAGATTAGTGTAGGACCACATGAAAATGGTACCCAAAATCTCAAATATTAGAGTTTGATCACAAGAGGGGAGCACCCGACTTCTCACAGAAATGTAGGACCACACAAAAATCGGCACCTAGCCTCTCTCAAAGATTTATTGTAGGATCACATGAATATGGCACCTGGGCTCTCTCACAGATTACTGTAGAACTAGGACCATGCAGGGGACACACCTGGTCTCATAGATTAGTGTAGGACTACAAATGAGTGCAGCACAAGGCCTTTACATAGATTGACAAATGTAAAACTACCGACGCTGTGGGAAGAATCAGCTCACCTTGCCTGCCCCCCCCCCACAGCTATTAGTCTATGCTTTCAATACAAAAGGTAACAGAGGACACATAGGCCTAGCACATAATCCTCAATACATGTTTTTATTCGATAAAATAGAGGTGAATATACTCAAAAACCAGTACTTGTGTCATAGCATCATCATAAAATCATCCGCTTTAATCCATGTGAAAATCCACAACACTCGTAGTCACAGCAAACGCGTTTCAAGGTTTCCATCTTCTTCAGAGCCTTGCTTAGATGTCTTAGTGCTGACAAGGAACTTTTCAGTCAGGATCAGTGCTTTTTCCTCTAGTGGTGCTGTATCTAGCTTCCTTGTTCCTCGGCAGCATTAAATGGAAAAGCACTGATCCTGACTGAAAAGTTGCTTACCAGCACGAAGATATCTTAACAAGGCTCTGAAGAGGGGAAACCTTGAACCGCGTTAGTCGATGTGACTACAAGTGTTGTGGATTTTCGCATATGGATTTAGGCAGATGATTTTATGATAATGCTATGACACAAGTACTGGTTTGTGAGTATATTCACCCACTATTTTATTAATTAAAAACACGTATTGAGGATAATGCGCTAGGCCTATGCGCCCTCTGTGTTCGTCTATGCTTTCAGTTCATTTGGACTTCTCCAGTCTTTGGAAGGTAGCAAGGCGTGCTTAATCCACATATACCAACACGTCAAGATAACACGTTGAGACTTACTGCACAGCGCAGGAGAGTGAACATTTTGATATTACCTTTTGTATCACTTAACCCCCCCTCATAGATTGTAAGCTCTGAGCAGGGCCCTCCGATTCTTCCTGTATTAAATTTTATTGTAACTGTACCGTTTGCCCTTACGTTGTAAAGTGCTGCGCAAACTGTTGGCGCTATATAAATCCTGTATAATAATATCAATGCTGATATAGACAGGGTTTTTCCTTGCTGTATTCCTTTTTTTGTAAAGCTGCACATTATTGCTCAGTGTAGTGTAAATATTTCATGTATTTTTTTATCTGCATGTGATGCCAGCACTATATAAATCAAAAACGAAAATGTTGGACATACATTTTATTCCTTGGCAAGCAGGGCCAAGTACTTTTTTTTTTTCTTTTTTTTACACCCTTGTACAGTCCCTGAACTTTTTTTTAGTTATAAGCTGCCAGAGCTGCTGCAATTTCTTTCGTTTTATCACATTAGGACAAGACTTACACGTCAGGTCTCGCCTGCAGCTTGAATTTCTCCAGAAGTTCCTCTGTGCCGGAGTTGATGGCTCTGTCCTTCGTCCCCTGCTGGTAGATGTAAAAACCTTTCCCGGATTTACGGCCTGCGACAAAAACACAAAAGGATGTTCAGGACCTGCATGAGGCCGAGTTCACAAAAGTAGAGAAAGTGATTTACTTAAAAAACTGTAGAGTGCAAAATCTGGTGCAGCTCTGCATAGAAACCAATCAGCTTCCAGGTTTTGTTTGTCAAAGCTTAAATTGAACAAGCTTAAGTCAGAAGCTGATTGGCCATCATGCACCGCGGCACCAGAGTTTACATTCTCCAGTTTTAGTAAATCAACCTTAATATTTCAGGAGAATTGAGTAGTAGAGGTTAACCTCCCTGGCGGTAATCCTGAGTGTGGCTCAATTTCAGTACCATTAGCGGCAACCCCGAGCCACACTCGGGATTGCATTGCAGGATCCTGGTGCAGGTTACTTACCTTGTCCCTAAGAACCTGCAATATCCCCCTGTGTGTCCTCCGCCCAATGTACTGTGTGCCAGGCTCAGTTCCCTGTGAGTGTCGTCCGGCGACAAATTCAAAAAGTACACAATACATAACACATACAGTAATGTAATCTGTAAGACTACAGTGTACTGTATGAAATCATTTCACATCCCCTTTGTCCAGTGCCCTGCATGCAGTTTTATATTATATATACTGTTCTTTGTGCCTGGAAACTTGAGATTGTCCATAGCAACCTAAAAGTGTCCCTTTACGTCAAAAGTGGTTTCAGACAGCTAGAAAACAGCGATAGTAAATTAGGACACTTAAGGGACACTAAAGGTTCCCGTTTTTTTTTTTTTTAAAAACAATGTTATACTTACCTCCACTGTGCAGCTCGTTTTGCACACAGTGGCCCAGATCCTGGTCTTCTAGGGTCCCTCGGCGGCTGTCTCGGCTCCTCCCCGCAAGGACTCCACAACACCACACCTTCATGCGAGCAATGGTGTGGAGTTACTGCGGGCGCGCTCCCGTGATACAGCGGTGGCCATAGCCGCCGACTGTATCACTCGGCCTCGCCCCCCCGGTGCGCTGCGTCATTGGAAGTGATTGACAGCAGCGCCAGCCAATGGCTGCGCTGCTTTCAATCCATCCACTGTAGCCAATTAATGGCCAGGCTCAGGAACGAGGAGGATGACGGGGGTGAGCGCGGGATTTTCGAGGGGATAAGGGAAGTAAAACGGGAGCGGTATTGTCGGATGTTTTTTCACCTTAATGCAGGATGCATCAAGGTGAAAAAACATTTACCTTTACAACCCCTTTAAGTGTGTTATTACTAAGAATTACAGGTCTACAATATAAAATGCCAAATTTCTATGCAAGACAATTGTACCGCTTTGAGACGCAAATATCTGACATAATCATACCGCCAAGGAGGCTACAATTATGAGGGGGTAAAGAACCAAGTTAAAATAACTATTGTTAATGAATACAGGTTATGGTATATAATCCTCATTTAGAGGTTATAAATAATGCACAGACACCATAAACAAGGTCTTCTCCATTCACCATAAACATGAGCGTAATTGAGGTCCTCAGGGCTCCTGCTATTAAGTGCAAGTACACAAAAGATATATAGCAGATGCGCCAGTTTCCCTCCTCAAGTGCCTGTGCCTGTGTCTCTGTCTCTCTCTCTCTCTCTCTCTACCTTCATAACAATACATCCGCATCCTCACCTCTGTACAGTCAGCAGGAAATGATCCAGAGGTAAGTAGCAGAGTACAGCAATCTTCTGTGCTCTGGTGTGTGTAGAACATGAGATTGATAGTACAGAATTACAGGCAACACCACCTGTAATTTAATTTCAACAGGTTTTTACCCTTTTGCATTGAGTTCCACTCAAAGTGAAACTAAAGGCTTGCTTTTAATTTTTATCAATTTTTTTTTAAACAAAAAGGTCATACTTGCTTGCTCTGTGCAATGTTTTTGCACAGAGCAGCCTCAATCCTCCTCTTCAAGTCCCACGCCAGAGCTCTGGACTCCCCCCCGCTGTGTGCCCCCATAGCAAGCTGCTTGCTATGGGGGCACTCATGCATACTCGCTCCCTAGGCCCGCTCAGAACAGGACTCGGCCCTGTCCCACGCTCCCTCCTCACTGGCTGTGATTGAAATAGCAGAAGACAAAGGCTCCCCCGCTGCTGTGTCTGAGCCAATGAGGGAGAGCAGGTGCTCTCATGCACAGTGCTGGATCACGATCAGGCAAGTATTAAGGGGAAGCTGTGAGGAGAGCTGCACACCTTCATCCACACATAGAATGCATGAAGGTGAAAAACCTTCAGCCTTTAGAACCACTTCTCAAGTAACAAAAACCATTACACAAGCGCTTAAGTTACTTCATTATGCATTACGATATATGAAAAGAATGTCTCATGTTATTATCATTCCCCCTCTGTTAATATAACCCAGAGAGATCTCAGTGCCTACAATGTTAGCAAAATAACATATGTAGACCAATGTCCGAACCACAGTCTCTCCAAAACTCACCCAGAAATCCCTTCTGCACCATGGCTTTCAACAATTCAATGTTTCCTCCTCCAAAACGCTCGCCAAAAGCTTTTCCTAGATCTTCTGCCACATGAGCTGCCACGTCAATCCCCACTTCATCAGCCAGAGTGGAGGCGCCCACTGGGAACCCGAATCCAGTGGAGAGAGCATCCAGTTTCTTGGGAGCAACCCCTTCCTGACAAAAATGAGGAATACAAAATCAAAAAGATATATAGAGAGAAGAGATGCCATCAACCTAATCTGTAGAGCAGAAATACACAAAGATTATTCATCACTGACCTGCAGAACACGCACAACTTCTGCCATCATGGGGCCCAGACACCTTGTGGTATAAAATCCTGGCCCGTCCTGAAAGTGGATTAAACAGTAAGGTGTAGAAGCAAAAATCAGAACAGCAGCATAAATAAATATATAATTTAAGAGATAATTCAAGTATCCACCCTAAAGTGATTTCAGTTCTGGACATACTGGGAGGGGGTTACCCTGGGCTAGCCTACAACTTCTCTGTACCTGGCAGTATAACCCAAAAGGTGAAAAGACCTGCTGTGTCCCTCAATGGCCAAAAGTAAATAAAAATGCATAAACTGGAATCAAGGCTAAGGCTACCCAACCCCATCCCCCACCTCCACCATAATTACCACAGTAACTTTCAGATTTGGGAATTCAACCACAGAAGTCACACCCCCATACTACCTAGGAGTAGGAGGTAATGAGAACTTTCAGACACTGGTGCAAGAAACCAAATGTACGAATTCTTTTTAGGAGTCCTGTTGGGCTTTGTGGAGATATCAGGGGTCTAAACAGACCTCTGATGTTTCACCTTTGAGACAGAGAAATGAGATTGAGGACACAACCCTTAATCTCCATCTCTGCAGCCCCAGTTGCACAGAACGAATGAACAGGAATAGCTTTGTACAGAACTTCCCGATTATTCAGAAACTGAAGCATAGTAAACAGTTTATCATACTCCAGTTATGAATGAACATAGTCGGTGATTGGTACGATCACTGACTCTGTCCATTAAGAAAAACAAAGGGCCAGTAAATGACATTTACAGGATCCTTCCCCGCTCTCCATCCGGACACAACCCCCGCAGCAGCCAGTGGGAGAGAGAAAAGCTGGCAGAGTTGCGGGGGGGGGGGGGGGGGGAATTAAGGGAGGCCAGGGGAGGAAGAAGAGGAAGCTGGATAGGAGGGGCCAGTAGTGTATTTAGGTTATGTGCTGCCCTAGGCCTGACTAAACTCATGCACCCCCTAATTTAAATATGACCCACCCCTTCCTGTCAATTACATTGGATTGGATTCCCTTAATGTTCATAGATTTCCTCTCACTTCCTGTTTGGGGCAGGAAGTGAAGGGAAATCTTAGCAATGGGACCGGGATGGTAAAAAATAAACTGACAGGGGCTATAACCCTCCCTTACTCTATCCAAAATTGGGAAAAAAAAAAAAAAAAAGAAGTGTTGCCTATAGTTCTACTTTAAGCACAAAATTTCTGATAATTTTATGGAGAGGACTAAGAAGATAAAACCATGCCAATGGTACAGCAGAAGACATATAGCACAGTGAGGAAGGTTTGTGGTCCAGGATGATAGGACAGTCAAAATTAGAAGCAGCTTGTGTTACACCAACAGTGTAGTGCAAGCCGGCCGGCACTTTTTTCGTGCAGCCCCCTGCAAAGTGCTGCCCTAGGCCTGGGCCTTGTTGGCCTAGGCCAGGATACAGCATTGGGAGGGGCGGCATATAGAGGAACCGATCCCCTCCATTTTCCTTCTGCAGCTGCTGAAGGCCGGCGGGAGGGAGAGAAGGAGAAACAGGCTTTCAGCTGCTGGAGGAGGAAAATGGAGGGGATCGGGGTTCCTCTATATGGACGCTCCTTCTATACAGGTGAGCCACATGGGGACAGCTCGCAATTGCGACCCTTGTAATTACACCTCTGCTAGGAGTTTTTAAAAAAACACACCACACTTTTCAGCATTTACTAAACATTGAAATACCAGTTTTGGATAAATTTTAATCTTTTTTTTTTTTTAAGCTCTAGAAAGTAGAAATATAACATTCCCTATTACAAAGGACATACTAGCACACAAAAGTAGTCCAACGTCTGAATGTGCAAAAAGGAATTTAAACAACTATGGGGATTTGTAACTGTATATTAGTGTACTCAGGATCTAGAGGGCAACATATGTGTATCAGCATGAGGCCAGGTAGAGGACAAGGCAACGTTCACTTGTCAAGGACCTATAAGCATTGACATGGCTCTCTGAGGGTGAAGAGATAATAGAACACATAAGGGCTTATAAAAAGGTCTAAATTATAATTACATTTTTCTTCACAGGAATAAAAAAAAAAAATATTTAATATTCAGAAATTATCTGACAAATATTTTATTCTGCAGAGAACAGTCAATTTTATGGATACTACTACCTTTTATTACATAATCTTCTCCTCAAAGCCAGTCGACGGCAGCCCTAAAAAACTTTAGTCTATAGTTTTCTATACCTACTTCTTTGCATGGAAAGAGGTTGAGCACCAAACTTTCGACAAAGAATAAAACTGGTTTACAAATTCTGATATTCTAAGTCTGCCAATCCCTATACTTATCACTAGGTGGCAGGATGCATCCAAAAAATAACTAACTCACCTTCACCACAATGATGACTTTGCCCTGCTTCAGCCCAACAGCTACAGCAGAGGCTGCTGTGTCCGGGGAGGTTTTCTCTGTAGTGATGATTTCTAATAACTGCATCTTATCCACAGGGGAGAAATAGTGCATTCCTATCACCTGTACGAGAGAGAAAGGAGGAGGGGAGCAGATTACACCTCTATACCAAAAAGGTGCACAATTAACTAGAAAGAAGAAACATGTGCATTACATTTCAGATGCTCTCAAGCTCCAGCAGTCCTGGGACTGGAGAAAGTCTACACACCACCAATTTCACCACACAAGTAACAGCACAGTGGCTAAGTGGTTAGCACTTCCTGACTGGCACCTCTAGGGTTGTCTGTTTGAATCCTAACCACAGCACTACCTACATGGAGTTTGAATGTTCTCCCTGTGCCTGCGTGGGTTTCCTCCCACAGTCCACAGACATGCTGGTAGGCGAACTGGCTCCTGTTTAAATTGGCCCTAGTATGTGCATGTATGAATGCGAGTTGGGGACCTTAGATTGCAAGCTCCTTGAGGACAGGGACTGAACTGATGTCAGTGTACAATATACTGTACATGTAAAGTGCTGTGTAAATTGGCGGTGCTAAATAAAGTACCCAAAATAAAATAAAAGGAAAACAAAAACTCCTAGAGGTCTCCAAAAAGGCATCAAGATGGCAAGCAGCTGTTTGGTGTAGAGAAGCATCCAGAATAAGCTTGTTTGGGTATACTTCTGTGGATCACAGGAGTGCAGTCCGTTCTGCACTCCTGTGATCCTTTTACAGCCGACAGTGTGCTGACGTCACAAAGCCTGTGTTGTGTTGATTACTGCAGATTGTCAGATGCCTCCGATGATCTGCGCATGCGCAGTAGTGACGTCACGCCAGATGATCTGCCGATTAGCTGGCGTGACGTTGTAAAGGAAATTTGTAAGTTCTGTATATAATTGTATTCTATTTTGTATGTTTTGCACACGCCACTATTAATGTTTTCATTCGCATGCGCAGACCAAGAACTTGGCTCTATAATGACCTCTTCATATAGACAGAACATCGGGGTATGCTGCACCGTCCTACCACCTCCCAGCCGCCAGGCACGACCCCAACAAAGGCTCACCCCTCTGCCACACAGCCCAGCCATTTCACCCCTTTAATCCGCCGCTCTTCGCACTACAGACAGCCTCTCGTGAACGCGCGCAATTATCAGCCTAGGCAGGGAAATACCCAAATGACAAACACCCTTAATGCGAGGGCCCTGCTCCCTGCACAGGGCCACATCCACCCCCCACTGGGTTATCTATGCTTCTCGTCCCAGATAGCACAAGAAGGCGACCATCGGGGGGGGGGGGGGGGGGGGGGAGAGACTACAAATCCCAGCATGAGCCATCCTAGTGGAGGTGCTGGGACCTGTAGTCTTACAACACCTAGAGAGGACGATGTGAACTCTATACATGTGATCTACAGCAGCGTTTCTCAACTCCATTCCTCAAGGCGTCCCAACAGGTCATGTTTTCAGGATTTCCCTCAGATGAAAACGGCTGTGGTAATTACTAAGGCAGTGAAACTGATCAAATCATCTGTGCAAAATAATGGAAAGCCTGAAAACATGACCTGTTGGGGCACTTAGAGGACTGGAGTTGAGAAACTCTGATCTATAGGAATACAGAGGGGCAGAGTTACATGCACAGGAGGTGACCATGTAGTGGTGACAGTTACGGTAGGTGGAGGATTCTCGCTCCACGCTTTGCTGATCTTCAGATAATGCCTCGGGGCGATCTGCGCATGAGCAGTGTTGACGTCTCGCCAGCTGATTGGCAGATCAGCCGGAGTGACGTCACTACCGAGCATGCGCAGATCGGAGGCATTATCCGATGATCTGCAGTAAATCGACAGAACACCAGTCCAGGCTGGGGAAAGATCACGACAACATGGTTGGGATCCACCCAGAAGCCTGGACCAGCACCTGTCTCAGCGAGCCACGGAGCCTGAGCCAGCTACTCCCGGCCCCCTCCACTGCCCCTTCTGCAAATGTATGAGAATAATGACATGTTAATAGGGAGGTGAAAAAAAAAAAACCTATGGCCTCCGAGCTGTTCAGCCAGCAGACATCAAGCCAAGAAGAAGTCAGAGATTCCCAAGTCCAGCAACTGGCACACCTTGTGGAAAAGCCTCTGGACACAGATTTTCAAGTAGACATGCATGAACCATTTTTAACTTTCAATTTCAGAGTGTTTGCAATTAAAAAAAAAAAAAGTAGTAAAACTGCGTGACTCTGTCATATGATAAAGTCAACGCGGTTTAAAGCAGAAATTTATTTTCTTGTGTTGTGTGCTTTAAACCGTGTTGATTTTATCATTTGACAGAGTCACGCAGTTTTACTACTTTGTTTTATTAAACTTTTTTTTTTTTTTATTGGGGGGAATAAAAAGTGTACAATTCTCCAATATATAAACATTATCTTCTTCTTTCAGTACAGTAGTTTCACAATTAACTAGGGCTGGGCGATTTTCCCCCCCAAAAAAATCTGCGATTTTTTTATAAAAAAAACTTGATTTACGATTCGATTTTTTTTTAAATTATATTAATTGAAGTGCATCAACAAACAAAATTGCAAAGGCAAACCCTTTCTCTAACTGCAAAGTCAGTGTGCAACAAAGATTGTTAAACATCCAAATTATTAATACTGTATTTGGATTTAGCTAATAAAACAAAAAATCTTGAGGTTACTCTTAGTTGAATTGAACTGTGCCCGTGCCTCACTGTGCCCGTGCCTGATGCAGATTTTCGTGGGTTACGGATTTTACTGCTACACCGGCGGCCATTCCAGTATTCAAAAGCCGCACCTCCTCCTCGTCTGTGATAGGCGGAACACTCAATTTCCCAGCATTCAGTGTTCCGCCTATCATGGACATCCACTCATCCTCATAACACAGACGAGGATGAGAGGATGTCCGTGATAGGCTGAACACTGCCTGCTGTGAAATTGAGTGTTCCACCTATCACAGACGACGAGGACTCGGGAGGCGCGGCTTTTGAACACTGCAATGGCCGTCGTCTGTCTGCATGACACGCTGATCAGGTAGGCAGACGGCGGCTTGCGGTTAGTTAGTGTTACATTACATCTACTCGTGGCAGCTGCGGCGAGTAGATGTAATTGGGGTAACGCCGCCCAGTGCCATTCCGGATACGCCCCCTGCAGCCCTGCTGTGGAAACTTTGAAGGAAAAAAAAATTTAAATAAAAACAAAAAAAAAAACAATTTTCTTCAAATCTGAACCGATTTGAACACAAAACTCGATTCAAGATTAAAATCTATTTTTTTCCCCAGCCCTACAAGTAACACGTCGGTAATGCACACAAGTTCCAGAATAGATTCAGAGATCGCTAGTACATAGTAATACATTTGTAATTAAAGTGTCAATATGGTTTTGCAATATCTACTTGTAGAAGGTGGCATATATGACCTGGGCCCAGCTGGGCGGCACATGAAAGACACATAATCTGCAATACTAGACACATGTATTAGATGCACCAAGCCAGCGATCCCAGATTGTTATATTTTGCAGGGCTATTGCTATAAATTAATCTTTTATAGGGCAATGTGGTGTTTACTTCAGGTTTTCCAGTCAGTCAGTCTGGGGGGGAGCCCGTCTCATCCAAAGT
The DNA here is from genome assembly GCA_029206835.1 of Rana muscosa. NCBI lineage: Eukaryota > Metazoa > Chordata > Amphibia > Anura > Ranidae > Rana > Rana muscosa. Next base: position 70,883,734 of record JARGYO010000094.1, on the reverse strand, counting down.
TTGGCGATTGTTTTTCGGGTGGAAAATAGGGTCTCATGCATGAAAATTTTGGTGCATTTGTCGGTGGCATCTGGAAAGATACCTAGGAGGAACAGTTTAGGGTCTAGGATCAGTGGAGACCCCATGTAGTCATAAAGGAAATCTACCACCCGTTTCCAGAATCCCTTGTATATATGAGCATGACCACAGGAGGTGGTAGAATGTGCCCGTTTATCGTTTACATAGGCACGTGGAAGGGTATCCCTGATTAAATTTGGCCATTCTCACTGGTGTGAGGTATGTGCGGTGTACAATATATATTTGGGTTAATCTGTCAGACAGCCTGGGTGAAACAGCCTTGCACATATCCAGTGCCTCAGTCCACTCTTCATCCTCAAGATTCCCCAGGTCACCCTCCCACCGCATTTTTACGTTGTAGGCTATTTTAGTTGAAGAGGGAATATGCAACACGTTGTAAAATGTTGATAATTTCTGGGAGTCTTCACTTTTAACTACATCCATTATAGGGTTGCGGGTGGGGTTAGGTAGAGATTCTGGGAATTGGGAAGGAGTAGCATGTCGAATTTGTAGAAATCGGAAAAACATGCGATTCGAGAGGATAAATTCTAGTTTTAATGTATCAAATGAGTCTGGTACAGTCAAGAATTCTTAGAGTGTTTTATAATGCCAGATGAGCATGCCCCCCCCCCCCCAGTCCGCTAGATATAGTAATGTGTGTCATTGGCATACATGCTAATTTTTTCTTCTAGGTCACCTATACGCAAGCCCTGTATTGAGGGGTTGTGTCTGATAGAAATTGCTAGGGGTTCTTTGGCTAAGGCATACAGTGATAGGGAGAGAGAGGACAGCTTTGTCTGGTGCCTCTGGACAGTTCGAAAGCATCCGACTGCCATCCGTTGGCTGTTACTTTGGCCACCGGAGCCTGGTACAGCAAACAGATCCATCTAAGGAATTTAGGGCCAAAGTCGTATTGCGCCAGGCATTTCCACAAGAAGTTCCACTCCACCGAATCAAACGCCTTGGCCGTATCAAATGTAACCACTACTCTCGTCTCGCCTACGTTAGTTTTACTACTTTTAATACAAAAACCTTTTCCTATTTCCAGACTTAACTAAAGCTAAACCAGGAACAGAACTGTAATAATAATAAATAATAATAATAAATAATAATAATAATAATAAAAAAGGTATAACAGAACAGTGCACTCACCTTGTCCGGTCTCTTACTGACTGCAGCGATCTGACCAATTGGGAGGGCGGATGTGTTACTTGCAAATATACAATGAGGGGGGACAACCTGCAGACAAATCAGCCAGTGTTATAAAGAGGCCAAAAGCATAGATTACATATAAAACTGACGTGGAATAGGATCTGAAAACTCACGGCCTCCACTTCCTGCAGCACTTTGTGTTTGATTTTAATGTCCTCGAAGACGGCCTCAATCACCATGTCTGCTGTCTCAAAGCCCTTATAGTCCAGCTGTCCCGTCAGGTTACTCATCACGCTGTCCCTCTCAAAGGAGGTCAGAGTTCTCTTCCTCACCTTGTCATTCAGGCTGCAAAAGAGAGGACAATGATATAACAAGGCACACAGCAACTTGCACTTAAATTAAGTGAAGTACCCCTTAATTAAATAGTAATCATTTTATTGAAGGGAAAGCATAGGGTTTTTGATCAGTTCAATTTTGGGCGTTTAAATGTTTTATGCTGTCATAAATCATTATACCAAACAGTTAAAGTTTCCTTGCATCCTCTTTATTTAGGACTGGAATGCATCACCTCACTATGTAATAAGCATGCCTGTGCTGTGCTTATGTCTACTAAACCCCTTTCACACTGGAGGAGTTTCGGGCGCTTAAAAAAAACCACCTGAAAAAAGCCTCATCATCAGCAAACCCAGTGTGAAAGCCTGAGGGCTTTCACACTGGGGCGCTGCGCTGACAGGACCTCAAAAAAAGTCCTGCAAGCAGCTTTGAGGCACTTTAGGAGCGGTGTATACACCGCTCCTAAAGTGCCCCTGCCCATTGAAATCAATAGGCAGCGGCGCTGAAGTGCCTCCAAAGCGCCTTGGCAGCGGTGCTTTTAACCCTTTATTAAAAGCACCCCGCTAGCGGCCTAAAAGCGTCTCTAAAACTACGGTAAAGTGCTGCTAGTTTTAGCAGCGCTTTACCGCCGACGCCGACACCCCCGCACTGTCCGTGTAAAAGGGCTCTTAAAAACGTGTCCATCTGCAAAGAAGGAATAAATCATACGGACTCTATTCCCTATGCATAAAGCTGAGAAATACCATGCTGCACATTTGTGCAAGTGTGACAATTGCAAGCAAAACAGCAGTGCCAAACTACGCATGATCAGCCAGTGAAACTAGACTTGTACATGTCTGGTCTACATAAAGATCTAAACAATAGAACTCGAGTGGAGAATAATCTGTAGAAAAAAAAATTGCCCAAGTCCCAGCATGCCTTGCCAACTTAGATAAGGACAGGCTGGATCACCTTGGAGTTTGACAACATGTACAGTGGCTGAACATTACCGAGGATTAAATGCTACATGCAGGAATAATGTTAATCTCCAACTAGTCATAAAAAAGAGGACAGTTGTAGCCTACGCTACCAGGAGCTGGAAAGATGCATAAGAAAGGGTGCCTCATTTGCTGCTTCTGCAATTATGAAGCAGCATTAAGCACTTTCCTACTGGGTCCTTTTACCCCCTTTCTACGCAGGCCAATTATTTTCTGTCGCTGTCACACTTTGAATGACGAGTGCGCGGCCATGCAGCACTGTACCTATATCATTATCAAATTTATCTTTTTTTTTTTTCATACAGAGCTTTCTTTTGGTGGTATTTAATCACTACTTGTTTTTTTATTTTTTGCTAAACAAATGAAAAATAGACCGAAAATTTTGAAAAACAAAACCAGGCATTTTTCATAGTTTATTATAAAAGTTTGCAAACAGATCATTTTTCTCCTTTACTGATGGGGGCACTGATAGACGGCACTCATGGACAGCACTGACAGGCGAGACTGATTGGCAGCATTGGTGGGCACTGTTGGGACTGCACTGATAATCGGGGTCAATGTTCCTTTAACAAAAGCCAGTTAGTTATCGGCTCTCTCCTCACGCTCTTAGGAAAGAAAAGCCAATAACCGGCTTGTGTGAACATCTGTGATCAGCTGTCATTGGACACAGTTGATCACGTGGTAAAGGGGCGCTGTGATTGGCCCTGTGATCAGCTGAGTCGCAAAGACTCTGCGATTACAGAGCGCTCCACTCACACACTGCAGAGGGCACGCGATCACGGGAGGACGTCAATAGACACCTTCTCAGCAAAGCAAGCCCACGCTGTAGCGGTCGATCGGCTACAGCGCCAATGGGATAGGGTTAAAGCACATATTCACTTTTGAAATTAAGAAAACTCCACTAATTATATATATATATATATATATATATATTTTTTTTATATTTCTTACTTTTTTTTTTTTCCCCCTCTTGCTGGAGGGTCCAGAACAATGTAGCTTACAAAAGCAAGCTGCAAATTTTAAATATTTTGTTTAAGTTATGCTATGTGAATGGGGACATGTAATAAATATAAAAAGTAGGTGTAATATCAATTAATTGCTAATGTGAAAATACACATTAAACATACACAGTCTGCTCAATAAAGCAATAAATTGTAAAATAAAGGCACCATTAGTATCCCCCTAATTCACTCTATTCCATTTATAGGAAATGGCCATTATACATCCTGCCTTTTACATGGGAGGCTCCCTATGGTGCCTGGCACTCACAGTGTAACATTACACCATGAGTGCAGGGTGCTGTGGGGCAGCATTGAAGTCCACAGAGAAGGTGAAAAGGAAGCGGATCATTGCTGGATAGCAGATTGGAAGAAAATTTTTACCATCTCATGCACTACCTTCAAAAAAACGAGAGGTCTAGCATTTACCTGTATACTGCAGATGAGAAAATTAGAAACTTTCCTTACCCTTTGTAGACCTGCTGCTGTCCTCTGCCCAGACCTTCCACCGTCGTATCTTTCAGAATGGTCTTAAAACCTTTATCCACGGAGACTTGAGCGACACCAGCTCCCATCAGACCAGCACCCAAGATGGCTAAATTTCTGGAATAGGAGGGAAGACTGTTAGAATACTTTATGTACTGCTGTACAGTATAATAATTTTGATAACTGAGGTATATACAGATAGAGGGAGTATATACAAAACAATAATTTCTCAAAACATATATTCACTGAGAAGTTACACAAGCATTTCCCTTTAAAGCTGTACTCAAAGCAAGCAGTTGAATATACAGATGAAGTTCAGCCGTTTATCCTGCCAAAGGATCTGGTATTTCGGTCCATCCAGCCCTGGGATTTGCTCCGCTTTGACACACAGCACAGACCTGTTTGGCAGGACAGGAGATCCGATTTCTCTTTGCTGCAGTTCAGTAACACTTACAGGTCTTGTTCCATCCCCAGCCTGTGATTGGACAGTTAAATCAGAGAAGCAGCAGATGAATGAGCTCTGTGTCACTCTGCTCTCTCCTATCACCATGCCCCTTTAACAAAAAGGGGGCTGAAGCACAACCGATTGGCTCTTTATATGGCTGCTGGATGGCTCTCATTAGAAAGCCGACAGATGGCTTGTGGAGCATATGCAACACCCCCCACCACTACCTTATGTAGGGTAGAAGGGTTACAGAAGAGGTCTTAAGTTGGCCATAAGGCTGCATTCACACCTGAGCGTAGCGATTCGAGCGTTTTTACCGTCGTTTTTACACGCAAATTCGCGCCCGTCGAACCGCTTGTTGTCGCGGTAGACGCTTGAATTGGGCGTTTCCATTACATTATATGAATCCTAAAACGCCCAAACTGCCCGATTCACGCGACAAAAAAGGGTCCGGAACTTGTTTGAGCTTCAGGCGTTCGGCTTCAGGCGTTTGAGTGGAGATGTGAACCATCTCCATAGAGAATAATGTATTTTTTCCCCTCTAGCGTTTTGTAGCTTCAGGCTTAGGGCTACAAAACGCTCAGGTGTGAATGCAGCCTAAATGATTTGTATCTCGGCTGGTTCAGCAGGGACAAGATTCAAACTATCTATAGGCAGGCTGACTGTACCAAATTCGATTGTTGTACGACTTGGGTACAACCAGCAGGTCAGATTTTTCATGCAACCATTTCCACCGGCTATAGCTGCGAACAATCACTGTGGCAAAGATGGCTCCCCCCCCCAACCACATGGGGTGAACACAATAGCTCCAACGGAGGGATCTCCCCGTCAACACAGTCAACAAAATTTAGTAAATTCTTTCCTGCAAGCTGTGGTTGAAGGAAGGGAAAAAATAAAAATAAAAAAATAAATCACATTGTCTATGGCATGCCTTATTTACATCTTAACTAGGGAAAATTCAGATAGCTCTTTGGACCAGAGACTTACTTGACTTCTTTCTGAGGAGCGCCAAATTTATTCTTTTTGCACTGAACCTGTCCATGGTAGAGTCCAATCAGGGCTTTAGATTCGCCGGTCATTGCTAGCGCTCCAAAGTTCTGCAGGAAAAAGGAGAATGAAGGTGAGAAACAGCAGCCACATAATATCAGAACTAGGCAAAATGACAAGACAAAATTTTCTATTCCATGTGAAGGGGTAGCAAAAGACAAGTCCGTGGGGGAGATTTACTAAAGCTGGAGCGCACTCAGAGTCTGGCTGCCATGCGTTGCTGCACCAATCAGCTTCAACTGCAGCTTGTTTGGTTAAGCTTTGGTAATAAAACCTGGAAGCCGATTGATTTCTATGCAGAGGTGCACCAGATTTTGCACTCTCCAGTTTTATCAAATATCCCCCAGTGTACTTATACGGGTACATTCACCCCCCTGTACCAACTGATAGTAGCTACCTTCAGACTTCCATGTATATACTCTGGACAAGGAAGAACCAACCAGTAGCTGTCAAAATATATCCAAATTTCATTTGTATATTTGGGGCACTATAAACATCCAATGCAACCAAGAAAATGTTGCTGTTTAAAGCTGCACTCCAACCAGCTACAATATATAAAACGGTTCACCAGCTTGAATATCTCATTCTTTTCAACCAGTTTTAAGATTAAGGCTCCGTTTCCACTATTGCAACCCCAAAGTCGCGCAATTTACATTGCGACTTTGCAATGCAATTTTTGATGTAATGTCATGCGACCGGTGAAAACCATGCAACAACAAGTCGCACCAAAGTCGGAACAAAGTAGTGCAAAAACTTTTTGGAGTCGCTGCGACTTGAGTCGCACCAATTAGAACGGGGGCTCAATAAAATGCATGGGTTTTGACTTATGCGACTTGACGTGTCAAGTCGCACAACTCGCAGTAGTGGAAACAGAGCCTAACACACTCCTGCCACACTGCATGGCCAGGGGATTGACACCAGCTTATCTGTAAAGGTAAGGAATACAGTAGTGTCCTTGCACATAGGCTGTTGACTAGATGGTGAGTAGAAACACATTGATGAGGTCAGTCCTGTAAATCTTGCTCACTGGAAGCATTTTCACAATGTTGGACTATCAATCCTTTAAACCGCTACTCAATATGTGCTGCTGCGCACGCAAGACATAACCGGAAGACATTGTAAAAAGATTGGAGGTATGCTAGACATTCAAAAAACATATATACAGTGGGTACGGAAAGTATTCAGACCCCCTTAAATTTTTCACTCTTTGTTATATTGCAGCCATTTGGAAAAATCATTTAAGTTCATTTTTTTCCTCTTTCTGTCACTATGGGGTGCTGTGTGTACATTAATAACACAGAATTGTTGAAATTTTTGCAGATTTATTAAAAAAGAAAAACTGAAATATCACATGGTCCTAAGTATTCAGACCCTTTGCTTGGTATTTAGTAGAAGCACCCTTTTGATCTAATACAGCCATAAGTATTTTTGGGAAAGATGCAGCAAGTTTTTCACACCTGGATTTGGGGATCCTCTGTCATTCCTCCTTGCAGATCCTCTCCAGTTCTGTCAGGTTGGATGGTAAACGTTGGTGGACGGCCATTTTTAGGTCTTTCCAGAGATGATCAATTGGGTTTAAGTCAGGGCTCTGGCTGGGCCATTCAAGAACAGTCACGGAGTTGTTGTGAAGCCACTCCTTCGTTATTTTAGCTGTGTGCTTAGGGTCATTGTCTTGTTGGAAGGTAAACCTTCGGCCCAGTCTGAGGTCCTGAGCACTCTGGAGAAGGTTTTCGTCCAGGATATCCCTGTACTTGGCCGCATTCATCTTTCCCTCGATTGCAACCAGTCGTCCTATCCCTGCAGCTGAAAAACACCCCCACAGCATGATGCTGCCACCACCATGCTTCACTGTTGGGACTGTATTGGACAGGTGTTGAGTAGTGCCTGGTTTTCTCCACACATACCGCTTAGAATTAAGGCCAAAAAGTTCTATCTTGGTCTCATCAGACCAGAGAATCTTATTTCTCACCATGTTGGAGTTCTTCAGGTGTATTTTTTTTTAGCAAACTCCATGCGGGCTTTCATGTGTCTTGCACTGAGGAGAGGCTTCCGTCGGGCCACTCTGCCATAAAGCCCCGACTGATGGAGGGCTGCAGTGGTGGTTGACTTTCTACAACTTTCTCCCGACTGCATCTCTGGAGCTCATCCACAGTGATCTTTGGGTTCTTCTTTACCTCTCTCACCAAGGCTCTTCTCCCCCAATAGCTCAGTTTGGTCAGCTCTAGGAAGGGTTCTGGTCGTCCCAAACATCTTCCATTTAAGGATTATGGAGGCCACCGTGCTCTTAGGAACCTTAAGTGCAGAAGACATTTTTTTGTAACCTTGGCCAGATCTGTGCCTTGCCACAATTCTGTCTCTGAGCTCTTCAGGCAGTTCCTTTGACCTCATGATTCTCATTTGCTCCGACATGCACTGTGAGCTGGTCTTATATAGACAGGTGTGTGGCTTTCCTAATCAAGTCCAATCAGAATAATCAAACACAGCTGGACTCAAATGAAGGTGTAAAAACATCTCAAGGATGATCAGAAGAAATGGACAGCACCCAAGTTAAATATATGAGTGTCACAGCAGAGGGTCTGAATACTTAGGACCATGTGATATTTCAGTTTGTCTTTTTATAAATCTGCAAAAATTTCAACAATTCTGTGTTTTTCTGTCAATATGGGGTGCTGTGTGGACATTAATGAGGAAAAAAAATAACTTAAAATGATTTTAGCAAATGGCTGCAATATAACAAAGAGTGAAAAATTTAAGGGGGTCTGAATACTTTCCGTACCAACTGTATGCTTATCATTTGCTTATGGCTGAATTTTGACACTCAAGGCTGCTATATATACAGCTGTCATGGGTACATCAATGTAGCAAACTGACAAAAAAACAGGTTGACACATTGGCATTAGTAGTCTCTTAACCACTTGACCATCGGAAGGTTTTATTCCATTCATTACCAAAATCACTTTTTGCTATTCAGCACTGCGCTAGTTTAACTGGCAATTGCACGGTCATGAATCACTGTACCCAGATAGAAGTGGTGTTCTTCCTAAAAAAAAATAAAAAAATTAAAAGCCAGCAGCTACACATACTGTAGCTGCTGGCTTTTAATAAATGGACACTTACCTGTCCTGGAGTCCAGTGATGTCGGCACCCACAGCTGATGTTTCCATCAGCTGTCGCCGCCATTGTGGGTTAGGGTAACACCGGCAGTGTAGCCTTTTGGCGTCACACCGGGAACCCTACTGCGCATGCGCGAGGCCCGCTCCTCTCTCCTACTGAACCGGCGGCCGGAGGAGGGAGGCCCAACCGTGATGTCACCACCCGCGGCTGAAACTCCCGGAAGTGAGAAAGGATACCGGTCAAAGACAGGGCATGCACGCGAGTGCTGGCAGTCACGGCATGGGTACTGAAGAAATGGCACGAGCGGGCAGTTTCTTCAGTGCGCATGCACAGATGACGTCAGCACCAGCGCAAATAGTGAATATCTCCTGTGAAAGTTTGCAAGATATTTACAATATCTACAGGTAAGCCTCATTATAGGCCTACTTGTAGATACAAGTGGTGTAACAGTTTACAACCACTTTAACTGTGTGCCTAATAAATGTAATGTGTGTATTATGTGCTGCTTTTACCAACAGATCTGGCTGTTTTTTCTTCCTGACAAGAAACATCCAGATCACTGATCTGTGTACTGAGCCGCGTGTGTTCATAAAACACAGGACTCTGCTATGATTGACTACATATGATTAGCAGGTCCCAGCCATAAATCATTGGCCAGGACCTACTGACAAAATCCTGCTGTAACCAGTGACAGCTGGGTTAGCAGTGGGAGTGCGCATGCATGTGTGCCCCTAACCCGGAACAGGCTTGATGACATACATGTACGAGATCCAGCCTGCTGTAAAATGTACTGTGGGTGGGCAGGAACTGGTTAACTTCAGAAAACACTTTACCTGTGACTCTGCCAGATATCCAGCATCAGAACCCTGATCCAATCCAGTCTTCACCACCTGAGAGAAAATATGGAAAAAAAAAAAAAAAAAAAAAACAGTGAAGTCAACTGAGAACTTCAAGAACACAATTATGCTTTTATGACACACATTTATGATAGTGTACACAAATATAAAATACTGCAACTGAAACAAATTTAAAGGCAAATTTCTTACGTATGACTAAAAAGGTACACAATTTAAAAAGCAAACTGTGACCATTTAGGTTTGACCTCTTCCTTGAGCCTATGTAGTCCTGCTTTGCTCACCTTCCCACTGGCGACAGAGTGTAAGATGACAAAGGCAGCAGGAAGGGGTGGACTAGACAGACCAAAAAGAGCTCTGGACACTCTTTATTCCAACATATGGTACAAAAAAAAAGTAACACAGATAACTTGTTAAAACTTTAAAGACTTCTGGTTACTGTGGATGGAATTGTAGTGTCAGCCTGTCGTGAAGATCAATTATGAGACAGGGTGCAACACACTCAACTGAACCTCCTAGACCTCTGGTGCCCAACCTGCAGCCTGGGGGCCACACGTATCGCTTTGGAACTTTTACTATGGACCTTGAGGGCCCTGCAGACAGTGTATATTTTGATGCTTACATCAAGCCTATGGGTTCTTTCTTTCACACTCTTTTTAATGCTATTTATCCCTTTACATTTCTCCTACTTTTTTTTTCTCCTCATCTTTTACAATGAATCTTGTTGAGAGAAAAGCCAAAATGTGCCACAACATATTTTTAAAGTAGGCAGCACAAATGAGGAAGCGCCGATTTGTAAAAAGGATGCAATAGCAGTGGTCTCATCCAATTGGTCTTCAGTATATGACTGGCCCCAGTGCCTAACAACTTCTAACAATGTCTTATAGACATGCCAGTGAGCTCTGACCATCTCATCTTGCACATTTGCAGCCCCCGACAGCTTTCCATAGTATTACATATATTATGTGCTACCCTTTGGGGAAGGCCGCATTTAAGACCCCCTATAACAAGTGGACCACCACTGGCCTAGACATGCATACCTCAATGATTTTTAGAGGAGCCGGATACAGGCCTTTGGTCTGTTTACGGACTTTGTTCTCCACAGTCTTGTAGATCTGCTGCCTTACAAAAGCGATGGACATGATATAGTCTGTAATCTCTGGAAGAGAGAGGATGGCACATATCAGTTTACACGTGAAACATACTCACCAGAGAGTACATATGACACATACACAACAGACAGTGTAATATGATACAATGCAACAGGCCTACCAAAGAATTTTAAGAAGATTTTCATACAGATAAGAAAGCATTAAAAGCATATACAGGGATCAACATAAGCCAACACATGAGCCTTGCAACTAAGGATGAGCTCAGGCGAGTTCGGAAGCCGCACGTGCAGAGCCCACCAGGAAGTCGGCACTGCACAGCGTTAATCACAAGCAGTGAGACGTTTCCCGATCTCTACAGCCGTGCATCGGGAGAATGTCTCACTGCTTGTGATTAACGCTGTGCAGCGCCGACTTCCTGGCGGGCTCTGCACGTGCAGCTTCCGAACACGCCTGAGCCCACACTTACTTGCAACATAAGTCAAGATATAACAAAAAAAAACAAAAAAATTCATCTATTGAAAGGATAGACCAAGGCCAAGGATCAAGTGGCAAAATACAGAGCGCATGCATCTCATCTGTGAATTTTAACAGCAAGAAAAACAAACAAAATTTGAATACATAAGTGAAATACAACATAGAAGTCATTAGAAATGGGGGGGAAAAAAAAAAAAAAAAAGAAAAAAAAAAAAAAAAGGGAAAAAGGGAGGGGGAGGGGCCCGCAATCTCAGTCTCCCACTTGAATGGCTGAGGTATATTTGCTCAAGCAAGTAAATGGAGTCTAATCGAACCAGTTACGTTTGAATTTTTCCTCTTTACACTGAAGCGAGGCCGTGATAGTTACCATAGGAGTATATTTCAATAATTTTAGTAAACCACATGGAGTGTGATGGGGGAAGTATCCCGTTTCCAGAGATGCGGTATGCATGCCCGGGCAGCATTCACCAAGTGGATCACCAGAGAATTTTTATATTGTTTCCTAGATGGGTCAGAGTGGTGCAGAAGATACCTGGCTGGGTCACACCCCCCCCCAAATCAACATCCATCAACCGTTTGATAGTCCCTCCAACTTGAGACCAGAAGTTAGTCAGCTTACTACATGACCAGAATATATGCAAGATTGATCCTTCCTCCTCCTTGCAACGCCAGCAAGCATTAGTCGATGCAGGGTAGAGCTTACCCAAAAACGGATAGAACCCAGTACCATAGGGTAACTATTATACCCCAATTATTGGTATTTGCTTGCCCAGGAGGAGTGGTGAGCAAAGTACATAATATGGTCATGCTGCTCTGCCGAAAACTCCCTGCCTAAAATCCAGCAAACTCATTGCACCCAAGATGATCAACTTGGGTACATTCAACCTGTCCATACAAGTTTCAAATATCGACCGATTCCTGCTGAACCTGCTGAGATTTCAGCCAGCTTTAGTTTGATATCATGGAGAAAGAATCAGGACTGTGAAAACCGAAAGCTTTCGGGTAAGCGAACACCGAGTTCTTACTTGCTATCAACCCCTTCTGCTTCTTCAGGGAGATTTGCTTGTTGGCGATCCCTCTGGCAAAGCCCACAGCAACTTCTTCCAGATATTCCATAGTTCGCTCTTCAGGGCTTTTCAAACCAGGTCCTGATAGAAGTAAAAAAAAAAAAAAAAAAAAAAAAAATGATAACTTACAATGCTTGCTGCACTTCCCAAGGCCCAGAAACTGGGCGATAGCTGTCAATTGAATAAAAGAGGCTGCAGTTTTGTCACGAGGACTCACCCAGTGGATCCACAAGTTGATCTACAAGACCCATCTTCTTGGCACGGTCAGCACGAATGTTCCTGCCAGTCAGCATCATGTCAAAGGCAGCTGGTATGCCAACCTTGGAAGAAATTACAAGAAGCATTACAATAGGTAGAGACTTCTCAAATGTAAAGCTTTCCAAAAAAAATAAAAAAGTTCTGACTCGTCCATAAAATCCCTTTTGGGGAGTACTTTAAAAAAGGTCACAGGAAAGTTTATTCCTGGACTATTGGGTTATAATGCTCCACCTACAAGTGACTGAACACTGCAAAATAGCAAAGCTTGACACCGCTGAGCATAATCCAACACTTCTGGCGGACTGGGCTTTCACAGGAAAGGGAGGAACCCTACACCCTTTATATAGTAATGATTTGCCTAAACCACCTAGCAATTATGGATCGGGAGAAAGCCTGTCCCTTTTGGGAGCCTTCAGGCAATACAAACAGGGCGTCAGGTTGAGGAATCGAGGCTGTGGGGTAGCAATCTTCTTAGGATGTTTTGGATCCAGACCAAAAAAAAAAAAAAAGGGGAGGAGGGCAACACTATAGAGGGGGGGGGGGGGGGGGGGGCAGCATTACTAAAACGATAGCAAGCACTCAGAATCTGGTGCAGCTGTGCATAGTAGCCAATCGGCTTCCAACTTCAGCTAGTTCAATTAAGCTTTGGCACTAAAACCTGGAAGTTGATTGGTTTCTATGCAGAGCTGAACCAGATTTTGCACTCTCCAGGTTTAGTAAATAACCGCGGTCCTGTTTCACATGAAACACCAAGACCCCTTAAGGCAGGAAGAAAATGCATTGTCTCAACACAACCTTGTCCTTCTGAAGCAAAGAAAAAGGCTCCTTACAGATTAAAGCCGTGAGCTTAAACACCCTGAATAAAGGTCACACCCAGAAGAAAGGCAACCTGATGTGAAAGGAGAGGGAAGAGAAATCTCTCAAATGGGTTCAAACTGTGGCCTCAATGACCAGCAGCCCCAGATTAAAGGCCCAAGGAGTTAGAGTGTACTGGTGTGTCAACGTAAACTCAAAGGCTCTGCTCAAGGAGTAAGCCGCCAGTGGTCTTGTCTCATGTAAAATGTTTACATTGTGTTCTCTGTTATGTCACTTAGTAATGATCATGTGCCCAGTAGATTTCAGTGATTGATAACAGTAAAGCTGGTCTTCAGGCAGATGCAGAAGAACGAACTTAAAGCTGCAGTAAACCGTGGGGCATTCCCCCCCACCAACCTGAAAGGTAATGTCATAATGTTCTAGTACGCATCACATACTAGCACATTATGTTAAACTTACCTGAAAACTAAGCATTCCAGCGCCGAGCTGTCGCCGCTGCAGACGCTTCCATCTTCACCCGGTATTTCTTCTGCGCCTGTGGACTCCGGCTGTAGGACTGGCTGGATCCGCAATGACGTCACTCCCACACAAGTGCGCGGGAGCCGCCATTTGTGGCACAGAGCTCTAAAGGAACAGCTTTTCGTTCAGAGCGCATTCACCAGTGACGTCACTAGCTGCATGTACAGTAAATATCTCCTAAATGGTTCACATTTAGAAGATATTTACATTACCTATAGGCAAGCCTTATTATAGGCTTACCTATAGGTAACAGTCAGAGATGGGAGTTTACTCCCACTTTAAAAAGCAGCTCTGTATTTACTTATACATCATAAAAATTTGAAATGCAAGCAGTGCAAGGCTGGATTCACACATGTGCAGTGCGAATTCCAGCTCTGTTCTCTGTGCGAAGAGAAAAAGCAACTGCTCAGCGCTTCCTCTCCATCGTAGCTGTGGATCAGCTGAGCAGGGGAGAGAATTTGAGAATTTTTCAGAATGGAACACATCGGCGAATCAGATGCATTCCCATAGAAGTATATGTGGCTGTAATTCGCACCGCAATGCGGTATTCCAATTCCAAATGCGGCATTCCAATTCGCAAGAGGTGTGAACCCAGCCTAAAGCCGGCCATACATGGGTTGAATTTCGAAAATCATAACTAAGAATTTTTGTTGGTATTAGTGGGCTGCAGCAATGGACAATTTTCGTGCGGCCATTAAATTTGAGTGATCGAGCATGTTGGCAATTTTTGGAAAATGTAATGCATTTCTAATCAATGATGAGAGAATCATGCGAGAAATATGATTGAAAAAAAAATAAAAAAAAAATGTGCATGCACTGTGACCGGCAAAGAAAAGAAGATTCCCAGCCATGAAAATCCTTTTCTGTAGCAGCAGGAGGTGAAATTGAAAGCTTGGTTGGTTGAATTTCAAAATCAACGGTGGCAGCATCGGATCACAAAACGCACTACATTTCTGAATTTCAATAGAAAATTTTGTTCAGACTGTGTTTGGCCTGCATTACTGACTTAATTTACCTTTTGCATCACAACTCATACTAGAAAAAGAAGAGGTAGGATTGGGCCCCAATCAGGTACGAGGCATGCAAATATGCAGATAATGAACATGTTGATAGAAACCGAGAGCAGAATGACAGAATGAGGATCTCAGCAGTCTGCAGCTTCTCATTTCACTGTCCAGCCACAGGCTGGGGGAGAACACCAGCAAGTGTTAAATAACTGCAGGGCTGTGCAGTGGGGCAGAGATGTGCAAATCTTTATTTGTATAGGAGTTCAGCTTTAACTGTTCATTTTGGTATTAGAATTTATATTAAATTAGGTTATCTACCGTCTTCAGGCAGACCCTGTCTGATGGACTTGTAGTGAGGATTACCAGGGCCTTTAATATATGCCCATAGTTTCAGTTTAAAATCAACATACCCTGCATACCAGACACTTACCATCTTGGGCAGCCTCTGAGTGCCCCCAGCTCCTGGTAACAACCCCAGGAGGACCTCTGGGGCACCTAGAACCGTCTTTTTGTCTTTTGTAGCCACACGGTATTGGCAAGCAATGGCCACCTAGAAACAATCAAGAAATTAGCTGTGGACAAAACATGCACAAGATTTAAAAAATATCTATTATTTAAAGATATACTATACTAAAGTCTAGTTTTTTTTTCACCCATTTAAAAAAACAAACATGTTATATACTTACCTGCTCCGTTCCAGTGGTTTTGCACAGAGCAGCCCAGATCCTCCTCTTCTCGGGTCTCTCTTTGGCGCTCCTCCTGTTGAGTGCCCCCACAGCAAGCAGCTTGCTATGGGGGCACCTGAGCCGAGCTGCATTCAGACACGCAGCTGCAACCTGGCCCGTCCCTTTCTCTCCTCATTGGCTGACTGACAGCAGCTGGAGCCAACGGCGCCGCGCTGCTGTCTTGGCCAATGAGGGGAGTCCTGGGCAGCTGAGACACTCCTACAAAATCGTTGGCTAGAGATGGGCTCAAGTGAGTATTAGGGGGGCTGAGAGGGGCTGCGCACAGAAAGCTTTTTATCTTAATGCATAGAATGTATAAAAAAAAAATTAAAACCTTCTGCTTTTCACAATGAAAAAAAAAATATATAGTCAATCCATTTTATATATATATATATATATATATATATATATATATATATATATATATATATACACACACACACACACACATACATATATACACACACACACATATACACACACACACACACACATACATACATATATACACACCACACACACACACTTTATGATATTCTGATTTTTAGCTCTTTACTAATTTGATATATTGTTTATATACATTTGTTCGTAATTTTTCTGTGGCACCTTAAAAAAAGAAGGTCACATTATCCTCTCTATTAAATCTTCCTTTACAAACACGTTAAGATGAACAAATATAAATGCACGTTTTAAATACTGTCATGTTACCGTCTTGCCTACCAAAATAATTCTGCTTGGCCAGTCGTGATATACACACTTCTGCTACACAGCGCAGTTAGGCATGTGACACATTTCTTTCCTGAACTAAACTGATGGAGCTCTGGTCCCTGATCACTCCATAAGGAATCCAAGTATACCGACATGAATAGTGGAGTCCTATGCTAACTGGAACACAAAAGGGTTGTCAGTGATGACCACAAGACCGCCAGAGAGAGCATCAGCATACTAAAACCGGGAATAGCTACATTCATTGGCTAACCAAATAGACTTCCAGGAGTTTCAATATCTGGTCTGAATCTACCATTAGCTGTTGAGAGTAGAAAAGGTTATAACCAAGAGAAAAAAAAAAAAGATATCCATTCTCCTGAGGATACTAAGCAAAATTGTGCTGGCATCAGTGTTCATTTTGTCAACTAAAATAATTATTCGGGGCCAGTTCACACCATAGAAATGCAGTCCGGATGCGTTCCAGATGCTTTTCTGCATGCGCGTTTTGACGCGTTTCAGGGCATTTTTGGTGTGTTTTTGATGCAGTCCAGTCCATTCCCCCTCTTTCTTGACCTTCAATAAAAGACAGGTGCATTCCGGTGCGCTTTTTACAGCGTTCCAGTACAGTCCAGGAAAAATGCAGCATGTTCTACTTTTTTTTCCTGGAACTGAAACGCACTGGGACTGCAAGCACTGGTGTGAACAATGCCATTAAACCATTTAACTTATTGTCCATGCGTTTTTAATGCAGAAAAAAACAAAAACAAAAAAAATCAAAAATGCAGCATGTGGTGTGAACTGGTCAAACTAAAACAAAATTAGGACTAAAATACGACTAAAATTAAAATGGCATTTTAGTCAAAAGACTGACTAAAACTAAATAGAATTTATATCACAACGGCTAAATCGGTGTCTGTAGTGCATGTTCAAACCTTCAAGAGCCGCTGCGCTCAGTGCGCCTGCATCGTTATCTACGGCGCACATGCGCTGTAGACATCGGTGCTCGTTTTTCTGCATATATCTCCTTAATTATGTAGATTAAGGAGATATTGCAAGCATCTACAGGTAAGCCTTAATGTAGGCTTACCTGTAGGTGCACGTAGTATATGAGGTTATACAACCGCTTTAAGGCCCAGGTTGAAGCGACTTGGAGCTTACACAGGGATCCTTAAACTCCCAGTAGCTGGATAGAGGAGTGAAGGGAAGGTAAGTGCTAAAAGTTTAAATCAGGTCTTTTTTATTAACCAGTTGACCTCCAGAAAGGTTTTAACCCCCTCCTTCATGACCAGGCCAATTTTGCCATATGGCACTGAGTTACTTTAACGGACAATTGCGTGGGTGTGCGACGCTGTCCATAAATGAAATTTATGTAATTTTTTCCCACCCCTGATCGCCTCTGTTTTTTTGCTCTATAAACAAAAGACCAACAGTTTTGAAAACAATTTTTGTTTTACATTTCTGCCATAAACTGATCCAAAAAAAAAAAAAAATGTAAATTAAATTTCATAAAGTTTGGCCAATATTTATTTGTTACATATTTTTGGTAAAAAATCCCAATAAGTGTATACTGATTTGCACAAAAGTTATAGTGCCTACAAACTATGAAAAATATACTGGAATTTTTACTTTTTTCTCCCAACGCTTAGTAATGGTGGCAATCAGCGACTTATAGCAGGACTACGATATTACGGTGGACTGAAATTTGACACACTGTGGGACCTAGTGACACTAATACAGTAATCAGTACTAAAAATATACACTGCAACTGTACTAATGACACTGGATGGGAAGGGGTTAAACATCTAGGGGGGGGGTTAAAAAGGTGTGCCTAACCAGTGTTTGTGTACTGTGAGTGATGGATTTTATTCCCTGCCTTGCAGGGAAACAAAATCTAGCACATCCCTGCTGACGGAGATGTTTACATATACAGAGCTTCGTCCAGTGTTTCTCCTCGCCAATCAGCGGTTGCCGGCGGACATCCCCTGGACACCTGCTGATTATCTTCTGCTGCGACTTATTATTATGGCACATGCATCCCTTACCCAGAAGTGCAGACACACACACACACACTCTCCGCCCTGTAGCAGTAAATCTGGTATAGGGCAGTCTGCAAGTGATTAATCTAAAGTACTACATCCCACACTCACCAAAATAAGACATTACACATCTCATTCTAGCTCAGTCTTTACACCCACCTCCAGGCCTCCTCCCAAGCACGATCCATTGATTGCAGCCACTATGGGTTTTGGGGACTTTTCAAGTTTTTCAAACATTTTCTGACCCTCGGCGGACAACTGAGAGACTTCTTGTGCACTGTTACAGGATTCAATCATGCTGAAAGAAAGATTCAATACGTCATGAACAGAGTAACTTAACTTGCTCACAGTTTAGCAGGAACACATTACAAAGCTTTAGACGAAGTTTGAAAACTACTGCTTGCTTGAAAAAAAAAATATGAAAGTATATCCAAAGTCAATTTTTTTTAAAGCCCAACTCTAGACACTTGACCTTACCCAGGTTAAAGCAGTTTAAAAATTCCTTTGCCTTAAAAATCCACCTTTGTCATGTAGGCTTTTACTACATCTGTCAAACCTTCTGGTTTACCAAGGGGGACAGTTCAGCTTCTGTTGTGCGGTGTTGCAGATCTCAGCATCGAATTAGAATGCAGGTGTGAGTGCACACCAATGCTAGCCATACACTATACAAAAACATAGTTCAAACTTGTTTTTAAATAACGGAACACTCGGCCATGGGGGAAAATGATGGTGCCATCATTTTGATAAATAAATCGTACAATGGACATAAATTAAATCAGTTTTTCGTCCCTTTAGGCACATATGCGCAGTGCAAAAAGTTTAATTTTAAAATGGGTGAGAGATATGGGGGGTACAAACTTTTCCTTCAAATATAAAAGAATTCTTAAACGGCAAGAGCACAAAACGCTGTTTAATTAATGTTATAGGAAAGAAACTTCTGTTACAGTAATGGTATGTACAAACATTTTACTGCTAGGCTTGCTTTGAAATATACATTTTGGGGATGAACAATCCTGCATTAAGCCAGAACAGAAACATCTTCTTAGGTGCACTAAGGGCCAGTTCACACCAGATTGTGGTGCGGGGAGCCACATTCCATGCTTGTTTCCAGCACCGCATTGTTATGCTTTAAATCAATTTTTTTGTTTTTTATCAAAAATGTATTTAAATAGATAGATTTTTACTCGAAAAGCATTTTTTTTTTTTTTTTTTAGATAAAAAGTAGTTTTCTATTTAAGATACATTAATAATTTAGTTGATTCAGCATTAAATGAAGCTTGGTTATGTAGCATGAGGCTGTATATGCTGCAATATTACATTTTTGATAAACTCATTCAATGAATCCAAGCTCTACAAATCTGAGATAACATGCACTGCATTGATGCATTCACACTATTTCACAGTAACCATTAAATAAAACAAAGTTCAGGAATATTCCTTTATCCCATAGCTTTGCAAATCTATGTACACTACAAACTGTATGATTGAATCTGTTCTGATATCGCCATGTTACGAACATGACAGCTTATTATTCTAAATAGGAAACCTTGATTACGTTTGCAAATATTAACGATTCTACCAGAAAGAATAAGTCCTTACATTTAAAGTGGAGTTCCACCCAAAAATGGAACTTCCACTTTAAAAGAAAGTTGACCCCCTGACATGCCACATTTGGCATGTCATTTCTTTGGGGGGGGGGGGGGGGGGGGAAAGGGAGCGGAAACACTAACACTCTTTTTAGAGGGTTCCAGCTCCCACTTCCTCCCTAGGTCGCCTCGGCGACTGGAAGTCAGTCAACTCTCCCCCCCTCCCTCTCCGCAATCATCTGGGACAAGTCACAGGTTCCAGGTGATTGCTCCGCCAATCACGGTGTGCAGTGCTGCTCGCGCATGCCTGGCTGTGAAGCCACATCCGGGCGCCCAGTGACAATGCCGGCACCGCGGAGAGGAGGGGGAGAGAAGCGGGGCTTCGTTCCCCCGCATCGCTGGACCCTGGGACAGGTAAGTGTCCAATTATTAAAATTCAGCAGCTGCATCATTTGTAGCTGCTGACTTTATTTTTTTAGGCGGACCTCCGCTTTAAAAGAGCACCTGTCATTTCAGATTCAGATCAGGCCTGTTAGCTGGCATCCACTCACCTGCTACTGCCACGTCCCTCACCTTGTCGTTAATACTTATTCAAAATGCTGCGGCTAGGTTACTCATGCATGTCCCGCTGAGAGATCATATCACCCTTGTCCTCTGCGCCTTGCACTGGCTGCCAGTCCACTAAGGCTGGATGTATTATGTTTAAGATAATGAGAGGCCTAGCCCAAAGCTATCTCTGCTCTCGTTTTCATAAACTAGCTTTTGTTAGATCGCTCAGATCTACCGGCAGAGATCTCCTCCACATCTCGGTGCCCAAGAAGATCCGGCGTGGTGGTCGGGCCTTCTCCCACCAGGGTGCCGTTTTGTGGAAAAACCTCCCTGTCGAGCTCCAGGAGGCCCCTACTATCCCGGTCTTCCACGGGTTACTGAAGACTTGGCTTTTCTCGCAAGCTTTCCCTGTGTAACCTCTCCCTTCCACCCTTTCTGCCGCTCTGTGCTGCTTCTGGTTCCTGGGTCCTCTTTTCCCAGGAACTCTGCTATGCACATCGGGCCCCTTCGGGGTAAGACCGCGCTATATTAAGATACCTCTCAAATGCCGCATTACCAGCTGTCCCATTAAAGTGAATGGAACTGTTGGTGAGTCAACAGCGGGTCAGAGGAGGAGCCGCTGCGAGACAGATGACAGTTGCTCGTTAAAAAATTATGATTTAAATCTAGCCTTTTTACTAGTGATTTAAATCAAATCCACCCTGCTAAAGTTACGAAAATTCTCATATGACGCAATAAAAATTCGGAAGTGTTGTAATGTATTGTATTTTCGAACAAAAACTGATTAAAACGAAAACTGTACAATGTGGTATCGTACGAGAACATTTTTCGTGCTTGTCCCATCAGATAATTTTGCACGATCTGTCCTAACCAGCTCTCGGAATCTGTGTACCAACAATCAGATTATGGTACGATCGCTTCAAAAGTGGTATTTTTCCCCATATGATTTCCTGATCGTGTGTACGGGCCTTTAGGGTGACAGTGCAAAGATCAGATTCTGGCCGGATCTGGGCATGATCTGCAATGAATAAAGTAAACGTTTCCAGCTATCAGAGCCCAAAAATTGTCAAGTCCAATGGAAAAATCTTTGCGCCAACAGGCACAGATTCTTACCACCGGGAACACTACTTCTGTTTATGTCAGGGGTAGGCAACCTCGGCCCTCCAGCTGTGGTGAAACTACAAATCCCATCATGCCTCTGCCTCTAGGAGTCATACTTGTGATTGTTGGGGTCTTGCAATGTCTCATAGGACATGTCGTTTCAAAAACAGCTGGAGGGCCGAGGTTGCCTACCCTTGGTTTATGTGTTACAAACCCCAATAAGGCAGTGATGTGTTTGAGGATCGGCAAAAGACACCACTGGCCTAAAAGGAGGCCTAGCAAAAATTCTAAGCAACCAGTTCCATCTGAAAATGCATCTCTCGGAGACACACGTTGAGGGTCGGCTCCAGATGGCACTCCGCCGGCCATGGATTGGGTGGGCATATCATTCATCCCACTCGTCCCACGCCCGCGGAGTCTCAGTTTTGATTGCCAAGACGGTACATTTTGAGCTGTGTGATGTTCAGTCTGACCCACAGGGGCGCTATGTCTTTCTTTCGGTTAAATTGTATGGTGAACCTTTCCTACTGATGGCATTCTATGTACCTCCACCATTTAATTCTACTATAGTCACAGAGGGCTTGCTATATATGACTCGTCATCCTTCGATTCAGGCGGTGTGGCTGGGGGATTTTAACGCTACGTTGAACCCTACATTAGACAAACTGTCGCCCTCGCCATTATCTACTACAGCTCCAACCCACACTAGATTCTCCCGACTTATCTCTTCCTTTAATCTCACTGACACCTGGCGTTTTAAATTCCCGCTCACTCGAGCTTACTCCTGTTTCTCAACTACCCATAACACCATGTCCCGTATAGATTTTATATTCATTTCTAGTACCCTTGCCCCAAGATTACTGGGAGCTGAATTTGCCCCCAGATTACTTTCAGACCATAGCCCATATTTCATTAGCCTCTCCATTCCATTAGACAAACCGCCCCGTACGTGGCGCCTGAATCCGTTTTGGCTCACCCTGTTGTCGGAGGATGACGAGCTTGGTAACAGTTGGAGAACTTACTTTTTAGAGAATGACGGATCTGCATCCCCAGACGTAGTATGGGAAGCCTTCAAGCTGCATGCACGTCTGACTCTGACCTCCTTTATCAACAGGCTGAAGGCTAATTCATCAGCCATACTGGACGGGGCAATGCGGGATCTGTCCTCCTCTGAACAGGGATACATGTCGAACCCCTCTCCTGATGGAGCTGCCCGACTCAGGTTACAAACCAGGGTGGTTAATCAGCTACAACACGAGACGGCCAGGAAAAAAACTTTTCTTTGCCAGACAAAAATTGTATGAACATGGGGAGAGAGCGGGTAAACTGTTGGCCTACTTAGCACATAGTGAGGATAGACCCCCTACTGTCATTTCCCTCACTGGTCCTAATGGGGAAAAGATTACGGAACCCCAGGCTGTCACTTCTAAATTTAGGGACTTCTTTTCTCAACTCTATACGTCCCAGATTTCTACCACTGACTCTCAATTGGAAGATCTACTGGCGGAAATCATCTTTCCACAGCTAGACGATGCCCAAATGGCTATGCTAGACGCACCTCTTACACTCGACGAAATAACCACAGCGATTGGGAGCTTCGCCAGATCCAAGGCCCCGGGTTCAGATGGGTTGCCCATAGAATTTTACGACCAATACATCGAGATACTTGCCCCCAAGTTTGTGTCCCTCTTCAACCATCTATTTGACAATTTCACCTTACCCCCATCGATGGGCGAGGCGGTAATTATCCTCATACCTAAGCCAGGCAAGGACCCAGGCCTCCCGGAATCTTATAGACCAATATCGCTCCTCCAGGTAGACAAAGATTCTGGCTAAAGTACTTGCCCTACGCCTTAACCAAGTGATTCTAACCCTGATCCATGCTGACCAAGCTGGATTTATGCCGGGGCGTAACACCTCCTTCAACCTCAGAAAATTGTATATTAACTTACAAGCGACACATACTAATGTTGGGTCCCGGGTGGTGGTGGCTTTGGATACTGCCAAGGCCTTTGACTCAGTGGAGTGGCGGTACCTTTGGGGATGCCTCCGTGGCTTTGGTTTTGGACCTAAATTTATTAAGTGGGTTCAATTATTATATCTGGCACCCAGGGGTAAAGTAGTGGCCAACGGGAGGGCCTCCCAGACATTTGACTTATCCAGGGGCACTAGACAGGGCTGCCCACTGTCACCGCTCCTCTATGCCTTGGCGGCGGAGCCCCTTGCAATCTCCATTAGAGAGGACCCCGAGATTCAGGGTCTCTGCCTTGGTTCCCTGACTGAAAAAATTAGCTTATACGCAGACGACACGCTACTATACCTGGCCGACTCTGCCACATCGCTTCGGAAGGCGTTACATACAATTGAACACTTTGGTCAGTTCTCTGGCCTTAAAATTAATTGGGAGAAATCTCAACTATTGCCTATGGATAGTTTCCCCTCTCCCAAGCTACAGGCACAGTTACCACTCCAGCGAGTGAACACTATCAAATATCTTGGAGTATTGGTGAATAGAACACCGGCTGACTATATATCCCTGAACATAGAACCCCTTTTCGATCTCATCAAGTCTAGAACCCAGGTATGGGCGAGACTACCGCTCGGCGTGTGGGGCCGCATTAACATTGCTAAAATGATATTATTTCCTAAAATATTGTATATACTCTGGCACACACCCGTATACTTACCCTTGAAATTTTTTAAGTCAATGGAGGCCATACTCAAGACATTTATTTGGGGTACCAACAGACACAAGCTGGCCTGGAGAGTCCTTAAGAACCCTACTGACCTAGGTGGAACAGCCCTCCCTGACTTAAATCTTTATTACCTTGCGTCCCAACTGTCTCAACTATACCACATAGATAAAACCGACAGACTCAGATTCCTCACCCTCCTCTGTCCACGGTGGGCACAACTGACCACTGACCCACTCACTGCAATTGCAGTGGGACATAGTGGGAATAACTCCAATAGAGACCGTGGGTCCCTATTGTACCAATATAGGCGCGTATGGGACATCACCACTAAAACATTAACGACCCCTAAACACAACAATTATACCCCCTTATGGCACAATAGACTACTCTCAGAGAGTTTCTCTTGATCCCTGACACAGAGATATGGTGCGAATATGGAATATATTATTTGCACCACATAATTTCCGATGGCACACTTAAAAACTTTGAGGACCTCCAAAATGAGTTCCTGCTGCCCAATTCTATGCTTTTTAGATTCTTCCAGGTGCGTCACGCAGCCCAAGCTCAGATTCCCCAGCCTTTGCCACAATCTACGCCCAATGTTATTATGGCAGTGGTTAAGGGTGTGGACCCGCGAAAGCTGATCTCTGATTTTTATGTCATGCTTCTCACCCCATCATCTACCACGCTAGCTTACAGCCTTAAACCAAGATGGGAAAGAGAGGTGGGACCACTGGAGGATGAGGAGTGGAGTGAAGCACTAGACTCGTGCAAGACTGTATCCCCCAAGCTCTCTGACAGGCTGACCCAGTTATACGTAGTGCACCGAGCGTATCTCACCCCCCTAAGAATCGCCCGCTTTAGACGACAGTTTTCTACCTTGTGCACAATGTGTAACCAAGCGACGGGCACATTCTTCCATCTACCCTGGGCGTGCCCGGTCCTTCAGGGTCTGTGGAAGCAGATTGTTGACTTCCTCCATGATGACATGGGATCCCCATTGACCCTGGACCCCAAACAATGCTTACTGGGGATATTCCCCGACTCTGAGATGGACAAATTCACTAAAACATTCTTGCATGAAACATTGTTTAATGCTAGAAAAATTATAGCCAGACAGTGGATGAGACCCACTCCCCCCAGCTTCAACGATTGGAAACTAGATATAAATAACACTCTTCCCTACAAAAAGTTCATATACATCAACAGAGGTTGTCCAGATAAGTACTACAAAATCTGGGATCGATGGCTTGAGTCCGCAGACACATGCACTGATGGTCCGTAATACTATACATCCTTCTAGCGTGCAATTCCATGAATAGTGTGGACATAGGGTTTTCCACTTATTGATAGTCACTGAATCCAGTGTTCAATTTGAACAAGTTTTTGGATCTACTGTGCCTATACATGTATAAGCCACATTTCTTTGTTTTATGCATTTCTCCAGTATTGCCTTGTAACTTACAGAATTATGTTCCAAATGTAAATTGTTCAATAAAAACTTTTTTCTCAAAAAAAAAAAAAAAAAGAAAATGCATCTCTCACTTGATATCAGCCCCAGCGATGAAGCAGCCTGGTTTGCTAGAGATCAGGACGGCACTATTCACAGCATCATTGGCCCAGACTTCATTCATGACGTCACCAAATTCACTCTGCACTTGCTTGGACAGTGTGTTCACCTGCACAGTACACCAG
The DNA here is from genome assembly GCA_029206835.1 of Rana muscosa. Classification (NCBI taxonomy): domain Eukaryota; kingdom Metazoa; phylum Chordata; class Amphibia; order Anura; family Ranidae; genus Rana; species Rana muscosa. Next base: position 70,857,922 of record JARGYO010000094.1, on the reverse strand, counting down.
AAATAGCATTTTAGAGTGATTAGCATATAACTACATGATATTTTAGAACATTAAAGTAGTACATAGTTTAAACATCTATAACAGCAGTTTGCGGTCTAGTCATTTGCTGCCATGAGTGACAGGAACTTTGTTGACACCAATAGTGAAGTCATCATCTAAGGCAGACCATACATTAAAGCATTTTTCTTTCCTTCAACATTCTGTGTTGATGGGGGAATCCCTCTCGCTGCGCTGTTATCACCTGACAGTGGGAGGGTGCCCCGCTGTCACCTGACCGTGGGAGGGTGCCCCGCTGTCAGAATACTATGATCACTGCTGCTAGCTATAATCAGCAGCATTAACTGCAAGGGGAAAAAAAAAAAAGTCTGGTTGTACTGCAAATCAATAGAGCAACTTCCGTACAACCAGCCTGTCCATAGATAGATCAAAATGCATCCAGCCTGAATTTAGATCACCTATGGCAGGCTTTACCCTTTCCTATCCAGCCTATCCCTGGCCCACCCCTTTTATTCATTGGATTTCAGTTTTTCAATCATGAAGGCTCAGCATTACATGTGGACGTTACCTAGGGTGAAAATATAGAAATACCCACTCCTCTGGACTGACACCCATCAATCAAAGCATTTTGATATTTGCATAACTCATCCCAAGAGCCAGACCACTGCTTGCATCAGGGCTGGGGGCTCTTGGGAAGAGTACCGAGGCAGGGGTGCTGGGATGTTTTTAGGAAGTTATGTTACAAATTCTGCTGGCCTCTCCCATCTGCCATAATCTGCCTACATTGCATAGAGAAACACAGTAACCCAATGATGACATCACTGGGTTTAAAATTTAAATATGCAATACAAAATTTTAAAGGAGATGACACCATTGTAGGCACTGAATCTAATAAAAAGCAGGTGGGGGGGTTAGTCACTGCCAAAGGGAAGAACTTGTGTTCAAACCGAAACACTGATCGGCCTCCTCTGCCTAAGCACCACCCCTTCACATTACCAATTTAACCCCTGCCAAAGGGTAATCTGCAGCCACAAACAGTAACAGGTCTTTCAATATTATTAGTTAATAAAAATCGTACAGAAAAAAAAAAAAAACACCACCAGTGTAAACTTTAAATAAAAATTTTCCCAGTTCAGCAGGGACTGGATGAATTTCGATCATGGCTGCTCCCCCCTCCACAGAAGATAGAAGAGTGTGAATAGGAGGCATATGGGACGGCGCAACTTCCTCCATCCTCTGCCCTTGGCCCCCTTGCAGCCAATGTGGATCCTATCAGCTGCAGCAAGGAGAGAGGAGCCCTTGCCTCAATAGCTGCACATGCCCATAAGCAATATGGCGAGGACCATGGATAAGGGGGTACCACCGGTCTTCCTGTACGAGGCCCAGGCATAAGGTGAATTATATGTGGGTAGGGAGGTTGAGCTGCAGCTGAAAGCTGGCTTTTTCTCTTCCTCCCAGCAGCTTTCAGCTGCTGTAGAGAGCCATACCGGGCATTGGTTCCAGTAATTGCCTCCCTGCCATACTGATCACCCTCACTCTGCACCACGATTTCCCCCTGGAGCTACCCAAGCTCCCCTGTGTACTCTGCAGCCCCACAGTGCTTCAGGCTTCCCTCTTCACCTTCCTGCCAGAAGGCAATAGGATCCTTTTGGATGGACAGTAGAGGAAAGGTCCGGTAAATATATCATATTTACCAGCCCCTTCCTTTCCTGAAAGAACACGAATGAACGGTACTGATCACTCATTGTATTCATTCATAACTGAAGCATAGAAATGGTGTTTATTTGAAGGGGGCTGTCCGGTTGGCTATATGGGGCCCCGTGGTTTCTAACAGCAGCCCTGAACATGGCCGTGGTCCGACTACGTATTTTGCCAGAATGACACCATCCACGTGCGAAAGGAAGTGACATCGCTACAAGGATGCCAGAGACAGTCCATGTGCTCCCTGCACAAGGGCCACCATTTTGAAGAGCACTCCTGTGTTCCAGCCCAACAGGCATGCAAAAGAAATGGCTCCACTCCTCAGGGAGTAACCCTCTGATTACCGATAACCCCCAGGCAGCAATCTCCTCTTCCCTGAGTGGGATTGCTTGGGACAGTTTACTGAAAGATCCCTCAGCAACCAATCATAGTAAAATGATAAATGAAACCCATAAAAAGAGTTTCTGGTAAAGCTGAGTAAAGTTCATACACCAAAAGCCCCTGCCTTGTAGTATTTATTAATAATAATAATAATATTATACAAGTCCTACCTGGCCAGGGAGGAGGAAACATAAAACTGAGGACTGGGAGCATGCCGGAGTTTCATCAGATTTGGCGACCGTCGCTGCCATCTTGCTACACCCCACACTCATCCACAGTAAGGATACTGTGAGAAGGCGGCAAGTGGACACCTTGTTACACTCACAGAAGTCTTGCACTGTACACTTATTTTTAACAGTTAACGGAGCTTATATAGTGAAATTCAGTATTTTGAAATCTGTCAGACTGTTTTGACGTTAATTTTTCAAAGCAGCGGTCTTCTGTCATATGCAAACCTGCGAGATCAGCAGGCTTGCCGTTGCTTTTAAGACCCCTTTCACACTGAGGCGCTAGAACGCTAAAAATAGCGCCTGCAAAGCACCCTGAAAGAGCCGCTCAATTCACAATGGAGCGGTTTGCTGGCAGGACACTAAAAAAAGTCCTGCTAGCAGCAGCCTTAAGGCGCTGTAGGAGCGGTGTATACACCGTTCCTACAGCGCCTGTGCCCATTAAAATCAATGGGCAGCGCCGCTGAACCGCCGCTTTGCGGGTGGTTTTAACCCTTTTTCGGCCGCTAGCGGGGGTTAAAAGCGCCGAATAGCACTGCGAAAATGACAGCGAAGCGCCGCTAAAAATAGCGGCGCTTCTCCGCCGCTAAAAATAGCGGCGCTTCTCCGCCGACGCCCCCACCGCTCCAGTGTGAAAGGGGCATAAAATTTCAACATCTAAACAGTCTGACAGATTTTAAAACACTGTATTTCACTATATTAGCTCAGCTACTGTTAAAAATAAGTGTGAAATGCAAAACTCTGAGGCTTTTAAAGAAAAAGTTGATCATGTTTTTCCTGGTGGGAGGAGCGTCTCTCTCATGCAAGTTATCTTGGCAGATGACTTGGTGGGGGGTTTGAGTTTTCCAACAGAAATGTTGCAAAATTTGTGTCGATTGCTAATCAGTGTATGCCGACTGTGGAGTCCTACTGTCAGAATACAATGCGAGGGTGAGGAGGATTCCTTTAACCACTTACCGCCTGGCCTATAGCAAAATGACGGCCGGGCGGTGGTTGCGTTATCCTGACTGGATGTCATATGATGTTCAGCAGAATAACAGCCGCCGCGCGCCCATGGGGGCCCACATTGCGGCGATTGGTGGTGCGGTGTGTCAGTCTGACACTGCTACACCGATCTCAGTCGGAGGCTCTTTACCACTTGATCAGCCGTGTCCAATCACGGCTGACCACGGAGGTAAACAGGAAGAGCCGTTGATCGGCTTTTCCTCACTCGCGTCTGAGGAGAGCCGACCGGCAGGTCTCCTGACGGGGGGGTCTGCGCTGATTGTCCATCAGCGCAGCCCCCACCCAGATGACCACATTGGACCACCAGGGAAGCCCCCCACATGTGGATGGCCAGTTATGTACCCCATGGCCATCCACATATAAAAAAATATGCCCAATACATGCCAATCAGTGCCCACAAATGGGCACTGACTGGCAACATTATGGATCAGTACAGACAAGTGATGCCCAGCAATGGCACCCATCAGTGTCACCTCTCAGTGCCCATCCATCAGTGCCCGGCAGTGCAGCCATATCAGTGCCCGTCATTGAAGTAGAAAACTTGCTTATTTACAAAATAAAAATTTTTTTTTTTTTTACAAAAACAAAGAAAAAACCTTTCTCAAGTCGTCTTCCAGGACGGCACAATGAGAGATGACTGGCTCCACCTGACAGGAAACACAATCAATTCAAAGAGGTTAAAGCACCCGCCCCTCCCCGTGCTCCTCAGTTCTTGATTGAGTTTCCCCACAGCGAAACAGTTTATTTTTTTTCCCACAGACTGAAGGCCTGGGGCTGGAAGTCCCCCCCCGGGAGCTGAGCCGCATGCCTGGGAAGCCTCTGGGCCTAGCAGGACTCTATTGGTCCGTCCTGGGGGGTATCCCATTCCTTCTCAGGGAGGGCAGTTGAAGAGCCTCCCTGAGCACTGAAGCTCCCTAGGTGCGGGGCTGTACCCGGGACTTCAGGGGCCAGATATCCTCCTTCCTCCCTCCTACCTGTTTGGGTGTCCATCCTGGAGAGGGGGGGGGGGGGGGGGGGGGGCTGGCAGGTTCCTCCGTCCGCTCATTGCGCGGTCTGTTTGCTTAGGGCGCCGCTCTATGCAGGTGCATAGCATTGCGGCGCCATTTTCCCGGCGTCTAGGACATTCGTTCTCTAGCGTCAAGGATGACACCATCGCGTGCCGCGTCATTTCCGGTTCCGGTCTCCGGCAAAATGGCGGCGGCCGGCGTCTGTTACCGCATTCAAAAACGGAGGGACACCAGGAAGGAGGCGCCCTTTTTTTCTCCTCCAGTGGAACTGCGATCGGGAGCAGAGCATCTCACCTACATGGAGCATGAGGAGAGGCCGACTACGGCCGCGGCTACAGAGGAGACCACAGGGGGTGAGTCAACCCAGCCAGCAGGGGTCATGATGGGGGATGGTACCCCGACTCTTTCCCCTTGCCTGTCACAGGGTTCTTTTTTAGTTGTTAATGTATTCCTGTGTACCCTTACATTGCAGGAGAGGACGTCACTGCCCAGGGGGTTGCCAGTCGTTCCTCTAGAACCCCTGCCCGCTCCAAAAGATGCGGTTACTGTAACGAGAAATTACCCTCAACCCATTCCAAGCCCTTCTGCTTCAAATGTATCCAGAAGCTGGCTGGGAAGGAAACATCTCAGGTGATGAGAGACTTTCTCTCTGTCCAAACCCAGATGCTTGCCACCCTTAAGGATTTTCAAGCCTCCCTTAAAGCTAAGGAACCAGAGCCCCAGACAAGTAGGGAGGGCCCTTCTTCACAGGAGTCTTTCTCCTCAACCAGGGGGAGAGGACACCCGGAATCCCTGAGATCCCTCCTGTCTCAGGACTCAGAGGCAGAAGTGGATTCGGAGATCCCTGATCAGGGACTATCCGATGAGGGCCTGATAGATAGTCAGGCTGAGGAGGAGGAAGAAGGCTCTAGGTCAGGAACACATCTTCTCAGCTGACGACATGGAAGGCCTCCTTGGTGCAATCTACGCCTCTGAAGAAATTCAGGAGCCGACGGAACAGGTATCCGCACAGGATAGATTGTACCGAGGCTTGGTAAGGGCCCAACCCAGAACCATCCCGGTTCACCAGGCTCTCCATGATGTGATTCTTAGAGAGTGGAAGGAACCTGAGAGGAAGCTTCTGAAATATAAAACTTGGAAGCGTAGGTGCCCTTTTAAGGGGGAGGATGAGGAGAAACTCTTTAAGATTCCCAGATTGGACGCCTCTTTGGCACAGGTGTCAAAGCAATCCGACCTCTCCTTCGGGGACGCAGGTAATATCAAGGATCCTATGGATCGCCGTACCAAGACGACCTTGCGTAGAGCCTGGGAAGCCAATGCGGCAGCAATGAGCCCCGCGTTGGCTTCAGCTTGTATAGCTAGGAACGCGGATACATGGATAACCAAACTAATAGAACATGTTTCCCGTGTGTCCAAGTCCAGGGAAGTCCTTGACTCTCTACAGGTAATAGGTAGCGCAGTGGCATACCTAGCAGATGCTGCAGTTGAGACCGTGCGAACCACCGCAAAAACGGGTGCCCTCGTAAACTCGGCTCGCAGAGCCGTATGGGTCAAAACATGGGATGGGGATAACGCATCCAAGACCCGCTTATGTGGACTCCCATTTGAGGGCTCACTCCTTTTTGGTACAGGGCTGGACCAAGCCCTGTCAAGATCTACCGAAAAGGGCAAAAAGTTCCCCACTAAACCTAAAAGGGACCAAAAAAGATTTTTTCGAGGCCCCCAGGGTAGAAACCGTTTCTCGAGCAAGAAGCCTGCCGGTAATAGGAAGTGGGGCGTTGGAAAGGATAAGCAAAAAGGAGGTATCCTCTTTTCCAACCAAAAATCAAATGAAAAAGACTTTAAGTGACGTAAGGGTAGGGGGAAGACTTTCCCAATTCCTTTCCAGGTGGGAGAGTATTACCCAGAGCCCTCATATTCTCAACATTATAAAGGAGGGCTACAGGCTGGAGTTTCTTCATCCCCCCCCTCAAAGTTCCTATTAACGCATCTCCCCAGGGACCCCCTCAAGGCAGCAGGTCTTCTGCAAAACATTTCAGAACTAGCAGAACAGGGAGTTGTAGTCCCGGTACCTGCGGGACAACGCGGACTGGGGGTCTACTCCCACATCTTCGTTGTCCCAAAGCCGCCAGGCAAGTACCGGTTGATAATAAACCTGAGACCCCTGAATACCTCCTTGCGTCACAAGAAATTTCGCATGGAGAGCATATACACCCTCAGAAGACTCCTTCTGAAGGAGGTATACATGGTAACGATCGACTTAAAGGACGCCTACCTTCACGTCCCGATCTTTCCAGGACATCAAGCCTTCCTCAGATTCGCAATCGGATCTCCTCAGGGGATTCAACACTGGCAGTTTGCTGCCCTCCCCTTTGGACTGGCTTCCAGCCCAAGGGTATTTACAAAAATCGTAGCAGAGGTGGTTGCCTTCCTACACCTAGAGGGTATAACGATAGTCCCTTATCTCGACGACCTTTTACTTTACAACCAGAGTCGAGATCTCCTCCTCGCAGACCTGGCCAAGGTTGTGAGTACCTTGGAATCCCTGGGTTGGATCATCAACCGAGAGAAGTCCTCGATGATCCCGGACCAAAGAAAGATTTACCTGGGTTTCCTGATAGACTCCTTACAAAGGAAGCTTTGTTTACCCCAGGAGAAGGTCCAGGGCCTCATGACAGCGGTCAGGTCTCTGTTGGAGGTAAGGGAGTCCTCTTTCAGAGGCATCATGAGGGTACTGGGTCTAATGACCTCTTGTATACCTGCGGTTCCGTGGGCTCAGCTCCACTCCAGACCCCTCCAACAATTCCTCTTATCCTCCTGGGACGGAACAAGAGGAACATTAGACCACAGAATCTCCATCCCAGAGGTAGTAAAGGACTCTCTGAGCTGGTGGCTTCTTCCTCAGAAGTTGCAGGTGGGTCATCTATGGACTCAGACAGACCCCCTCAGGATAACGACGGACGCAAGCTCCTGGGGTTGGGGGGCCCACTTAGGCGAACTCCGAGCCCAGGGTTCCTGGAATCAGGATCAGAGACACGCCTCCTCAAACTTCCGGGAATTATTGGCGGTCGGGGAGGCCCTAAAAGCGTTCGAGGAAAGGATCCGAGACCGGGAGGTCCAGATCCTCTCCGACAATGCGACCACGTGACCTTCATAAATCATCAGGGGGGGAACCAGGTCTCCCTCCCTGCTGACCTTGTTTCTAGGAATTCTGGGCTGGGCAGAGCTTCGGATTGCCTCTATTACGGCAGTACACATAAAAAGGGAAGGTACAACATAGAGGCGGACTATCTAAGCCATCATCAGATTCTCCAGGGGGAATGGGAGCTGAACCCAGAGGTGTTCAACCTGGTGTGCCAACATTTTGGAATGCCAGAAATAGACCTCTTTGCCCGCAAGGAGAACAGGAGAGTAAGAAGATTCTTTTCCCTGTCCCGGGAGTGGGGTTCAGGGGGGGTGGATGCACTGGCTCAGGTATGGAGTTTTCACCTGGCTTATGCTTTTCCCCCTCTGAGTCTCATTCCAAGAGTCCTACAAAAACTAGGTCTCTCAGAAACCAGACTCATTCTAATTGCTCCTTGGTGGCCCAAGAGAGCCTGGTTTCCCGCTCTACAGAACTGGTCCGTAGCACCTCCCCTCCATCTACCAGTTCGGGTGGACCTTCTTCGGCAGGGACCAGTCTTTCACCCAGATCCCAGCTTCTTCAAGCTGACGGCCTGGTGCTTGAGAGGCAGAACCTGCGGGAGAAGGGATGTTCCGAGAGAGTGATTAACACTCTCTTCTCAAGTAGAAAAGAAGTCACCAGACGTATCTACAGGAAGGTGTGGGGAGTCTTCTCTCACTGGTGTCTAGTGAGAAAGGTATCCCAGCAAGAAACCTCGGTCATCCTGGACTTTCTCCAGGATGGCGCAGACTTAGGTCTCGCTACCAAGACTCTAAGAGCACAGGTAGCAGCCTTATCGTATTTTTTGGACAAAAAGTTATCACTGGACCCTCTAGTTAAAAGATTTCTAATGGCCAGGGATAGATTGTCCCCGGTGCGGATCTCTAGAGTCCCGCCCTGGGACCTTACGTTAGTTTTGGAACAATTAACTAAGGCTCCGTTTGAGCCACTAGAAGAGATTTCAGTTAAATTACTGACATTTAAGTTTGCTTTTCTTTTGGCAATTACTACAGCCAGAAGAATAGGCGACATGCAGGCTCTGACGATTAAAGAGCCTTTCTTTAGTTTATTCGAGGACAGAGTTATTCTTAGGCAGGACCCCCTGTACCTCCCTAAGGTAGTGTCAAAGTTTCATAGATCACAAGAAATTATTCTTCCTTCCTTTTGTTCAGATCCACAAAATGAAAGAGAGGCCTCCTTTCATTGTCTGGATGTCAGACGGTGTCTGCTAGCTTATCTGGATAGAGTGGGTGAATTTAGGAAATCCAGCCATTTACTAATTAATTTTTTTGGACAGAAAAAGGGCCAACAGGCATCTAGAGCATCCATATCTAGATGGATCAGACAGACAATCTCCATAGCTTATGACCAGGCCGGTAAGACAGCCCCGAAAGTTAAAGCTCATTCTACTCGCTCTTTGGCAACCTCCTGGGCAGAAAGAGCCGGAGCTTCGGTGGAACAGATCTGTAAAGCTGCGACTTGGTCAAGCCAGAATACATTCCTAAGGCATTACAGAGTGGAGTTGCTGTCACCTCAGGACCTGTCCTTTGGTAGAAAGGTCCTGCAAGCAGTCGTCCCACCCTAAGGTAGGCCTGAAGCTACTTGCTTCTCTCTCATTGTGCCGTCCTGGAAGACGACTTGAGAAAGTGACCAGTTACACTTACCGGTAACGGTGTTTCTGGGAAGTCTTCCAGGACGGCAGGCCTACTTCCCACCGCTTTGGTTGATACATTGGTTTGTATAGAGTTATTTGGGTGTGTGTTTTCTCTCTCGTGCACTGGTGTGGGTCTGTACTTATCATAACTGAGGAGCACGGGGAGGGGCGGGTGCTTTAACCTCTTTGAATTGATTGTGTTTCCTGTCAGGTGGAGCCAGTCATCTCTCATTGTGCCGTCCTGGAAGACTTCCCAGAAACACCGTTACCGGTAAGTGTAACTGGTCACTTTTTTATTTGTTGCGCAAAAAATAAAATAATCGCAGCGGTGATCAAATACCACCAAAAGAAAGCTCTAATTGTGGCAACAAGATGATAAAAAAAAAATTGGGTACAGTGTTGCATGACCGCGCAATTGTCATTCAAATTGCGACAGCGCTGAAAGCTGAAAATTGGCTTGGGCAGGAAGGTGTATAAGTGCCTGGTATTGAAGTGGTTAACCACCATACTTGTGTGGATGGGGAAATTCGTTTTTTGATTTTTTTCATTTGACTTGCTGGCTGAACAAAAAATAAATAAAAAGGATTTATCTATGGGCAGCTTTAGGATCAGAAAAGACAATTCCAAACGGACAGATTATGTGGAGTCTACGTTATACCTTAGAATTTGGGGTGTTAAAGCGGACAACGGCGACATCTTTTTTGACTTCGTAGTTTACATGCGTTCTTGCTGCAATGACATAATACAGAAAGCATTATACAATGAGCTGCGATCTGTGATTCGCTCAGAACAAAAAGACAAAAACACAGTGTGTAACTTACAAAGCATGGCGGATGATATTGATAGCGATCGGCAGGTGAAGCCTGTGAACAAAACAATATCAAAACAGTGAAAATAGGTTTATAACAAACATATAAAACAATGCAATGGACGAAACTAGAAGTCCCATCATGGGTGAAGGACAATACTTTGACATGAAGCTCCATAATGGTTAGGAAGGTCGGTTGAATTTTTTTTTCTTCCAGTAACTAACGTTCTTGCGTTTAATTGTAATATATGATTGCGACGCTTGAACAAAAGGAAAAATAAATGGACTAAACTGAGAAAATTTAAATCAGGATTCAATCTGAATAAGAACTCCTGTATATAGAAAGGCTTAGCAATGATTTCCATCGCTCCACCCTGATGTGGAAACTCTTCAGTACTCCCACACCTCTAGCTAAGGACTAACCTTCACACACACGTGGACTGTGCCCTGCGGCCGAGTCACATGGGAGGATCAGAGAGCGAATTGGCTGGCCGACAGATGGCAAAGATCACTGCCAAGTGTACAACGTTCACTGCAAGAGAAACCTGTACACCCTCTGATTGTATTACATGACTGGAGAGCTCAGCTGGAACATAACCAGCAACATGAGGATTAGATACCATCTCACAGTGTACACGTCACGTACACAACTCATTCATGCAGATGCACGGAGATGGATAAAAAAACAAAAAAAAAAACACGCACACACAACACAAGCGAAAAAAAACAAACACACAACCACCTGTACACAAACTTCAGGGCCCATTTACACTGTTCATTTTAAGGCCCCTTTCACATAAAGGGTCGGATCAGGCCCTGATCGGACCATGCATTCACCCCCCCTGGACCAGCAGGCGTAAACAGACTTGTGTCCATCCACCTACTTCCCTTTATCAGATCAAAGTGTATATGGACTGCGGAGTCCAGGCCTAAGCCTTTAAACAAAAAGATCTAGCATGAATCAACCATCTCCTTTAAAGCGGTTGTCAAAGCTGCTTTTCAGAGCTGTTGTCGGATCGGCCACAGCAGAAGAGAGAAGATGATTGTTGGCCGATAGCCGTGTGACCACTTTCCTCAGACAAGCAATGGCAAGAGGCATGCAGAGGGAGGAGGGTCTATATAGCTATGACTAAGCACTGTTGAGTGTGAAACGCGTTAGCTTTTTTATCCTGTACCCTGCTGTGGTTTGTACTTATGTCATTTTGCACAATAAAAAGGTGTTTTTATTGGAGTGCGGCTGTCCAGACCTTCCCTCTTCTAATCTACATTCCTCCTGCCGGTGCTTGTCTAAGGAAAGTGTTCATTGCCGAGTCAAGCTGCAGCACTCAACAGTCTCCTTCAAAGCCATTGTCAGATCAGCTGCTGGAGGAGGGACTACTCAAAACTAGGGTTAAAAAACAGGAATACAGGACAAAATGCTACATGTGCATCTTGTCCCATAGAGCAGGGGTAGGCAACCTCGGTACTCAAGCTGTGGTGAAACTACAAATTATTATTATTTAGGTACTTATATGGCGCCGTCAATTTACGCAGCGCTTTACATATACATTGTACATTCACACCGGTCCCTACCCTCAAGGAGCTTACAATCTAATGTCCATAACTCACATTCATATACTAGGGCCAATTTAGACAGAAGCCAATTAACCTACCAGCATGTCTTTGGAGTGTGGGAGGAAACCGGAGCACCCGGAGGAAACCCACGCAGGCACAGGGAGAACATGCAAACTCCAGGCAGGTAGTGTCGTGGTAAATCCCATCATGCCTCTGCAAGTCATGCCTGGTATTGTCAGGGTCTTGCAATGTCTCAAGGGACCACAGCTGGAGGGCCGAGGTCCCCTGCCATAGGAGGACAGGCATGTAAAATATTTTTTTTTTTATAAATATAGATCTGCAAAGGTCTGAATTTGGCCTCACTAGCAGGTTAAGTATACTTGTATTTAGCCAACATGCTTCCTCTAAGAAGCACCTTAGGCCCCTTCCACACAAGCGGTGCAGCCAGGTCCATCTGTCAGTTTTTCAAGCGGACCCTCCATTCTCCTCTGAGAAGCCGGATGTAAACTGACTTGTGTTTTTACACCCGGCTACCTCCGATTCGACAAAAACAAATGTAAGAGAATCTGTTCCCCTCCGTCTGGGCGGACCGGATCAGAGTGCAGTCGTGTGTAAATGGACAGCTGGTCTGTTTACATCCGACCGCCCATAGAGGAGAGTGGGCTGTGTTCGTGTCTGCTCTGCATATGCAGAGCAGACATGGACCTATTACCCGGCAGCCCCGTACAGCTCAGCAGGGGATCAGCGAACAGATCTCCTGCTGAGCAAAACTGAACGAAAAGGGCCCTAGGGCACAGGAGTGTACCAGGCTCTTTAAAACATATCTTCGAATTTGATCTAGGAGTCAGCAGGATACCACGTTCCAAAAGTCAACATTAGCAAAATGTCTCTCAGGCCCTGATCGCTGCACTCCGACAAGACATAAGGAATGGGAGGCATGCCAGCTGTCCCCATACCATGGAATTTGTGGTATTTTGAGAGATCCTGCTGCTGCTTTGGAGGGTTTTTGTGGGTAGAAGAATCCAGAGTCTTGCACCTTCTGGTGCCTTTTGTTTAGTTGCTTTTATTTATTTTTTTATCACCGTTTTGATGTGTCTGCTTTGTATATACGTTACAGATTGAATTCAGCAGCTGCACCCAGTGAGCAGAGTACGTTGGCTGTGTGCCCGGCCTGGGCTGTCACTATTTATATGGGGTAAAGGTTGAAGTCTACATACACTGATAAGTATTATAGGGGAAAGGTTTCGGCAGCTATGCAGTAAAGCGTCTGACCGTAAAATGTGACCATTCTAGTAATGTCACTTATGTCAGTTTGTTGCTTGTTTCTGTCTGAGGAATATGCTGGTGTTCTATCAGTATGGGTCCCCCCATCAGATAGTGCCCGGGTGGGACTGCGCATGCAGAGATCACGGAAATCTCAGAGACTGAACATCTGTTCCATCAGCAGTTCTTGGAGCATGCGCAGTTAACAGGCCGGGTCCTGGGCGACGTGGAATTCGTTGTAAGTGGCCAGTCGGCCTCACGTCCTTGCTTTGCTTGGGCGGCTCGCTTCACTCGCTCGGCCTCCTGGCTTTTTTTTTTTTTTAACATCTCTATGTTCACGGGGATGGTAAGGAATGAGCCTGGATAGCTGATCAGGTTCAGAGATTTCCATGATGTCCGGCTGCGCATGCGCAGTCCAACCTGGGCACTATCTGATGGGGGACCCAGAAAGATAGGACACCGGCACATTAAACTGCCACATGCCGGCCAACACCAACATATTATGGAGCGTTACCACTTCTCTGCTTTTCTAAGACCCCTTTCACACTGAAGTGCTGCCAACACAGCTGCTAAAGCGCTGGTTGTTTTTGCTGTGCTTTTCGGATGCTAGTGGGTCGTTATTTTTTTTTTTTTTTTTTTAAAAAGGTCACGTGATAACATGACCTTGAAGAACAAACGAAAAAGACACATTTTGCGGTGCTTTCGAAACGTTGCCCATTCAATTCAACGGGCAAGGGCATATTTGGAGTGCTTTTTACAGTGCCTCAAAGATGCTGCTTGCAGGACTTTTTCTACACCCCCACAAGTGCACCGCCCCCAGTGCAAAAGTCTCCATTCAAATGAATGGAAGGCAGTTTTCAGGTGCCATTTTTAGTGCTAAAAAGCCTGAAAACTGCCTCAGTGTGAAAGGGGTCTAAAACATGGTTTGCCATTAGATTAAAAGCAATGTTTTTTTTTTTTAAAACAGAACAAAAATTTTTTGGAAGTGTGTGTGTGTGTTTTACGATTCGATTTTTTTTTTATTATATTAAAGTGCATTAAACAAAATTGCAAAGGCAAACCCTTTCTCTAACTGCAAAGGCAGTGTGCAACAAAGATTGTTAAACATCCAAATTATTAATATTGTATTTGGATTTATCGAATAAAAACAAAAAATCCTGAGGTTACTCTTAGTTGAATTGAACTGTGCCCATTGCCTCACTGTGCCCAATGCCTCAATCACTGTGCCCGTACCTGATGCAGATTTTCATGGGATACGGATTTTACTGCTACACCGGCGGCCATTCCAGTATTCAAAAGCCGTGCCTCCACCTCTTCTGATAGGCGGAACACTCAATTTCCCAGCATTCAGTGTTCCGCCTATCATGGACATCCGCTCATCCTCATAACACAGACGAGGATGAGAGGATGTCCGTGATAGGCTGAACACTGCCTGCTGTGAATCTGAGTGTTCCGCCTATCACAGACGACGAGGACTCGGGAGGCGCGGCTTTTGAACACTGCAATGTCCACCGTCTGTTTGCATGACACGCTGATCAAGTAGGCAGACGGCGGCTTGCGGTTAGTTAGTGTTACATTACATCTACTCACGGCGGCTGCGGTGTGTAGATGTAATTGGGGTAACGCTGTCCAGTGCCATTCCAGATACGCCCCCTGCAGCCCTGCTACAGAAACTTTGAAGAAAAAAAAAAAAAAAAATCGTTTTTCTTCAAATCTGAACTCAAAACTCGATTCAAGATTAAAATAGATTTTTTTCCCAGCCCTAGTGTGCGTAAGAGAGATACCTATACACACACACACACACACACACACACACACACACAGTAGATAGTTACATAGTTAGTCAGGTTGAAAAAAGACAAAGTCCATCCAGTTCAACCATAAAATAAATAAATAAAAATATCGTACAATCCCATATACCCAATTCTATGCCCACAGTTGATCCAGAGGAAGGCAAAAAACCCCAGCAGAGCATGATCCAATTTGCTACAGCAGGGGGAAAAATTCCTTCCTGATCCCCCGAGAGGCAATCAGATATTCCCCGGATCAACTTTACCTATAAATGTTAGTACTCAGTTATATTATGTACATTTAAGAAAGAATCCAGGCCCTTCTTAAAGCAATCTACTGAGCTGCCTGGAACCACCTCTGCAGGGAGTCTATTCCACATTTTCACAGCTCTTACTGTGAAGAAACCTTTCCGTATTAGATACCATACCAGATAGGATAGATCCCAGATCATAGGCACTTGTGATCAGATAACCACCTACAATATTCCACACTGTCAGCTCCCAAGTGAGCAAGGCCTCCTCCCGATGCAATATTTGATCCACCAGAGATCAAGGAATAATTAGGTCAGCTTAGTTGCTCTCCAGCATATATGGAATTCAAAGAAGGAGAAACTTCATGGTATAGTAGAAAATATTAGTATTTATTCTAAATATTTGCACATCCATTAACACACAAAGAAAATCCATGTAAAACAAAGAAGTGGAATTCCCCCTGAGCCAGCAGGATGAATTCCGCGGTTATGTTTTACATAGATTTCTTCATTTGTTCATGGATGTGCAAATATTTGGAATACATACAAGTATTTTCTACTATACCATGAAGTTGCTCCTTCTTTGAATTTTCATATATGCTGGAAAGCAACTAAACTGACCTATCGAAGGATTGGGAAGCATTTTCACAATATTCCTTGGTCTCTGGCGGATCGAATATTACAGTGGGAGGTCTCGTTCAACTGGGAGCCGACAGTGTGGAATATTGCAGGTGGTTACCTGATCACAAGTGCTTTTGATCCCTATAATCTGGGATCCATTCTATCTGGTAAGAGGCCAATCTTCTTCCTTTTTTTCTCCCCTTTATGAAAGAATAAGAACACACCACTGAATATATGGATATCCACTTTGTATTTTGGAAAAGTGTGTGTGTGTGTGTGTGTGTGTGTGTGTGTGTGTGTGTGTGTGTGTGTGTGTGTGTGTGTATACACACACACACACACTATATAGGGTTTATGATATACCGTATATACGCCGAGGTACCTAATGTTGCCACAAAAAAACTGTGAAAAAACTTACTGATTCGAGTATAAGCCGAGGGTCAACAATGCCTCACTGTTCCCATATCCTCACTGTTTCCTATAAATTTTACATTGTAAATAGTACCTGTAAAGAAGTTGCGGCTGCGGCGTCCATCGTTCAAATTCCGCGGTCTCTTCCTGTTCCTTCCGTGATAGGCGATTCTCATCAGACACTCTCCGCCTATCACGAACGTTCTCTCATCCTCAGTTTCCCAGGAGACACTGTGTTGGGTGTTCCGCCAATCACAGACGTCTGCTGGGAAACTGAGGATGAGAGACCGTTCGTGATAGGCGGAGAGTGTCTGATGAGAATCGCCTATCACGGAAGGAACAGGAAGAGACCGCAGAATTTGAACGATGGACGCCGCAACTTCCTTATAGGTACGATTTCCAATGTAAAAATTTCGCTGACTCGAGTACAAGCCGAGGGGGGACTTTCAGCCCAAAAAAAGGGGCTGAAAATCTGGGCTTATACTCGAGTATATACGGTAATAAACTTCACAGTTCTGTTTGCGCATATTCTCTCCCTCTCTTTTTTTTTTAAGTTGCAGCGCCTTCATATTTTATTTTCACAGATTTTTTACATTATATTTTTTTCACTAATATTTTTGGGTAAGCGCAAGATATTATAATTTAAACAAACATGTCATACTTACCCAATCTGTGCCCCAGTCGGTGGTCCTGACTAGGGCTGAAACAACTAATCGATGAAATCAATCGATTACAATTTTCATAATCTATTAATCGGCCAGTAACATAATGGGGTTAAAAGAAACTAAAATTAGCCCTTTATAGTACAAAAAGAGCAAATCGCTACTGTAAATATAACTTTTACTGTCCCATAGTAAAAAATTAACCCTTTTCAGTAGCGATTATTTGCTCTTTTTGTACCAATTTTAGTTTTTTTAACCCCATTATGTTACTAAACATCTCAGGCCTGGGTCACACCTCCGTGTTTTTTGGTGCTTTTTGCAGAAACACACTACAGTTCATTTTAGGGATGTCCCGATACCGATACTAGTATCGGTATCGGCACCGATACTGAGCATTTGCCTGAGTACTTGTACTCGGGCAAATGCTCCCGATGCTTCACCCGATACTTGTGATCAGCAGTGATCAGTGCGGTGGGGGAAGTTACCAGCACCGATCACCGCTGTATATATTTAAAAGTAGTTTCTCCGAGTCCACTTCTCTCTCTCTCTCCCTCTCCCTCGCGGGTATCAGCTGCTTTAAAATCAGCGGTGATCGGTGCTTGTAGCTCCCCCACACACGATCACCGCTGATTGTCCCCGTATCCTCCTCCAGCCCCCTCCGTTTTGCTGCCGTCCCAATCCGTGTCCCCCTCCGTGCTGCCGTCCCAATCCGTGTCCCCCTCCGTGCTGCCGTCCCAATCCGTGTCCCCCTCCGTGCTGCCGTCCCAATCCGTGTCCCCCTCCGTGCTGCCGTCCCAATCCGTGTCCCCCTCCGTGCTGCCGTCCCAATCCGTGTCCCCCTCCGTGCTGCCGTCCCAATCCGTGTCCCCCTCCGTGCTGCCGTCCCAATCCGTGTCCCCCTCCGTGCTGCCGTCCCAATCCGTGTCCCCCTCCGTGCTGCCGTCCCAATCCGTGTCCCCCTCCGTGCTGCCATCCCAATCCGTGTCCCCCTCCGTGCTGCCGTCCCAATCCGTGTCCCCCTCCGTGCTGCCGTCCCAATCCGTGTCCCCCTCCGTGCTGCCGTCCCAATCCGTGTCCCCCTCCTCCACCCCCTCCATCTGTCAGGATGGAGAGCGGAGGTAGGAGCCGGTAAATCTGGCTCCTTACTGTTCGGAATGTACAGAGTCAGTGATCACTGACTCTGTCCATTCACATAACTGAAACATCGTAAACTGCGTTTACAATGTTTTAGTTAATGAATGAAGAGAAGCCGCGGTCTTCTCTCCATTCATTTTCAGCGCAGCAGAGGCTGCTGAGAAAGGGACTGGGGAATCTGTCCCTAGTCCCTTTCTCTGTCTCAAAGGGGAGATGTCAGAGGTCTGTTAAGACCCCTGATATCTCACCAAAGCCCCCCAACAGGGCTGATAAAAAAATAAAAAATTTAATAAAAAAAATAAAGAAATTAATTGTAAAAAATAAATAAAATAAAATAGAAGAAAAACACACACTGACACTGTCCACCCCCCACCCCTTAAAAAAAGAAAACATTATAAAAAAATCAAATCAATAAATAAATAAAAAAAAAAATTTTTTTCTTTTTTTAAAAGAGATTAAAAAAAAAGTATCGGTATCGGCGAGTACTTGGAAAAAAGTATCGGTACTTGTACTCGGTCTTAAAAAAGTGGTATCGGGACAACCCTAGTTCATTTACATGGTTTCCTATGGGACACGTTCACATCCATGATTTTTTCAGCTGTTGTGTATTTGGAAAGGGCAAGGACTTTTTTTAATGCAAAACGGTGCTATTTAATTTTTTTGGTTTAATATACTTCAATAGAGAAGCTGCAGAAAAGCATATAATGTGTTTTTGCGGCAATTTGTGTTTTGTAATCTGCCCAAAAACTAATTGGCCAAAAAAAAATTAAAAATGTAAATCGCAGCAAATTTACATTTTTTTTTACGTTTATTAACCGATTAATCGAAACAATAACTCACCCAACTAATCGATTATGAAAATAATCGTTAGTTGCAGCCCTAGTCCTGACCCCTCTTGCCCCCAGAGCAAGAGGCTTGCGATGTCAGCACCCGAGCAGGCTCACTCTCGAACCGCTGCTGTGCATATCCATTCACACACACAGCCGTGGCTCAGACCCGCGCTCCTTCGTCCCCTCATTGGCTCACTGGCTGTGTTTGACAGTAGCGGGAGCCAATGTCTCAGCCAATAAGGAGGCCAAAGCACTCGTGCACATCGCTGGATTGTGATGGGGATCAGGCAAGTATAAGGGGGCTGCTACACACAAAATGTTTTTTACTTTTACACATAAAATGGTAAAAAAAAAAATGAAAACCATTTAAAATCAAATCTGGGGAATATTGTTTACAAAAGTTTTTACAGTACAAAATCAGCAATCCTTCAAGGCTGAGCAGAGGGGGTTACCCCACAAGGACCAGAAGGCTTGGATAGATCAAAGTGACTCAACATCCTAGCTGGACAGCAAAGCCAAAACTATATGTGATCTTAGCCAAAAGGCAGAGAAGCAATATTTAACCAAATATTTAATGACCATTGTAATTTTACATACCAAGCCCCCTTTTTCTTTTAGATATACAGATTTCTAATAAAGTAATGGTTTTAACAGGACATTTCATACTTTACACCTCTGTAGCACCTGCAAAAGCCCCAGTATGCAACTAACTGCAGCAGTTGCATATACTGTAGTAGCCAAGAACGAAGAACTTCATTTGTCCTCCAGAGGGCGATGTGACCCCTGAACACCAATCCACTTCCCTTGTGCCCACTGAACCAAAAACACTGCAAGGTAAATTATATCTTTGTTCTCTGGACAACTGTGAACACAAAGTGAGGGTTTAGAAATATGCAGAAAATTCTAAATCCGGCAACTCAGATTGGAGAAGACACAAAACGGGACAGAGAGAGTAAACGTCTGATGCTTAATGTCTTTAAGCTTTGTTACCATTGTCATTCGAGGGATTACAACCCCCTTTAACTCAAAAAAGTCCCTTCTATTGCTCTCAGCTTCTATCAAATGCCTTATTTTGTGCTGCAATCCACCTTCCTGTGAGAGGGTGGCTACGTTCGTTCTTCATGGTCCGACTTTATATAGGAATGTAGCCACCCTCTCTCTCTCTCTCTCGCTGGCTCTGGAGATGGATTATGGGATTTCTAGTGTGCCTAGAGAAGCAATGTGCATGGCTCGTTCAACAGTAAAGCGGGGGGGGAAGGAGAGGTTTGGGAGCTCATGGAGAGGACATTACAAGGAGGCAGAAAACACACTCACACACACACGAAAAATAGATTACAGGACCATTAAAGCGAACCTTCAGTCATTTTTTCATCTTTCCATCTATTAAAGCGGTTGTATACCCGCTGCTGCTTTTTTTTTTCATACCTGAAAGGCAAAAGGCATAATGAGCTAGTATGCACCGCATACTAGCTCATTATGAAACACTTACCTTAGAACGAGGCGTCAGGAACTTACCTGGTCCACGCCGAGGGAGATGTCATCTTGCCTCGGCGTGTCCCCAGGTATCGCTGCTCCAGCGCTGCGAGTGGCTGGAGCGGCGATGTCATCACTCCCGCACGCCGGCAAGGTCCGGCGGCTGCCGGGCTTTAGCCAATCATCCCCTGTGCGCATGCGCTGCTGCAGTCAGCGGCTCATTGCAAGGGCAATATCTCCTAAACCGTACAGGTTTAGGAGATATTCTTTTTACCTACCGGTAAGCCTTATTATAGGCTTACCTGTAGGTAAAAGTAAAAAAAAAAACAAAAAAAAAAAAAAAAACGGGTATACAACCGCTTTAAATCTTCTGCCCTTGTTGTTTTAACTTTGGATATAAAAAATAAAAAAAATCCCTGCCAGTAAATACCTTCTACAGCCCACTTCCTCTCTTGTCTGGTCATTAGCTTAAGCTTAGGACATCATACACCACACTCTCACGCCAGAAAAGGAGGGGGCGAGTCATAAAAATGCCAATGAGAGCTGCAGAGCTGGAGGTGTGCCTCTGTGTAAATCCAGGAAGTGAGCAGGCAGCAGCTTCAGCTGCCCACAGTTAAAATGATTGCAGCCAGACTCAGTGGAGGGAGATTTCTGCAGCATATTTGGCAAGTACAGAATCAGAGTCTATATAAAATAAATATGCAAAGTGGCTGGAAGGAAGCTTCAGAATAGTAAAGATGTTTTTTTGTTTTTTTTTACAAATGATGTGAGCAGACTGCAGTTCCTCTTTAAGTAGTGGATGTGTATGAATTCATTATGACAAGGATATCGCTTTGGGGGCCCTTTAACCACTTCTCCACCAAGGACGTCATATGACGACTTTGAAGGGGGATATCTGAATGATGCCTGCAGCTACAGGCATCATTCAGATATTCTGTTCTTCTGGCGATTCTGCGCACCATAAGAATGATCATAGCGGCAGTTCCGCCGCTTGATTGTTCTTGTAGGCGGCGGGGAGGGGACACCCCCCCGCCGCTTCTCCGGGCTGTCCCGTGCCATCAGGGGCCCGGAGAACGAATCGGCCGGCGCCGGCTCTCGACGATAGAGATGACTGGTGATCAGTCATCTCTATGACCGTCGGAGTCCCGGGCGCGACGTCACGCCCGGTACCCGGAAGTAAACAAAGCCACAATTGCAGCTGTCAGCATGAGATCGGTGATTTTTTTTCACGATCTTATGCTTTCCAGCCTGGAGGAGAGATGTGGGGTCTTATTGACCCTGCATCTCTCTATAAAGAGGACCTGTCACACACATTCCTATTATAAAGGGATGTTTACAACTCCTTGTAATAGGAATAAAGTGATGTAAAAAAAAAAAAAAAAAAAAAAAAAAAAAAAAAAGGGAAAAACGCCCCTATCCCCGGTAGCTTTCGCTCAGAAGCGAACACGCATGCAAGTCCCGCCCACAAATGTAAACGCCGTTCAAACCCCACATGTGAGGTATCGCCGCGTGCGGTAGAGTGCGAGCAACAATTCTAGCACTAGCAGTGCTCTGTAACTCAAAAATAGTAACCTGTAAAAAAAAAAAATAATTCAAGCGTCGCCTATGGAGATTTTAAAGGATCGAAATTTGGCGCCATTCCACGAGTGTGTGGAATTTTAAAGCGTGACATGTTAGGCATCTATTTACTCTGCGTAACAGCAGCTTTCACATTATGCAAAAAAATTGGGCTAACTTTACGGTTTTGTTGTTTTTTAATTAGTGAAACCGTTTTTTTTCCCAAAAAAAGGCGTTTGAAAAATTATTGCGCAAATACCGTGCAAGATAAAAAGTTGCAATGACCGCCATTTTATTCCCTAGGGTGTCTGCTAAAAAGCCCGGTGGAGAAGTGGTTAAACTGTTGTCATTCTAAATCTTTTAAAATACCGTATTTATCGGCGTATAACACGCACAGGCGTATAACACGCACCCTAACTTTAAGAGGGAAGTTTCAGGAAAAAAAAAAACTTTTCACAGCCCCCTGCGTATAACACGCAGGCACAGTTTACCCTCTATTTTCAGGGTAAAAAAAGTGAGTGTTATACGCCAATAAATACAGTACTCCTCAATTCTACATGGATTTGTCCAGCCTCAATTCAGCCAAGGATGGGATTTAAAACTCAGCACTTCAGGTCACATGATTAGTAAACATTCCAACCAGTAATTCTATTTAAAAAAAAAAAAGGGAAGAAAGTCCTTTGAGCGTCTCGGCCTGTGGTGTTACAGGATCCAGCAATGTAAGCGGGTTATCTGAGGACACACAGTTGACACTACAGAGCAGCAGCAGAGCCACCACCTTATTAATAGTCTACAATATGGAAGCTGGTAAGTATGTAATCTCACTGACCTAACAAGGCCTGAAGGTCGTTTCATAAGAATGGCTGAAGACCGGAAGTGTCCCCGTCACTGCTGAGCCATTACAATGACATCACTTGGCATTAGGAAGTAAGAAGGAAACTAAAAGCATCTCTGCAGCTGGACAATGTTCCTTCTGTAATTCTGTTTTTCTTTCTATATCCATCTATTCCCAATAAGTGGGACTGGTTTTAATACGAAAATAAACTCAAATTCTAACACATTGTTAGCGGATGGAGTTTTATGGCCATGAATCCATTCACACTTGTTAGGTAGGTTGCTCCCCCAAGCCCTAACTGGGGTCACCCTCAGAGAATTGGGTGCTGAACCCTAGCAGGACCTCGTCTTATGCTCTTCAAATTGCCCATATCTAAATGAAAAGACCAGCTGGTTGCACGCTAGAAGAAATTCCAACAATGGTATCTTTATTCATCAGGACAACATGAACAGAGCCCAGGACCTTGTTCTCTGAAATATTTCACCCACAAAGCTGGTCTTCCTTAGAGGTCACCTCCCTGATCCTTGTGGGTGGAGCATGTCAGAGAAGGAGGTCCTAGGTGGGGACTCTCTGTTCATGTTGTCCAGACAAATAAAGTTACCAGTGCTTGATTTTTCTTTCATGGAGGCAGCCAGTCTTTTCCCTTAGATTTCTGCACACTCGCAATGGTTGAATGAGGATCTTCCATCTGCAACCACTGTAGCATGCAATTCGCACAGGAATCGCACCGCATTCCTGAGCACATCCCATGTGATGCCTGTGCAGTGCGATTTGAGCCATACATGCATGGCTCAAAGCGGATCAACATGGTGCAGGATCCTTTTTTCCCCCCCGCACCTGAATCACATCACATGGGTGTCCACACCCATATGATTCTGGCAATCGCTCTGCGTTTTGAGATCTGTTTCGGGGTGTCGTTGATCTAACATTGATACCTGTGGATCACATGAATGCCATTTGACTGCAACGTGGTGCGTGAAATGGATTCGCTGTGTTCCCCACATTGCATCAGTGTGAACCAGGGCTTAAAGCGGAGTTCCACCCAAAAGTGGAAGCCCTGCTTCTCTGCCTCCTCCCCCTCTCCTCCTGTGCCACATTTGGTACCCAGTTTTTGACAGGTACCCATTCCCACTTCCAAAAGATCTCGCCGCAATCACTCAGATGTTCGGCCCCCCTCCCTCCCCCGCCGCCAGGCCATTCAGCGTGCTTCATGCATGTGCAGTAGGGACCTGGCTGTTAAGTCAAAAGGCTTCACTGCTGGTTTCCCTTACCACAAATGAGAGTTGGAAACATCGGCTGGGGTGCCGACATCACTGGATTCCAGGACTCCGCTTTGAGGTTAAAAAAAAAAAAAAAAAAAAACACTAAACCCTAGAGCCACTTTAAAGTGGAATTAAACACGCCTATCCTTTGCAGCCAAGGAAGCTGCTTCTGTTTGATCTGCAACTGCCATGGTGTTGCACATGTGATCAGTGATGACTCAAGACATTTGATGGTTACGACAGCTTGGTGGAGGACACAAGCAAATGTGACAGTTGCCAATCCCCAGTATTCCAGGAATCTTTTGTGAAACTTAAAATCGGTGGGTTAAGTTCCACTTTATGATTTACTGCTGTTCAGGTGCTCTGGGCTTCAGCAAAAGGACAGCCTCCAGCAAAAAGAAGAAACAGGAAAAATGCTGGAGGCAAATTTACAACACACACTAATTTTGGTAGCATAATCATTAATGTGCAGTGTACCGTATATACTCGAGTATAAGCCGAGTTTTTCAGCACATTTTTTTGTGCTGAAAATGCCCCCCTCGGCTTATACTTGTGTCACCTTATCTCCCGGACTTTGGGGACCCGGTACCGGCCAGTCGTAGGTCCCCTGGACCTCAAGCTTGGCACACATGTAGCCTCACTCTTCCTCTACAAGGGTGCAAAAGGTTTGTTGTCCAGGGGACCTATGGCCAGGGAGCACCGATTTTTCAAAGCCGGGCACCCCTTCCATAGACTCCAATGTTAAATGGTCATTTCTCTGGTGAAATTGGGGACCCGGTACCGGCTGGTCGTAGATCCCCTGGACCCGAAACTTGGCACACATGTAGCCCCATTTCTCCTCTACAAGTGTGCAAAGTTTGTTGTCTGGGAGACCATCGATTTTTCAAAGCCGGGCACCCCTTTTGATAGACTCCCACGTTAAACGTCAGTCGAGGCATGGGCAGTTAGGCATGCAGATGGACACCCTAGGCTTATACTCGAGTCAATACGTTTTCACAGTTTTTTTTGTGGTAAAATTAGGTGCCTCGGCTTATACTCGAGTATATACGGTATGTTTCTTGCTAAAGAACATTATTTAATTTTTTTTTATCATGTTATGGGTAAAGTTCTGCTTTAGGCTGGGTTCCTACTGAAGCGGCTCCCAACAGGGGTCCATACCTCCCAACTGGCACGCATTCTGCGGGTTTTAGCCGCAGAGACTCCTCCTTCCCGCAGTCCCGCGAGACTGTCATGTTTCCCGCACAGCAGGAAGCATGAACAGATGAAGAGGAGCAGCAGCAGGTAAGAGCGCCCCCTCCCCCCACGATCGGCGGACTAGTATTGGACACATTTTTTTTTTTAAATGTCCCAGCGGCGCTGTCACCCCCCCCCCCCACCCGCTCAACAACTTTTTTTTGAATGGCCGAAACAAAAAAAAAAAAAATCACCCCGCACCCCCCCCCCCCCCGCTCAACAACTGTAGTTGGCAGGGGAGAGGGGGCGGTGGGACTTTAAAAAGTTGGGAGGTATGGGGGTCCGATGCAACAGTGTTAACCCAGCCTAAGTGGAAGTACACACCCTCCTATCCTTTTCAGCAGAGAAAACTGCCATCTTGGCCTCTGATTAATCTACAACTGCCATGATGCTGCACATGTGATCAGTTATGACACCAGCCATGTGCCAGGAATGTACCGTAACTGTTTTTTTAAACTGTTAAAATTGATGGGTTTACCTCCTTAAGTTTCAGGTTGCTTTAACCGATCAAAAAATGTATCTTTGACATGCAGATAAATTGAGCAGAATAAATACAAAAGGAACATTATGTTAAATTGTTTCTTTGTACAATCTGAGCAGCTTGTTAGACAAGCTGCAGACTCTCAGAACTTCTCTGGGTGCACATTGGAGACAGAGTGTAAGCTCCTCTGGTGCAGAGGCTGAGGACTGGCTCTGTGTTCTCTGTACAGCGCTGCGGTATAGGTCAGAGCTATATAAATATATAACCTTGTGTCACATTAGAGTGTAAGCTCCTCTGGTTCAGAGACTGATGTGGCTCAGTGTTCTCTGTACAGCGCCGTGGTATAGGTCAGAGCTATATAAATATATAACCTTGTGTCACATTAGAGTGTAAGCTCCTCTGGTGCAGAGGCTGATGAGGCTCAGTGTTCTCTGTACAGCACTGCGGTATAGGTCAGAGCTATAGAAATGTATAACAGCGTATGACTGTGGTGGGGACATTAGAGTGCAAGCTCCTCTGGTGCAGAGACTTTAAATGGCTCAGTGCTCTCTGTGTACAGCACTGCTGTATATGTCAGAGCTATATAAAATGTACGACTGTGGTGGGGGCATTAGAGTGTAAGCTCCTCTGGTTCAGAGACCGATGTGACTGGCTCCGTGTAGAACCCTACAGTGTGTCAGAGTTGTACAACTGTTTAAAAAAAAAAAAAAAAAAAGTGTGACTGTCAACACAGAGGACAAGGGGGCACTCTAAGTCTAGAGGAAAAGAGATTTCATCTCCAAATACGGAAAGGTTTCTTCACAGTAAGAGCTGTGAAAACGTGGAATAGACTCCCTGCAGAGGTGGTTCTGGCCAGCTCAGTAGATTGCTTTAAGAAAGGCCTGGATTCTTTCCTAAATGTACATAATATAACTGGGTACTGACATTTATAGGTAAAGTTGATCCGGGGAAAATCCGATTGCCTCTCGGGGGATCAGGAAGGAATTTCCTGCTGTACCAAAAATTGGATCATGCTCTGCTGTGTTTTTTATTTTGCCTTCCTCTGGATCAACTGTGGGTATAGAATTGGGTATATGGGATTGTACGATATATATTTATTTTTTTATGGTTGAACTAGATGGACTTGTGTCTTTTTTTAACCCAACTATGTGATGGAGACATTAGAGTGTAAGCTCCTCTGATGCAGAGACTGATGTGAATGGCTCAGTGTTCTCTGTACAGCACTGCAGTATATGTCGGAGCTATAGAAATGTATAATAGCATACGACCATGGGGGGGGACATTAGAGTGTAAGCTCCTCCACTGCAGAGACTGATGTAGCTCAGTGCACTCTGTACAGCGCTGCAGTATAGGTCAGAGCTATAGACATACAGTATATAACAGTGTGTGACTGTGACAGAGTGTAAGCTCTTCTGGTGCAGACACTGTAAATGGCTCAGTGTTCTCTGTACAGCACTGTGGTATATGTCAGAGCTATAGAAATATATAATAGCATACGACTGTGCACAGACATTGGAGTGTAAGCTCCTCTGGTTCAGGAGTGTAAGCTCCTCTGGTTCAGGAGTGTAAGCTCCTCTGGTTCAGGAGTGTAAGCTCTTCTGGTTCAGGAGTGTAAGCTCTTCTGGTTCAGGAGTGTAAGCTCTTCTGGTTCAGGAGTGTAAGCTCTTCTGGTTCAGGAGTGTAAGCTCTTCTGGTTCAGGAGTGTAAGCTCTTCTGGTTCAGGAGTGTAAGCTCTTCTGGTTCAGGAGTGTAAGCTCTTCTGGTTCAGGAGTGTAAGCTCTTCTGGTTCAGGAGTGTAAGCTCTTCTGGTTCAGGAGTGTAAGCTCTTCTGGTTCAGGAGTGTAAGCTCTTCTGGTTCAGGAGTGTAAGCTCCTCTGGTTCAGGAGTGTAAGCTCCTCTGGTTCAGGAGTGTAAGCTCCTCTGGTTCAGGAGTGTAAGCTCCTCTGGTTCAGGAGTGTAAGCTCCTCTGGTTCAGGAGTGTAAGCTCCTCTGGTTCAGGAGTGTAAGCTCCTCTGGTTCAGGAGTGTAAGCTCCTCTGGTTCAGGAGTGTAAGCTCCTCTGGTTCAGGAGTGTAAGCTCCTCTGGTTCAGGAGTGTAAGCTCCTCTGGTTCAGGAGTGTAAGCTCCTCTGGTTCAGGAGTGTAAGCTCCTCTGGTTCAGGAGTGTAAGCTCCTCTGGTTCAGGAGTGTAAGCTCCTCTGATTCAGAGACTTAAGCGAATGGCTCAGTGTTCTCTGTACAGCACTGCAGTATATGTCAGAGCTATAGAAATATATAATAGCATACGACTGTGCACAGACATTAGAGTGTAAGCTCCTCTGGTGCAGAGACTGCTACTATGTATCTCTAGGAATCTCCAAGTGTTGCTATGGTGACAGAGACCCCCAAAACCTCAGGAAGTCTATATACACACACATAAATAAATCCATCCATTCATCCCAACCAGTCTAATGCTGAGGTAGAATGAGATGACTGAACTCCCATACACCCCCCATTAGTCAGTCACGTCCCGTACAATGAACACCCGTCCTCCTCCTCTCCCCCATCTGGTTCTCTTCCTACCCCCAGTCACCCCCCCCATCCCCGGTACCTGTCTTCCCGCCCAGCCGGAGCAGCGCTCCCACACTCCTCACAGCCGCCATGTTGTCCGAGGTGACACTGACAGGACCCCTCTGGGAGCCGGTTTTCTGTCCGGGCTCATCACGCCTCACCCTCAGGGCTGTCCGACAAACTGCCTGACCGACTTTACCCATTATCTACAACAGTAACCCGAAAAGCACAGGAATATATTCAGCTGGACGAGAGAATTTGTATGAGAGTTAGTGGCCTGAGGGTATCGGAGAGGAGTGAAGGTGGTGGAATACGGAGGAAATTGAGACAGGCGCTCCATGGACAGCCCTAGAAGGCAGAACGGGAGGAGGGGGCCTCATAGTGAACTTGACGCATCTGGCGGCTGAGAGAGAGAAGAGTGAGCGGAGGAGAGCTGAGGTGAGGGGGAGCGTTGACCCGGGGGGGTGTCATAGAGACTGGAGAGGGAAGGGCAGTACACCTCACTCTGTCACTATACCAGAACCCTCAGCACAGTCATGTTTAGTCCTTCTCTGGCAACGGGAGGGTCTCCACATGTTGTCACCAGTCATGTTTAGTCCCCCTCTGGTCATTGAAGGTCTCTACGTTGTCACCAGCCATGTTTAGGCCTCATCTGAGGTCTCCACATTGTCACCAGTCCTGTTTAGGTGTCTCCACGTTGTCACCAGTCATGTTTAGTCCCCCTCTAGTTTTCTGGGGTCTCCACGTTGTCACCAGTCATGTTTAGTCCTCCTCTGGTCTTCTGGGGTCTCCATGTTGTCATCAGTGATGTTTAGTCCTCCTCTAGTCTTCTGGGGTCTCCACGTTGCCATGTTTAGGTGTCCTCTGGGGTCTCCACCTTGTCACCAGTCATGTTTAGTCCTCCTCCTAGTCTTCTGGGGTCTCCACCTTGTCACCAGTCATGTTTAGTCCTCCTCCTAGTCTTCTGGGGTCTCCACCTTGTCACCAGTCATGTTTAGTCCTCCTCCTAGTCTTCTGGGGTCTCCACCTTGTCACCAGTCATGTTTAGTCCTCCTCCTAGTCTTCTGGGGTCTCCACCTTGTCACCAGTCATGTTTAGTTCTCCTCCTAGTCTTCTGGGGTCTCCACCTTGTCACCAGTCATGTTTAGTCCTCCTCCTAGTCTTCTGGGGTCTCCACCTTGTCACCAGTCATGTTTATTCCCCCCCCCTGGATTTCTTATCTGGGGTCTCCACCTTGTCACCAGTCATATTTAGTTTTCCTCTGGCTCTCTGGGGTCTCCACTTTGCCATGTTTAGGTGTCCTCTGGGGTCTCCACATTGTTACCAGTCCTGTTTAGGTGTCTGCAAGTTGTCACTAGTTCTGTTTAGGTCCTTGGAGGTCTCCACATTCTCACCAGTGATGTTTAGGCCACCTCTGGCTCTGGAGGGGTCTCCACATTCTCACCAGTCATGTGTAGGCCTCCTCTGGCTCTGGAGGGGTCTCCACATTCTCACCAGTCATGTGTAGGCCTCCTCTGGCTCTGGAGGGGTCTCCATGTTTTCACCGGCCATGTATAGGCCTCCTACGGTCCTGTTGTCACTGGTCATGGTTAGGCCTTCTACAGTCCTTGGAGGTCTCCACAATCTCACCAATCATGTTTAGGCCTCCTCAGGGGTCCCCACATTCTCACCAGTCATGTTTTAAGCCTCCTCTGGGGACTTCACATTCTCATTAGTCATGTTTAGGCCTCCTCTGGCTCTGGAAGGGTCTCCATGTTGTCACCGGTCATGTTTGGTCTCCTCTGGTCCTTGGAGGTCTCCACATTCTCACCAGTTCTTTAGACCTCCTCTGGTACTTGGAGGTCTCCACGTTCTCACCAGTCATGTTTAGGCCTCCCCAATCCTTGGAGGTCTCTACGATGTCACCAGTCATGTTTAGGCCTCCCCCAGTCCTTGGAGGTCTCCACTTTCTCACCAGTCATGTTTAGGCCTCCTCTAACTTTAGGGTCTCCATGTTATCACCATAGCAGCACTGGGAGATTAGGTTTTTGGGGAATTGGGTTGCAAACCTCTCCCTTTTTTTGGTGATTGGATCTTATGATTAGTGCAGGGGTCACTGGCAGAACCAGGGTTAAAGTTAAACCCCAGACAGATGTTAAAATGATGTGGGCCTGTATTCCTTTTGAAATGTATTTGTTCATGTATGAATCTGGTATAAGCGGCTAATTCTGTCTATCAGCCTCCTGTCATCTGTACATCTGCTTTCAGCCGCGGGAACCAATCGGGTCTGCTGACAGAAGAGTGATTGGAGGGATGGGCTGATCCATGCTTTGCTGCTCCTTCATTGCCCAATCGGCAGGCTCAGGAGGGTGGGGAGGTGACACCTTTGTGTTCCATTAAAGGGGAAGTTTACTCAAAGGCGATCCCTGAACCATACACTTCACTAGCAGCCCTGGACCCTGTGAGCATCACAATGGTCACAGTTTCAGAGCTGCCACATGACCGCCCTGACCAATGAAAATCTCCCTTAAGCCGCCTTCTTCAAGGGTGCCATTTCTGATGAAAGAAGAGTACCTGTTGGTCATGACCGCTCACCATTACAATGTGTACAGGCTGTGGGGCTGGCAGTGCACTGTACAGACCACCTTTTGTCAATGCAAACTAACCCTTTAAGGCTGGGTTCACCCTATTGCGAATTGGATGTGGATTTCTCCGCATCTAATTCGCATGACAGGAGTGTGCCTGGTTTTCAATGGAGCCAGTGTCCTATCGAGTAGGGGGGCACTATAGAACACCGGTTCACACATCTCCGGGGTGGCCGTGGAGCGCACAGCAGAAGACTGCATCTTTTGGCTCAGTTTCAGGTCTGAATTTGGCTAAAAATTCGGACCTAAAACGGTGAACCGTGGACGCACTGGACCCCCTGCTGTGCCCCGCTGCCGCACATAGTGTGAACCCAGCCTAATGCATATGTGAACCCTCACCACGTAAGACCATACATTCAGTTTAAAATGGGCAAAACATTTTGTGTATAGATATACACAAAATAAATAAATAAAATGTATCTCCGCTGCATGAGGGGCTTGGAGGGATGGGGGTAGAGAAACAGCAGCACGCTAACCTTCCCAGAGAATGGCTGTGCAGGGGGGGGGGGGTCAGTACAAGTCTAATCATTGGAGGACAGGCAGGCTGTGCAGCGGTGGGGAGTCAGCACAAGCCTAATCATTGGAGGACAGGCAGGCTGTGCAGGGGTGGGGTTTCGGCACAAGTCTGGCCATTGGGGGACAGGTAGGCTGTGCAGGGGTGGGGTGCCGGCACAAGTCTGGCCATTGGAGGACAGGCAGGCTGGGGTGTCAGCACAAGTCCGGCCATTGGAGGACAGGCAGGCTGTGCAGGGGTGGGGTGTCAGCACAAGTCTGGCCATTGGAGGACAGGCAGGCTGTGCTGGGGTGGGGTGTCAGCACATGTCTGGCCATTGGGGGACAGGCAGGCTGTGTAAGGAAGCAATACAAAGAGAACAGGATACTTTTTCATACAAGTACATGGTAGAGCAGCCACATATCAGGAATATGAAATGTTGGGTAAAATATGATTTAAAGTGGAAGTAAACCCTCCTATCGTTTTCAGCCAGGGAAGCTGCCATCTTGACCTTTTTTTTAATCTTCAACTGCCATGATGCTGCACATGTGACCAGTTATGACACCAGCCATTGGATGGGTTGACAGTTTGGTTGAGAGCACAACCAATGTGGCAGTTAGCATTTCCGGCATGCTGGGAATTTAACAGTTTTTTTAAACTGTTAAATCAATGGGTTTACTTCCACTTTAAGAATATCTAAACCAAAGAACAAGAATATAATATATCTTGGCTTAGTGGCCCCTACAGGTGGTGACAACGCTCTTCCTCCATATGTACAATAGAGTGAGTGTTGTCACCCTAGGACAGGAAGTGTATTCCTGGTAGGATCACATGATGAAAATAAAGGAGGAAAGTGAAGTCCGCCACCAAATCTAAGGACTGGTCAGCTACAATATATTCATTTTGGGGAGTTAGATGTGCTTTAAGGCCTTGTTCACACCAGCCCGCATACTAAAACAGGATGTATTATCGTGCAGACTGAGGTCTGTTCTGTGTTTCCTTTTATTTATATTTTAATTATTTTTACTGAAGTGTCACAAAGTAGAACTGGTGCAGAGAAGGATGGAGACTACAGGTGATCTGTGGTGTGGTGCAGAAAGAAGTGGACATTTTTCTGCACCTCTCCCCTCCACTGCAGTGTGAACAGAGCACAGGGATGAGAACATTTGTTTCTATGTGCCCTTGCAGAGATCTTTTATTGATCAGGCGCAAAAAATCTTGTGGTTCCACGTATGGTGTGAACAAGCTCAAGTTCAGCTTAGGCAAACAAATAACAAAAAGTCATGTAAACACCAGTAGTGTAGCGCTGCTAAAATAGAATAAACAATTTTAGAGAACGCACAAATATAAAATAAGGAAAATATGGCCAAAACCTCGGTGCTGTAAACCACACAAAAGATCACATGCAATATAAGTGTCAAAGGGACATCCCTGCTGGCAAACCTGTCAGTCAGTGGCTGCAGCTGCTGATCAGTGTATTTTGACAGGGGCAAGTCCTGCTGTCACAATGCAGTATCATGGCGGGAGAGCGGCTCCTCCAAGCCAAACGCTGTGCGCGGCTCCTCCCGCCGCCAAGTGCCTCCTTAGCAAGGCACGTGTTATAGGGACACTCGTGCAGGCTCTCGATCCCAAGCCAGCTCTGTGCGTCCATTGACACACAGAGTGAGGCTTGGCCCTGCCCCACAACTTCCTCCTCACTGAGCCTCTGCTCTTGTGCACATCGCTGAATTGAAATGAAATCGGGCTCAGTGGGAAGAATTTAGGGGGGGGGGGAGCTTTTACCTTCATGCAAAGAAATAAAAACCTCAGTTTTAGAAGGTTTTTTTACCTTCATGCATAGAAGTAAAGCTTCCTTCTTTTTTTTTTTTCTAAATAACATGCATGTTATACTTGCCTGCTCTGTGCAGTGGTTTTGCACAAAGCGGCCCCAATCCTCTTCTTTTCGGGTCCCCCGCTGGCGCTCCTGGCTTCCCCCCCCCCCCCCACCAGAGCAGTGCCCTCAGAGAAAGACGCTTGTCCTGGGGGTTCCGATGTGTGCTCGCACCCAAGCTGCTGCTCTTTGCATCTATAAGACACACAGAGCCTTGGCTCGGGCCCCGCCCCCACTCTCTCCTCATTAGCTCACTGGCTGTGATTGACAGCAGTGAGAGCAAACGGGCTCAGCCAATGAGGAGGGAGAGTCCCCATACAGGCAAGGCTATCGTGAACATTGCTGGATCAGGGTGGGGGCTCGGGTAAGGACTTGGAGGGAGGGTGAACCCTGCACAAAGGTGTTTTTTTTTTTTTTTTTTTTTTTACCTTCATGCATAAAAGTAAACTTTCAGCCTTTAGAACCACTTTTAATGCATTAGGTAAAAAACCTTTTGTGTTCAGCTCCCAACTCCACCCCACCTCTCCCCTTATATTTATCTGAGCCTGATCTCGATCCAGCGATGTGCCTGAGAGCAGCGTCTCTTTGCTCTCTCCCTCCTCCCGGGACATGGAAGCGTGAGCCATGGCAGTCACAGTGGGGGGGCTGAGTCGCGCTGTGTACGTCAATGGACACACAGTGCCCAGTTTAGGTCTGTGCCCGTATGAGTGCCCCCATAACAAGTGGCTTGCTATGGCGGCTTTCAGAAGAGGGGAGGAGCCAGGCGCAAGAGAGAGGAGGATTAGGGCTGCTCTGTGCAAAACCATTCCACAGAGCAGGCAAGTTTAACATGTTTATTTTAATTTAAAGGAGAAGTCCAGCCTGAGCTCATTTGGCTGGGCTTCTCCTATGGGTCACAGGAGTGCAATTCGTTTTGCACTCCTGTGACCCGTTTTGAGCAGAAAGCGGGCTGAAGTCCACTCTCTGCTGATGTCACAGGAATCGGTCCAGGCATCTCGTCATCCTGACAATAAAGTCTGGATCCGCCAGATGCCTGGACTGGTACCTGACTCAGCCTCTCAGCGAGCCACTGAAAGCCTGCGACGGCCGCTCCCCGCCCCCCCACAGCTCAGTGCTTCAGTGAATGCGGGGGTGGGGTGGGCAGAGCGGAGAGCTGCTGACTGACAGGCAGCAGCTCTCTGCTCGGGGAGCTGAGAGAACGGAGCCATCGCTGATGTTCGATGGCTCAGTTCTCAGTGAAGAGGCGACGGGGGACAGACGACGCAGCATCAGTTTGATGCTGCATCCATCTAGGCAAGTATGATAAAAAAAAACAAAAAAAACATACTTCTCTTTTAAAGAAATGTTTTTCTTTGCAATCACTTTAACCCTCTTTTAACCCCCTGTTCACACCGGTGCGACTTGTCATGTGATTAGAACGGTCCAAATCGCATGACAAGTCGCACCCAATTCTTCCCTTTTGTCAGCAATGGAACTGATCAAAGCGGTGCAATGCCAACTTTGCACCGATTTGAAAAAAGTTCCTGCACCATGTGTGGCGATTTCAGGTGCGACTTGCATAGACATCTGTGCATGCAGTTGCACAGATGTCAGCCAAGTTGCACTAACTGAAATTGTGCGATTTCAGTTGAAGTTGCATGATTTCCATGTGCTGATTCGGTGTAAACGGGGGCTTAAAGCTCAACTCCAGCCAAACCTTTTTGTTCTTTTTGGTTTTTAGATCTGTGGAAGGTTTAGAAACGTCTGTCAGGATTTTATGACAGACCAAGTCTCTATTTGGGCTTTTAACACACACACACACACACACACACACACACACACTTCCTGTCCAGGTGATGGGTGTCACACAAAACAGGAAGTGAGGGGAGATACCTGACAGGGACACAGCATTGAAAACCGACGGAGACTCTACAGTCCTGTATGGAAAGATATTGGCTTTGGACGTCTGATGCTGAAATACTCAGATTTAAATAAAGTTATAGGGGGTTGCCGCCTTGCCAAACTGTTTTATTGTATAAGCCTGAGGTGGTTGTAGCCGTATATCGGAGCACTTGCGACAGAAACAACTGAATACTGTCTGATACTTTTTTTTTTTTTTGCACTAACATATTTTTCAGGACAAGCTTTCGGGGTGTTCCCCCTTCTTCAAGGTCCCAGCAGTACTGATTTAGGCTGGGTTCACATTGATACTACACAACAGTCATACAACTTTGCTCTGCGACATCAGTCCTACATCAGTCCGACTTGAATGAACAGGATACTACTTTGATCCGACTTTGATAGTCTGACTTAGAGCCGGTTCACACCAGGGCGGCGCGATGCGGCACGTCTTGTGGGGGCGACCTCGGCGGCGTGATCTTGAGACGCCCGCCGAGGCGATTTGCATAAGACTTCTGTATAGAAGTCAATGCAGGTCGCCCCCAAAAGTAGTACAGGAACCTTTTTCTAAGTCGGAGCGACCTGAGTCGCTCTTACTTAGAACGGTTCCATTGAAAAGCGTGGGAGTCGCCTGACGAGTCGCCCTGGTGTGAACCGGCTCTTATTCTTTGACCAATCAAAACAATCCCAGGGTGAGATCAATTCCTTTTACTGCTGCTGTAATCACTATGTCGGATGTCAAAAGTCGGATGGTAAGGACAAGGATTCTACTTTGATCCGACTTCAATGATATTCAATGGGCTGAAGTAGGATCAAAGTCGGACCAAAGTAGTACAGGGAGCATGTGTCGGACCAGTTAAAGGGGTTGCTCCGCCGGAAAAAAAAAATTAAAAGCCAGCAGCTACAGCAGCTGCTGGCTTTTAATATTTGGACACTTACCTGTCCTGGAGTCCAGCGACGTCCGCAGCAGAGGACGAGCGACCGCTCGTCGCTCTGCTGCTCCCTCCGCCATCCTCGCTGAGGGAACCAGGAAGTGAAGCCCTGCGGCTTCATGCCCGGTTCCCTACGGCGCATGCGCGAGTCGCGCTGCGCCGTTCTGATTGGTGCTCCTGTGTTCTGGGAGCCGAGTGTCTCCCAGAACACCAAGGGAAGTCTGCGGGAAGTGACGTAACTCCCGCAGATTCCCGGAGACAGGACTCCCGGATGTGGGTGAAAATACCTGTCTAAGACAGGTATCTTCACCCCCCTCCCCCCTGAAAGGTGTCAATTGTGACACCGGAGAGGGGGAGGGTTCCAAATAGCAAAAGTTGCTATTTAGGGTGGAGCTCCACTTTAAGACGGCTCTCATAGGGAAACATTGATTTTCACACGTCATGCGACATGAGCTCCCAATGTCGGATCGTTTGTCGCCCCAGTGTGAACCCAGCCTGATTATTATAATCTGGTTTATACAAACGACCTGCATTACAGTCTGATCATGTGACTTTCCATTTAATCCAAACAAATTTTATATGTGAGATTTGCTTTTGTAATGGAGATCTGTCACATGATGACGATACTTTTAATACCCTTAATGGGTCATAAACCTGTTTGGTGTGGTGGTATGTATGAGCTGAGGAGGTCATTGTCATGACATTGTAATAGTAGTGAACCATGTGGGTCTCAGGCCCAGGTGGAAGGATTGACCTTCAGGGCCCATGTGACTTTGCATTGTTCCTGATATGACATGTGGGAGGAATCTGCGATGGAATTGGGTGAAAGGTGACGGAGGGAAATGTAGGTAAAAGGTCACCGCCTGGAGGAGGAGGAGGAGGAGTGTATGACCAGCATCTTAATGATGGGAGGAGGAGGAGGAGGGGAGAGAATCCTTCCTGTGGGAGACCAGATTTGCAGCATGCTTTCCGTTTACATTATGTATATGATCAGGGCTGCATGGCCTCCAGGGAGGAATAAAAATAGAATGGAAACTCGCCTTATTTTGCCGTGTCTGCTAAACCTTTATAATCAGCGTCTCATTCTTCTTGTACACAGCGTAGGCATTTGTATTCCATTCACACTTTTTTCCCCTGCTTTTAGTTGCTTCCCTGGTTGTTCCAGACGCCAATAAAATCAGTCAATTAAAGCCGCATTAAAACCAAAATCAAACCTTTTATTATATCGCAGCTTACCAATTTGTGACGTGATGGCTGCATTCGTTTTTCTATTTTCATTTATGCTACGTTTCCACTGAGCGGAACGGTTCGGGTCGGTACGGTTTGGAACGGTTAGAATGGTCCGGTCTATTCTCGTGAGCGTTTCCAATGCAAGTCGGACCGCCAGGGGCCATACAGATTTTAGAAAAAATGCCTTGCGTGATGTCACACTAGTGCGACGAGAAACGTGACGCAGCGTCAGTCAGCGCCAGCTACACAACAAAAACAATAATGGAGGTTATCCAGCAGCTTGTGTTTTTTTCTACTGGCCTTTTGGTTCTTTGTAGTCCAAATACATGCCGCACTGTATGAGAGAAGGTTGCGAGCGGCAATGAGAAAAACGGCATTGAAGAAAATAAATTTGCTAGCTTGGATGTTTAGCCGGGAGGAGAAGTACACCTTTGTGCGGCAAAGACAAAGACGGCAGCGCTATAGGGTAAGCACAACTGACCGACTTAACTCAGACCTACCTGACATACACACTACCTACCTGACATGCAAACACACACTGACCCACCTACCTGACTTACACATACACACACTGACCCACCTACCTGACTTACACATACACACTGACCCACCTACCTGACATGCACACACACACAATGACCCACCAGACACATATGTTATATATGTATAATGTTTTTTTTTTAGTGATATGTTACCATCTGTGTTTTTTTTTTTTTTTTAGATGCTTCTGCTTTTGGCAAATCAGCGCCGCCGACCAGTCATTTGGGCTTTCCCCCGTGCCAATGAGTGGTGGGATGTGACCGTCCCGGGATTCACCCACACACAGTGGGTGCAGAATTTTAGAATGTCTGAGGAAACCTTCTCATACCTTTGTACCAAGCTACGTCCAGCGATGGAGAAGCAAAGCACCAACTTCAGAGCCAGTTTGCCAGTGAGGAAAAGAGTTGCCATTGCACTGTGGAAGCTGGCTACCAACAGTGAATATAGAAGTATTGGTCATCTTTTCGGTGTCACTAAATCTTCAGTGTGCCGGTGTGTGCAGGACTTCTGTAAGGCTGTCTGCACATTGCTAGCTCCTGAAATTGTGCATTTTCCGGACAGGGAAAAGCTTAAAGACATGGCTGAGTACTTTGAGAACAGGTGGGGCGTTCCACAGTGTGTTGGTGCTATTGATGGCTCACACATACCAATAATAGCACCACAAGAATACCACACTGACTATTTCAACCAGAAAGGCTGGCATTCTATCATCCTCCAGGGAGTAGTGGATGGCAAGGGACTATTCTGGAATGTGAATGTAGGAAAGCCTGGGAGTTTGTATGATGCTCGTGTTCTACGATTGTCCACATTTTGGGATTGGGTTGGCCAGGGAGGACTGTACCCTGGTTCCACTAAGAACATTTGTGGGGTCAATGTTGGGTATTATGTTCTTGGGGACTCTGCCTACCCTTTACAAATTTGGCTCCTGAAACCATTTCCTGACAATGGCCGCCTGACAACAGAACAGCAAACCTACAACAAAAAAACATCCAGGGCACGTGTCGTAGTGGAAAATGCTTTTGGAAGACTGAAGGGTAGATGGAGGTGTCTTATGAAGAGGAATGACAGTGACATTAAACTTGCCAAATCCATGGTGCTTACCTGCTGTGCTCTTCACAATCTTTGTGAAAGTCATGGAGAAGACTTTGACCAGGATTGGAATACATCTTCAGAAGAGCCAGTACCAGTAATAGCACCCCATGATATGGAAGAAGAGTGCAGTGAAATACGCCAGGCTCTGATGCTGCACCTCAATGTTAAAATTTTTACCATGATTTATTAAAAATTTTAATACCTTTTTGCTATATTGTTAATAATGTTTTATAATAAAAAATACATACTCAAAAAATTCGCTCATGGTTTTTATTTCACAAAAAACTCATCGTTCCATATATTCTGTTAAAGAAAACTAAGATTTTTTTTTTTTTATAAAAAAAGAATAGAAAAAAAAATGGGTACAGGTCCTTTGCTACATGAAAGGCACTACGGTCTGGGTGGTGACCTGGGTTCACGACTGGCTGAAAGGACTTGAACAAGCTGACCTAGGACACCGAGGAAGAAGGCCTGGTTGAAGGTAGACAGCTGCTCCATCTGCTGACGGGCGATTTCTGCCTCCTGGCGCATAGCTTCCTGTGCATCCTGACGCAGTGCCTGAAACCGCCTTTCAGATTCGTTCTCAATTCTTTCCAGCTGCCTTTCTTCTGCTGCCCTCATATCCTCCATGACTGTGCGCAGATCCAACTGCAAACGTCTCCTATGACCTATAATATACAAAATATCAAACTAGTGTTTTTGGTAACATCTGTCAAAACAATACTGTAACCCCCTTTCTCATCTGCCACACCAGACTACATCACATTTATCTACTGCCCCACAACTGTAACCCCTGCACATCTGCCCTACTGCTCTTCTGCCCCACTGCTGAACCCCCTTCTCACCTCTTACACCTCTGTACCCCCTGCACATCTGCCCCACTGCTGAACCCCCTTCTCACCTCTTACACCTCTGTACCCACTGCTCTTCTACCCCACTGATTAGTTATTTTAAGAAAATGCACACATTTCACTATTATCATCATGTCTTACCATTGTGCCGGGGTGCATTGGGCGTACTCTGTGGTTGGGTACTCTGTAGGCTAATCTGTAGTTGGGTACTCTGTGGTTGGCTTGATGAGATACTACTGGTGCTGCTGAAAGACGTTGAAGGTCCATCATCTGACAAGTTTGACGCATCATTGGAGAGTCCATCAGCTGTTTCTGAAAAAAACATTTGGTTATATATATATTTTTTTTACAGGTTAGCATAGCGAAATCCTATGGCATCAAAAAAAATTTAAACTTACCAAAGGGGTCAACCATGGATTCGAGAATTGCAGTTGCAGAGTCCAGACCACCCTCCCTGCCTTGGTTTGCCGGCCTTTGTCCGTAAATGGCGTCCATGTCGTCGTACCACCTCCAAGTACTCCGACTGTTTCCACTACGGCTGTTGTCGTCCTTAATTTTTTTATATTGTCCTTTAAGCTTCTTAAGCTTTGCCCTGCACTGCCCCGATGTCCGTTCAAATCCCTCGGCTGCCATTCTTTGAGAAATATCTTTGTACACCTTTTCGTTTCTCACTGATCCATCAAGCTCACTCTGAATAACGCTATCCCCAATAATCCTTAGGAAAGTAGATAGTTCCTCAGATGACCAGACCCTGCTGTTGTTTGCAGGCATCCTTCTCCTTTATATTGAGGGCGACAAGGTGCTTGTTTGGCGCTTTGCTTTGACGTCAGCATTGACGATTTTCTGTCCACCAATCAGTGGAATGTATCGTGTGACGCCAGTAGCTCCGCCCTAACCGTACCGTTCCATTTTCTATGGCCCCACGTCTGAAGCAGGACCCTGAATGGTGCGGTACGGTTCGGTTTAATGGCACGCTTTCATAATGGAAACACCCAAAATAGCGTACCGTACCGAACCGATCCGTGCAGTGGAAACGAGGCATTAGTTATCCAGCCAGGAAGTCTGTTGTTGTTTTTTTCAAGAGAACAAGCTCTCCAGCAGAATGTATCAGTTACAGGAATTATTTATGAATGAATGAATGACTTGTATAGCGCTACAAATGCAAACTGAATCGCCTCAAGGCACTTTTTGCAGCCAGTGTCTGCTTGGCTGGTGCGGTCATTAACCCCATAGGATCTCGACGCGCTTGGGACACACAGTCGTACACAATCATATACTAGGGCCAATTTGGACAAGATCCAATTAACCTACCAGCATGTCTTTGGAGTGTGGGAGGAAACCGGATACCCGGAGGAAACCCACACAGACACAGGGAGAACATGCAAACTCCAGGCAGATGATGTCGTGGTCGGGATTTGAACCAGCGACCCTTTTGCTGCTAGGTGAAAGTGCTAACCACTACACCACTGTGCTGCCCATCAGTTTGCGCAAGACAAAGACCAGACAATACACCAACAGTACAATTCAATACAAGAGGGTTAGAAGGGCCCTGCTCCTGCGAGCTTACAATCTAAAGCCTTGTAGACAAGATTGGATTTTCCGCAGACAAAGCGTAGGACTTTTGTCCGAAGGGCATTGGCCAGGAATTTGTCTTGCCTAACAAAGGCACACAATTGTCGGCCAACAAACACAAACGTAGTTATGTACTACATGGTTTTTCATCTCTTTAGCACCACCCTTTGGGCACCTTCTGCTAATGTTGTGTTTTTAAGCATTGCTTCTGAGCATGCGTGTTTGTACTTTGAACTTTTATCCGACGGACTTGTGTACGCACAATCGTAAAATCTGACAACAGACCGTTGTCCAGAAAAATTTAAAGCATGCTATCCAACATTTTGTCCGCGTAAAATCCGACAACAATTGTCCGATGGAGCGTACAAAAGGTCTGATTTTCCGCCAACAGGCTATCGGCACACAAT
Source organism: Rana muscosa (assembly GCA_029206835.1). Lineage (NCBI taxonomy): Eukaryota > Metazoa > Chordata > Amphibia > Anura > Ranidae > Rana > Rana muscosa. The sequence goes on along the minus strand of JARGYO010000094.1, from coordinate 70,816,585 downwards.
TCTCGTCGGAAAATCCGATCGTGTGTATGAAGGCTTTAGAGATAGATGAGACAAACATTAACCACTGACAGGGGTGCTTACAATGATCAGTTTTATCCATTTATGTAAAAACTTTATGCCAAAAGGGGAAAAAAATACTTTTGCTGTAACTGCTTGTAAAGTGTTAGCTGGAGTTTGGCCTCAAATTGTATTTAAATCTGTTAGTACATCTAAAGCCTCGTACACACGGTCGGACTTCCATCTGACTTTTCCCTGGATTTTTGTCCGAACGGAGTTGGCCGGGCACACCCATAGCCTACACACCACAGGACTTTTCTGCAAACTTTCCCAAAACTTTTTGCAATATCGCGTGCTTTTTCTGCTCTTTACCGCCACCCTTTGGTCAACTTCTGCTATTGTTGGTTGATTTTAACATTAGTTGTTTTGTCCATCGGACTAAAGTCCGATGGTTATCTGTACACACGGTAGGACTTTGCTCCATCGGACTTTTGTTGGCCAAAAGTTTGTGCGTTTGCAGACCCAACTTTTGTCCGATTTAAAAAAAAAAAAAAAAAAAGTTTGTCCGATGGAGCGTACACACGGTCGGATTGTTGGTCCAACTTGCTCAAAATGAAGTTTGTTGGCCAAAAGTCTGAGCGTGTGTACGGGGCTTTATGCTCCCCTCCACCCCAGACTGACAATGCTTCTATCTGCTGTGGCCCCTGTTCTCATTCCTCCAGAGTTGGAGCACCCCAATACAGGAGGTGTGTTACCGGCCAGATCACCAGGTGAAAACGCCTAAAAATCGAATGCAGTCGCCACATCTAATGATTGGTAAACTACAATATTTTTATTACTAACGTATGTGTGTATGTACACGCACACACACACACACATACATACATACATACATACATACATACATACATACATACATACATACATACATACACAATTTTGAGGTTTAATACTGCTGGGAAAGTGGTTCTGTTATCCTGACTGGGCGTCATATGAGGTCCAGCAGGATAACATGCTGTGGCAATCGGAGGTGCTGTGTGTCAGTCTGCATCTCTGATCGTAGTAAGGAGCCTCTGACAGAGGCTTTTCTGTTGTCACAAGAATTGAGGAATATGAGGCAAATTGGCACTACTCCATAGTTACTATGAACCCGGTGGGAAGGACTGTTTACAGCACCAAGTACCTTTTTTATTTTATGAACGGTTACAATTTAAAGGGAATTTCTAGTGTATTTTTCACGGCACATGTTCAGTTATAGTAAAAGTGTACAAAAAATGAGGACGCCATTACATTTTACTCTCTACTACTGTACATTCTATAATTGTATTTCATATATAGATTTGCTAGTCCTCTAGCACTTGTGTGTATGACGGACATTGGCAGTTGACATCTTTTGCCCAACAGCTGCAGACATAAGACCAGATACATAATAAGTCACATTGAGATCAGCTTGTTTTCAGACTAGCGGAAACCTCGTGCAACTCTAAGGCTCGATTCACACTAATGCGTGTTTTGGTGCATTTTGCAGAAATGCATGGAATTTTTTTAACATGGGTTCCTATGGAACATGTTCACATCAATGCATTTTTGTGCCTCTGCGTTTTTGGAAAGTGTCGGCGACTTTTTTCCCCCGCAAAAAGCAGCGTTTTGCATGTAATAGAAGTCAATGGACCCGCATCAAAAACGCAAGTACCGCGTTTTTGCTGCGTTTTTACCGCAATTTTGCCGCGATTTACGGTTTGCGTTTTTAATTTTTTATTTTTATACATTAATTTTTTATTTTTTTACATTTCCTTTTTAAAAAAAAATTAAGAAATATAAAAAAAAACACTAAACGCGGTGAAAACGCATGTTGAAAAAAGCAAGGCAAAAACGCTCAAAAGCAACATGCATAGGTGTGAATCGAGTCTCACTAAAGAAGCGCAACTTCATGTGTAATGTGTGACTATGGCTGCTCCATATACAAAAGTTTAGCTTGGCCCGGCATCTTATGTCCCACCATTGGTCTTTTAATAGGATCGGCAGTCTCATTGAGCAATAGTCAGGAGAGTGGGGCCAGCTTTGCCGTACATTTACTATAACAGGGCAGCAAATATTTATTCTTGGCTGCAGGTATCTAATTGTGTAATTTTAGAACTTGTCTGATTCTTACCTGACTGCTTTTCTTCTTGTTGTAGCAAAATCCAAGATGGCCTTCATGTTAAAACAAAGCGCCCGATGGCTCCCCACAACAAGCAGGCTTGGTAAGGATGAAACTACAACTTAGATTTCTGGTCTTAGCTTCAAGCCCCATACACACTATCATATTTTCTGCAGATTTTTGTCATCAGATTTACCAAAACCATCTAATATGAGGACAAACCTTGAGGCCGCGTACACACGACCGGTTTTCTCGGCAAAAAACGACAAGAAAACTGCTGGGAGAGCTTTCTTGCCGAGAAAACCGGCTGTGTGTACGCGGGTTTCAGTTTTCTCATCAAGAAAACTGCCCAGATTCCCCGACGAGAAAAAAGACGACCTGCTGTCTTTTTTCTCGTCGGCCTGTTTCTCGACGAGAAACCCGAGCGTGTGTACACTTACCTGTCGCCGTGGAAACCCGCACATGCTCGAAATGACTTTGACGCATGCGTGGTAGCTTCCTAGGCATAGGGTGTAGCAAGATGGCGGCGACGGCATCGAATGTGACGAGCGCACGCTCGTCGTAGTCGATGACGTCACCGTGTGCGTGCCATCCAAAAGAACGGCGGTTCTTTTGAATCGTACGTGTGTACACTCGGCCAGGGACAAGTTTCTTGTCAAGATTCTCGTCAGGAAAAACAAAGTGTTTTTTTTTTTTTTTTTTCCTGACTACGAGAATCTCGGCCGTGTGTACTAGGCTTGAGTGTTTTAATTTGTATGCAATCAGGCAGGCCCTTGCACTACATGGTTTTGGTAAACCTGCTAACAAAAATCAGCAGAAAATCTGATAGTGTGTAAGGGGCTTTATAGTTAGTGTAGTGTTGTGTTAAAAAATACATTGGTATTCTCAATAAAAACAATAAATATACAGGTGCATCTCCAAAAATTAGAATATCATCAAAAAGTTAATTTATTTCAGTAATTCAATTTATAAAGAGAAACTCATATTTGTATACAGTGCCTTGAAAAAGTATTCATAACCCTTGAAATCTTTCACATTTTGTCATGTTACAACCAAAAACGTAAATGTATTTTATGTAATAGACCAACATTTATACCAGGCCTCGACAAACCCCGGGCGCAAGGTCGCCATTGCGACTAGAATTAGCGACCTGGCGCCTGGGGCAGCACAGCTGGGGTATCCTGTGTCTCCGTGCGCCCCCCCCCTCCGCGCCGCGGGATCGCGTCGGGCGCGCCGGCCGGTAATTGAGGCCGCGGCTTTGCGGCCTTCTGCAGGCCTATGCTTCCTTCTGTGGTCTAGCGCCATCTTGTGGTGGCCGTTGGTATTGCAACCAGCAATGCTAATGGAGTTTCCCTGTCTGTTTTTCCCTGCCATCTCCTTCCCTCTAATTAGAACCCCCAAACATTATATATATATATTTTTTATTCTAACACCCTAGAGAATAAAATGGCGGTCGTTGCAATACTTTCTGTCACACCGTATTTGCGCAGCGGTCTTACAAGCGCACTTTTTTGGGAAAAAATAAAAAAAATGTAATAAAAAAAAAAAAACAGTAAAGTTAGCTCAATTTTTTTTTTTTTATATTGTGAAAGATAATGTTACGACGAGTAAATTGATACCCAACATGTCACGCTTCAAAATTGCGTCCGCTCGTGGAATGGCGACTAACTTTTATCCTTTAAAATCTCCATAGGCGACGTTTAAAAAAATTCAACAGGTTGCATGTTTTGAGTTACAGAGGAGGTCTAGGGCTAGAATTATTGCTCTCGCTCTACAGATCGCGGCGATACCTCACGTGTGGTTTGAACACCGCTTTCATATGCGGGCGCTACTCACGTATGCGTTCGCGTCTGCGCGCAAGCTCGGCGGGACAGGGCGCGTTCCTGGCTCCTAACTTTTTTACCTGGCTCCTAGATTCCAAGCAAATTTGTCAAGCCCTGATTTATACTGAGATTAACCACTTAATGACCTTGCCTGTTTTTCAGACTCGGTGTTTACAAGTTTAAAACAGGTTTTTTTTTTATTTATTTTTTTTTTGCTAGAAAATTACTTGGAACCCCCAAACTTTATATATTGTTTTTTTTTTTTTTCTAACACCCTAAAGAATAAAATGGTGGTCATTGCCATACTTTTTGTCACACTGTATTTGCGCAGCGGTCTTACAAGTGCACTTTTTTTTTTTGGAAAGAATTCACTTTTTTAAATGAAAAAATAAGACAACAGTAAAGTTAGCCCAATTTTTTTTTTTTATATTGTGAAAGATAATGTTACGACGAGTAAATTGATACCCAACATGTCACGCTTCAAAATTGCGCCCGCTCGTGGAATGGCGTCAAACTTTTACCCTCAAATCTCCATAGGCGACGTTTTAAAAAATTCTATAGGTTGCATCTTTTGAGTTAGAGGAGGTCTAGGGCTAGAATTATTGCTTTCGCTCTAACGATTGCGGCGATACCTCACTTGTGTGGTGTGAACACCGTTTTCGTATGCGTTCGCTTCTGCGCACAAGCTTTTCGGGACGGGGCGCTTTAAAAAAATTTTTGCTATTTTATTCATTTTTACAATGTTTTAAAAAAATAAAATAAAAAATGGGTCACTTTTATTCCTATTACAAGGAATGTAAACATCCCTTGTAATAGAAAAAAACATGACAGGTCCTCTTTAAATATGAGATCTAGGGTCAAAAAGACCTCAGTTCTCATATTTAGACAAAAATGCAATAAAATAAAAAAATTGTCATTTGAAAAAATGACAAAGAGAAAAAATGTCCCTTTAAGTCGTATGGGCGGAGCTGACGTTTTGACGTCGCTTCCGCCCTGCTATGGTATGAAGACGGGTGGGGGCCATCTTCCCCCTCACTCGTTTCCATACCACAGAGGGACAAGGACCCGATCGCCTCCGCCGCTACCGACGGCTCCGGGAGGGGGCCCCCCTCTCCCGCCGCCGATAACGGTGGTCTTGCAGCGAATCTGCCGCAGGGACCACCATTATCGTAAACGGAACCGCTCACAGAAAAGATGGATATCTCGGTTGTGGCAGCAGCTTCTGCCGTTACCGAGATATCCATCTTTAAAGTGCCGACGTATATGTACATGAGCTGGTCGGCAAGTGGTTAAAGTGGATGTAAACCCAATTTTTTATTTTATTTTTTTAATTAGGGCTTGCACCTTGTACAGTATAGGATTTCATGTCATCTGTGCCCAGTCTTGCCACGAACAGTTAATCCAGCTCTGAGCAGTCCTCTTATCTTTTTTCAGTGAAATAAAAACTGACACACAGAGAAATAGGAGTCAGTTTCTCCCCCTTGCTGTGAGTGACAGGTCATTTACATATCTCGGCCTGAGAGAGACATTCTGTGTACTTCAGATCCCCTCCTCCTTTCTTCTCCTCCAGCTCTCCCATGATTGGCTGCTCCACACCTCAGCATGATTGGACATGCTGAAGTCATGTGGTGACTTTTTTCTGGGTTTTGACTGGATGTTAGTGATCATAGCAGAAGTTCAGTGTAAGAAATACACAGGAGAAAATGCATGTTGGCAAGGGGAGTGTAGAGGTGGGCGGGGAGTCTACTGACATCACAACTCCACCCACCGAGCTCCAGACAACAGACCCACCCACAGAATCTGCAGTTTTTCGGGTCTCATAACAGACAGAGGAGAGACATATGACAGGTAAGGATACATACAGGAGGCATCTATATCCTTATAGATAACCACGATGAGAGTGGATTTACATCCACTTTAAATTACACACATGTGGATCCTACTAATTAGGGGACTTCTGAAGGCAATTGGTTCCACTAGATTTTAGTTAGGGGTATCGGAGTAAAGGGGGCTCAATACAAATGCACACCACATATTTATTTGTAAAAAAAGTTGAAAAACATTTATCATTTTCCTTCCACTTTGTGTTGGTCTATCGCATAAAATACATGTACGTTTTTGGTTGTATCATGACAAAATTTGGACAAAATTTCATGAGGTATGAATACTTTTCCAATGCACTGTAGATTCATTACACAGTGATAAATTTCAAGCATTTTCTTTCTTTTTTATTTTGATGATTATGGCCTACAGCCTGTGAAATGCCAGAATTCATTATCTCAGAAAATTTGAATATTATGCAAGACCAATAAAATAAAGGATTTTTAATACAGAAATGGCTTAATGAAAAGTAAGTCCACGTACAGTATAAAATGCACTCAATACTTGGTTGGGGCTCCTTTTGCATGAATAGCTGCATCAATGTGGTGTGGCGTGACATGGAGGCGATCAGCCTGTGGCACTGCTGAGGTGTTATGGAAGCCCAGGTCGATTTGATAGCCGCCTTCAGCTCGTCCGCATTGTTGGGTCTGGTCTCTCCTCTTCCTGTTGACAATACCCCACAGATTCTCTATGGGGTTTAGGTCAGGCAAGTTTTCTGGCCAATCAAGCACAGTGATACCATGATCATTAAACCAGGTATTGGTACTTTTGGCAGTGTGGGCAGGTGCCAAGTCCTGCTGGAAAATAAAATCTGTATTTTTTTTATTTTTTTTTTTGTGAGATGCACCTGTATTTGTGTTTTTGTGTGGTAGCGTTTAGAAAAGTCCCATTTGATGCGGTGTGGTAGGCCACTGAAGTCATGGCCCTGGTAAGCAGAATTTAAGGGGTGCTGATAGGAGGAGAAATCGGTGTGTTACCAGAATTGGTCTTCTCCTTATTCATATAATGCAGTGGAGGTTCAGAAAGAATAACAGGCACTGAGCTCCTGTATTGAATATTGAAGCTCATAACAGCAATATCAAAGGTGTCTGAGAGCCTTATGAGGTTCCTGGGCCACTGATTAGGAACCTTTACTGCAAGACAGGCATGTGCAATTCATAGATCCCTAATGCGAAGTTAGCCAGCATGTCCATTGGACATAAAGAGAGCTTAAACAGTGCAAACTGAGTCCAAAAAGGGCAAGCAGATGGAAACTGACAAGTCTTAGTGGCTAATGCCTTTATGTTATTGTGGTCTGTGTGGAGGCAGTCATGTATTTAGAGGCAGGACTCGTGGTCTGATGACTGAAGGGGAAATTATTAAAAAGCCAAGAAGCAGCAGGAAAGGTGTAGGAAACGCAGATCCACAGAATGAATGAAACAGAAGCATGGAGATCTTGCACAGCAGGTCCTCAGGTACAGCTTTCTCTCCAGCAAATAAGCGCAGTGAGCAGCACAGCAGAGACCTCTTCAAATCTGGTGAGAGCAACCATCTGAGGCAGCAGTGTCTTTTCAATGATCTCACACTGCACATATGTAACCTATGAGGAGTCCCTGGACATAGGCAGTGCACAGATATTTTTCAGGGGGAATTCAAGACAAAAAAAGACTGGAAGTAATCAGAACTTGGATTTCTTCCTGTGCTTTCCACTAAAGATGAGCTCAGTCGTGTTTGCTAATCCACGTGCCCGTTCCCGCGCCCGCCAGCTGACACTCTGCAGCACTAATCACAGGTAGGCTGCACAGATCAGGAAATGTCTCACTACCTATAATTAGTGCTGTCGAGTGTCAGCTTCCTGGCGGCCGTGGGCACGTGGAGTTGCGAACACGCCTGAGCTCATCCTTACTTTCCACCCCTCTGTTGGCTGTTTTACACATGTGGCCAAAAGAGGGGTGGAGATCAGAAAGGGCAGACGGCACAGTGACCTGATGTGTTTTCACTATAATGCATCCCTCAGATTGTAAGGTACACAAGACACTGTACATAGAAAAGGAATGCTACGTGAACTGTTGCATGAAGCTGAAGTGGTTGCAGGTTTGCTTTAAAGCTGTGTATATAAATAGGCAAACCTTAAAAAAACAAAAAAATAAAATAAAAACAGTAATGTGGTTATGTATTCGGCTAAGTAAACCTGACCTGCCTTAAAAAGTTGCTGATTGTAACAATACTATTGAAGTGGTTCTTATAAGTACTTCTGGTAGCCTTCAGTTCAATGCTTGTGTTTTGTATGAATTTCAGTTTTATGTATGCAAAAGCCAGGTCCCCCAAATCCTAAAGCGGTTTTGCATTGATATCGGACCTTTGCACAATTCCTTACTTTATTTTGATACCTGCTGAACTTTGCAGCTATCCCATTTGTTCTTACCCGACACAGGACTCGTAAGAACTATATTCGGTGTGTTACCAAAGATCTGTTCATCACTTTTTTTATTTCTCTCCTTTTTTCTGTTGCAGTGATCAGGCCCATCAGCTGCTCCTCCCACCTCCAGGCACCAGGTAATGCCACTAATTGGATTTCTTCCTGGCCTACTGATGTTAGGTTTTCGTGCCAGGTTTTATAAGCTTGTTTTAATGCCAGGGATACAAATGGAGCCTTTATGGGTCATGGCTCCATGGAAATCTTTAGACCACTTTCCCACTGAGGCGCTTTCACGCAAAAAAAAGCGCCTGAATAGCTTATGAAAACGTATTTCCTTTAAAATCAATGAATGCTTTCACACTGGGGCAGTGCGCTGAAAAAACGCCCCTCTCCATTGAAAGCGCCTGAAAAGCGCTTCAAAAGCGCTCCGTGTTTTACTGGCAGTTTTTCAAGCGCCTCAGTGTGAAAGAGTCCTTAGTTTTCTTGGAAGCGTCTTTGCAGGTCCCTCCCCACTCTTGTTTGGAGTGGACAGGCTGACAGGAGTTGGCCACATGGTCCCACTGTGACAATAGTTGTTTTATTTCCAGTAAAATCCTGGAGATAGCGGGGCAGGGGAGATTTCCATTTTTTCCAGAAAGGAATACTAGTAGAGTTGCTACGTCATCCCTTTTAAACCCGAACACACACAAATTACACATGTTCTGATTTAATGCAGATAAGGCACCAAGTAAGTTTAATTACCACCTTAATCGGCTACAGAACCCGTGTAATTCATGTGTATAACGTTTTAAAGGGATAAAGTGGCAACCCTAAATACTAGTCATAACAATGTTGTAGGTTTGTCACTATAAACACACTGTCTATGGAATGCCTTGACACATGAAGAACTAGTAACGGATCAATGACCAGTTTCATCTTACTAATTGTTTTATAACTGTTGTTCGGAAAGGGAAAAAAATTTAGATTCACGAAACTGATGCTTTTTCTGTCTGGATGGAATGTTTCCTATGTGTGTGGAAAACTTCTCCAGTTGCCCAAGGGGGGGTCTGTGATGCCTTTGTCTGAAGTAGAGGCTGAAACCAATGGATGTTTGGTTTTTTATCATAAATGACAGTAGTTTGGTAAGTGCAAGTAAATCTCCATGTTTTCATTCTAGCTGTCCAGGCAAAAACCAAGAAGACACTTGCAAAGCCAGGAGTAAAGAACATTGTTGTGGTTGAAGGCGTCCGTACCCCATTCCTGCTCTCTGGCACCACGTAAGTCCCCTATACCTTCAATTTCTGTCTTGCTCATTCAACAAATTCTGCTTCTGTTGTTGTGGAGCAGTGAAAAATGATTGCCTTGTTGTGGGCCTTTCCCTCCCACAATCTTTGTATTAAAGTGGAACGGAAGGCATTTTATAACAGACTGCAAGCAGGCAAGCTGTTATCGCAGAAGACCTGCAATGAGGTTGATTTTCTAAATCTGGAGACCCCCAAAGCCACCCTAGTATTTTTTTATTTTTTTTTAAACCCCCCTATATCAGTGATATGCAATTAGCAGACCTCCAGTCCGCTAATTGCATATCTCTGCCCTATACAAACCTTCTCTCTTTTTAAATATTCCTGATGGCCCAGTGACGTCGGCACACACCACAGCTTCTTCTAGCCATGTATGAGGCAGGCATTCTTCCAAGATGGAGCAGCGCTCACCTAACGACACAGTGGGGTTGATTTACTCAAACTGGAGAGTGCAAAATGTGGTGTAGCTGTGCATGGTAGTCAAACAGCTTGTTCAACTAAGCTTTGACAAAAAAATAAACCTGGAAGCTGATTGGTTTCATTGCAGAGCTGCACCAGATTTTGCACTCTCTATTTTAAATAGATCAACCCCAATGTTTGTTCTGTGATAAAACACACCTCTCCCTGCTCGCAGCTTTTTGTGACATGTAAATTAATCTGCTCATGAGTAGTTCAGCTTGCATCACCAGCTTGGTACCTGTGTGCCGGGATAATGGACTCATGTGCATGTGCAGAAGTTGCGTCATCCTGCGCTGGCCAGTGGAGATGCCCCAAGTCTGACACCTGGTGAAAAGATGCCAGCAAGGGTCCTGGCCTGTTAGGAAATGGCCTTCAGTTCCTCTTTAACATTTGTGAGCATGTTGCCCTATACTAAGGATACTTTAATAACAATTGCCCTATTGCCAGCTGCCAGTCCACACATCTACCTGTTAAACCTCTCTACTGCTGACAGCTTTGCTACCTACTAACGATCAGGGACTCTTCTAAGTCATGTATGCGATTACTATGTTATGACATGATCACAGGCAAGCTGTTGGCTTCATTCCGGAATAAATCATTTTTAGCTTTCAGAGGCCTCTGCCGCCTACAGATGGCAGTGTTTGGCCCTTTCACACTAGTGCGACTTTTCCTGTGACATCAGCATCCCATGACAAGTCGTACCCCATGATTCCCAATGATAACTATTCATATCTGTGTGACTTCAAAGTAGTCCCTGTACTACTTTGGTCCAACTTTGATGCGAGTTGAGGTCCATAGACCTCAAGTTTACCCAGGCATTCCCTGAAATCTCGTCAAAATCACGCGACTTTCAAGTCTCGGAAGTGTGAAAGGGGCCTTTCTCTGTTGGTGTAATCATTAGATACAATTATAGAATTAAAAAGTTTTTAGAACAATATAAACAAAAAATTACAGTGATTTATTTTGTTTCTTTTGTAAGCCTATTATAAAAGACAGAGCCAGATTGTTAAAATAAAATAAATTATTAAAATTAGTTGGTAAATTAGTTATATTTAGTTAGTGTTACTAAACCCAGGACCCTGCATTCACATTATATCTGGTCTCCCACAGTACACAGAACATGAAAATGCACTTATTTTAGTAAATATATACTTTTTTTTATTTTATTTTTTTATTATATAATTTACTGACATTTAGGGGTGTTTTTTTTTTTTTTTTTTTCCCCACTTCTACAAATATAGAATATTTATTATTATAGTGTAGCAAACTTTGTTACAGATTATTGTTCTCTAATTCATTCCTTACTGCATAGCCACAGTACATGCTTACTTTATGTTTCACAGCTTGGGGAATGGACCCTTCTGTTTCCAGAACCTAAATACCAAAATGGGACACAGGTAGAGAGTGACTCCCTATTTTTTGTCTTTTAGGTTTTCGGATCTGATGCCCCATGACCTTGCCAGGACAGCATTGCAGTAAGTGTCTTGTAATCCTCCTGTGGGTAAGATGTGGTCTTATATATTAGGAGAAAGAGAAATGAACCTGAATGTACATTTTACAAAAAACTGCATGTGTTGTCCTGGAAAATGACCGGGCACCTTTTTGACCTGTGTTCTGAAATCCACATCTTTGCAGCATGAATTTCTTATCTGATCACTCCAGCTTCACACAGTGCCAAGAGTGGCCTCTCTATTTGCCACTGAAATTCCCACACCACGTTTTGGGAGCACAGGCTAAGCCATAGATTCCAAGTACAGCATATTCAAGCATTTTCTCAGTAGATGTTTCCCAGGCATGCCCGAAGAAGTTGTGGTTAAAATAGAGCTTACCTGTAAGTTAAATGAATATCTCCTAAACCTGCACCGTTTTGGAGATATTCTAGGGAGCATCAGCTGGTGATGTCACGGGCGCATTCACGCTGAAGTAATGGCATACCTGTGACGTTCCTTCAGAGCCCTGTGCCATAAACAGTGACTCCCACGCGCATGTGTGGGAGTGACGTTCTCACGGCTCGATCATTAAAGCAGCCGCGGCCCGTGAATATGGAAGCCTTGTCAGCAGTGACAGCACACCGCCGGAGTTCTTCGTTTCAAACTAAGTCTTTCATAATGTGCTAGTAGGCGATGCCTACTAGAACATTTTATGCCTTTACCTTACAGGGTGTGTGTGTGTGTGTGTGTTCTTCATTACCGCTTTAATGTAAGATTACATGCAGTTATCTTTACATTATCTGCTCTGATGTGCTTTTTCTTTAAAGCATAATTCCACTTTTGTTGAAAAACAAAAAAACATCCCCCACTGGGTGATCTATGTACATTGCAAGGGTTGTAACAAACATTGTTGCAGATTCCTAACTTTTTGTTATTCTTAAGAAATCCCTGTATGTTTCTCTATGCCCATGTTCAGAGTGAGTATAATGGGAGCGGTTTCATAATTATCAACCAGCTGCTGCAGAATCAGGGCTCTAATGAGGAAAGTTGCAGGGTCTACATCCCTTTTTAGACATTTCTTATTGGGAATATTTTGCCAAAAATGACACTTTAGTTGCTGAAAGTCTGACTTGTATCTTAGTGCAGACTTCTGGGAAAACCAGGAAATTGCATATCTGGGAGGCGTTCTGTAAATGATCTGTGTACAGAACACCTCCGGGTAGCCATTGCATTACACTTTACAGAAAATTACAGAGCTGCAGATTGAAAAGGAAAGTTACTTTTTAATAACATTCAATTACAATATGACAGCGGGCCCTTTACCACGTGATAAGGAAGTAAACAGAAGCCAGCTTTTTTTTTTTCCCTCGTGATCAGCGTGAGTAAAAAGAATAAAGCCGGTAACCGGCTTCTGTTACAGGGATATTGATCCCGATCTGTGCTGTTAATCGGTGCCTCGTCGGTGTCCCCTACCAGTGCCGCCTCATCGGTGTCCCCTACCAGTGCCGCCTCATCGGTGTCCCCTACCAGTGCCGCCTCATCGGTGTCCCCTACCAGTGCCGCCTCATCGGTGTCCCCTACCAGTGCCGCCTCATCGGTGTCCCCTACCAGTGCCGCCTCATCGGTGTCCCCTACCAGTGCCGCCTCATCGGTGTCCCCTACCAGTGCCGCCTCATCGGTGTCCCCTACCAGTGCCGCCTCATCGGTGTCCCCTACCAGTGCCGCCTCATCGGTGTCCCCTACCAGTGCCGCCTCATCGGTGTCCCCTACCAGTGCCGCCTCATCGGTGTCCCCTACCAGTGCCGCCTCATCGGTGTCCCCTACCAGTGCCGCCTCATCGGTGTCCCCTACCAGTGCCGCCTCATCGGTGTCCCCTACCAGTGCCGCCTCATCGGTGTCCCCTACCAGTGCCGCCTCATCGGTGTCCCCTACCAGTGCCGCCTCATCGGTGTCCCCTACCAGTGCCGCCTCATCGGTGTCCCCTACCAGTGCCGCCTCATCGGTGTCCCCTACCAGTGCCGCCTCATCGGTGTCCCCTACCAGTGCCGCCTCATCGGTGTCCCCTACCAGTGCCGCCTCATCGGTGTCCCCTACCAGTGCCGCCTCATCGGTGTCCCCTACCAGTGCCGCCTCATCGGTGTCCCCTACCAGTGCCGCCTCATCGGTGTCCCCTACCAGTGCCGCCTCATCGGTGTCCCCTACCAGTGCCGCCTCATCGGTGTCCCCTACCAGTGCCGCCTCATCGGTGTCCCCTACCAGTGCCGCCTCATCGGTGTCCCCTACCAGTGCCGCCTCATCGGTGTCCCCTACCAGTGCCGCCTCATCGGTGTCCCCTACCAGTGCCGCCTCATCGGTGTCCCCTACCAGTGCCGCCTCATCGGTGTCCCCTACCAGTGCCGCCTCATCGGTGTCCCCTACCAGTGCCGCCTCATCGGTGTCCCCTACCAGTGCCGCCTCATCGGTGTCCCCTACCAGTGCCGCCTCATCGGTGTCCCCTACCAGTGCCGCCTCATCGGTGTCCCCTACCAGTGCCGCCTCATCGGTGTCCCCTACCAGTGCCGCCTCATCGGTGTCCCCTACCAGTGCCGCCTCATCATTGCCACTTCATCAGTGTAGCCTCATCAGCGCACATCAGTGTAGCCTCATCAGCGCACATCAGTGTAGCCTCATCAGCGCACATCAGTGTAGCCTCATCAGCGCACATCAGTGAAGGAGAAAGATTACCTGTTTGCATTGCAAATTTTGCTAAATTTTATGACGAGCAATGAAAAAGATTTTTTTATTTTTTTTGCTTCTTTACCAAAAAAAAAAAAGTGGTGATATAATACCACCAAAGGAAAGCTCTATTTGTGTGAAAAAAATGAAATAAATGTAATTTTGGGTACAGTGTTGCATGACCGTGAAATTCAAAGTACAACAGCGCTAAAAACTGAAAATTGGCCTGTGAAGGAATGGGATTTACAGTAGGTGCCGCCGACATTGTATATTCATTGCGATCCCATCGCGGAGATTCTCTGCGACAGGGTGCCGACATCTCGCGCTCGCTGCAATAGCGAGAAGGAGACGCGGCACTGTATTGAACGGGATCCGACGTGGATTCCCGCCAATACCAGGCACTGTGTTTTGGTATGAATCCTGAGCGGGAACTCGATTTTGAGGGGGACCCCCATGCCGATTTTTCAGCTTGGGGGATTCCCCTTCAAATCCATACCAGACCGAAGGGCCTGGTATGCTCCTGGAGGGGGAACCCATGCCGGTTTTTTATTTAAAAATTGGCATGGAGTTCCCGCTCAGGATTCATACCAAACACAGTGCCTGGTATTGGCGGGAATCCACGTCGGATCTCCGTCTACCGGCCTCAATGTCAGCAATGCGTGTCGCTCATTACGAAAGGAAAAACAACATTTTTCCTTTCCTGATGAGGAGACCGCTCGGCGCTGGCTCTCGCGACGGGGCTCGTAGGGTGTCAATCCCGCTGCTAGAAGAGGCGAGATTGACACAAAATCGGCGGAACCTACTGTAAGTGTCCAGTAAGCAAGCGGTTAAATGAAACGGGTTCACTTTAATGTGGAACACCAGGTAAGCTAAATCCGTGGTTTCAATACTCCTGATAAAGGTTTTACCTGTTTAAAGTATTTGATATACACATCTGTTGATAACATTACTCTGACGCTGTTTGCTTCACCACTTCCTGGGTCAGCCTTACTGCTCTTTGCTGCTTGGACAGACCTAATGATGCTCCTTCATTGCACAATGAGGATGAGGACTTAAGCTGGCCATAGATCGATTGGAATGTGTCCAGTTCAGCAGAAACCAACCCAGTGACTGTTCCTGCTCAACAGAAGTCAATCTGTCGATCAACTTCTGTTGAACTTGACTGTTAAACTTTTATTTGATCAGCAGTTGCAGCGCCCCGCTGTCAGAATACAATAGTATAGTGGGGAAGATTTCTTGATTCACCTCACTTGTGTGAATGGGGAAATCCTTTCTTTTTTTTTTTAATGATTCATCCATGGCTGAATTGCTGAACTTGTGTGTTTTTATCTTTTTGGCTCTGCAGTGTGAAACTTTACAATCTTTACAAAAATTAAAGTCACATTGTTAAAGAGAGCATTGAATAATATAAAGCAAGTGTGTGTTGTTTTTTTTTTTTTTTTTATACTTTATCCTCTCTGCTTCTCTACATTCAATCAGGGGTTTGCTGAATCGGACCGGTATTCCTAGGGAGGCTATTGACTACATTGTGTATGGCACCGTCATCCAGGAAGTGAAAACTAGCAATGTTGCCCGCGAGGTGGGTGTGTTTTTTTTCCTTTTTTTTTTTCTTTTTTTATTTCTAAGTGTGTTTTGTCACGATGTCTTAGTAGAATACTGTATACAGTACATCACTTATGGTTTATGTTAGAGTGGGTGTTGTAGCTATTTTTCTAATCGTGGAGCCGACAGGTGGGCATTTGAGGCCTATTTACAAAGATCAGCAAAGTGCTTTAATTTTGTTTCACGTAACCACAATGTTTTTCTTTAGTTTATAAAAGTGTAAGATAGTGTTACACCATCAACGGGCAGTGAAAACTAGATTTGGGGAGGGGTGCCATGAAATGCAATGTTTGGCTGTTGAGATTGTAAATTCTAAACTTTATGTATTGCATTTTCCTGTGCCCAGGCTGCTCTTGGAGCTGGTTTCTCTGATAAGACTCCTGCTCACACCGTCACCATGGCATGTATCTCCTCCAACCAGGCCATGACCACAGGTTTGTATTATGTTGGATTCCTCCATCCACACAACCACCCCTTCCCCACCGTGACATTTTATTCTGACAGCAAGGCTCGCAGCTGTCAGAATACACTAATTGGCGAGTGCATCTGTTGGTCGAGAAAAGCTTTCTTGCATGTCCTTTCGACAGAAGTCAAATCAAAAGATTGACTTCTGTTAAGCAAGGACAACCACACACTGATCGAAATTTGGCTGGTTCTATGGCCTGACCAAATTGGAATCGGTGTATGGCCAGCTTAAAGTGGTGTTCCGCCCCCCAAAAAAAGAATTAAAAGCTACACATACTGCAGCTGCAGGCTTTTAATAATAGGACACTTATCTGTCCTGGAGTCTAACGATGTCGGCACCCGCAGCTGATGTTTCCATCAGCTGTCGGTGCTGCCGCCACCATTGCGGGTAAGTGTACCCGGCAGTGTAGCCTTTCGGCTTCACGCCGGGAACCCTACTGCGCATGCGCTTAGCCCGCTCCTCTCTCCCACTGACCCGGCGGCCGGAGGAGGGAGCCCCAGCCGTGACGTCCCAAGCCGCGGCTGAGGCTCCCGGAAGTATGTATCCTGACGCCCCCCCCCCCCCCCGAAAGGTGCCAATTGTGACACTGGAGGGGGGAGGACTCAGACGAGCGGAAGTTCCACTTTAGGGTGGAACTCCTCTTTAACTACTTGACCGATGCTTGTGTTCACCTTTGCGCGCGTGCACAGAGAGACGGGTACTTTAATTTAATATTTTTTAAATTATTCATTTTGCTTTTTAGATTTGCACTGTCCCATTCATTTTTATTTTTTTTAAATAATTTTTGTTATCACAGGGAATGTAAATATCCCCTATGATAGCAATATATACTGACAGGTACTGCTTTTTTTGAAGAATTTGGGGTCTATTGGACTCTGGAATCATTCCACAGCCCATTAAAGCATCTGACCACACCAAGATTGGTGTGATCAGATGCTTTCCCAATGGCGCTGTTTATATCCGGCGAAACCGAAGTCATGAAATGCTTGTAGCTTCCTGTTTCTCAGGCCATATAGATGGTTTGAGCCATTCTAGTCAACAATCAGCTCTATGGTCAGCTGGCGGATCACTGGCTGCTTTCTTTCTTTTTCTTTTTTTTTTATAGTCAGCTCTCTTGTAAAAGCAATCCTAGCAGCTAACTAGCCAGTGGATTGCTTTCTTTATCGTACACCACGGGACACAGAGCTAGTCATTACATAATGGGTTAAGGGTCACCAGCGGTGATTGGACACTGGCACAACCAATGGAAGACAGTTCCCCTCCATATAACCCCTCCCATCAGGGAAGTACCTCAGTTTTTTTTCGCCAGTGTCGAAAGGTGTTGGACGCGTTAGGAGGTGCTAAAGGAAAGCTCTACCAAAGAGACCCTCTGGGGGTAAAAGAGCTATGCTTTCGGATCCATCCAAGACGCCTACAAATGAGCTGAATCTGGATGGGATCCGGGCCTCATCCATGAGGCGTCGCCTGTAATGTCTCTCTTCGGAGGACTGGGCTCTAGGATCCAGCACTTTCGCTATTTCGCTATAAAGTCCTGGTAAGAGTCTTGTACAAGGCCCAGGGGAGAGGTATCCTTTAAATAGGAACCCATATCCCTGAAGGTTGGCACACATAGCCCACCGTGAAGGGTGAAGTTTGGTATCTGTCTGAAATCTTTCAGCAGAAAAACCTGCGGCGTGGATAAGGTGAGATTAGAAGGTCCATAACTAGGTTGGGACCTTTTTCAAAAAGTGGATGTCTTCTTTTTTTCCACCACTGGGGGGAGTAAAGAGCTGAATATACTCACCTCACTCTGTTCAGTGTCGGCTTCGGCGAAGTACACTGCTCGTCACCTCCGCTGCTGAGCTTGCTGGGGCACCCCGATCCTCCTTTCGGTGGCCGACCAGACACCTGCAGATGCAGGTAAGTGGGAAAAAGGGCTGATGAGAGTCCTCTCTCACTATGGCCACCGCCATAGCGCTAAGGGCCGCGCGCGCGCGGGAGCGCGCTTTATCGGAGGGGGGGGGCGAAGGCGTGCGCGGGCACGTGGCGCGCGCAGGCACAGAAACGGCGCCAAATTTAAAAGACTGTCAGTGTGAGAAGCACTGCAGCAGCAAGCAAGCTCGTTAGTTCTCTTATTCCTGGCAGAGAAACACAGCAGCTATACAGGGACGTAAGACTCCATGTGGTTGGATTGGGTACTTCCTAGAAGACATCCATGTTATGCATAGTTATGTGTTAAAAGTTGCATACTTAATGTATTTGCTAAACTAAACACGGTAGTATATGCATTTAGGTACCTTGTATTTTGTCTAAACAGTAAGCCTTCCAGGGGAAGTAATACGGACAAAAAGAGATAAGAAAGCACCACCGCCTGAGAGGAGGCTCTAACTGTGCTGACTCGGTACCTTTCTCTCCTGTGTTGCTAAATGCACCTGTTCAGGATGAGCCATTACCTCTGTCAGGTATGGCGGCTTCCCCAGTGAAGCCTGGGCCTGTATATGTCACTGAGGACACTTTATCAGCTGCCCTAAACAATCTGGAGGAAAAAATTGCTACCTTAATCGCTAAGTCCTCTAAAAAGGGACAATAAGCGAAGCAGGTCTCTTCCAGTATTGGACCTCCCTTCAGAAGTACCTGAGGGAGGAGGATGAGGAGGAGGAGGCTACATCAGCAGAGGATGAGGAGCCAGATTTTAAAGTCACAGGTACAATGCTATAGCAGTGCATTTAAGTTAACCTCTGCGGAGGTAACGGAATTACCTGTCTCCTCCCTAGGGTCATTAAGATCCCTGCAAGGTGCATGCTCCTTCCTTGTTCATCCGTTACTAGAGGATCTAATATACGCAAACTGGCAACATCCAGATAAGCGTTTCTCACCTCCAAAAAGGTTTAACATTCTTTATCCTATGGGGGAATTTTTTTTTTTAAGAAATGGAGCCTGCCTGCGGTAGTTGCGGCTATTTCTTGTGTAAATAAAAACCTGACATGTCCGGTGGATAATGTACAAGGGTTTAAAAGATCCTTCTGAGAGGAAGTTGAAATCCTCCTTCCTTTTGGCCGGCTCAATTACCCAACCTGCAGTAGCAGCAGTCGGTATGTGTCAGGTCATCAGCCAACAGGTAAAGCAGGGGCTGAAGGAGCTGCCTTCAGAGCAGGCTAGAAATTGGGAAAATTTGCCTAAAGCCTTATGCTTCACAGTGGATGCCATGAGAGATTCTATCATACAGGCATCACGCCTTACACTCCAGCTGGTACAGATGCGCAGAGTACTTTGGCTTAAGCATTGGTCAGCGGAGACCCCATGCAAAAAGCTGTTGGCAAGTTCCCGTTCCATGGCGAACGCCTATTTGGGGAAGATTTAGAAAAATATATACAGAAGATCAAGTGGTAAAACGACTTTTACCTGAGAGAAAGAAAAACAAGAGATCTTGTTTTAAACGCTCTCTCCCCAGCTCCCGGGAAATCTGACTCCAACCAGTGGCGGCGGCCTGTTTTAGCCGCCCACAAAAGCCAAGGGGCAAGCTCAGAAGAACAAGAAGCCGTGGGGTGCAAGAGCTAATAAGCAAGCCCCAAAGCCTCTCAGTGAAGGGGCGCCCCCGCTCGGCCGAGTGGGAGGAAAGCTTTGTCAGTTCTGAGCAACTTGGTGGTCAGAAATCCAGGACAATTGGGTAGTATCCACAATATCCTCAGGGTACAAACTGGAATTTCGAGAGATCCCATCTTCTCAATTCCGAGGTTCAAGACTCTCCAAGGATCCACAAAAAAGAGAATCCTTCTTCAAAGGTTTGAATCACTTAATGGCTCAAGGGGTAGTTACAGACGTACCCCAAAAAGAGCGAGGTTCAGGTTTTTACTCAAACCTCTTTGTGATTCCAAAGCCAAATGGAGATGTCAGACCCATCCTGGATCTAAAATCCCTAAATCGGTTCCTGAACGATCGCCATTTTCGAATGGAAACGATCCGATCTGTGGCCGCCACTTTAAAGGGCGGAAAATTCATGGCGCCCATAGATATCAAGGACGCACATTTACACATACCCATCCTCCCCGCTCACCAAAGATTCCTAAGGTTTGCGGTAGAAGATCGCCACTTTCAATTTGTGGCTCTGCCGTTTGGTGTAGCCACCGCGCCCATAGTATTCACAAAGGTGCTAGCTCCTCTGTTAGCAAACCTAAGAACACGGGGCATTGCGGTAACAGCCTATCTGGACGATCTACTAGTAATAGATCAGTCAAAGGACGGATTGGGTCACGCTGTACACACTACAGTAGGATACCTGGAGCATTTAGGATGGATTATAAATTTACAAAAATCCTCTCTCCAGGCCCAAAGAAGGATAGGGTACCTGGGCATGATCATAGATACAGCCCAAAACGGGGTATACCTGCCAGAACCGAAGATACAGTCTCTGAAAGACCTGATCCACAAGGTCAAAGCAAACGAGAGGCCGTCTATTCGCCTTTGCATGAGACTATTGGGAAAGATGGTAGCCTCCTTCGAGGCGGTCCCTTACGCCCAGTTTCATTCGAGACTACTTCAAGGCAATATTTTAGCTTCCTGGAACAGGAAGAGCCAAGCTCTGGATATACCCATGCGCCTGTCCTCACAAGTACGCCACAGCTTCGATTGGTGGCTAGAAGCCAGGAATTTACGGAAGGGAAAGTCCTTCCTCCCAGTGGCCTGGAAGGTGGTATCTAGGGATGCCAGCCTATCGGACTGGGGTGCAGTATTCGAGGAGGCTTCTACCCAGGGAACCTGGGCCAAAACTCAGGGGATCCTGCCCATCAATGTGCTAGAGATCCGGGCGGTATATCTAGCCCTCAAAACCTGGACATACAGGTTACAGGGCTACCCAGTTCGGGTTCAATCCGACAATGCTACTGCAGTAGCTTACATCAATCACCAAGGAGGCACCCGCAGTCGGGCAGCCCAAAGAGAGGTGAACCGGATCCTGGCATGGGCAGAATAGCATGTACCTTGCCTTTCTGCAATCTTCATCCAGGGATGGAAAATTGGCAAGCAGACTACCTGAGTCGTCAGCAGCTGCTACCAGGGAGTGGTCTCTTCACCCCGAGATCTTTCAGGCCATATGTCTGAGATGGGGAAACCCAGATGTAGACCTGCTAGCTGCCAGGTTCAACAAGAAATTGGACAACTTTGTGTCCAGAACGAGAGATCCTCTAGCCTACGGGACAGACGCTCTAATAATACAGACGCTCTAATAACTCCATGGAATCAGTTCTCACTGATCTATGCATTCCCTCCGATCCCTCTTCTACAAAGACTGCTTCGCAGGATCAAGGAGGAGGGAATACCAGTAATCCTAGTGGCCCCAAACTGGCCCAGGAGGCCTTGGTACGCTGAGATTGTAAAAAATGGCGATAGGAAGGCCCTGGAAGTTTCCACTCCGACACGACCTGCTGTCACAGGGTCCAGTATTCCACCCTTCCTTACAAAGGCTAAAGTTAAAAAGAGAGGGGTCTCTGGTCCGGCTCTTTCTACGCTCATTAATGCTAGAAAGCCAGCCTCCAGACTCATCTATCAGAGAGTCTGGAGAGCATAAGTTTCCTGGTGTGAATCCAGATGTTGGAATCCTCAGAAGTATGAAATAAGTAGGATTCTTGCTTTTTGCCAGTTAGGAGTGGATATGAATTTAGCCCTTAGCACCATCAAAGGGCAAATATCGGCTCTATCAGTCTTCTTTCAGAGACCATTGGCATCTCACTCCCTAGTTCAGACATTCATTAAGGGGGTACTGAGGATAAATCCTCCAGTTAGGACTCCCTTGTGTCCATGGGATTTGAATTTGGTATTGTCAGTGTTGCAAAAGCAACCTTTTGAACCTATTCGCCATATTCCTTTAATTATATTGAGTAGGAAGTTGGCCTTTCTGATTGCTATAGCTTCTGCTAGGAGAGTATCAGAGCTAGCAGCTCTTTCTTGTAAAGAGCCTTATCTAATTTGTCACAAGGACAAAATCGTACTACGACCCCATCCGGCTTTTCTACCTAAGGTGGTGTCGGCTTTTCACTTGAATCAAGACTTTGTTCTGCCTTCCCTTTTTCCAAACCCGCGGACGGCGGGGGAAAAATTATTACACTCTCTAGATCTAGTGAGAGCGGTAAGGGTGTATCTGCAAGCAACCGCTCAGATACGTAAAACAGATGTTTTGTTTATTTTACCAGATGGGCCCAAGAAGGGCCAAGCGGTATCAAAATCCACCATTTCCAGGTGGATTAGACAAGTAATTGTTCAAGCTTATGGTTTAAAGAACAGGACTCCTCCTTTTCCTGTTAAGGCGCACTCTACCAGGGCGATAAGTGCTTCATGGGCAGTGCACCACCAGGCTTCGATGGCTCAGATCTGTAAAGCTGCAACTTGGTCTTCAGTCCATACATTTTCCAAATTCTATCAAATAGATGTGAAAGGACATGAGGATTCCGCCTTTGGGCGAAGTGTGCTGCAGGCAGCAGTATAGGGCTTCTGGTCCGCAAGCGGTCGGTTTGATCTGTGTCTCCCCCCCTTCATATGAGCATTGCTCTGGGACGTCCCATTATGTAATGACTAGCTCTGTGTCCCGTGGTGTACGATAAAGAAAATAGGATTTTTATAACAGCTTACCTGTAAAATCCTTTTCTTGGAGTACACCACGGGACACAGAGGTCCCCCCCTTCTTATGGGAACCTTACTGCTTTGCTACAAAACTGAGGTACTTCCCTGATGGGAGGGGTTATATGGAGGGGAACTGTCTTCCATTGGTTGTGCCAGTGTCCAATCACCGCTGGTGACCCTTAACCCATTATGTAATGACTAGCTCTGTGTCCCGTGGTGTACTCCAAGAAAAGGATTTTACAGGTAAGCTGTTATAAAAATCCTATTTTTACAAGCAGCAGGAAGGGACGTCCAACCATCACCCCAACCCCTTGTTACCAGGGTAATGGAAATACCAGATTGTAGAAAGCCCGCCAGGCTTTTCTGCTCTCTGGTGTGCTTCACTGAGCTTCTGGCAGTCATCCTGACACACAGGGGTTGATTTGCTAAAGGCAAATAGACTGTGCACTCTGCAAGTGCAGTTGCACTAATTTTCCCCAGAGCCTTAGTAAATGTGGTAAAACTCTGCTGATTTCCATCATCCAATCATGTCATGCAGTCATACTCTCTCTTTGACAAATGTTCCCAAACCCAGAGCAGGCATGGTGAGATTTGCTTGTAAAGTGCAGACACTGCACTGGGTGTCTGACAACCATATTGTTCAATCAAAGCTGGGGACAAGAAATTCAGTGATTACTACATGTGGTAATCCCTTTTTTAGCCTTTGTAATTTGGGGGAGGCGCTGACAAGACTTGGTTCTCTTATGTCTGCTCAGTCTCTTTCTCCTAATTCACAGGTGTCGGATTGATTGCATCAGGTCAGTGCGATGTGGTGGTGGCCGGTGGTGTGGAGTTCATGTCTGATGTCCCCATTCGTCATAGCAGGAAAATGAGGAAAGCCATGCTAGGTCTCAACAAAGCCAAGACTCTAGGCCAGAAGCTTGCTCTGGCATCCAGAATCCGTCCTGACTACTTTGCCCCAGAGGTAAGTGTAAAAATATGGTTTACCTGTTTAAGGTTTTTCTTATAACCTTCTTAATGTATTCTTGTTTCCCAAGACAAAATTCGTGAATCCGCTTGAAATCAAACCGTGTGTTTTATTATACACACGAAAAAGGAATTAATACAGTTACAGTATATTAATTCAATTGCTTCATAAAGGTTTCAAAATAGTGTTCAAGTATAAAATAAAGTTCAATATATCAGATGCCTCGTGCTTCTTCTGAAATCTTAAAATGCCCAATTAACCCTGTGTATGCTGAATAGTCTGAAGAAAATCTGTGTGCTTCTTGAAGTGGATGAAGGATGAAAGAGAGAGCCTTGCTTTCAGCTCAACTTATTTATAAACGTCAGGACCCTTTTTCGAAATTCACGCCGGAACAGTAACCACTCCTACATCATTCTCAATATTACCTCCCTTCTCACTACCCACGATGGAGAGGGTCAAGAGTAGAAATATGAAGACACATTTCTATAGGAAGTATCTGAGCTCCTAATTAGATACAGAGACAGGAAATGAGGGAAGGTGAAGCTAGTCTAAATAGTTCTATACATCAGAAAATCTCAGTTACATAGCAGTATTGTCTAGAAGGTAAAATATATTTAAAACATACATCAAAACCCTGACAGTTTCTGGAATCGGATGCCAAATTTTGGAAGTCATTATTTCGAAAGCCCAACCATTCATAAAATTATAGTAATTCATATTCTCAAATAAAATTATGACCAAATAAAATTTTAGATATTAAGAATATAACGGTAAGCGGATGGGACACCTTGAGATTGAGATACATTTGGACAAAGGAATTGTCGGTATTGCCCATAACAACCAGTCCATAGTTATGTGTACCACTCTGCTACGGCAGGATGGGACGTAAGGAGACTTTACACAATTTTTAGTAGGAAGCCGCCATATATCATACCCCTGGCTAGGTGTTTGTGTTGTTTTCTTGAAGAAAAGATTGTCTTGTTCCCTTCTTAAGGGGTCCTATCTTAACTACAAAATGTGGGGGGAGGGGGGGGGATGAGGACACAAGCCTTTTTACCACAGCGTAGTGTTGTTGATGCACCCTGATACCCTAGGCCCTGTTGTTCTGTGGCAGCCCTCAGGTATTGGGGATGGGGGGCTTCTGATCTTTTTCTATTATGCATTGCTCAGGCTTGAATGCTGTCACATCATGGAGTGAAGTCCTCAAAGATTCAACAACATCCAACATGGATCTTGCACCGGGTCTGTCTCATGGCACCTGGGTTTTTCTAGTAACTCTGTCACTTAGCTCTGAAAGGGCAAAGTGAGAGTCTGTTTTAATAACAAGGGTTGGAACATAGAAGTAAGAGAAGTCATGGCTTAAAGGGCAAGTTCACCTTTACAGAAAATCTGTAAGGTGAACTTACACTGGACCCCCTTCCCTCCCCACGATCCCGCTATACCGGAGTACAGCGATCCCCTGCTGTCAAGCACCAGGACGCCGCTTCACCGACCCGGGGATTTGAAATCCTCCTGGCTTTCTCTCTTCTCCAGCGCTGACAGGATGGGCTAGACAGATTCTAATTTGTCAGTGCTGTCCATGTGACAGTGCTGACCAATTAGAATGCCTCTTGTCTGTACGGACAGGAGATTAAGCCGCAGGGGTTTCAAATCCCCGGACCTTTGAAGCAGCGTCCTGGTACCTGGCAGTGGGGGATCGTGGAGTTCTGGTACAGCGGGACCAGGGGAATGGGGAGGAGGTCCAGTGTAAGTTCATCCTTACAGATTTTCTGTAAAGGTGAACTTGCACTTTCATGGCGAGACAAGAGGCTCTGTGTACAGCTTGGGCATAGGCTCTGCAAAGTAGTCAATTTTACATTTTAAGCTATGTACTTAAGGTGACTGAACTTAAGCAGTGTCAGTGGTTTAGAAACTTTAGCCCAGGCCAGGGTTACCTTAAATGACCTGACTTTTCTTTTTTTTTTTTTTTTTTTTTTATGGAAATATCTGAACTGATGATTTATGGATTTTTATGAAACTCTTCTCTTTAATTCAGCTTCCAGCCGTTGCAGAGTTCTCTACCAGTGAGTCAATGGGGCACTCCGCAGACAGACTGGCCGCAGCGTTCGCCGTGTCTCGGGTGGAACAGGACGAGTACGCCCTACGCTCGCATTCTATGGCCAAGAAAGCCCAGGATGCTGGACATTTGTCAGACCTCATCCCATACAAAGTGCCAGGTGATTGCTGCTGCCTTTGCAAACATAATCTATGAGATTCAATCAGTTCATAATAGCTGATCTGTTTTATCCCTTTAACTGCTCCCAACATATGTAGTAAATGTGGCCAAAAAAAGCATCACTAAAGCCCCATACACACGGTCAGACTTCCATCAGACTTTTCCCTGGATTTTTGTCCGAACGGAGTTGGCCGGGCACACCCATAGCATACACACTACAGGACTTTTCTGCAAACTTTCCCAAAACTTTTTGCAACATCACGTGGTTTTTCTGCTCTTTACCGCCACCCTTTGGTCAACTTCTGCTATTGTTGGTTGATTTTAACATTAGTTGTTTTGTCCATCGGACAAAAGTCCGATGGTTTTCTGTACACACGGTCGGACTTTGCTACATCGGACTTTTGTTGGCTAAAAGTTTGTCTGTTTGCAGACCCAACGTTTGTCCGATGAAAAAAAAAAGATTGTCCGATGGAGCGTACACACGGTCGGATTGTTGGTCCAACTTGCTCAAAATGAAGTTTGTTGGCCAAAAGTCCAATGGGGCTTTAGGCGTCTTTTTGTCCCCTATGTGATTGGGGGGGGGGGACATTTAGTTTAAAAAAAATGGTGACATTTTAAGTTGCACCCAAGCATTTAAACCCCCCCACCCCCACCCCCACATACACACAAATACGAGTGTAAATGCGTGCATTAGGGAGCCTATGTACAAAAATGTTGATTGTGCTACACATGTTACACATCGCAGCTCACGCTTGCATGAGTGCAATAATTCTAGGGCCATTATTTATGGTTAGCTATAAACTGATGACCTGTAGGGGCTTTTAAAGTGTTGTCAATGGAAAATACAGAGTACCAAAATTCGTCACTGTTTCTCGTGTGAGTGCACAGGTTATTTTAAAGGATAATAATTAAAAAAAACGAACATGTTTTATACTTGCCTTCTTTGTGCAATGGTTTTGCACAGAGCAGTATTGATCCTCCTCTTCTGGGGTTCCCCCATAGCAAGCTTACTTCTAATGGGGCACTAATGCGTGTCGCTCCCAAGCCCTGCTCTGTGTATCCATTGACACAGAGTGCAGCCTGGAGGAAAGATGTGGGGTCTTGTAGACCCCACATCTCTGCTAAAATATTATCTATATATATGTGTGTGTGTGTCTCTGTGTGTGTGTGTGTCTCTGTGTGTGTGTGTCTCTGTGTGTGTGTGTCTCTGTGTGTGTCTCTGTGTGTGTGTGTGTGTCTCTCTGTGTGTGTGTGTGTGTCTCTCTGTGTGTGTGTGTGTGTGTCTCTCTGTGTGTGTGTGTCTCTCTGTGTGTGTGTGTGTGTGTGTCTCTCTGTGTGTGTGTGTGTGTGTCTCTCTGTGTGTGTGTGTGTGTGTCTCTCTGTGTGTGTGTCTCTCTGTGTGTGTGTGTGTGTGTGTGTGTCTCTCTGTGTGTGTGTGTGTGTCTCTCTGTGTGTGTGTGTGTCTCTCTGTGTGTGTGTGTGTGTCTCTGTGTGTGTGTGTCTCTGTGTGTGTGTGTCTCTGTGTGTGTGTGTGTGTCTCTCTGTGTGTGTGTGTGTCTCTCTGTGTGTGTGTGTGTGTGTCTCTGTGTGTGTGTGTGTGTCTCTCTGTGTGTGTGTGTCTCTCTGTGTGTGTGTGTGTGTGTGTCTCTGTGTGTGTGTGTCTCTCTGTGTGTGTGTGTGTGTGTGTGTCTCTGTGTGTGTGTCTCTGTGTGTGTGTGTGTCTCTGTGTGTGTCTCTGTGTGTGTGTGTCTCTGTGTGTGTGTGTGTGTGTGTGTGTTTTGGGGGGGTTCTGAGTTATTTTCTAGCAAAAAAATTATGATTTTTACATGGAGAGGAGTGCTGGATTTTGTGCGGTATGGAAGTGGCTAAAGCTAGACTTGTTGGGTATCAATTTACTTTGCAACTTCCTCCTCCTCTTCTTCCTTCTTCTTCTTTTTTTTTTTTTTTATTGTACCCAAAAGTTGGGTAATATTGCGTTTTACAGGTATGTTGGGAAACTTTTTCCTGCAGCTGCAAATCTTTGTAAAGAATTGGAACAACTTGTTGTTTTTAAATTCCTAATACCCTGAGCCGCAGAGGAAGGAGCGAGAGTGCTCACGTGGACTGAACGTTTTTTTGACATGCTTCATATAGCTTGTTGTACCCAATACCACCAATCAGAACTTTTCTTCCTCTCGTTGCAGGCAAAGATACAGTGGAAAAAGACAATGGAATACGACCCTCCTCTATGGAACAAATGGCAAAACTGAAACCAGCTTTTGTAAAACCATTTGGGACAGTGACTGCCGCCAATTCCTCCTTCCTGGTAAATGCTTCTACAATTTTATTACCACCCACAGTTTGATTAAGAGCTAATTTTTAAAAGTAGAGCTTGTTCCAATTATTAAAGTGTGTCTAGATAGAAACAGAAGACCTGTTATTGGCATCTGATGAAAGCTGTTTTAAGTTGTAGAAATTGTAAAGGGAAACATGTTATACATGTTATACTTGCCTGCTCTGTGCAATAGTTTTGCACAGAGCAACCCTAATCCTCCTCTTCTCTGGTCCCCTGCTGGCGCTCCTTGCTCCCCTTCCGTGCTGAATGCCCCTATAGCATGCTGCTTGTTATGGGGGACTTGTGCAAGCTTTGCCCCGCCCCTGCTCTCTCCTCGCTGGCTGTGAGTGACAACAAGAGCTCCCGCTGCTGCCTCTGTGCTAGTGTGGCGAGAGAAAGAAGCAATGCTGCTCTCGTGCTCAGTGCTGGATTGACATCTGGCTCAGGTAAGTAGGGGGAGGGGGGCTGCTGCACACAGGTTTTGTACCTTAATGCATAGAATGTATTGGGGTACAAAACCTTCTGCCTTTTAGAACCACTTTTATGTATGTAAGTTCTGAGGCCCTGGGTAGCTAAAATTCATGGCCCCGGAAAAATTGGGTAAGGGAGCTGCTCTTCTGTTGCAATTTATTGACACCTGTATTTCTTTTTCGTACATCACGGGACACAGAGCGACTTAGTCATTACTAATGGGTTATATAGTTTACCTTCAGGTGTTGGCACTGGCCAATTCCAAACCGGAAGTACCCTCCCCTATATAAGCCCCTCCCACCCGGGAGCACCTCAGTTTTTTGCCAGTGTCTAAGGTGTTGGCCAAAGAGTAACATGTGTTTTCACTGGGCTTGCGTACAGGTTCTTTTGGGCCTTAGTAAGCTGTTCCGGATCCCACCAAAAAAGCTTCATAGCTAAACGGTCGGTACCCGGGCCTTGCAGCAGAAGAGCAAGGTTTTGCCTGTAATGCTTCTCTTAGGAGGGCTGGACCCTGGGATCCAGAGCTCTGGTCATACCCACGACCAAGACGCTGTCTGTGCAGGGTGCTATACAGGTCCAGGGGAGTGGAATCCTTGGGAACCCGGTCCCTGAAGGTTTAATTACAATGCCTGCCGTGATAGGTGAAGTTTGGACTTTTGTGGACCAAACAAAGTCCTGCGGCGGGGATCAGGTAAGTGGGGGCCCCCAGGAACTTGGTTCTATTGGGGGACCCCCAAGCCTAATTTGTCTTTCTGTCTGTTACCTAACGGTATTCCCGCTAAATATCTGTGTTTGCCTATAACTACTGAAAATGTAAAATTTTAATAGTAGTCAAGAAAAAAAAAAAAAAAAAAACAGGGACCGCGGTACCTGTGTTAAACCACTAGAGGCCGCTGTAGTCCATTTTTCTTGTAATGTGGATCTTTGGTTTTCTCAACTCAAAAGATCCAGGCAGCTGGTAAGTTTCTCTGAGGGAATCCACTTCCTCTGCCCTGTTGCTGCGTTCATCCACCGCACAGGCCCTCCGGCAAAAAGGGCCCTGGCTCCTAGTCCTCTGTTGGTTTTCGAAAAGGGCGCCATTGGCGCACGGGCGCGCGCGCGGGCGCGTGCACGCGCCTCCTATGAAAAAAAAGGGGCGGGGCGGGTGGATGACGCTCGATGCGCGCCGCGGCGCTTCTGCGCATGTGCGGGCGTCCCAGCATGGTTAAAAGACACAGTACAAGTGTCAGCTGCATGCAAACAGAGCTAGCAACAAACAGTGGCACACAGAGGCGGTTGATGCAGGCATCCCCATAGAAAGGCACTTTAGTGGACACCAGCTGGTATATAGCAGCACCTGTGTTAGACTATTACCAGCAAAAATTGGTGTATGACGACGGGAATACCTCAGCTTTGTGCTTAAAGGATATGTCGTCCAGACGCTCCGGAAATAGATCTTCCAGGAAGCCAAAGGGGTCTCCATCGGGCTCTGAGGATATTGGGCATGCTTGCACTGCACCAATCTCCCCTGAGAATGCAGAGGTCAGTAGCCGTAGAAACCCCGCAGGAATGCCTGGTGCTGCGGCTGTCCCCAGTCCACCTGCTCCTGTATATATAACAGAGGAGGTTTTATCCTCAACTCTGGGAGGATTAGAAGAGAGATTAACAGCATTGATCGCTGCTTCCCTATCTCAGGGAAAGCGCGTCCGATCTCCGTCTCCTCCTTCAGAGTGCCTGTTAGTGGAGGAACAGCCCCACACAGAGATCGACCTACCTGAAGGGGATCAGGATGAGGTTGATTCACTTATAGAGGAATCAACAGTGGAAGAACCTTTCTCAGCTTCTCAGGCTGAAAGATTATGGGTTCAGTCTCTGACTAACATGGTCCGATCAGCATTTAAAATGCCTCTGGCGGAACCACCATCCACTACGGTTTCCTCGCTGGGGTCGCTAAAAGCTCCCCAGGCGGTCTGTTCCTTCCCAATCCACCCTTTATTAGAAGGGCTTATTTACCAGGATTGGGAGCATCCTGATAAAATATTTGCTCCCCCCAAGAGATTTCCGGTGATCTATCCCATGGAGGATAAGTTCATAAGAAAATGGAGGGTCCCTATAGTGGACGCAGCCATCTCTTCTGTTAACAAATCACTGACATGTCCAGTAGATAATGTTCCAATGTTCAAAGACCCAATAGATAAAAAATTGGAGTCTTTACTAAAATCTGCTTTCTCTACAGCAAGTATGGTGACACAACCTGCGGTAGCAGCGATTGGAGTCTGCCAAGCAGTGAAAGATCAGTTGAAACAAGTCTTAAGGGACTTACCAGATCAGCAGGCTCATGCCCTAGCTGACCTGCCTAGAGCCTTGTGTTTTGCGGTGGACGCCATAAAGGATACAATCCAACAGGCCTCCCGCTTTACGCTGTCTATAGTACATATGCGTAGGCTTCTGTGGCTCAAAAACTGGTCTGCTGAAGCTCCCTGTAAAAAACTGCTGGTTAGCTTCCCATTTCATGGAGAACGCTTATTTGGAGAAGATCTGGACAAATATATCCAGAAAATTTCTGCCGGTAAAAGTTCACTCTTACCGGTTAAGAACAAGGGTAGAAGTCCTTCTTTTAAGAGGCCTACCTCTCCAGTCCCGGGCACATCGGCTGTGAAGCAGTTCCGACGGCCTCCGCGGTCAAATTCAGGGGGCAGAAATCAGGGACAATCACAGGGTAACAAGAAGCCCTGGATCAAGAGAGGTACAAAACCTCCCCCTAAGGCATGAAGTATTGCCCCCGCTCAATCGGGTGGGGGGAAGACTTCAGTTGTTCACAGAGACCTGGCGGGACACCATCAGAGACAGATGGGTGCTCTCCGCAGTAAGTCTGGGATACAAGCTGGAGTTAAAAGGCACTCCTCCTGCCCAATTTATGAGGTCAAACGTGCCAAGAGATCCCCAAAAGAGAGGATCCCTCCTTCTGGCACTAGAACAACTATTGCTCCAAGGGGTAATCATGAAGGTTCCCCTGGAAGAAAGCGGATTCGGGTTTTACTCGAACCTTTTCACAGTCCCCAAACCAAATGGGGACGTGAGGCCCATATTAAATCTAAAAGGGCTAAACAAGTTCCTAAATATCAGGACTTTTCGGATGGAGTCGATCCGATCAGTGGCCACCGCCCTACAAGGGCAGGAATGGCTAGCCTCGATCGACATAAGGGATGCTTATCTGCATATTCCCATCTTTCCGGCCCATCAGAAATTTCTACGCTTTGCAGTAGAAGGGCGCCATTTTCAGTTCAGAGCCTTACCTTTCGGTCTGGCCACAGCACCACGAGTGTTCACAAAAATTCTGGCCCCATTATTGGCCAATCTAAGAACACAGGGTGTAACGATAATGGCATATCTAGACGACCTGCTACTAATAGACCACTCAGTGGAAAAGCTAGAAGTAGCTATTCACAAGACAATCGAGTATCTGGAATATCACGGTTGGATTATCAACCGGGACAAGTCAGCTCTAAGACCAGTCAAAAGTCTGGAATACTTAGGGCTAAGGCTGGATTCAAATCAGAGAAAGATTTTCTTACCTCCAGAGAAGGTGTCGTCTTTAAGAAATTTGACCCACTTAGTGGGTACAAAAAGAAAACCATCCATACGTCTCTGCATGAGGCTGCTGGGAAAGATGGTGGCTTCATTCGAAGCGGTACCCTACGGTCAATTCCATTCAAGGAATTTGCAAAGGGCCATACTGTCAGCCTGGAACAAAAAAGTTCAGGCTTTAGACTTACCAATGTCCCTGTCCCCTTCCGTTCGCAAGAGCCTCCATTGGTGGTTGGTGCCCCAGAATCTGGAAAGAGGGAAACCCTTCAGTCCGGTTTCTTGGAAGGTGGTCACTACAGATGCCAGCCTCATCGGCTGGGGGGCAGTGCTGGAGCAATGGTCTCTCCAGGGCAGGTGGTCAGAAGCAGAAAAGGCCCTGCCCATCAATCTCTTAGAGATACGAGCAGCCCGGTATGCCCTAGTAGCATGGACATCCAAACTCCAGGGGTCCCCTGTCAGAATTCAATCAGACCATGCCACGGCAGTGGCATATATCAATCATCAGGGTGGCACCAAAAGTCGTGCAGCCCAGAAGGAAGCAAATTGCATCCTGGAGTGGGCAGAAAGATATGTCCCAGCCATATCCGCGGTTTTCATCCCAGGAGTGGAAAATTGGAGAGCGGACTTTCTAAGTCGCCAACAATTATGCCCGGGGGAATGGTCTCTTCACCCCGAGGTTTTCCAGGCAATATGCCAGCGGTGGGGAACACCGGATGTAGATCTGCTAGCATCCAGATTCAACGCAAAGGTGGACAGGTTTGTGTCTCGCACAAGGGATCCCCTAGCTTGCGGCTCGGATGCCCTAGTGTTCCCTTGGGATCGGTTCAAGCTGATATATGCATTCCCACCGCCACAATTGTTACCGCGATTACTTCGCAGAATCAGGGTAGAAAAGAAACCAGTGATTCTGGTGGCTCCAGCGTGGCCCCGAAGGGCATGGTACGCGGAGATTGTAAAAATGTCAGTGAGGAGTCCGTGGACCCTCCCACTTCGTCCGGACCTGCTGTCGCAAGGACCGATATACCACCCTTCCTTACCAGCCCTAGGTTTGACGGCCTGGCTATTGAAGCCCACATTCTGAAAAAGAGAGGGCTCTCTAATTCTGTGGTATCTACCATGATCAATGCCAGGAAACCGGTATCCAGGCAGATCTATTATAGGATCTGGAAAGCGTACATTACGTGGTGTGAGACCAAGAAATGGCATCCACGTAAGTACATGATAGGGAGGATTCTGGACTTCCTACAGTGGGCTGTAGATAGGAAGCTGGCCTTGAGTACTATCAAGGGTCAGATTTCGGCCTTGTCAATATTTTTTCAAAGGCCCTTGGCTTCGCATTCACTAGTCAAAGCCTTTATACAAGGAGTGATGCGTATTAGCCCTCCGGTTAGTATTCCCATATGTCCTTGGGACTTAAACCTGGTTCTGTCGGTTCTACAGAAACAACCGTTTGAACCATTACAACACATTTCCTTGGTTCTTCTCACCAGGAAATTGGTTTTCTTAGTAGCCATTTGTTCGGCTAAAAGAGTGTCGGAATTAGCAGCTATGTCCTGTAAGGAGCCATATCTGGTTGTCCATAAGGACAGAGTAGTATTACGTCCTCATCCAGCCTTTCTTCCTAAGGTGGTATCGAGGTTTCATTTGAACCAAGATGTGGTTCTTCCTTCTTTTTTCCCCAAACCTAGCTCAGTAGAGGAAAAGTTATTACATTCTTTGGATGTGGTAAGGGCAGTTAAAGCTTATCTAAAAGCCACTGCTCAGATTCGCAGAACGGATTCTTTGTTTGTTCTGCCGGAAGGCCCCAGAAGGGGTCAGGCAGCATCAAAATCTACTTTAGCCAAGTGGATTCGACAGGTCATAATACAAGCCTATGGCTTGAGAAAGAGACCGCCTCCGTTCAAAGTTAGGGCGCACTCCACAAGAGCGGTTGGAACTTCATGGGCGGTGCATCACCAGGCCTCCCTGGCTCAAGTATGTAAGGCCGCAACATGGTCTTCGGTACACACGTTTACTAGGTTCTACCAGGTAGACGTTAGAAGTCAGGAGGATGTCGCCTTTGGGCGCAGTGTGTTGCAGGCCGCAAAAGATCCTCATGCCTGATGGCGCCCAGCTTATGTACCCCCCCCCTCATTTGGCATTGCTTTGGGACGTCCCATTAGTAATGACTAAGTCGCTCTGTGTCCCGTGATGTACGAAAAAGAAAAAGGGATTTTTATAACAGCTTACCTGTAAAATCCTTTTCTTGGAGTACATCACGGGACACAGAGCTCCCACCCCTCTTTTTGGGACACTTATTGCTTGGCTACAAAACTGAGGTGCTCCCGGGTGGGAGGGGCTTATATAGGGGAGGGTAATTCCTGGTTTGGAATTGGCCAGTGCCAACACCTGAAGGTAAACTATATAACCCATTAGTAATGACTAAGTCGCTCTGTGTCCCGTGATGTACTCCAAGAAAAGGATTTTACAGGTAAGCTGTTATAAAAATCCCTTTTTTGCTATGTGTTGGTCACTTTAATGCAGTATGGATTTTGTAATTTATATTGCAGCAACCCTTTCCGCAGTGCTGTACAAAGTTCAGGTGTACAGTTTAACAATAAAACGGCAACATATACAAATGCATGGAATGGTTAGAATGAATAATTCTGCCCGTGCAATGTGGGGAGGTTTGTGTTAAGCCTGGAATGGTCCGTGTGTGCCAGGATGACAGACTCCTTTGCATGCACAGGAGTTAAGTCATCCTGCAGAAGCCAGTGAAGATGACTGAAGACCGGGACCCGGGGAGAACATGTTGGCAAGGGACACCTCGTGAACATTGGACCGTTGGGAATAGTGGTACAGTGCCTCTGGAAAGTATTCACAGCGCTTAATTTTTTACACATGTTACAGCCTTATTCCAAAATGGATTTAAATTCATTATTTTCCTCAAAATTATACAAACAATACCCCATAATGACAACATGAAAGAAGTTTGTTTGTTTGAAATCTCTGCAAATTTATTAAAAATAAAACAATCCCATGTACAAGCCTTTGCTCAATACTTTTGTTGAAGCACCTGTTGGCACCAATTACAGCTTCAAGTCCTTCTGAGTATGATGCTACAAGCTTGGCACACCTATTTTTGGGCAGTTTCTCCCATTCTTCTTTGCAGGGACCTCTCAAGCTCCATCAGGTTGGATGGGGAGCGTAGGTGCACAGCCATTTTCAGGACCTCTCCAGAGATGTTCAGTCAGGTTCAAGTCTGGGCTCTTGCTGGGCCACTCGAGAACATTCAAAGTTGTCCCGTAGCCACTCCTTAGTTATCTTGGCTGTGTGCTTAGGGTCGTTGTCCTGTTGGAAGATGAATCTTCGCCCCAGTCTGAGGACCAGAGCGCTCTGGAGCAGGTTTTTATCAAGGATGTCTCTGTACATTGCTGCATTCATCTTTCCCTCCATCCTGACTAGTCTCCCAGTTCCTGCCGCTGAAAAACATCCCCACAGCATGATGCTGCCACCACCATGCTTTACTGTAGGGATGGTATTGGCTAGATGATGAGTGGTGCCTGGTTTCCTCCAGGCATGACTCTTGCCATTCAGGCCAAAGAGTTCAATCTTTGTTTCATCAGACCAGAGAATTTTGTTTTTTCATTGTCTGAGAGTCCTTCAGGTGCCTTTTGGCTAACTCCCAGGTGGGCTGTCATGTGCCCTTTACTGAGGAGTGGCTTCCGTCTGGCCACTCTACCATACAGGCCTGATTGGTAGAGTGCTGCAGAGATGGCTCTTCTGGAAGGTTCTCCTCTTTCCACAGAAACGCTGGAGCTCTGTCAGAGTGACCATCGGGTTCTTGGTCACCTCCCTGATCACTCAGTGTGGCCGGGTGGCCCGCTCTAGGAAGAGTCCTGGTGGTTCCAAACTACTTCCGTTTATGGATGATGGAGGCCACTGTACTCATTGGGACCTTCAATACTTCAGAAATGTTTCTGTACCCTTTCCCAGATCTGTGCCTCCATACAATCCTGTCTCTGAGGTCTACAGACAATTCCATGGCTTGGTTTGTGCTCTGACATGCACTGTTACCTGTGGGACCTTATATAGACATGCGATTGCCTTTCCAAATCATGTCCAATCAACTGAACTTACCACAGGTGGACTCCAATCAAGTTGTAGAAACATCTGAAGGATGATCAGTGGAAACAGGATGCAGCTGAGCTCAACTTTTGAGTGTCATGGCAAAGGCTTATGTACCGTATTTATCGACGTATAGCACGCACTTTTTCCCCCTTAAAATCAGGGGGAAATCGTGGGTGCGTGTTATACGCCGATCCCCCGCTGATTGTGAGCGAGCGAAGCTGAGATACACAAAGCCGAAGTACACTCGGCTCCTCTCGCAGTCACGCCCACCTCCACCGATTGCGAGCGCCGCTGACCTACAGAAAGCTGAGTGTACTTCGGCTAGTCTCAGCTCTGCTCACAGTCGGGCGGGACTGCGAGAGGAGCCGAGACTAGCCGAAGTACACTCAGCTTTCTGTATGTCAGCGGCGCTCGCAATCAGTGGAGGTGGGCGTGACTGCGAGAGGAGCCGAGTAAAGCCGAGTGTACTTCGGCTTTGTGTATCTCGGCTCCACTCACTCCTCTCGCAATCAGTGGAGACGGGTGGGACTGTGAGCAGAGCCGAGTCTAGCCGAAGTACACTCTGCTTTCTGTATCTCGGCTCCGCTCACAGTAGGCGGAAATCGGCGCCAAATTTATATCGGGCCAGGGCAAGGCTGCAGATGGGCACTGGGCAAGGCTGCAATGATGGACAAGGCTGCAGATGGACACTGATAAGGCTGCTTTGATGGGCATTTAAATGTAAGTAGTGTTTTTTTTTTGCTTCCACTTCCCTCCTAAACTTAGGGTGCGTGTTATAAGCCGATAAATACGAATATATATATATATATATATATATAATACATTTTTTTTTTTTTTACTTTTGAACACATTTGCAAGGATTTCAGAAAAACTTCTTTCACGTTGTCATTATGGGGTATTGTTTGTATAATTTTGATGAAAATAATGAGTTCAATCCATTTTGGAATAAGGCTGTAACATAACAAAATGTGGAAAAAGTGAAGCGCTGTGAATACTTTCCGGATGCACTGTAAGTATAGTGCCTTTAGTTCCACTTCAATATGCATTTAAGGATAAGGCATGGCTATGTGCTTGAGTTTTTAAGAATAGGATGTTCAGCAAGCTCATATTGGTGTGATGGTAAGTTGTCCACCTGTTATTGGCCATATAAGAAAAGACGCTGTGCAGTGGAGTGTTTTACGTTCTATTATGGATGTTTTCATTGCCTTTCTTTTCTTTTCAGACGGATGGGGCCTCAGCTGTCTTGATCATGTCTGAGGAAAAAGCTCTGGCCATGGGATACAAGCCTAAAGCCTATCTGCGGTAAGCAAACTGGGCTTATCTACACCTGCAAAATCCAAGTCTCCAGGAGAAAAGCCTTCTAATGTTACGTACACACGGGCCAAAAAATGTCATTTTGGCAGTTCCCGGATGACTTTCGGCCCATGTGTACAGCTCCTTGTTTGACAGAAGCCAGTCTCATGCCTTATGTTGCTCGCGCATGCAGGAAAACCAGCAAAAAAAAAGAACAAGCTGGATCAACTCTGAAATTATTCTTTTGATTTAATGTTTTTCTAATATTCTTTTGGATTTTGAAGTTGATGGTTTTGAGGCAGTCAAACCATCTTTTCTTGCATCCAGTCAATTTAAACAATCAGATTTTAAGTGGATCTTTCACTAAATGTATTTCAAGAGAAACCATCGCTTAACCGCTTCCCGACCAGCCGCCGCAGTTTTACTGCGGCAGGTTGGCTCCTCTGCGTGAGCCGTCGTAGCTGTACGTCGGCTCTTTGAGACGTTTTAGCAGGCGAGCGCGCGTGTCGGGCGCGATGACCGCCGGGCACCCGCGATCGCTCGTGACAGAGCAAGAACCAGGATCTGTGAGTGAAAAAAAAAAAAACGGTTCTCCTCAGGGGAGTATAGACAGATCGTGTGCGCCTACTAAGTAGGAACACCAATCGGTCTCCTCCTCCTCTAGTCAGTCCCATCCCCCCCACAGTT
This sequence comes from Rana muscosa, assembly GCA_029206835.1. Lineage (NCBI taxonomy): Eukaryota > Metazoa > Chordata > Amphibia > Anura > Ranidae > Rana > Rana muscosa. The sequence goes on along the minus strand of JARGYO010000094.1, from coordinate 70,778,179 downwards.
AGAACACACCTAGGGAACACAGTTAACCCCCTTGATCGCCCCCAAGCGTTAACCCCTTCCCTGCCAATGACATTTATACAGTAATCAGTGGCTATTTTTAGCTCTGTATACCGTATATACTCGAGTATAAGCCGACCCGAATATAAGCCGAGGCACCTAATTTTACCACAAAAAACTGGGAATATATATATTGACTCGAGTATAAGCCTAGGGTGTCCATCTGCATGCCTCACTTTGTCCATGTGCATGCCTCATTGTGCCCTTGCCTCATTGTGCCCTTGCCTCATTGTGCCCTTGCCTCATTGTGCCCTTGCCTCATTGTGCCCATGCCTCATTGTGCCCATGCCTCACTGACTAGACTGACGTTTAACATGGGAGTCTATGGAAGGGGTGCCTGGGTTTGAAAAATCGGTGCTCCCCGGCGGTAGGTCCTCCGGACAACAAGCTTTGCACACTTATAGAGGAAGAGTGGGGCTACATGTGTGCCAAGTTTGGGGTCCAGGGGACCAATGGCCGGCCGGTACCGGGTCCCCAAATTCCAGGAGATCAGGCGCAAAAAGGTGACTCGAGTATAAGCCGATGGGGGCATTTTCAGCACAAAAAAATGTGCTGAAAAACTCGGCTTATACTTGAGTATATACGGTAAGTGTCACTGGTCCCAAAAAAGTGTCCGATCTGTCCGCCGCAATGTGGCACTCCTGATAAAAATCGCTGATCACCGCCATTACTAGTAAAAAAAATTATAATAAAAATGCCATAAAACCACCCCCTATTTTGTAGACGCTATAACTTTTGCGCAAACCAATTAATATAAGCTTATTGTTTTTTTTTTTTTTAACCAAAAATATGTAGAAGAATACATATCGGCCTAAACTGAGGGAAAAAAACCTTTTTTTTTTTTTTTTTTTTTATCTGGGATATTTATTATAGCAAAAAGTACAAAATTGTGTTGTTTTTGTTGTTGCTCTTCTTCTTTTTTTTGGTTTATAGCGCAAAAATTAAAAAGCGCAGTGGTGATCAAATACCACCAAAAGAAAGCTCTATTTGTGTGGAAAAAAAGGACGTCAATCTTGTTTTGGGTACAACATTGCACGACCGCGCAATTGTCAGTTAAAAGGACGCAGTACCATATCGCAAAAAATGGCCTGGTCAGGAAGGGGGTAGATTTTTTTTTGGGGGGGGGGCTGAAATGGTTAAAGAAACAAGAGAATCGGAGTGTGTTGAATGACTGACCCCCCGCTGCACTTAGTGGTTACTTCCTTCAGTTTCTTCTTTACTGAAGCCTACATTAGTGACATAGGGGCAGGTGGGAGGAACCACCGCTTGCACAGGGGGATCAGGCTTCGATATGCAATCACATGAATAATCAATTTATCCTAGAAGATCTGCTGTGCTAGAGCGCAGACAAACAAGAATTTTAAACTGTTTCTTTTTTTTTCAGGGACTTTGTCTATGTCTCTCAGGACCCAAAAGATCAGCTTCTTCTTGGGTATGTATGAATATTCTTGCATGTACTGTACGAACGATACAGACTATCTCAACCTTTTCAACACGGAGAAACCCTGGTTAAAAATGGCTATGCAGTGGAACCTTGGATTACGAGCATAATCCGTTCCAGGAGAATGCTCGTAATCCAAAGCACTCTCATATCAAAGTGAGTTTCCCCATAGAAGTCAATGGAAACGAAAATAATTTGTTCCGCATTGACTTCTATGGCATGCAATACCGCATGTGGGCAGAGGTGGGTGGGGGGGCGCCGGAAAGGCTCGGGACAGAGTATTTCTGAGTATTTCCGAACGGCTCTGGCGCCCCCGCACCTATGGCCAAACGCACAGCGCTGTGGCTTGAATCCTGCTTGTTTTGCGAGACAACACTCAGAAACCGAGTCAGGATTTAAAAAAAAAATACTCGTATTGCGAAACGCTCGGTAACCGCGTTACTCGCAATCCGAGGTTGCGCTGTATCTACAACTCATGATACATTGGTGTAATGGTCTGTGGAAGAGTGCTCCTTACATCTGTTGTCTTGGGGAAGAATTTTTCCCCTACAGACGGCTAAAAAGATCATTGGTGTCACTGGGAACTTATCTGAGAGGCAAAAATTGATCATTGCTTAAGGAACCCCCAGCAACCCTTGGAGGAACCGTAGGGTTCCATGGAACCCTGGTTGAGAAGCCCTGCTATATACAGTACCATACTGTAATAACTGATTATAAGGTAGAGGATCATTTGGACTCCAGGTTTTTATTTGCACATAACCCCAGTCCGAAAAAGTACATGGACCCTAAGAATAAAGCTTATGCGCCCTTGAATGTTTGAATGTGTCCTTTAAAAAGCTGCACGAGTCCCTCTAATTTTAGGGTTACTCTGATACACACACATTTCCAGGAAGTGTCAGTAGCTGTTACTACTACCCCCATGCTGCGCCCATTGCCATTGACTAAAACTTTTCCTAAACGGCAGCGCCACCTGCAGGATGGCACTGGATCTACAGACGGCGGCTTAGTTTTGAATGTTTGCAATTTCTAACATGCGTATAATTCATTTCAGGCCAACCTACGCTACACCCAAAGTGCTTGAGAAAGCCGGCCTGACGTTAGCCGACATCGATGCCTTTGAGTTCCATGAGGCCTTTGCTGTAAGATAGAAGTACACTGTGTTTGCATGTGTTATTGTTTTTTTTTGTTGCTTTTCAATATTTGCTTCTCTGGTGCAGAGACTGATGTGAATGGTTCAGTGTTCTCTGTACAGCACTGCCAGAGATGTATAAATATATTGTAAATATAATAAAATAGTGTCTCACTGTGGTGGGATATTCGAATGTAAGCGGAGGGGAAGGAGAAAAGGCGCCAAGCAACCAATAGTGTAAAACGGTTTATTAGGTATATATAAAAGACATAGTAACGGGTTCAACTCACTCACAGGATGTATGCAGGGATCTATCTCCCTGTATTCATCCTGTGAATTAAACCTGTTACTATGTCTTTTATATAATCTGAATAAACTGTTTTACATTATTGGTTTCTTGGCGCCTTTTCTCCTTCCCCTCTTTTCCAGTGGGGGTTCCCTGACCCCGCAGAAGGCTGCCTGTTTCCAATAGATACCGCAGACATTTCCCATTGACTTTTTGTCTTGTTTTCCTTTTTATTTTCATATATAGGCGCACACAGGTGCATAATTTAAATTTTATTGCTTTGATCTCTATTTTTACTTTTATTCTCACTTTTACTTTTATTCTTCATTTATATCAGTTTGGACATTCCAGTTTTTTAAATTTTTTGACTTTCCACCAGACAGACTAGGACTGCGCTGGCAATTTGTTCTTTTATTAGAATGTAAGCTCATGTGGTGCTGACTGATTTGAATGGTTTACTTTTTTGTTGTTGGGCACTGCGGTATACAGTATATGTCAGATATCTATCAATATATCTATCTATCTATCAATATATATATCTCTATATCTATCAAGCTACAGTGGAACCTTGGATTACGAGCATAATCCGTTCCAGGAGAATGCTCGTAATCCAAAACACTCGCATATCAAAGCGAGTTTCCCCATAGAAGTCAATGAAAACGAAAATAATTTGTTCTGCATTGACTTCTATGGCATGCAATACCGCATATGGCCAGAGGTGGGGGGGGCCCCGGAGAGCCTTGGAAAGGCCCGGGGACAGCTTGGCTGAACTCAGAAAACCTCGGGAACTGAGTATTTCTGAGCATTTATGAACGGCTCGGCTCCGGCGCCCCCCCCCCCACCGCGGGCCAAACGCAGTACTGCACAAACAGTGCTCTTATTGCGAAACGCTCGTTAACTGCGTTACTCTCAATCCGAGGTTTCACTGTGTGTGTGTGTGTGTGTATAACAGCAGTGCATGACTGTGATGAGACATTAGAGTGTAAGCTCCTTTAGTACAGGGACTGAATGACAGGCTCTGTGTTTTCTGTACAGGACTGCAGTATATGTCAGAGCTATATAAATATATTATAATAGCGTGTGACTGTGGTGGGACATTAGAATGTAAGCTGATGTGGTGCAGTCAGATTTGAATGGTTTGTTTTCTCAACAGCACTGCGGTATATATCAAAGCTATATAAATGTATAACCGTGTGATTATGACGACACATTAGCGTGTAAGCTCCTCCGGTACAGAGACTGATGTGACTGGCTCAGTGTTCTCTGTACAGCACTGCAGTATATGTCAGAGCTATAGATTATGATATTTATTATTTATTATTATTATTATAGCTGTGACCTATTCCGCAGTGTTGTACAGAGGGCACTGAGCCAGTCACATAAGCCTTTGTACCAGAGGAGCTTACACTCTAATGTCCCCAATGTTTACACTATAATGTCTCATCACAGTCATTCTGTTGTTGTTGCTGTTAGCAATACTATTATCTGTGCCTCATTGGGTAATTTCTCTTCACTTGTCATGTACACACAACAGGAAGTGAGAGAAAATCATTCCAAAGCAAGGTACATCCACTGCTAGACAGTTGTGATCAGAATGCATGTCCCCTTGAAAGATTTCCTTTCACCTCCTACCCAGCGGGGACACGGCACTAGGAATCTGACCACTTTTCTGCCCCTTCCAAACCATATCCAAAAATACCTCCAAAATAAAGTTTTTCCTTTTTTAGATACACTTTAGCTATTTTATTGGATACTCTTTCCCCTTTGTGGCAACTAGGTGGCGATCTTGTCGTTGTAAATTCGTATTGCCTTAAAGTGTGTTAAAGGAACACTAAAGAAAAAAAAAAAGAAAAATAACAAACATGTTATGCTTACCTCTGCTGTGCAGCTCATTTTGCTCAGAGTGCTCCCGATCCATGTCTTCTGGGGTCCCTCGGCGGCTGTCTCTGCTCTTCCCCGCAATCGCTCAACACCTATATGCGAGCGAGCATGGTGGTGAGTGATTGCTGGCGCGCTTTTGTGATACAGCCGGCGGCTATAGCCGCTCCACTGTATCACTCAGCCCCGCCCCCCGGCGCGCAGCGTCATTGGATGTGATTGACAGCAGCGCGAGCCAATGGCTGCGCTGCTTTCAATCCATCCACTGTAACCAATCAACGGCCAGGCTGAGCGGTGAAGAGGATGTCGGGGGCGAGCGCGGGACTTTCGAGGGGTCAGGTAAGCCGAACGGGGGGCCAGCGGGAGCCGGTTTTGACGGATGTTTTTTCACCTTAATGCATGAAGGTAAAAAATTTTTTTCTTTTTACCTTTACAACCCCTTTAAGTCGGCCATACATGGATCCAATTTGGCTGGTTTAGCAGGGACCGACCAAATTTTGATCCATGTATGGGCAGGAAGATAGCATTGCCCAGCAGCAATCTCAGGGCTTTTGCATGTCTATACAAGGGAGGATTTTACGGGTAAATAACAAGCATAAAATACACTAAATGCATATATAATCTTATGAGATGAGTTTACTTAGAGACCCTGTCACCAGATCATTTATATAAGTCTATTTCCCTCAAGAGCTAAAAGATCCTGTCTTTCTCTTAAATCGGCTCTCAGGTGCTGCCATTACTTGTAAGGGAAACGGGTAGTGGAGCCTTGCGCTTCACAGCCGGTTCCCTACTGCGCATGCATGAAGCGCGCTGCGCGCTTGTGAATGGCCCGACGGTGGGGGGGAAGGTGAAGGGGGCCCAACTTTCGAGGGACCTCGCTGCGGCCAAAAACAAGTATCCGCTCCCCCCACCCCCCTCCGAAAGGTGCCAAACCTGGCAGCAGAGAGGGGGAGGAAGCAAACAAGCGGATCTTCCCCTTTTGGGTGGCGCTCCGCTTTAAGTAGTAATTTACAAGAAAAGATCTGAGAAATCATTCTTATTGTCCTGAAAGATTTTTTATTTATTTTTTCAGCTAGAATGGTGAGATGTTTGAGTTTACAGAGTATTCAAAGAATATTCATAGTCTTCCCAAAATCAAGACATCTCTCACTACCCACAGATCATGAAGCACAGTGGATGCCCCCCCACCACCATAGGCATGTTGACTCATCTCAGTTAGTACACAGATGTCATGCTCAGGCATTGATTTACATTGTCACCATATTTACTTAGGGTAATCCAAAGTAAAGGTGGCGGCATCTGCTGGGAGCTCGGCTGCCTTTATTCTGAATGCAATGTTGTGATATCTAATAATGAGACTGCTGTTCATCATCCATAATTACCTTCACCTTATTTGTCATGATGACCATTGTCACCAGGACAGAAAGTAATTCAAAAACCATTGTCACTGGAACAGGAAGAGAAGGGAAACTTTTACAATAGAGAAAACTGTCGAGTGGATTTCTCCTAACTTTAACCACTTCAGCCCCCTTAAGATTTGGCTGCCCAATGACCAGGCCATTTTTTGCTATTCGGCACTGCATCGCTTTAACTGACAATTGTGCAGTCGTGCGACGTTGTACCCAAACAAAATTGGCATCCTTTTTTTTTCCCCCCACAAATAGAGCTTTCTTTTGGTGGTATTTGATCACCTCCTGCTGTTTTTATTTTTTCCGCTTTTAAACAAAAGAGCGACAATTTTGAAAAAAACACTCTTACTTTTTGCTATAATAAATATCCAACAAAAAAATTTTCCCTCAGTTTTTAAGCCGATCTGTATTCTACATATTTTTGGTAAAAAAACATCGCAAAATAGGGGATCGTTTTATGGCATTTTTATTATTATTTTTTTTACTAGTAATTGCGGCGATCAGATTGGGATTACAACATTATGGCGGACACTTTTGACACTATTTTGGGACCATTGTCATTTATACAGCGATAAGTGCTATAAAAAAGCACCGATTACTGTGTAAATGACACTGGCAGGGAAGAGGTTAAAAACTAGGGGGCAATCAAGGGGTTAAGTGTGTCCTAGGGAGTGATTCTAACTGTGGGGGGGGGGGGGTGGGCTACCAGTGACATGACAGCGATCACTGCTCCTGATCACAGGGAGCAGTAGATCCCTGTCATGTCACTAGGCAGAACAGGAAAATGCCTTGTGTACATACAGTAGGCATCTCCCTGTTCTGCCTCTCCACACCGCAATCGCGGGGCTGCCGGCGAACATAGAGTTCACGGGACCCGCGCGCACACTCCCGAGGCTCGCGCCCACTAGGTGGCAAATGCAAAGGGACGTACAGGTACGCCCATTTGCCTGCCCGTG